>JAZGUH010000774.1:0-600000 GCA_037893225.1 Hippasteria phrygiana | reverse complement strand
TTTGAAATTTGTACCTACCCCATTTTCACCCCCACTGAAATATCAACTTGTCAGGGCACTCAGGAAGGGTAAGGAGAATGCTTTGCATAAATGGCTTTGCAGTTTAGCTGAATAGCCTTTTGAAAAAAAAAAAAAAAAATAACTGTCTGTTACCATGGCAATGGGCAAAGTATAGATTTAAAAAGTCTATTTTGGTTTAATTATAAACAAAAAATTTACCGTGGACGAATTCGGACATCAGAATCTTTAATTTTCAATGAAAAATGTTTTAAAATAGCCGGAAAAACATATTTGAGGTGATGCCTTATAATTTCCATTCAATAAGTTAGAGACCTTTATCCTTTCCTAATCATGTTTTTTTATATGCATTGCAACTCCGAGATCTCACATAATAACCTTCAAAATAAAGCTTAGTGTGCTTTTTGTTTGGAGACAATTTTTTTTTTGAAATCTGGGGTCTTTTCTCTGAGGCCAGTTTTTTAGTTTAATGCTTTTCCTTTCCTGGACATTAGTTTAACAATGCATCAAGAGTGCACTTACATGTATGTGCTTTAGCTTGATAAACTTTGCATACAGTGCTGGATCCATCGATTTCAAACTGTCACGCAATCCAAGGCGGGTCAGGATTATTGAATTTTATGATCGAATCAAGGTCATAAATTTAATATTGATAAAGTTGGTTTATTTTGTTATCATACTGGAATAGTTCAGAAAATTATCTCAAAACATCACCATCTCTGTCTGTCTTTGTTAAAAATTTAAAAGCTCGATTCCTCGAGTCGTACTTGTAATCTTATTCTTATTAGTGAACTAATCATTTTGCCTTGTCTCACACCAGTTTGTCTCTACGTACGTTGTGTTTTGTTGTCCTTTGTCTGGTTCCCGGGTTGTATGTTTGTCTGTCCATAGGTTAGGGCACAAAAGCGTTTTACGCTTAACCTTATACCTAAATGTTGTCACTTAATTTGTTGCTTCTTTATTATTAACCTTACTGTATACATAGTCTCTATCAAATATATTATTAAATTCCTTGGTAATTTCTATATGATTGCAAATATTGTAATGAATGACAACATTGAAATAAATGTTACAACAACAAATGCAGCCCAACAGCAGAAATATATGTATGGTCATAGTCTATCATGGTGTCCATGTTACGTCTGCACCGATTCTTCAAATTCTTGCTATTTCTGCTATATTTAGACACTGACTGCCGTAAAAAGGTGTTCATTGTTGCATAGTGTGTCTTTTAATTATTGTACGTTATGAATTTCCCATATTTATTTATTAAAGTGTTGAAAAAACACAAAAATTTAAATGTTTGACACGGTGTCCATGTTACGTCTATTTTACACACTTTTATCATATTTTTGTTAAAATATAACTTACATGATTGAAACTTTCTCAAACCCAAAGACGGATGTCACATGAAATAACTGAATTAAATGTAATGATGGTTTTAATGATATGGTCATATAACACACTGTGTCCCAACCTGATGGAATGAACCATTTTTTTATTTTGATATGATAGCAAGGGTGTAACCAGACCATATTAAAGTGTTTGTAATCAGGTAGGCCATAAGATTAATCCACAGCATGTCAAATTATAGCCAAAATTTTTCTGAAACATAATTCCGTACCTCGGAATTGCCCATTTCTGAACATGTTGCAAACATAATGTCTTGAAGACGACCCTCTAATTTCTTATATATCCAGAGTGTTGTTCTATTTTTTGTGTGAGCTTTGGAAAGCATCAGATGATCAGAAAAAACATTTGGGCAAAATACTTGATTTGATTTCACTCTTCCATTACATGTCTTACACCCATTGCTATCTTTTGATGCAAAATGGTCCCTTTTAGAGTGTGGACAAACCCATACATGTATAGGGATCAGTTGTCGTTGTGTTCATCAGAAAACTTCTCGGACACGAACTCTAACTCCGATGTCGGTTGGAGTTTTCGACAGCCGTGGGAGTCCGCTCATGACCGACCGACCCCACGAGGGGACCGAGCGGCCCCGGTCCCCGGATGGACGTTGGCCCTCTATCCGGTGATGATCATTCTTCCGGCGAAGAGTCCACTGACGTAACCCCCCTTTCGGCTACTGACCTCCGACTTCTGGCGGTTATGAAAGATATGGTCCGGGTACTTAGGATCCCGGATGAGGCAGAACCACAGATGGTACCGGACGAACGGCAGTCTTTCAAACGCCGAACCGCCCCGTCCGAGTCTCGGACCCGGGGACAGGCTTTTTCGGCGTTCCCTGTAGATACATTTTGTACGGAACGCATCGGAGCTTTGGCGCCGTATAAACGATGGCGACCCAAAGACAACATAAAGGCACGGGCCTTTAGAACGCCACTGAAATTTCATGACAGCTATTTTAATAACAGTACCGGTTATTCCGGACGCTGCCAAAGATAAAATGGCGGCCGACAGAGGCGGCCGTGCGTCGGGGAAACCCCCATTTTAAGACCGCGTGCGCGGCAAATTGGAAGATACCCTGGCAAAAGTGGACACTGCCTCACGTTTTGGATTGAAAGTTAGTTGTTTTTCACAGTTGCTTTCCTAGTTCTTGGTATGTGCCTGTGAAGCTGACTCTGAATTTTCCCCCAGAGTCTACTGAAATGGCATTCCGATATATGGATGATTGTTTGCAGTTGTGCATGGAGCAGTTTACCCGAATCTCCCTTTTCGCTACAATGGTCCGAAGATCGAATGTACTTGACACTATTTTTCTCCCTTCGGATGGAGCGCGGGCACGCCTTGATGCTCTTCCGCTTCTTGGTCCTGATATGTTTAATGATAGGTTCCAAGAGCTGATGGAGGATGAAGCGAAGCGGATTGAAGCCGCTGAGAAGATAAACCTCAGAAAGGCTAAGGAGTCTCGGCCGGCCATACAGGCGCGGTCACAACACACCTCAACGCTTTCCGCGCAAGCCACTGAAGCCCTTTCGTTTTCGATCAGGCCAATCTGCTACAGTCACAACTGCTACAGCCCAACCCTCGCCTGCACTGACACTAGGACCCTCGGCACCTCATTATCGGTCATTGCCCTCTGGCCGTCGATACAGGGGTGGAAGGTCCTCCACTGCCCTTCGCTCTGGTAGGGGTTTTGCAGGGTGACATTGGCGTAAGTCGGGGCCGTCTCAAACTTTTCGCAGAGACTTGGGTCCGTTTTTGTTCCGATAGGTGAGTGCTCGACTCCGTATCTCTCGGATACGCTCTAGCATTCACAAGCAACCCCCCCCCCCCCCCCCCGTCGGACACGATCCGTCGTCCCATTCCAGTTCCCTTCGACCTGATCAAACGTCGGGCACTGGAGTCGAAAATTGTATCTCTCCTCCGGAAACTTGCAATACGGATAGTACCTCAGGGACAGGCCAACAACGGGTTCTTCTCCACATTCTTTCTCACTACCAAGTTGCAACCCGGAGAATGGCGTCCCACCATGAACCTTCGGCCACTCAACAAATGTATTCGACCACAGCGGTTCAGGATGGAAACACTCTGTACAGTGTTAGATTCCCTACCCGTACAGTCATGTGCTGCGACCTTGGATCTAAAGGACGCCTATCTCCACGTGCCCATTTGGGACAGTCATTCCGAGTTCCTCCGGTTCATGTATGCGGGATTAGCTTACGAATTCATCGTTCTCCCATTCGGACTTTCCACCGCGCCAAGGGTATTCACACGATTGGCGAAGGTTGTGGCAGCTATATCCACAGACAACGAGGCGTTCTCATATTGGTCTATTTGGACGACTGGCTAATTGTGGGCATGACCGAAAGCCAAATCCGTCAGGCTGTAAACAACACAAGGGAAGTTGCAGCCAGTCTGGGCTTTCTATTCAACGACGAAAAGTCACAACCCCTGCCGTCAACTCGCCCAATCTTTCTGGGAGCGGAGTTGGATCTGTCCTGCAGCGTCGCCTTTCCCACTCCAAAACGTCTGGAGAATCTTGTAGAATGCACAGTGTTGCTGATGTCGGCCGACGCAGCCCCAGCGGTGGCCTGGCTTCGCCTCTTGGATCCAATGGCCAGTATTGTTGATCTGATACCTTACTGCCGATTATACATGCGGCCAATTCAGCTGAATTTACTTCCCCACTACCGGCCAAAATGCCATCCGCTGTCCAAGCTGGTGCCGATGCTCCACCGGTCCACCATCATCTGACGTGGTGGAGCAACCCACACAATCTTTCAACCGGTCTGAGGTTCCGTCTCCCCCAACCAACGTTGCCGCTAACCACGGATGCGTCACGCGACGGCTGGGGAGCACACATCGGAGAGGGCTCGGTCGCCGGGACCTGGTCTCCAGGAGAGCAGGCTCTCCATATCAATATCCTGGAACTGCTGGCTGTGAAAAGGGCCCTGACCTATTTCCAAAGAGGGACGGCAGGGAAAGTTGTTCTCCTACATCAACCGACAGGGGGCACCCGGTCCAGCCGCTTATGTTTGTACACATAGGAACTTCTTCAATGAAGCATTTCCAGCAACACGACATTGTTGGCAGTCCACTTGGCGGGCAGGTTCAATGTCCTGGCCGATGATCTGTCCAGAGGCAAAGTCCTCCCACAAAGTAGACGCTCCACCCTGCAGTGGTATACAGAGCATCTTCTCCAAACTCGACAGACCTCACATAGACCTTTTTGCCTCAGCTCTAAACAATCAGCTCCCGGTGTATTGCAGCCGGGGTCCCGACCCACAAGCCTGGGCAATGGACGCTCTTTCCCTGAGCTGGGGGAACATGCATGCGTATGCATTTCCCCCAATTTATCTCCTTCCACGGGTGATAACAAAAGTGGAGGCGGAACGTTGCAAGCTTCTTCTAATTGCCCCGTTTTGGCCCCGACAACCTTCGTTTCAGAGGCTCATCCGGCTGCTGGTTCACCCTCCAATCCTGTTGCCACGGCGGAAAGACCTCCTGAGTCAGCCCCGGTCGGGGTCTCTTCATCCAGACCCAGATGAGCTCCACCTAACCTGCTGGCCTTTGTCGAGTCTTCTCTATCTCAACTCCTTAAAGGCATGTTTACCGAGCGGCCTCCGCAACGCCATCTGATGCCCTCTTGGGACCTGGGTAGTGTTCTGCAGGTATTGGCTCAGCAACCATTTGAGCCACTTGCGAGTGCTTCCCTGATAGACCTGACTGTGAAGTCGGTTTTTCCACGCTCTCACAATTGCTGATGGCCACATCAGGTGGGAACCGCTTGGTGTCCTCCTTATACCTCCCCAAGGCTTCCTAACCAAGAACCAGTCGGCCTCGTTTTCTCACCCGGACATCGTCGTGCCGCAAATACAAACGGTCTCAGCAGTGATGGAAGACAAGCTGTGGTGCCCCGTGCGGGCGCCTAGGTGGTACCTTGCTCGCACTGAAACTCTCACAGGTTCTATTTCCCGGCTCTTTATAACTACAACGTCCCCGCACAGAGCCGCCTACCGTGATACCATTTCTCGCTGGGTGGTTAGGGCCATTCGAACATCCACCTCAGGCTGGCCAACTCAATCGACTGGTTCCGTGCATGCCCATGATACTAAGGCAACTGCGACGCCTTTGGCCTTTCTTAAGGTGGTCCCTATGCACGAAATATTGCGGGCGGCGGCCTGGAAGACAGCCTTCACATTTGCCTTATGCTACCTCAAAGACGTCTTGCAGACCAAGGGGCATGCAGATGGGCGCTGTGGTCCTCACAGCTTCGATGCAGACGACTCGTGGAAAGAACCACGATGATGGGGGAAACCCAACCGGCGATGGTAGACGCCGGAGTGATGGGGTGGTCCCTGCCAGACAGTAACCCCCGTTTTGTAGGGAGTTTCCTTTACTTGTTAACGGTTTACATGTTTCTACTGGGGTTCACGATGGGCCGATACTTAAGGCGGTTGTTTACTACTTTCGCGGTCCTTGTGAAATCCTCGCCCATACCCCCTTCTTCAGTGTTAATCTATGCATATGTAGGAATTAGCAGGTAAGAGAGGGCCCGAAGTGGACTACACCAAATCTGAGGTGATTTGGTAGTCCACGAGGGGCCGATACTTACCTGCTAATTCTCCCTCCCTCCTGCCCCTCTTGGGCTTGGGTGAGATTTCTTGTATTTTCGCTCTCAGAAAAGAGGATGATATGTCGCTTGGCATCATGGTGCAAGTTCGATCAAGGACTATAGTTAACCATAGTTCGACTAACCCTGATCGAACGCACGCTAGTCGACGATGGTTGGACTAGTCTAGTCGACGATTCGCGACCAGCCTACCGAGGTTGGTCGCATCGCTGGTTACCAATAGCCGTTTTAATAACACAGTGCAGAGAGGACCAGTTATCAGAAAAATGGCGGAAAAACGAAAGATGTAAGTAAATATTTAGCAGCAGTGACTGAACTATCATTTTTTGTTAGGCCTACTTTGTCTTTCTTTGAACATGTTGAAATAATGCAGCTACTGCAAATTTTCTCCCCATAAATGACCTTGCAATTGTGTTTTTACAGGCCTCTCTTTCAACATCATGTCTTTGGATTTGATCATTTTTATCAATCAATTCCGAGACCGAATGACGGACGGCCATATAACCGTTTCCTACCTCCATGACATAACTTAGACTAACTTAGAGAGGGGCCCATAACTACACAGTCGCCGCTTTGTGAGTATATTTAATTGTACTGCTTGAAAATATGTGCCTGGCGTGGTTCAGCATGGAGGAAGGTTGTTCCTTCCTCCATGGTTGATGCAACAGCTAAACATGCAATAGGCTGATTTTTTTATCGTGGCGATTTATGTCTGGAAAGGGGCGAGTCGGCTAGGGGGCGAGTTGACCTACATGTACAATCTGCTGGCCATGTCTGCAAAGTTAAAGTTTCTTGTACAAATTAGCAGGGCCTATTTAGTAAAGACCTTGCCCGGATTGGACGTCCTTACTGCATTGCAATACGTAATTAATTCTAATGACCATATTTGTGTAATTTTGAAGTTTAAACAGTATCTTTTGGTAGAAGATGTGATTTTCTTACTCATTTTTTTCAGTTGATTGATGATATGAAAATGAACGTGTCCATTTTGAGTTTAATAAGAATCATGGAAAAGATTGTTGTTGCATCCTGATGCCACTTTTTCATCATATAACTCAGTGAAGGTCAGTATATTCAAAAAATGTTGATAAGGCATGGAGAATCGTTTCAAATTTTGTTTGTAAATACTTAAAAAATGTACTGGACCCTTTGAACACAATCAAAAAAGTGGCGTCTGCATATAAAATACTACCGGTACTACTTGTCTTTCCGAATCCTGTTTTATTAAAATAATGTTAATATTTTTCTATATTTATTACTGATTAGGGTTCATGTTGAATTTGAATTCGATGGCAAAGAGCACCATGCAAACGTGACAGAGTCCATTTTTCAGTTTCTTCAAACCTGTTCAGGTAAAGTTTCTGTATTAAAAAGAACGTATAGTACATTATATTTTTAACTCTAACCCTGCCAAATGCAACAGAATGCACCAACCCAGGCCGAAAACAAATGGGGACAAAATACATTTTTTTCCATTGTATTTCGCCACCCCCAAAATATTTCACTTTGTATAAATTCAGATTTTAACAGGGATTGTACCTAGGTGTCTGTTTGGACTAAGGCGACAATACATGTACATGTATATATATAGTTTTGGTGGTGTAAAACTTGACAGGCCAAGTAAGAAAATTGACCAGTTTCCCGTCCCTGGCTCTTTTTCAATCAAACAAAAAAATGTGCAATATATTTTTTGTATTTTTGTTCTAACAGCAAATTTGTAGCTATGTATACAAGTTTACAATCTGTTAGAAAGCATTACGGTTCATTCGGACACAAATATAAGCGAAAGAGTCAAGAAAAAAAAACATCTTGAAAAATCCACTATCTTAAAAAGCAACAAAAAAGGGCCTCGTTCTCCCCCCCCTTAAAAATCAAACAAACAAGAAACTATTTGGGTTTTTTACTCTGCCTTAGAGGTTGCATATTATTCTTAATATTTGTTCTGATATAGGATGGTGGTTTTTTTAAATAATAATTTTAGTCATATATTAGACAGATTCTCTGCCTACAGTAGACCTGTTTCCGGTTGCTAAAGTTGTAAAATGGTGATCGATGGAATGCCCAAAAACATTGTTTTGTAGGATGTTTTGAAAAATAGAAAAATATTTTAAAAATTCAAGGTCCGGGCATTATCATCAGGGTGGGTGGGGATGCTAAACAAGCAATTTGGTTTATTTGACCATAATTGTCTTTTTGCACAAGATATTTTGAAATTTGATAAGCCTAGTTGGTATTCTATTTGCTGTCTTCTTAGTTGATACTGAGAGGCCCCCTATGCATCAGCAAAATTGGAGTAGGCCATGCACAGACTGAAACTGTTTTTATGGGAAATTTTAATAGGTAAAGTCTAATTCAAGTACTACATGTACGTGTGCAAGCTTCGTGAATGCATTTAAAAAGTTCAATAATACATGTAATGTCTTTATAGTTTTATGAACATTGAAATCGATATTTATTCTAATTATAAAATTGAGCACTTGTAAATTGTAAAAATGCGATGTGCCTTACATCCTGGACTGTACCTCAAGGCTCGTGAAATTTAAAAAAATGTAGTACAAGTAGCCCTTCAGCCAGATGAACATTATATCTGGACTGGTTGCCCGGATTGTTTTGAAACGCAACATGGTCGAACAAGTAGTGAAACGTGTGAGTATTGCAGAAAAAATGTGGTTGTCTGTCGGGCTGCTGATTTCTGGTTGTCCAACAAATATTTTGGTTGTCCCGACATCGGACGGCCTGTTTCACAAGCCATGATACCTTTTATACATGGAAGTCAAGATTAAAGAGGCCTCCATAATTTGGTCATAAAGTTTTATTATCAACATGTGTTTAAATGTATTCAATCTACACTGTGTACAGATCCCGCATTACAAGCTGACATCATACGCCAACTTATCCAGCAGCCAGGCAAGCAGACATCTTCATCAATATCTACGTCACAGCAACAAGCATCACAGCCTTCAACATCTAAAGCTTTAAGTGTAAGTCAGCAGCCCCCAAACCTGCCAAAGACACCATCTACATGTACATCAGCAGAACAGGCATCCCAGCCTTCAACATCTACATGTAAATCCTCAAGTGTAGGTCAGCAGCCCCAAAAAATTTGGACAGAAGAAGAGGAGAACGCTCTGGTTGCAACTCGAACAAGTAAGGATAAGGAGTTTTGTTCAGGGGTGAAAGACCACCGGCAGTTGTGGAGAAGAATTCAGTGTGAACTTGCAGACCTGAAGATTGAAGCCACCCCAACACAAATTGTGAACAAATGGAATCAGTTAAAGAAGCGATATAAGGAGGTGAAGGATCACAATCGCAAGACAGGAAATGACCACAAGTCCTTCAAGTACACCAAGCAGTTTGATATGCTGTATGGAGAAAAAGCTTCCACAAAACCTGACTTCATATTAGATTCCTTGACAGGGGAATGTGCTAGTGATGACATCAGTTCAAAAGGTAAAGTGAAAAGTTCAAAAAGCAAAGTTGTCAGTCACTCAGAGATAGCTCAAGAAATCGATGAGGCACCTCCCACCCGCAAGAGAGGTTCGGAAGGCAGGCTAAGGCACTTGGAGATAATGGAGGAGATGCTACATTTGACACACAACATGGCAGAGGAGGCACACAAATCAAGAAATGCAAAAATGGCACGAATGGATAGGTTCCTATAGACATCTTTGAAAAATCTGTAAGCAAATCTAGCACTGAAGAGTGATGAATGTATTTGTTATTGTTTATTTCTTGATATCCTGGCTGTGCACAAATTTCCACTCTGTGCTGTTGAAATCCTCTGTCATGTTGTGTGATATATACATTTGCAGTATCTCACTATAGGATACCTGAAGTTTGTTAAATTGTGTTTGATTCATTTTGTTGATGTAATTTGTGACTTGCTTTCAGAAGTAACCTACATGTTAAACCATGGAGGAAGGAACAACAAACTATATTGAGTTTTTTCTAGTTTGCAAACAAACTTTAACCCTAACCCTCCAGGGTATTTTGGCTAGAAAACCTGCCAGAAGCAGCAACATGCATCATTAGTCAAAGTGACTCAGATTCTGTGGTCACCCAACATAGCAGGATCCATCTCTGGCATTGTTCAGTGGGGATTAGCTTTCAATGGTGGGAAACTCTGGTGTTTATGCACTGGTGTTGACAGCAAATTTGCACCATACTTTTCCACCTGATGCACTGTGCTACATCTGGCAGGGTTAGGGTTAAAAACATTTATAGATACTGAACAAAAATCAAATTAAAAATAGAGACTTCAGTTTGAGAAACAAAACTGGCACACATGTGGCAAATTTTGCAACTGTTAATGCAAGCCATAAATAAATTATTTGTATTTATTTACATAAATGCTGCATTGGCAAACATTGAATGTATGTATGCACAGAGTATCAAAGTTTATAAATAAATTGTAAAAATGAAAAGGAGCAATGCAGTAATATGCACAAACATTAGTTAGTCTACATGTAACAGTCTTGCAGCTAGCTGGCCAAATGAAATATTCACATTTCACAATAAATAACGTAATTTCTACCAGTACAATAATAAATACCCAATAAATAAAACACTCGGATACAAACTGTATTACATTTTGCAAAGCTAGTCACACTTATGCGCCTATCCATTGCTCCCCCCCCCCGGGGCTGCCCCACCCAATATGTGGGGATTGTCACTTTTGAAGTGACCAAATCCCCACCCCTGGGGCAACATTTTAGTGACAATCCCCGACATACATGGGTGGGACATCGGAAAAGTGCTTAAAGGAACCATGCTTCTCAAATTGACCGGATCACATTTTATTTCATAAATAAATTCATTTATATGTATTAAATGTGAATTAAAAGCCAAACTGGTTTAAGCGAAGTTTTAGTGTGATTATTTGCCGCTCAAAAATTGACCCCCTCTTTTTGAAATTTGTTGAGACTCAAATTGAGGGCGCTGTTCGTGACGTAGACCGAGGCACCGAAATTCATGGATCGACTCGATAGTCTGGACCCGACCCGTATACACACACTAGGTCTACACGTGCAATTTTGTAAGTTGCAACAACAACTAACATCGAACTTACCCTGATTTTCTCCCTTTTAGCGAAGGCTCCTCGGGGAATGGGCCGTTTAACTGCTTTCGCCTTTATCTTACTCACATCTGGGAACTTTGTTGGGATGGCAGTGGACTTGAGCATATTTTTAATGGTCATCCCAAAGGATTTGAAAATACCAGTTTCGAAACACGACGGCTCAAAGTGGTCGCTACATAACGCTGAAAAGCTGCTGGGCCGGACCTCTTTGCTCTTGTCACCTACACTTTCACCGTCCGAATTCTCCGATATTTCGCTTCAGTTGGAAATAAATGAGGCTTACTCCACCCGTCGTTGTTTTGCTGCACCCAGCAGCCACACACCTTGTCGGCATGGCCGAAAAACCACTATTTTGCTTAGATTTTGGACGAAGAATTTTCGCCGTACAATGTACACACAATGCATACCCACCCGTGATGAATGGGTAATGTGCCTCGATCTACGTCACACACTTATGTTAATGAGGGTCTCACTCAGGGGGCGGAGTAGCTTGGACAAACATTTTCAAAAATTGTTTTCTCATATTTAATCTGGGAAATAATTGTCTCTGGACACAAAATATCATTGTCAAGATAATACTTTATTGTTTTAAGCATGAATAATGCAATATAAATCCTATATCATGTTTCCTTTAAAACTGGCCCCAGTGTTTTATCATCCATTTAAAACCGGCCACGTGACGGGCTCTCGACCAATAGGAATGGGTAAACTGTCTAAGGTATTTATGAATTAGTTTTATAAAAAAAATAACTGCACTCTTACATGTATGACAGTCTTAAATGTAGTGTACATGATGATTGGTCATTGTTGCAATTTTCAGAAATGGACGGATTTGGGGGTTAGTATTTCAAAGTTTTGCTTTCTTGGATGGCGGACAAAATGAGACAAAAACGGTGCTTGTTTTCAACCGTTGGACGAATGATAGCCTTTAGTTAAGGCGCGCATGGCTTCCTGGATGCGTGACGTGCCTCGAATGCCAGCATGTCCGAGCGCGCCACTCGTCTAGGGAGCCATAAGCACCTTGACTAGAGGCTACAGGGCAGTTTTTCAACGATTTCCAGCCGGATTCTGTTGCACTGTGCAGTGAACTCATCTGTACCAGCCTTGTTGCTGGAGGCGTGCATCTTGTGCTTCCTGTTTATCCTTTTAAATGCAAAAGAATGCAGCAGACCAGGAGACATGCCTTGACTGCTAAATGCAACAACTTCCAACAACTTTCATTTTCATCCATACATGTACTTGTGTTTCTTGCTTGTTTGTTACTGTTCCAATGTCAGTTTGCCTTTTGAGACAGACTCTGATAGGATCAGGCTCTTTAACTTTCACAATTTACATATCATGTACATGTATATATTTCAGGTCACTCCAGTCGGTAAGCAGTTTGCAGCAACTAGTTATTTTTAATTTAAGTAGATTATATAAGTTATCCCACGAGCGCCGAGTGGAACACGGAATAATGTAGTGCGTCCGTGTCCCATATTCCACGAGGCCGAAGGCCGAGTTGAATATTGGACACGGACACACTACATTTTCCGTGTTCCACGATGAGCGCGAGTGGGATAACGAATTTATCTTCAAGCAAACTTGACGCCCAGTAAAGATGGAACACGCACGGCGCTGTGCGCGAAACCATGTACCACGTACACGCACACATCAATAACAGCCAGCACTATGCAGGAGAAACAGGAGCTGTCCGGAAAACGTAACAAGTGTGAAGCCCGGTTCATACTTCATGCGAATGCGTATGCGAAGCGAATTCGTCAAGGTAACGGAGAACGTCACAATGAAACTTCAATTGTTGACGTCACGAAATTCGCTTCGCATTCGCATTCGCAAGAAGTATGAACCGGGCTTTAGCCGAAACAGACGTGACGATCCACATTGGACGCAAACGCGCAGCTTTTGAATCACCAATGGATTATGCAGTACTGCGTTTTGCGTATCGCGCAATTCGCAGAATTAGAACATCGCAACACACGCAGTGCAATATGGGTTTTTATCACAACTCTCAGCTGCCACGGATCGACCAATCAGGATAGAGGATTCAAGTTTGCTTGAAGATAAATTAAACTAACCGGCCCAAATCCTCCCAAAATCGAACACCTGTTTATTTCATGGGGCTTGATGTCCTAATTGCACGTTTTTTAATGGTCAAAGAATGTGGTACTGGTTTACTTTGTTTTTGAATTTAGGAGGCTTCTGGAAGGTTTCTTGGAAAATATTCCTAGAGTATAATTTATTGGAGCTGTGCTAGCAGTTGGTCCCTGAATTCAATCCCAGCATCAGCATTTCCAAGAATATGCTGGTAGTTGTTGGGATTGAGGTCAGGGTCAGCTTCAATGAAATATTGTACCTCATCACCACTTAGTACACAGATATTGTGCAGGATGCATCCACAATATATCACTCGAGTGATACATTCTACATCATACAGGTGGATACTTCGGAGCCTGCGAAATCGCCCCTTGAGGTGACCTATGGCACGCTCAACTACCTGCCTTACAGATGACAGCTTCCTGTTGAATCTGCGTTTTTGGTCAGTGAGATGACCATTGTCCTTGTAGGGCGTAATCAGCCACTTTTTGACTGGGTATGCTGTGTCTCCTACAAGGAAATCCCCAGGTTCAAAGAGTCTTGCTGACTCGGCTAGAAGGGAGCTGTTTCTCAAAACCCTAGCGTCATGGGTACATCCTGGCCAACCAGTATAGCTATGTGATATCACCATTTTGTTGTCAACCACAACCTAAGTAAACAAAGATGTTAAAGGTAGAGCATATCATTTGCAGCTATTCAAAAAGCAGACTTGTATTCGAGTCACCAATCATCGAGTCAGAGTCCGAGTCACCTCTCCCGAGTCCCGAGTCATACAGGTCGAGTCCGAGTCACGAGTCACCTTTAAGTACTGAGGTACCGCGAAAAGCTAACACAGTGTAAATAGAGCTGATATACCATATTCCATGTGAGGAATATCAGGGGCAAAGTTTAAGGGACATGGGGGGAGTCCAATAATGAAAAAGAATATTGAAAAAGTTAATTTTCACAACAAATAAAATAGGTCTAGGCATTTTGCCTAGGTCTTTTTATATTTTGACAACAGTTGGAATTGAAGATTTAGTACGTTTTTAATTTCTGACAAGTAATTGACATTTATAACGGCAGAATATAATTGTTTATGGACATCTTGTCATGCCTGCGCTAAAATTGAACAAGTAATAGTATGTTGTTTTTTCGAATTGGAAAATGAATAGGAAAAACTTAATTGTTCGGATGCACGCATGCCAGGTGAGGATTCAAGTTTAAAAGTAGTGCCGGTTTTCTCGTCAATTTTTCTGTTGCATAATTTGCAGTCCGCACTTGATTTTCCTTGTGCATTTCTCTTAAAGGTAGTAAACACAATTTCCCAGTCACTTGTCAATTTGACTCGAGTCCGAGTCATGAAAAATGTGACTCGAGTCCAGTCACACGTCATACAAGTCTGTCAAAAAGTAACTGACGAAGTTATTGTTTGGTTAACGTCCTAGGCATTCATTTGGGGTACAGTACACAGTACTATAAAATACTACTCAATTCTCATAGGCGAGTGTAGTAAGAGTACTGCATACTGCAGTTTACTCAAGTAGTATTTTGTAGTATTGGGTGACGTTAGGGTTAAAGATAGTAATGGCTGATTTTGGGTGAGATTCAAAACATGACTGGTGGTCAAAGGTTAAATATACCAAAAGCAAAACAACAGTTTCTGCAGGATAACTTGTAATCCAAGTGATATTTCAATTTTCATTTTTAAACTTGGGTGTAGGGTTACCCTTAAAGAAAGAAAGGTAAATATTGTTTCGGGTTCAAAGGCTAAAGTCACCAGGAGAACTTACTTGAAGCACAACTATGATGGGAAACCTTTGCGGTTGATGTAGTCCTGATCTCCCCCAGGACAGAACGGTATCCGAATGTGGGTTCCATCAACAAACCCTACAATACCTCCAATGCCACACATCTCCTCCACTTCATTCGAAATTTGTTGTTGTCGTTGAAAATCAGGCCACTGGATAACCTAATGTCATATTTGAATTAAAATGGGACACAAATCTTTGAACACAATACATGTACATCACAACGGAACCTAAAAGATAAAATATCCAGGTCACTGTGGTTTAGTTTTAAGCTTCTGGAGGATAACTACTCTGCTTCATTATAAAATTCATTTTAGAATCGAATCTACCAAAAATCCTTTCAAAATTTAACTTGCATACATTTCACTTCAAATCATTACCAAGCTTATTGGTAAGAATTTGAAGTGAAATGTTTGTAGGTAATTTTTTGAAAGGGTTTCTGGTAGATTCTGAAATGAAGTAGAGTGTAAGGATTGATTTTATTATGAAGTAGATTGTAATGATTGATTGAAAGTTGTAGGTCTAAGAAATTTACGGTCCTTTTGTTTACTGTAAAATTTATAGATATTGATTTTTGGTAAAGTGAGGCTAATTGATATATTTGTTTGTCGGATTTGTTATTATTGTGGTGAATGATGAACCCATCATCAATGTGTCTAAGGCAACAAATAGTTCTGCTTCCTGTTACCCAACGTACCTTATTTTAATAGCCCGACCCCAAAAGGGGGAAACCATATCACATAAACTGCCTTTAAACCTTGACTACACATAGACGCCTACATATGATGTGCACATAAAAAGTTCCCCCTTCCCAAAAAAGAGAAATTCCCTACGTACATACCCAGTTTTCAAATGTCATGTAATCGGAAGGAAATTTGTTGGCCTAACAAAGAGTAGTTTGCGCTGATTTTGTTTTTGTAAACAAAACTTTTGCATGTTTAGTAAGCCATTTTTGATGTGTTAATTAGTACTGGTGTTTCGTATTCATTTAAATGAGCTTTATCATTACATTTGATTCAAGTGAAATAGATGTTGCAATTTTAAGGTTTGTGAACTTAAAAATATATTCCAAAGGAGAAAGTTGAAATTGATTTTTAAATTAAAAAAAGATTATACTGTACATGTATAGATGTCTGGTAAAATTGTATCAGCCAATTAGTTTCTGGACTGAAATTCATGAAACTTCATTGGAAAAAGTATGCAACAGAATTCAGGCGTTAGACAAACAAGTTACATGTACATGTACATGTAGCTCTTCTTTGAACTTTGTTTTTATCTATGACCTTATATGATTTACTTATAATAAGGTAAATTAGTAAAATTAAGAATAATTACATGTGTCATGTGTTTGCAGAATATTTCTGCAACATTGTGGATGATGCTGTGTGTTGTTGATTTGGCTATGCCAAATGTTTGTGCAACCTCCTTCATGCTCTCCTGGTTACTCATGTACCAGCAGAAGACAAGCAGTTGTTTTCTGGGATCGACCTTCTCCTCCGGTCCTCGATGATTTGTTAACAAATGTGGCATAAGTTGTTGTAGTAAGCCCTCAAATGCTGCCCGTGTTAAACGGTAGTGGTACCTGAAATCGTCTAAGCTGTAGAGTGGTACAACGGCTTCAGCATACCCTGTTGAATGTGTACATGTACATGGATTTATGAAAGCCCATAACCACTTGCTTTGCAATAAAAAGCCAGTACATGTGTACAGTAGTTAAAAACACAATAAAGAACACTGATCATTATTGTGTCAATTCGCCATAAAGTGAGAAACAAATTCACAATAGAGACTAAAATGAATGTCAAATGTAATACTTGTTTAGATAGCTGCATGTATGAAAATTGTATGAAAATATTATACATCATTTGGACGTGTTTGGGGTGCATCTTTTTGACTATTTCTTTTGAACCGTACTCTTCCAAATGTATTCTGTGGTCACATTATCCATTCAAATTAGTATATTAAATTTGTATTCCGTACCTGTACGAACCAGTTGCCCAGTTCATTAAATAATATTGTAATCTTGGATTGGAGACACAGTGATGGTTGATGTATTTAAATATTTAACTGATTTTGCATAATATAAATTCTGCGATATTGTACAATGTATGGATTTTCCTTGATAGATTTTTGATGTTGCAAGAATGACATCACGCATTGTTTACATGTGCTCTTTCCTATGGGAGCTTGGTGGATCTCGTCCCACCTGGCTCTCATACATGTTCATTGTAGGAAAGCGCACCTGTAAACAAAGCGCCACATTATTAGTCTAAGGTCAATTGAAAAAAAGTTTGTTGCCAAATAAAACGTTCCTTATAAAAGCATTGTGGTGGTTATGCAAAGTTTGGTTTCATTGCCATGATGTGAATAAATTGTTTGTCTCGCCTGAAAGAAGTTCAGAAAGACTATGCAATCACTATTTCTGTACGTAGCACATGTATGTAGTCCGTATGTGTCATTTTGGTTAAAGTTTTAAAAAGATTGTCTTATAATATGCAAACTTGAAGTCCAATTGCAATCAATCTTGAGTCATGCATGCAATATTCTAACCTTTATATGATGCTCATGCCAAAGGTCAAGTACTGAGGTCAAAGGTCATTTGAGGTCAAGTTGTAAAATAGGGTAATTGCAAAAGAAGACGAGACATGTGGTTTGAGAACCATCCTTGATTAGATTACTCTTCTGGATTTATAAGGGGCCGTTCACAATTATTCATATTTTCACGAGCGTACAAATCGTACACATTTTCAGGACCCCCTCTCTCCCCCCTCCTAAAAGCGTACAAAAGAAAGCATACACAGTCCGCAGAACCCCCCCCCCCCCCCCACTATACGGTTTGTACGCTTGTGAAAATTGTCAATATTTGTGAACGGCCCCTAAATTAACCCAAAACTTGAACATTAATATTTTTGGAAAAGTGAAAACTATTTTGTTTAATGTCACAGTGACAGAAAATCCCAAGCTGCTATGTGTTATGATAATTAATTAGTTTCAGGATTGAGAGTATGGTACACTGTTGGAGAAATTTGTTTCAGTTGATTGAACTTGAATGCTTTTTCTTCATGGGCAAAGGATGTATGAAATAATAGGGCAACCAGTCATGGGATTTTCTCATGGGGCTTTTGGGTTCTTGTGTCAAAAATTTGCAGATAGATTCGGCTCTTGAGATAGAAACCTTACGAGGAAAGTGCGACTTTTGCAAACCTCAAAGCTTGAGACCTCTGCCAGTTAATAGTAGAGCTGAAGACACGGTGATAATGCTTTAAAAAGAGCGATATTCAGGCATGCAACTTTTTCTCGGATCAGCTGATTTCTGCATTTTTTCACTTCACACCTGTGCCATTGAAAATTGAAAAATACTGTACAAATTCTTGTAAAGATTGGAGTTTACTTGTTTTTGTTGTTAATTCCAAGTTGTATGCCTGGATATTTGAGCTATTATTAAGAGCTCCGTTTGTGCAGTAATCCCAAGAACCAGGATCAAATCCACGCTGTGCCAAACTTTTTTCCCCTTTTTGTAGATTCATTTTAATTTGATGTTTTTAATCAAATCCTACATTTTATTGAAGTAGCTCTCATTTTCTTCTTTGAAATCCGCAGCTTTGAAAATGTTTTTAAAGGGAAATAAAATCCAAGACCTATAAGGTTGATAAGTAAAACAGACAAAGATCCTGATGTTGAATACTATTGAAAAGTCAGGGAACTCGATTGGGAAAGATTTTACTTTAATACCCCCACTAAAATCTTAAAAAATAACCAACCTTCCTTGATAACAACTGTCTAAACATGTGGCACAAGCTGTTACATCAATATTTATTTCAGCGAAATCTGTAAAAAAACATTGAAGAAATCAACAATCTATGTGAACACTTTATACATGGTGCCAACTGCCAAGAACTTCCAACACAGAAAACACAAACTTTCTTCCCCTATATTGCATTAACATGTCCCCAAAAAATTCTTAAAATTAAAGGTTGTGCCACATGTTAAGACAGTTGTTATCAAGGAGGGTTGGTTAATTTCCAAGATTTAGCTGTTCTTGACCGATTTTAGTGGGGGTATTAAAGTAAAATGTTTCCCTCGATTGTCGAATGCTGTAGTTTTAACCGGCCGTTTACCTCAACTTTTCTCAAGTGTTGCCAAACCTCTTTTGTTGACAAACTTTAAATTCAGTCAGTTAAATACTGATACTTTTACTTCAGCTAATAATAATTGCTGTTGAACCTTTTTGAACAATTTCAGTGCCATGACATTTTGTCGGAAATTCTAAAAAAGAAGGCGGCGTCCGGAAATTGGGCACAAAATCGGGCGAGTGTTCCTAAACGTGGAGCACTTTAACATTTAAGAATTTCTTTAAAGTTGATAAACTCTGACAAACCATTATTATCTCCACTCAGAAACCCAACGAGAAGTTTGTCAGAAAATGATTTTCTTTATTCAGGGCGCATTTTTTAAACTGAGTGGAAGACTCCTGCACAAACCGCCGTTAACCAGTTAACGTTAAATCGAGCTTATTCACGCAGACGTGGTTTTACCCTGGGATTTTACCAACTTTTGCAACATTACTCAATTAATTTATTTCAATAAAGAGCTTGCCATAAATTTTGTGTACTGTTCGTCCACAATCGTCTGATGAGGCACACGTTACCACTTGTGAGATATGTTGATATACTGAGCAAATATCGTCTGTGTCGCTTTCATCTATGAACTCGTCCAAAAACGTAAACAAACTAGCCACCGCCATTTTCTCATGGTCGCGTTGACATGACAATAGTTCGACTAGAGTGTTCGCACTTCAACTTCAGTGCGCATGCGCTACTGACGTCACGAACTAACCAGTAGTTAACCATTGGTCCTTGATCGAACTTGCTCATGGGTGCTGGGTATGGGCTGTGGTATTCGTAAAATCTAGCGAATGTAGCCTGCGGCCTAGGAAGAGTAATGCATATGTAGAATTAGCAGGTATATTGTATCGGCCCCTCGTAAACTACCAAATCACCTCAGATTTGGTGTAGTTTGTCTTTTATTGGTTTTTAACAAAGTTAATATACGCAAGAGGGAAGGTATTGTAAAAGTTGGTAAATTTTAAAAGTTTCGTTCGAGTGCCCGATCTAAGAATGGTGATGCTGAAGTGTGACTCTTTTCGGGTATAAAAATACTTCCAAGATAACACAGGTCGCAGTTAAAAGGGTATAATCCCCGGTGTTTTAAACTGATACATGGAGTCTACATATTAAGGAGAAATGTGCATTACTCATCAATGCAAACACACATGTATTGCTTTTTTTATGTTAAACTGACAAGATTATAGTTGTTGGATACAATGTATGCTGCAGCCTGAATAAAATTTAATTGAAACTAAAAAGGACGCGTGAAAACTGTGTTTGTTTCTATTTTAGTTGTAGAAGTTGCTACATCTCTTGGGTAAAAGCCTTTAACCAACACTGTTGCCTATTGAATGTTGGGTCAAAACAGTCTAAGTTCTTGGGTAAATTTTAACCAACTTTTTCTTCAAAAAATTGCCCAACAATCGGTCATGGATGATTACCCAATTGTTGAAAAATGGTTTTACCAACGAATTTTGTCAAATGTTTACCCACAACTGTTGGTTAGAGTTTTTCCCATTTATTTCACCAGTTGATATTTGACCCAACGTTGGTTAAGAATGTTGGTTAAAGGAAACATGCTTCTCAAACTGGTCGGATCACATTTTATTTCATAAATAAATTCATTTATATGTATTAAATGTGAATTAAAAGCCAAACTGGTTTAAGTGAAGTTTTAGTGTGATTATTTGTCGCCCAAAAATTGACACCCCCTTTTTGGAATTTGTTGAGACTCAAATTAAGGGCGCTGTTCGTGACGTAGACCGAGGCACCGAAATTCATGGATCGACTGGACACATACACTAGGTCTACACGTGCAATTTCGTAAGTTGCAACAACTAACATCGAACTTACCCTGATTTTCTCCCTTTTAGCGAAGGCTCCTCGGGGAATGGGCCGTTTAACTGCTTTCGCCTGTACCTTACTCACATCTGGGAACTTTGTTGGGACGGCAGTGGACTTGAGCATATTTTTAATGGTCATCCCATGATTTGAAAATACCACTCGAAACAAGACGGCTCAAAGTGGTCGCTACATAACGCTCTTGTCACCTTCACTTTCGCCGTCCAAATTCTCCGATATTTCGCATCAGTTGGAAATAAAGGAAGGCTTACTCCAGCCTTCGTTGTTTTGCTGCACCCAGCAGCCACACACCTTGTCAGCATGGCCGAAAAACGCTATATTTTGCTTAGATTTTGGACGAAGAATGTACACTCGATGCATACGCGTGATGAATGGGGCCGGCTCAAGCAGAATCTGTAATGTGCCTCGGTCTACGTCACACATTTATGTTAATGAGGGTCCCACTCAGGGGGCGGAGTAGCTTGGAGAAACATTTTCAAGAATTTTGTTCTCATATTTAATCTGGGAAATAATTGTCTCTGGACACAAAATATCATTGTGACGATAATACTTTATTGTTTTAAGCAGGAATAATGCAATATATATCCTAAATCGTGTTTCCTTTAAACTTTCACCAACAGGATTTGCAGTGTAACAATTTGTGGTCACAATGTACATTGCCTGTGTGACTGAATTACGAAAACATGGAATCGACAAACAAACATACATCCACACTCGGAGTTTTTATGCATATCAGCAGGGCAATCATTTATTGTTTACATCGTGTATATTCAATTTAATTAGCTACTAATAAAATAATTGGAGACATTCATGAAACGTGTTATTTTAATTTTATTTTAATACTAATTATCACTTATGACTTAAATGTAGTGTACACGATTGGTAATCCTCCAATTCTATTTTTACTGAATTATTACGAAATACTTTACTAGACTGTAAATGTAGTGTCAATCATCCTGTGAAATGATGGCACCAGGTGTGCTGTCGTTGTCAAGGAAATTGGAAATGTATATTGTTTTCCAACGATTTCCAACTGGAAATCGTTGGAAAACTACCCTGTAGCCTAAATGCCAACATGTCCAAGGCGCGCCACTCGTCCGGGTAGCCACGCGCGCCTTGACTAAAGGCTATCATCCGCCCGACGGTTGAAAACGAGCGCGGTTTTTCTCTCGTTTTTTTCGCCATCCAACAACGCAAAACTTTGACCAGGTCAGCGGAACGATATTTCCTATAAAATACTAACCCCCAAATCCGCCCATTTATGAAAATTGCAACAATGGCCAATCATGTACACTACGTTTAATCTTTCAGTTGTTAACATCGTCCGTTATCGTGTCTTGCTATTTTTGTATTACTCTGATATTTCCAATATCCAATCGCACTGAATCTCTATAAATACTCATGCTGCCAATTTTTAGAATTTCACAAAGAGAGCAACTTATCGGAAAGATTTACAATGACAATATCAACTGTTTGTATCAGGCGTGACTCTACGGGGAGAGAGACACATAGAAATGTAACCTTACAGTTCATGTTAAAATTGTGTTTGTTTAGTAGAAATTGTTGTGTTTAATTGTGGAGTTTTGGCTCCCAAATCCAAGATTCATGAAACATTTATGAACGTTTCTGAAATTTAACGGCTATTAAATTGGTTTAAAATTAACTCAATAATTACGCTCAATGTGGAACTCTATCTTTACACTTCGGATTCCTTGAAATCACTTTTATAAAATGCATATACTAGTGTGATCGTAGTGTAATTTAATACATGTCGCTCACAGTCTCTAACGACAAGCAAGAAAGGGCATCTTGAAAACACCAATTTCTGATTTCAAGTCCAATGAAATGAAATTTTCGAGGCTTAAACCCACACCACCGACGTGAACATCCAATTTACCATCACTTTCAACCTCCGATTTTCTACTCAGAAGGCGTTAATGCCCCTTTTAGCAAGTGTTGGGGTTTATACTAAAGTTAATTTACATATTCATGACCAAGGAGTGATGTCACACAAGGCAAAAG
Organism: Hippasteria phrygiana; assembly: GCA_037893225.1. Lineage (NCBI taxonomy): Eukaryota > Metazoa > Echinodermata > Asteroidea > Valvatida > Goniasteridae > Hippasteria > Hippasteria phrygiana. The sequence goes on along the minus strand of JAZGUH010000774.1, from coordinate 576,990 downwards.
CTTCACTGTCAAAACTGACTGTGCATAAACATTGAAGGAATTTTGTTCTTTTTCTGGGGGTTTATTTTCCAAATGTCTGTGTTTCTGCCTCATGTGAGTGCTTAGTAGCCAGTCACTAAACAAATTCACCATACAAACTGTGGCAACAAGTCAATTTTATTATACTGTAAGTGCCCAACTGTGACTGGAAGTGACGTTGATTGACATCATAGCAACAGCGCCATCACATGACAGGAAATAGTTTGATGGTTTTGAATAGTGAAAAAGAACACCTCATCCTTGTTTCAAGGGCACAAAGGGAATGTCTTGGATGCACGAAATATCTCTGAGAATGATTTTCATTTCGCCGAACCTTCAGTGTCAGATTTAAAGTCAAACCCTCCTGTTGTTTCTCCTTGAATCATTCCGATTAATGGTCAAGCAGACAAATGAAATTACTTGCAGGGAACAAGCGAAGATACTGTAGTAATTATAATCATATTTCATGAGGATTACATGAATAATTATTTTAAATCTACGATTACAATATTTGGTATAGGCAATATCACCGTCTTGATATGTGTACTGTGGATTTAGTTGCACTCGTACTCACACACATATCCCGGGTAGTTGTACAAAGAGTCACTCTTGAACCTCATCAAGGCCAGGTTTTTCTTGGACGTGACGGTAACCCCATTCAAGTCAAGACCACAGTACCTAAACACAGGACAAATCAGATATTTTAGCATACAATTATTGCAAAATATGCGAGCAAAGGTGTGATAAGGCGGTCGTGATGAAGTTTGTTACATCCGCGCAGATTAATTCAAACCCTAGATTGCGAACTTATGTTGTACAAAACTACTTGACACAATTGTATTTCTTTTTTAAAGATTCCCCTACCAAAAGACGTATTTGAAGTATATAACTGCGAAATGGGAGTTGGGGCAGTAAAGAACTTACGCGGACAAAGCATTGTAACTATACAATCGTTATCGTAACGTGACCCTTGCAGGTATAGGACAGAATGATGCATGTTTGAAAAAAATGATGTACATGAATCACAATGAAAAAGCAAGCTAGCAAATACTCACATATTTCAAGTTTTGTGTGCATATGCTGGAAAACAGAGTAAAACCATATGTTCTAGTAGTCTGGTTCCCTGACCATACTTTAGACAAAACGGTGCATTTTATAGAGTTGGGGAATTATCAGGTCGGGGAACTAGACTATTTCCAACGACTGCCGGCCGACAATCGTTGGAAAACGATATAAATTTCCACTTTTCTTGAAAACGACAGCACACAAGGTCCTATGATTTCACAGGATGCTTGAGACTGCTATTTACCTACAGTCTAGTAGTAGTACGGTAGTTGTAATAATTCTGTAGCTTCGTTTTTTTATGTTTGCAATGTTGTATACTACATTTAACAAGAGTCACGGATTTATGTGACTCGCGTAAGGTCAAGTAAGAAGTGTTTGGATTCGAGTTATTGAATGATGAGGCAATTCGCTTTTACACTTGGGTTAGACTAACTGCATGGTAGAATTACAAGTAAATTGCTATATTGCTGTGAGCATGCACCCTTGGTTATGTAAATTTGTGTTTTTATATTCTAAATACACTGGGCACCTTCCCCTTACGTTCTCCATGAAATGGATGGGCCCCATTGGCGAAATTTGACGGCGTGCTCAGCAGCGCCATGCAATTTGGTCGATTCACAACTCGGTGCGCCGCCAGCGGCAACCGGGGAGAGGCCAAATTACGCAGTGCATCATGGGAAAAAGTCGACATCGCAAAACCGGAAGCGGGTATCGCCAATGCATCGACCGTACTTCTTACACCCCTTCTCCGCTTAATATATCAACTTCTCTGTGTAGTAGGTTATAGTATTTGTATACATTCGTAGCTATATATATGGTGTCTTTCCATATATAATCCCAGCCAGCAAGCCCAAGTGGGGCCTTGTTGGGCCTTTGATGGGCAATTGAGTGGTCCCAATTGAGTGGTCCCAATTGAGTGGTCCCAATTGAGTGGTCCCAATTGAGTGGTCCCAATTGAGTGGTCCCAATTGAGTGGTCCCAATTGAGTGGTCCCAATTGGGTTCCCTGACCATACTTTAGACAAAACGGTGCATTTTATAGAGTTGGGGAATTATCAGGTCGGGGAACTAGACTATTTCCAACGACTGCCGGCCGACAATCGTTGGAAAACGATATAAATTTCCACTTTTCTTGAAAACGACAGCACACAAGGTCCTATGATTTCACAGGATGCTTGAGACTGCTATTTACCTACAGTCTAGTAGTAGTACGGTAGTTGTAATAATTCTGTAGCTTCGTTTTTTTATGTTTGCAATGTTGTATACTACATTTAACAAGAGTCACGGATTTATGTGACTCGCGTAAGGTCAAGTAAGAAGTGTTTGGATTCGAGTTATTGAATGATGAGGCAATTCGCTTTTACACTTGGGTTAGACTAACTGCATGGTAGAATTACAAGTAAATTGCTATATTGCTGTGAGCATGCACCCTTGGTTATGTAAATTTGTGTTTTTATATTCTAAATACACTGGGCACCTTCCCCTTACGTTCTCCATGAAATGGATGGGCCCCATTGGCGAAATTTGACGGCGTGCTCAGCAGCGCCATGCAATTTGGTCGATTCACAACTCGGTGCGCCGCCAGCGGCAACCGGGGAGAGGCCAAATTACGCAGTGCATCATGGGAAAAAGTCGACATCGCAAAACCGGAAGCGGGTATCGCCAATGCATCGACCGTACTTCTTACACCCCTTCTCCGCTTAATATATCAACTTCTCTGTGTAGTAGGTTATAGTATTTGTATACATTCGTAGCTATATATATGGTGTCTTTCCATATATAATCCCAGCCAGCAAGCCCAAGTGGGGCCTTGTTGGGCCTTTGATGGGCAATTGAGTGGTCCCAATTGAGTGGTCCCAATTGAGTGGTCCCAATTGAGTGGTCCCAATTGAGTGGTCCCAATTGAGTGGTCCCAATTGAGTGGTCCCAATTGAGTTGCCCATATGGGCCCCGTACAGTTTTGGCTGATGGGGCCACTTAAGAGCTAGCCCAGACCCTGCCCAAAAGGGTCCCACATTGGTGTAATGAGTTACTTCTATTCCATTCATTTCTGTAAATTTGCACTTACTATCTGGCAACGTAGCTTAATTCCAGTAAAGTTTTTAATACGTTTTTTATGTTCTGGAAAAGTTCTTGGAACGTTCTTAGAACGTCACAAAGTTACGTTTTTAAAACGTCCAAAGCTGTCCACAAACTTTCGTCCAAAAAAACGTTTTTTGAAACGTCCGCAAAACATCATAAAACGTTCATAAAACGTGCCGAAAACGTTAAATGGTTTGCTGGGTGTCGACCCCGAAAGTGGGAAATTGGCCTTTCCCGGCTTGCCGCTTGCGTACTGAGTTGTGAATCGACCGAATTGGCCCTTGGTTGTGAATGGCAGTCACTGTCCCAACGTTGACGATCAGTGCCACTTACGTTATGGGGTAAGTCTCATCAACGATGTGGCCGATTTTCATTTCAAACACATCAGAGAAGCAACCCCCCCATTCGTCAATGTCGAACGTCGTGAAGTGGAGTTGGACCCGTTGGCCTTCTGGACACTATAGAAAAACGGGGAAACAGCTACGTAATTGTGACCCGCTCTGAAAAAGGTATATTATGTCGCAAAATATGAAAAAATATAGTTTGATGTATGTTTGAAAAAATAGGCCTTCTTTGCGCGCAGATGCCCATTTTGAAGATGATGTCTATTTCGTATTAGGGACCTCACCAAAAAACCATTGTTGTTTCCCTGTGAGTATGAAAAGTGTTGTGGTTGACTCGTTGTCTCGTTTGTCGCAAAGCAGATACGGTAAAAAATGACTTGATCCCAACTCGTATACATAATGAAATGCATGCCGTAATACTACAGCGCTGTTCCGTCCCCACCTGATTGCACGAATGCAACGAGGCGATAGCATTATTACCTTACGCTATTTTTGATATATCATTTTTTTATAATTCTTTAAATGCACAGCTCTGTAAACTCTGTTCCGCTGGGACAAAAAGTTGTAACCCAGTCAGTTTTACCCCGTCTTGTCAATCACGTTCACTGAGTCGACAAACTGAGCTCGAAACTTAAACATTGAGACTGTCCCAAGTTTAAATTATGAAATTATCAGGAAAAAGAAGTTAAAGTTGTTAATGCTGATTCACGAGATGTTCTTACCAAGTTCGCTCATCAAGGAAAGAAACACGTGTCTTGCCTTGACTAGAATATTTAACTTACCCTGAAAACTTACCAAAGAACTTTAACCCCATATTCTCTGTTTACCCTCTGAATTGAATAATAAAAAGTTAAGTACTAAGCTCCTCAGTAGCATTGTTTTGATCGCTGTTGAAAGCAATCAAGAGAGATTGTGCTACGAGGCAGCACATCTTGTCTCTATTTATCCTACCTCAATGGCATATCTGCAATCGGTGTTGCTAGGATAATTGGAAGGGTATCCCGGGCTCTCGATTACCCCTGACGGAGCCGTGAACTCCTCGCTGCATTCTGAATCATTGTCGGGGAAACGAGCTTTGTCATATACCAGTAATTTCAAGGCCATTAGATGTCCTTACAGCACCCTCAATAAACTAATGTTCACAAATAGAGCACTGTTTGCAATTGCGAGATGTTTTCCTTCAAATGCACCCGTTTGAACATTAATATCTCAGCTTCAGCGGTCATGTTCTCTGCATCCGCGGCGAAGTTCAGTTAACCAAGAACTTCACCATATTACCACAACTGCGGGTACAAGGCCAAGTCGAAACACAAGCTCATGGCAACTCCCTTGCCAAAGGTTCTCCTTTACCCTGGGTTAATTAGCTAACTGATTCACTATTCCGTCACTTACGGCAGATTGGTCAAGACCGTAATGCAACACACATGCCATGTAAGAAGCATTTGACTTAACCTTCTCCTCAAGCACTGGGTTTGTTGACTCGCTTTACAGTTTGGTGACCGGTAGATTAATTATGGTCACCAGTTTCAAATTTTGACGTTTAAAAAGCGATTCTCGTTTCATGCGCTAATGAACACATCAAAGAGTTTCCGTAGGACTCAAGAGGGCATTCAGATTTGATTTTAAAATACTAGATAACTTGAAATGTGTTCATACAGGTATACGTGGGATTCTAAATTAGCATTATATACATTATGACTGACCTGTTTCCTTATTGAAGATTTCGCAGTAAGGTCCCTTGTACTCCTCGGGACAACTACAGGTACAGTTCTTAGAAGGAAGACCAAAGTGCTCACACCTACTTGCCAGGTCTGATGGGCAATCATCTAGGTAATGAGAGAGCCGGACACAACAGAGAAATCATAAAATATACAATGTCAATGACAAGAACAATACAATAACAACGAAAATAACAGCGACAACATTGACACTGACAACAACGTCGTTTTTTGGCAAAATTAATTGCTGAAACCACGTCATCTTTTGTATGTTGGTAGCGTTACGTGTGGACATGTATGCAAAGGCTCTTGAAAGCGCTTCCCATTAAAGACGCTACCCCCACCCCACCCCACCCCACGCCTACCCAGCTATTCAAATGGTGTTGCCGGGCCAAAAAAACAAGAAGTAACAGTTAGTAACTGGACACTTCTATATGACAATAAACAATGCGGTCATCAAAAGTATAGGAAAAGCAATCACTTGCCAGCCACCCCCCTCCCCCCCTTGAAAATGGATGCGTCCCCTTGTCCCCCCCCCCACCCCCTTTAAACAGAACCTAATTATGCCACTGTAGTGTGTTTCTCTCCTTATTGGAGCTCTGCACAACACATACCCCTCAATTCGAATTTGAACAATATCGGTTTGTCAGAAAGGATTTTAAAAAAATTATGGCTGTTTTGTAGGTTTCTCTTACCAAAGCAACTGTACATGAAGTTGAATTTGTATATGTCAAGTCGAGTGAGTTTCTGCATTTTGCCCATATTGTACAGCTCTTCAAGATCCAAGGGAGAGATCGTTCGATGGATACCGTCTTTACTGAAAGCCTAGCAAATAGTTTGGTGAAATCGATAAACAGATTTATTGTAACTGTCAGGCCTTGTCAGACTGTCAGACTGTGAACAAAGAAATGATAATCTGAAAAAGGAGGCATCTTTGCCCAGAAGTTTAAAGCATATCATTCGGACGAAGGAACAATGAAATAATATGGGTGACGGTTTGAAATGCGTAAGTAACAGAAAGTTAAATATTATTTTACCATTTTTTTGCTTAGAACAGAAAGCGTTGAACGTTAAAATTGCTTGGTAAAATTAAAGCAAATACTCGGCTGATTTTGAGAATATATATTGAATAAAGTAGTTTTAACAGAGAGGCAATACATCTTTAATGGCCAATAAAATTGCAAATACAACCAGCGGGCACACACTTTCAAAACTAGCAAGGCCTCTGTCTACCTCATTTGTTGGTGTATAGTGTAATAGTTTTTTTCTCGCTTCTATTATTATTGACCTATCGCCGTTGGAAGTTGAGGGACACATTGGACTGCAAAAAGCGTTCAATCAAATTGCTATGGTTGGAAAGATCATTCAAATGTACACTGCCATCCCTTTGAAACACACCCTCTATCTGAAAATCATTGACGATAATCAATTCAGGGGTGCTATGGATGGATGAACAGCCAAAAGTACAATATATCCATTGAAAAGGCGCCGTTTGTCTGAAAATTATTGAGAAAAATTATTTCGGTGAATATGGTTCGGAATTGGGAAACTCGGACAGTTGAAATTCAGAATGGTGCCCTTAGCCTATATGCGTTTTGGTTGCGTATAGGCTGCTCTATGTGCGGCACCAGTCTGAATATCCGGATGTCAATGCTTCTTTTTTCCCCTAATTTTTCCGTAATATTACACATTGCGTAAATTTGGGGGATTGCAGAAAAATGTGTGCCTTTAACAACGCGCCTCGACAACTGGTAATTTTTATTTCAGATTGTTCACGTTCCGCTTCGAATTAACACTAGCGTGATTGCACATAACACCTCTGCGATTTAACGCAATTGTTTGATGATGATTAGATTTTGTGTTGGTACACTGGTTTGACTGCTGGTTCATCGGTCGAGTATTCGTCGGTTAGTTTCATTAGTGAGTTGGCTGTAATGAGTACTTACCTTAGATGAGTAGTGCATAACAGACTGCAAATCGTATACACCAAAGAGCGGTCTGTCCACCTTCCTGAAGTTGTGGGCGTAGCCTTCCCTGATATTCTCCTCAAAGACGGTGACATGTTCATCGCGATCAAGACGAGTTTGTTCATGATAAACACCCAATGCATGACCGATCTCATGCAGACAGGGACCTAACTAAATATACAAATCACAATAATCCTCACAGCAGTTTACGAAGAAACAATTCCATCAAGGAGAAATTACCAGACCCTATAATTCACATCAGAAAAGCTCCGGGAAAACAATTCACAGACGAATTTTCGATTTTCAACTCAATTTTTGTCATGAAAAGGAAATTGGAAAATGCTTTTGGGGGTTAAGGTTGGGTGGAGTGGATAAATAGACAGATCCATTAAGTACTGGTACTCGTCACTGGGGGCGGAACGGTGGAGGGGGCGGGGGGGGGCATTGCCTCCCACACTTTTTCACGTGGGGGAAATGCCACCCCCCACACACACACTTTTGGCAGTTCCGCCCATAGAAAAGCATTTTCCACCCCCCCCCCCCCCCCCCAAATGTTTTTAAAAATTGTTCCGCCGCATCTGGTATTGGTAAAGTGACGAAAGTGTGGCGTGTCAAGGGCCGGCCGTGCGCGCTAAACGTCGCACCGCTAAGGACGTCTTGGAACCAAGACTACGGCGTTCCCTGTGTGGCTGACTGGTGACTCCATGTCCAGTTGGTTTACTTGTAGCACTACAGAATTTTCAGCGCGCGTGGCTGACTTGACTTGAATTAGGTCGCATCAGCATTGCTGCTGGCTTACGGGTTATAGTCAGCATAACATGCTAAAGTTGTAGAACCCCCAAGCTAAAGGGCAAAAGTAAATAAAGGTCTTCCTAAATTAAGGTCACACATCTCTCTACTAAATATTACAGTTTATTCTTCTTGTTCCTTAAATGTAGTGTACATGATTAGTAATTCTCCATTTGTTATTTACTGAACTATTACGAAATACCCTACTAGACTGTAAGTTAATAGTAGTCTCAATCATCCTGTGAAATTATGGCACCAGGTGTGCTGTCGTTGTCAAGAAAAGTGGAAATTTATATCGTCTTCCAACGATTTTCAGCTGGAAATCGTTGTGAAAACTGCCCTGTAGCCTTTGGTCAAGGCTCGTGGCTAGTGGCGCGCCCCGGACATGCTGGCATTTAGGGCGCGTCACGTGTCAAGGTAGCCACGCGCGCCTTGACTAAAGGCTATTATCCGCCCGACGGTTAAAAACGAGCGCTGTTTTTCTCTCGGTTTTTTCGCCATCCAACAACGCAAAACTATGAACAGGTCAATGGAACGATATTTGCTATAACAGACTAACCCCCCAAATCCGCCCATTTTTGAAAATTGCAACAATGACCAATCATGTACACTGCCTTTAAAGGGACACATCGCCTTCAAATGTCATGAAATTTTGCTGTTTGGAAATGTTCCTTATCTTTTATAAGAGTTGTTCATGCTAAAAATCATGCATAATATGTTGTAATTAGTGAGTAGTGATTACAAAACAAAAAATTTGCCTCTGACCCCTGACATCTGACCCGCGAAACATAGACTTATTTCCAGTAGTAAATACCACCGTATAAATAATGCGCAAAATATGCTGTAAGAGTCTTAGGCTGGCGCCGCAGCCAGTGGCCTTGTAAACCTATTAGATGATCGCCAGGTACCATTCTCTACCTCGCGACACATAGCACCAGCGCTGCGCGCCGTGCCACAGTACATCAACATAGATCAACAGAACGTACTTCAACCAGCCTCGACTGGAAATACAACTAGTGAACACGGTCCGCCATTTTGTGGAGTCAAAAATTGTGTTCTACAAAATGGCGGAAATTTTTTGTCACGAAATTAAACAAAAACCACGCAATTTAAAGGGATAGTTATGTGAATCTTTAAATTCTATTTTAAAAAAGCTTTCCAACCATATCCATTTCAGTTTTATAGCCCAAATCGCAAAATCCAAAGCAATGTGTCCCTTTAATCAATCAATCATATATGATCTTGCCAAATCTGGGGACAAAATTACGCGAAGCCCGAGCCCATTCCAGGGTTTGAGAAATGCCCTCCTATAACTGCATCCAAACAGTAAAATTTTTTTCAAATTTGTGCAATTATCACAACAATCCTGATTCCTTAAATTTGAATACAATTGTCACACATTTCTTGAGAGTTTTTGAACCACCCCTCAAAATACATCTCTTTTCAAAGACCAATATTTTAGTTCTCATTTAATTAGTTAGGTTGGGGTACTGTTTCTCAATGAACCTCAGGATTCTACAACACAAGAAGAATAGTCTTTCATTACATTGCCTTGTGAGGGCGCTATACACTAAAACTTGGCCAAAAGTGTCTGGTGAAGAAGTGGACATGTCATGTACATGAGTGTGGTAACCAGAGCACAGTCACCAAATATTCCTTGGTATTGAAAGGGTTATAGGGAAAGGGAAAAACATCAAAGGGGGCAAGAAACCTCGAGAGGGTTTTCCAGAAGGATTATCTGTAAACAAATGACAATGTGGAAAAATTAAGAGTTAACCATTCCCTTCCGGATTTTGAGATCATATGGTTCAATAGTCCGAAGACGTTTCATCCACACTTTCTCCCTGATTTTATGCTCTGTAGAATCAGATCAGAAATGTAATGGTTAGGCAAGTTGAAGTGGTGACCAACAGGGGTGTCCATTCTCTTGGCGTTCACAGTCGATCGATGATCATAGACATGCTTTTTTAGTGTGTTATTGGTCTCACCGACATATTGGATTCCACAAACCCTGCAAGAAATGAGATAAAGTTTATGACAATGGAGGTTTTGCATTTAAAAAATGTAGGGGCATACAAGATTATCGAGGTTACATTAAAGGTAGTAAACGTGTGTTATTGTACCCGAAGGGGAGGTGAGTTGGTCTCACACCAACGGTGGAAGTTAGCCCGCCTGGGTCTATAGGTTTGAAAATTGGTAAAATTTGATTGGTATCTGTTGAAGATTGATCCTCGATTTAAATCTGGACCCAGCAAAACCGTAAGGGTGGTGGGGCTAGCAACCTAAAATGTGGTCAACCCCTCCAAATGCTGTCATCTTCGAGACTTGCAATTTGAATCTAAAGACTTTCCAAAAGTCGAAATATGCACATTATGAACGTGGACGGACAAAATCAACATTCAAAACAAACTGTTGTTTTTACTTGTGACTCAGATGACAGATTGCCCAAACTTTCATAGGTTTGTAGCGACACGTCAAACAAGTAACTATTTTGTCGTTTTTGCCGACCATACGATTTACATGTTGTTGCGTTCTGAGGTCAAAGTGCGTGGTTACTGGAGGCAGTTTTACTCCAACAAACAAACGACCACGTTTTTCACTCTACATTTTTATGCACGTCGTTAGAGATAGTCAATTCGTTTTCACCGAACTTTAGCAAGCTTTTGTGTTGCTGTCATTCGTCAGACATTGTAAATATCTCCGTCTACAAGTATTTCGTTCTCGTCTTCGTCAAAACTGTAAATAACTGTTAGTCTTCGTGAACTTTGTGAACGTTATTTGGCCACATTTTGTGGAGACTCAGAATCCAGCACCGCATTGTCGGGTCGGGACCGGCGTCGAGGATCGGAACGCACTTGGTGCCTTCCTTTGCCGCCGTGCCGTTGAGACAGCTGCCCTTCCTTCCAACAACTGTACCAGTGCGTTTGTATAGCTATTCAGACCGTGGACCTTTAACAAAGAGGACAATAGGGTCCGCGATTGTGTCAAGGTCCACGATTGAAAATCGTGTACAAAACCAATGGGAGGCCTTCCGAAAAAGTTAGAGTATAAACAAAAGAGGGACAATAGGAGGTCCGCGATTGCCGTTGTTTACAAACGTATGTGTGTGTATACGAGAGGTGAGTCGACACATAGACATATTCCCTTCTACAGGTTATTTCATGCATTATGCCGAATCACACAAAGTAGGAATACTGTCTACGTCGTCAGGGCTACCGATGGAAGACCATACATTTAAATAATTTAGGGCAATACAAGATTATCGAAGGCGTAGATTGCGGAGTTGAGGTGGGGATATATCCCCCAACTTTTTGACGAGGGGGATGTTAGAAAATATCCGGAACCTCCCAACACCCCCCCCCCCCCCCCCCGGCCCGTCGAAATGTCCACAGTCGATCATTAATTTATCATCAGCCTCCAAACTTGCAGACAGGAATGCATCAATTTATTCACGATACAGACTAGGATAAACGTCATGGTTGTTGGGATAATCCTCGTGTTGCCTTTGAGCATAATTGAAGTTATTAATGAAGTGTTCCTGTATAATAATACAATTCATGTTTTCTATCATCGAGGCAATTAATAAACGTTTACATGCAAAATATACTACCAGCAATATTCCACGTTTACCAGTATTCAGCCTCGCACCTGCTTTCGTAAATTAAAATGCATGACGTGGTTTTAGTGCAGGCGATTGAACTGCGCCCCGAACACTACGAATTTCATCTCCAGTGAAGATTACACTGCAGATTATCGGTGAAATCGTCGTGAAAAAAATACCCGGTGTGACCTGATGAGCACACCTTAATTAAGGTGAAGTAAAACACCGTGAAAATGCAGTGAGTCCCTCCTTGTGGTCTAGCTCATTAACTTTGCGATAGAGTTAATCCGTTAAGCAGTTAATTGACTTGATGGCCTAATCCCTTCATAAACAAGTACCGTTACCTGTCTGAGTTATGTGGATAGCGGGGCTAGCGGTGACAAGTTGATTGTGTACATTGGTTATTTCGCTCCGTGTTTCGACCATCGCTATATGGATGTCCGGAGCACTGGATTTAATGTTGAACGCTTGTTACGACGATAAATTCGCGATAATATATGTTTGCAAAAAAATCGCCAATGTTTTAAAAAAATATCTAGATATCGCCGATATGATTTAAATAAATATGATTTGCTGACAATAATACTTTCCTTAAAATAAACACAAACTTTTGGAAGTACGCAAATTATTTCAGAGCCTGTACGGCTGGGTATCCACTCCATCCAGTACATACAGTACGCAGCACTGACCGACTGCACGGTACATGTATATCGTGTATATACGGAGGATCGTCGAAGCGGCTGTATACCTGAAAGGCTACGTGCATGATCAATAAGTCACCCCCATGGTTGGACACGTCAAAACAAAGCTTCATAGACGTCAATGGTAAAGATCTAAACTTCCAAAAGTTTCGAAAAATTCATAGATAACTTCAACGGAACTTAACTATAAATGAAAAATAATGAATGTATACTAGCAGCAGACGTGGGATACACAAGGTTGATTTACCTGTATTCTTTTGTTCATGATTAATATGGCAGAATAATTCGTTTAACCTTGGAGCGAAATTGAAATAACATTGCATTTCAATTGATCAAAAAGTGCAGGTGACTCTTTTAATTAATGAGAAAGTGGGCAAGAGCATGGTTGTTGGGATAATCCTCATGTTGCCTTGGAGCATAATTAATGGTATTAATGAAGTGTTCCTGTATAATATTTAGGATTTTGTGTTTACACGCAATATATTACCAGCAATATTCCACGTTTACCAGTATTCAGCCTCGCACCCGGCTTTCGTAAATTAAAATGCATGACGTGGTTTTATTGCAGGCGCTTTAACTGCGCCCCGAAGCGGCTGTATTTGAAAGGCTGCCTACACGATCAACAAGATTAGTCACCCTATGGTTGGACACATACAAACAAAGCTTCATAGACGTCAATGGTAAAGATCGAAACTTTTGGAAGTTTCGAAAATTGTCATAACTTTCAGGGGACTTAACTATAGACACAAATTAAACTCTTTTTGTAATATATTTGTTGGGTCATATATACTTGGGTCATAATTGGTCATATATTTGTTGGGTCATATATAAAATGTGAAAAATGTGTGACGTCATGATCATGCCATAAAAACGTGATTTGTTTTTCAAACACATATAAGGGTAGGTCCGATCGTCATGCAAATTGATGGGTATGTAGATATTGTCACTAGCATGCAAAATCGGAAGTGACATCGTGATGACGTCATCGGCTGATTTTCTGCGAATTTCTTAATTTTCTGCGAATTTCTTAATTTTTCAAATTTCATTCTTTCAAAATCATACATTGTCATTGCTCGGATTGACTCCAATCTTGACTCAGGCCAATACCACGTTGCAAGTATTTGATTTGACAAGTGCCTTTCTTGGTGACGACATCATGGGTCACATGACGTCATTTTAAGGTCCTACGTTTAGAGATCTGTATATCCAATTGGGTTCAATCTTGGTGTGCAGGTAGGCCGGGACGTGTTATAGATGAAAATTGATGTGACGTTCAAAATAGGAAAATGCAATTTTCTTTTGTTAAAAAGAAACATATAACAAGAAAATATTTAAAAAAAACAAAAAACGAATCGGTTGGCTAGAGTTGCTGTTGTGGCTATATCGGCAGATATTACAACGCTTAGGTTGGAATTCTTGGATGGCTTTATAATTCGTTTTTTTCTAGATTGTGGTGCGGAGGAATTCATTTCAATTGAAAACAAGCCCGATAATCTGTTTTGTTCGGTGCGGTGGCAATTCTTGTCTAGAAAAAAACCCGCACATAATATAATTTTAAACCCGCACATAATATAACCCCTGCTCGTGGGGCCCATTCATCATTGATCCCAGCCGGTCTCGACCCACAAGGTGCAACATCCCCGAGATCTAGTCCGGTGCACTAAGGCACGAGACCACAGCGCTCCATGATAAATATTGCTCGCCAGACAATTCTTTGTTGACGCATGGTTTTAGGCCCCTTTCAGCAGGATTCGAGTGTTTTAAATATACATTCAATTGAGTACGACATTGATTTCGCACCTCGTCTTCTTTTCTATTTTTTGTTTGTATATTTTTTCGCCTTTTCTTAAATTTCCAACGTGCCCCCTTGCCCCCCCCCCCCCCCCCGCCCCGCCCATGTTGACACCAATCTCCTACCACGACAGTCCGACTACACTCTTACCACGTTACTGAAGCCTCTCTTACCTCGTCAGTCCTACTTTGTCGCCACATCAAGTAAGTCTCTTATTACCGCGTCAGTCCAACACGCTTACTACGCCACTAAAGTCTCTTTTACCGCGTCAATCAACATTCTTACCGCGTCAGTCAACACTCTTACCGCGCCAATAAACACTCTTACCACGTCAATGACGTGTCTTACCGCGACATATCATGTGTCTTACCACGTTAATTATACCTTTTTTATCTCGTCAAAGCGGTGGCCCTTATAGTACACCATACTCTCGGGACATATTTTGACGGTGCACATACTTTTTACCGATGATGCGTCCTTAAGTTTTATGTCAAAGCGCATTTAAGAATTTTTCATTTTAGGAATTGCCATGAAAGCAATTGTTTTCTCATAAATTGTCAAAAAGGGTATGGCATTGTTAGCACTATACCAGGCGGGCTTGGAGCAAGTCTACTAACTTTTAACCAACGCCGGCGTTGGTTAAAACCTTTTGAACCCGGCTGACGTCTATAGATGCGGTTTGAAAATTACCACCTGGCCGGTTGACTGCAATACACGCATTCTCTGCATTTTCAATACATTGTTGGATTATTGTATGTGTTACGCTTGACTGCACAAACCTCTTGGGGAGATGACATGGGGAGATTCGCCATTTAGAGCTGGAAACATAGATGGGACTTGAAGCTGAAAGGGAAAGGAATGGACACATGTCAATTAAATCTCCCTACCCATTGATCTTCCTGAATTTTCCAAGAGTAGAATAATAGAGGTACATTCTTTGTACTTCAAAACTTAGTTAATACTTCTTGGAATAATTTATGAGGTTCTTGTTATGCTTTTTGCAGAAGAAAAGACGATTTTGGACATCATGTTTGCGTTCGAGACAAGGAGCAAAGGGGAAAGGGCGGTGTACACTATATAAGGCTTTTTTTTTTTTTTTTTCCATGGACCGACTAACCATAAAAATAGACAGAATCAGGGTCGGCGTTTTGTTTTGAAAAATATAATAAAATATCAATAAAAACATAGCTCGGCCTCTCTGCCTCAAAAAGTGTTTGTATTTGATGTACCTTCTTTACTTTATGCGTATTTTCATGTAAAAATATGAAACCAGGGGGTTCGTCCAACGTTTAGGCCTAAACACACCCGTTGAGCGTGAAGATGACTTCGATCCGTCGGGCCTGTCAAAGTTCTATTCGGGCTGAAGAGTAGCCTAAAAACCCTAAGCTTTGGGTCTGGGGAGGTCTAGCAAGAAAAAAACACAATTCAATCTCTTTTAGACATGTATATATAATTGAATCGGCAAAAACTTCCTCGTATCTCATTCAATCGGTTATAAAGCCAAACGTTAGAATACTTCCATTTTGTTTGCTTCTCTGTAATTCAAGAAGTCGGTGGCAAAGCCGTCTTTTTTTCATTTTTTGGCCTAATGGATTCACTGACATCATTGTGGATATGCAGTCGGTATGTGATAACTACACTTACTAACACAGTCAAATGGTCTGCTGGGCCATTTTTATTTTTTATTATTACAGTATACTTTGTTTGTATTTTGAAATGTTTATATCCAGATCTTTATATACATGTGAAGGTCTTAAAACCCTAAAAAGTTATCAAATGAAATAGATAACTTAATAGAATTACATCAGTTATAAACTTTCTAATGAGTCATTGAATGGAAAAAATGGGCCCACAATAAGTAATCAATTACTTACCATTCAAAAATCTTTTTTTTTTCAGGGTGCCAAACCCAAAAGCCTGCATAGTATTATCTTTAATAATGTTGACTTACAAAATGTGGGTCCAGTTCATACGATTAATATACTTTTGGATACGATTTGAAGCTTTGCATGGTGGATGCGATATAAGAGATACTTGGATTGCGGGTAACACCATGTGAAATAAATCTCTTCTAGGAAGAAGTGCGGTTCTGAAAAGAACCGGGGTAAGTGTGAAACTCGACGTTTCGGACAGTGTACTCTGTCAGTCCTCAGGAGTGAGTTACACATTCACCCCGGTTCTTTTCAGAACCACACCTCTTCCTAAAAGAGATCTATTTCACATAGTGTTACCCGCAATCCCAGTCTCTCTCAATATACTTTTGCTTGTTATTGTGTGAACTTCAATTTCAGGAGATGACCCACATGCCAACCCAGTGGCGTACGGGGATGGGGGGGGGGGGGCAAGTCCGACAAACCTTTACAAACCTCAAACGGACGTTTCTTAACCTTTGGTGCTCCGTGTTCTCTGTGTTACCTCTACTGTGTTTTAACCTTTTTACAGCACGGGGACCCATATGGCCCCCTGCCCCCGCCCCCACCCCCCCCCCCCCCCCCCCCTTGGCGCTCCACTGCACCAACCAATACAGAAGGAAAGACGTCCACAATCGATCCTGATGTGCCTGTATCGTGAATCACAATTGGCACCTTCGCAGTGTTTCGTGTTTGTAGAAAGGGAGGCTGTGCCCACACATGACATGCTTTATGCCCTTGACATAATGTTTCAAGCTTGTGTAGCCTATGTACTTGATATGAATTACCAAACTCAGTACAAAGGTGTGTGGCAGTTTGTAGAGAACGTGGTTGATCAGCCTGGATCAAAGCGTGACTCATAATCAGAGATCCTGCCACCAACTATGAGGACATTTAGGGCATATGGTTCCAGTAAAAGTAAGGTTCCTGATGAAGAGTAAATATCTACAGGGTGTTACAAAAAGTCCTAACATTTAGATCGCTTATATAATTCAGATTAGGCACCACAGTCAAAATTATGTGGTAGAAATATAAATTAGGAGCTCGGGCAATTTTATCCATGAGAACTTGAGCCCCGTTCTAGTGACTGATTATTACGTAACAGGTACACAGAGAAGACAGGTGATTTTCAGACCATCCAATTCAATACCTACCACTAAGAACCGATAACTCTCCAATTGGCGTCCACTAATCGCATTCCCGATAAGACGGCGTGGGCGGCTCCCGTCCCAGCATCCGAATGCTGGCAGGAGCCAGCGATTAGTGGCCGCCAAGTAGAAAGTTATCGGTTCTAAGAGGTAAGTATTGAATTGGATGGTCTGAAAATCACCAGTCTTTTCTGTGCACCTGTTACGTAATAATCAGTTACTGGAACGGGGCTCAAGTTCTCATGGATAAAATTGCCCAAGCTTCTATAAAAATTATATTTCTACCACAGAATTTTGCCTGCGGTGCCTAGTCTGAATAAGCGATCTAAATGTTCGGACTATTTTTAACACTCTGTACATTCAGGTCTTGAACTATGTGAACTTGTTGGCAAAGTATAGGTACTGGCATTGAATTTGTCCTCGTTCTGCTGAATTATCTTTGCAAAATTATTCAGTGTGCACTATGGTTATTTCAGTACAGCATACCAAGAGTAGGCCCACTATAAGTTTTCAATTATCAAAGTTACTCCTGCAATTTGCATACTATGTTATAGTGTGACTGTCAAATGTTTGAACTTTTCTCAATTTTTCTACAACCAAGGACACAATGTTTACATCATAACCAATTTATGCTTGTTTTATCACTCCAGCAACAGTTAAGAGATGGAAGGACTAATTTAGGCGGTAATTGTAGACTGTATTCAAATGGTGCATGATATTAATTCTTTTTTTGGAATTAAGTGCTGTCAGATTCGATGATGCAATTCTTTCTTGCAAACTGTGCTTCACTCATCATTTAGAGTGTTCGTGTTTTTAATTTGTTTCGTATTGGATGACAACGTGCAGAATTGTTGAAAACTTATACATGATGGGAGGCCATGGAGGACATTACAGGGTACACTCAGCGCAACAAGTGCCAGCTGGTGATCCTATAAGCAGTTCTCTGATGAGTTGAAGCAGTTTTATGGACGCTTTGATCAAGACGGATTAGATCACAATCCGACCCATGATCAGCTGTATATGGACTGGTGTCAAGTTTAAACAACGACAACAAGTTGCAACTCTCAACTGCTGCAGTTGAGAAATCCTTTAAGGCCATTAAACCAAACAAATCAGCTGGACCTGGTGGGATCTCAGGGAATATCCTGAAGTCTTTCTACAAGGAGTTAGCGGGGGTGTTTCTACCACTATTCCAGTGGTCCCTGGACTGCCACACGGTTCCAAGTTTATGGAAATGTTCTAGTTCCCAAGAAATCCAATCCGATTGTTCTTAATGACTACAGACCAGTAGCCCTAACTGCCATCGTGATAAAATGCATTTTAAAAATCGTTAGAGGCATCGTCTTCCTAGGCCGCAGGCTACATTCGCTAGATTTTGCGTATACCACAGCGCCCTCTGGGCCCATTGCCAAGCGGCATATCGCCCTCTGTTCTTCTAGCGCCGTTCAGGTGTAGTCGTAATTTATTTGAGCTCTCTCAACATACGATTTTCGTTAGTATTACCAGTGCTCTTTCTCCAATAAACATTTTGTTTAACAACTAGTTTCTTTTAGTTTATCGGCGTCTCTCTGATTTCTTCTTGTTTTTGTCTCAGTGTTCCAAGTGCAGAGAGAGCCCAGACTGATGTTCCGAGTACACCCGATCAGTCCAACGGTGGAGCCCTGAATAAAACAACAACAAAAGCTGGCAAGTCCGGTCCGCTAAACCCGGCAGCCGGACCCCCTAACCGGCACCGGCCCCGGCCGACACGCCCGGGTGTGCTACTTGGCCTGCGGTACCGGATGACCCGGATCCCTCCGGCTCGAATATCCGTGTTCCCTAACAACGGGATCCTTACATTTCGGGGCACAGGCGCTATCGCGATCATAAGCGTAGACGCCGCTGGTCTAGTTTGAGTTCCGGTTCTAATTCTTCCGGACAATCCTCGTCTGGCCGTTCCACTGATTCCCATCACCGTCGTCGTCAGGGGAAAGGGAACAGCACGCAAGCACTCCTGCTACGGGGTTTTCAGGAATCGTCAGCTAAACTGGTATCCCTGGTGCCCCAGCGTTCGTCAGTAGCGTCAGCCCCCGCTGAACAATCAGCTCACCCCCCTCGGGAACTGAATTCTCCGGATCGTAGGGATGAGTTGTCGTTGTGTCCATCAGAAAACGTCTCGGACACGAACTCTAACTCCGATGTCGGTAGGAGTTTTCGACCGCCGTGGGAGTCCGCTCATGACCGACCGACCCCACAAGGGTACCGAGCGGCTTGGCCCCGGACCCTGGATGGACGTTGGCCCTCTATCCGGTGATGATCACTCTTACGGCGAAGAGTCCACTGACGTAACCCCCCTTTCGGCTACTGACCTCCGACTTCAGGCGGTTATGAAAGATATGGTCCGGGTACTTAGGATCCCGGATAAGGCAGAACCACAGATGGTACCGGACGAACGGCAGTCTTTCAAACGCCGAACCGCCCTGTCCGAGTCTCGGACCCGGGACAGGTTTTTCCGGCGTTCCCTGTAGATACAGTTTCTACGGACCGCATCGGAGCTTTGGCAGCGTATAAACGATGGCGACCCAAAGACAACATAAAGGCACGGGCCTTTAGAACGCCACTGAAATTTCATGACAGCTATTTTAATAACAATACCGGTTATTCCGAACGCTGCTAAAGATAAAATGGCGGCCGACAGAGGCGGCCGTGCGTCGGGGAAACACCCATTTCAAGACCGCGTGCGCAGCAATTTGGAAGATACCCTGGCAAAAGTGGACACTGCCTCACGTTTTGGATTGAAAGTTAGTTGTTTTTCACAGTTGCTTTCCTAGTTCTTGGTATGTGCCTGTGAAGCTGACTCTGAAGTTTCCCCCATAGTCTACTGAAATGGCATTCCGATGTATGGATGATTGTTTGCAGTTGTGCATGGAGCAGTTTACCCGAATCTCCCTTTTCGCTACAATGGTCCGAAGATCGAATGTACTTGACACTATTTTTCTCCCTTCGGATGGAGCGCGGGCACTTGGTCCTGATATGTTTAATGATAGGTTCCAAGAGCTGATGGAGGATGAAGCGAAGCAGATTGAAGCCGCTGAGAAGATAAACCTCAGAAAGGCTAAGGAGTCTCGGCCGGCCAGGCGCGGTCACAACACACCTCAACGCTTTCCGCGCAAGCCACTGAAGCCCTTTCGTTTTCGATCAGGCCAATCTGCTACAGTCACAACTGCTACAGCCCAACCCTCGCCTGCACTGACACTAGGACCCTCGGCACCTCATTATCGGTCATTGCCCTCTGGCCGTCGATACAGAGGTGGAAGGTCCTCCACTGCCCTTCGCTCTGGTAGGGGTTTTGCAGGGTGACATTGGCGTAAGTCGGGGCCGTCTCAAACTTTTCGCAGAGACTTGGGCCCGTTTTTGTTCCGACAGGTGAGTGCTCGACTCCGTATCTCTCGGATACGCTCTAGCATTCACAAGCAACCCCCCCCCCCCCCCTCCCCCCCCGTCGGACACGATCCGTCGTCCCACTCCAGTTCCCTCCGACCTGATCAAACGTCGGGCACTGGAGTCGGAAATTGTATCTCTCCTCCGGAAACTTGCAATACGGATAGTACCTCAGGGACAGGCCAACAACGGGTTCTTCTCCACATTCTTTCTCACTCCCAAGTTGCAACCCGGATAATGGCGTCCCATCCTGAACCTTCGGCCACTCAACAAATTTATTCGACCACAGCGGTTCAGGATGGAAACACTTCGTACCGTACAGTGTTGGATTCCCTACCCGTACAGTCATGGGCTGCGACCTTGGATCTAAAGGACGCCTATCTCCACGTGCCCATTCGCGACAGTCATTCTGAGTTCCTCCGGTTCATGTATGCGGGAGTAGCTTACGAATTCATCGTTCTCCCGTTCGGACTTTCCACCGCGCCAAGGGTATTCACACGATTGGCAAAGGTTGTTGCAGCTATATCCACAGACAACGAGGCGTTCTCATCTTCGTCTATTTGGACGACTGGCTAATTGTGGGCATGTCCGAAAGCCAAATCCGTCAGGCTGTAAACACCACAAGGGAAGTTGCAGCCAGTCTGGGCTTTCTATTCAACGACGAAAAGTCACAACCCCTGCCGTCAACTCGCCCAACATTTCTGGGGCGGAGTTGAATCTGTCCTGCAGCGTCGCCTTTCCCACTCCAGAACGTCTGGAGAATCTTGTGGAATGAACAGTCCTGCTGATGTCGGCCGACGCAGCCCCAGCGGTGGCCTGGCTTCGCCTCTTGGATCTAATGGCCAGTATTGTGGATCTGATACCTTACTGCCGATTATACATGCGGCCAATTTACCTGCATTTACTTCCCCACTACCGCCCAAAATGCTATCCGCTGTCATGTCCAAGCTGGTGCCGATGCTCCACCGGTCCGCCATCATCTGACGTGGTGGAGCAACCCACACAATCTTTCAACCGGTCTAAGGTTCCGTCTTCCACAACCAACGTTGACGCTAACCACGGATGCGTCACGCGACGGCTGGGAAGCACACATCGAAGAGGGCTCGGTCGCCGGGACCTGGTCTCCAGAGGAGCGGGCCCTCCATATCAATATCCTGAAACTGCTGGCTGTGAAAAAGGCCCTGACCTATTTTCAAAGAGGGACGGCGGGGAAAGTTGTTCTCCTACATCAACCGACGGGGGGGGGGGGGGGGGGGGGGGGGGGGGGCACCCGGTCCAGCCGCTTATGTTTGTACACATAGGAACTTCTTCAATGAAGCATTTCCAGCAACACGACATTGTTGGCAGTCCACTTGGCGGGCAGGTTCAATGTCCTGGCCGATGCTCTGTCCAGAGGCAAAGTCCTCCCACAAAGTAGACGCTCCACCCTGCAGTGGTATACAGAGCATCTTCTCCACACTTGACAGGCCTCACATAGACCTTTTTGCACCAGCTCTAAACAATCAGCTCCCAGTGTATTGCAGCCAGGGTCCCGACCCACAAGCCTGGGCAATGGACGCTCTTTCCCTGAGCTGGGGAAACATGCATGCGTATGCATTTCCCCAAATATATTTCCTTCCACGTGATAACAAAAGTGGAGGCGGAACGTTGCAAGCTTCTTCTAATTGCCCCGTTTTGGCCCCGACAACCTTCGTTTCAGAGGCTCATCCGGCTGCTGGTTCACCCTCCAATCATGTTGCCACGGCGGAAAGACCTCCTGAGTCAGCCCCGGTCAGGGTTTCTTCATCCAGACCCAGATGAGCTCTACCTAAACTGCTGGGCTTTGTTGAGTCTTCCCTTTGAACAGCAGGCCTTTCACAAAACGCTGCAGCCTTGGCAGCCAAGGGCCGAAGGGAGTCCACGCGTCGCACATACAATGGCAGAATACAATATTATCTTAAATGGTGCAGAAGGGCGGCTACTGATCCCCGCTCAGCACCTCTAACAGTAATCGGGGATTTCTGGATGAATCTTTTTCCCGAGAACTGTCTGTGGCAACTATAAGGGGTTATCGTCCGGCGATTGCTGCAATCCATAGGGGATTTTCGGATGGTTCAACCGTTTCGACTAATGATGCTCTATCTGAACTCCTTAAAGGCATGTTTACCGAGCAGCCTCCGCAACGCCATCTGATGCCCTCTTGGGACCTGGGTAGTGTTCTGCAGGTATTGGCTCAGCAACCATTTGAGCCACTTGCGAGTGCTTCCCTGATAGACCCGACTGTGAAGTCGGTTTTTCTTTTGGCTGTGGCAACCGCCAGAAGGCGAAGTGAACTCCACGCTCTCACAATTGCTGATGGCCACATCAGGTGGGAACCACATGGTGTCCTCCTTATACCTCACCAAGGCTTCCTAACCAAAAACCAGTCGGCCTCGTTTTCTCCCCTGACATCTTCGTGCCGCAGATAAAAACGGTCTCCGCAGTGATAGAAGACAAGCTGTGGTGCCCCGTGCGGGCGCTTAGGTGGTACCTTGCTCGCACTGAAACTCTCAGAGGTTCTATTTCCCGGTTCTTTGTAACTACAACGTCCCCGCACAGAGCCGCCTCCCGTGATACCATTTCTCGCTGGGTGGTTAGGGCCATTCGAACATCCACCTCAGGCAGGCCAACTCAATCGACTGGTTCCGTGCATGCCCATGATACTAAGGCAACTGCAACGCCTTTGGCCTTTCTTAAAGAGCAACTAAAACGCCAAAAACATTTTCGACTTTTTGCAGACGAGAGGGATGTTTTTATTTAATAAAAGAGGGTTGTTATTCTGAACCATTTATCCTGTTTCGCAAAAGCTCATTATGTATGTTAAATGTATGTACGTGACCCCGTGACGTACACGTGTAGAGTCAGTTGATGCTACAGCCAAACACTATGCATGTACGTACGTGGAGTTGATGCTGCTGGAAGAGTTTTTGTCGACATAACTCCTCCGTTTTCCCGTCTATTTTGTCTATTTTTGATATTGTTTCAGTATGAGCATGGTTCTGAGATAATCATTATGCCTCGATCGTGTGTAGTTGGGGGTTGCACGAGGAACAGCGACAAAAAAACCTGACCTAACCTTACTGCGATTCCCAGTGAATGGAGTTCAAAGGCGACAGTGGGTCCGCTTTGTAGACAATACAAGATCTGATTTTTGGCTGTCGAAATGGTCGAAAATATGTGCAGAACATTTCGCCAAATACTGTATTGATGATAGTGTTAGTATGAAAACTCAGCTGGGTTTAAAGGCACAATTCCGTTTGAAGGCTGGAGCCATTCCAACTCTAAAGGCACCGAGCATTCCAATCCTGTCCTGGACTCACGCGCACCACCAGACGACGACGTTGCCTGTGGTTGCCGGCTCCAGCAGCCAGAGCCCCGGCCGTCTCCCTCCCTGTCCACGCTCGCTTGACTCAACATGCATTGTACACGCACGGTACCGCATACGCTGCATGCGATTGAGTCTGGTACCTTATAACAGAAATTGTGTGTATAGTTTTGAATGGTGCGGGTCCTTAAGAGGGCTGCATAAGCAAAGTCGCCAGACTAGAGTATAGCATCAGCTCACACACAACTCACCGCGCAGGTCCTAATGAAAGCCGACTGCAAACAAAGGAAAGTATGAATCAAAACTAGCTTTCCAGCAAGAACAAGTCTACAACCCCAATTCTAAATGTGTCTCACAAAGATGTCAACACTTTAGAATATTTTTAACGTAGTGTTACACCTGAATCATGTGCAAAAAACACAGCAAGTAATACTAGCCTTAGACAAAAAAATACGTACAGACTCTACGTAAAACATTGTCGTATAATACAGTGTCGTCATATGTTTCTACACGTATACGTCAATACTCGCGCGATACGGCACGCAGTTGACCTCGGCCTTTTCTGAATCGAGTCAAATAGGCCATAGGGCATGTGCCATTTATATGCTCAATTTTAGATTTTCGTGCAACAGCAGTGGGGACAACCTAAAATTATCATAGACTGGTTGGGTATACACCCCTCATCAACAATTTCAATATCCCCAAATATGAGAGGTGCACACTAATTTTTTAACGTGTAGTTGGTGAAAATACATGTTAACCAATGGTAAATCAACTATATTTTAATGTAATTTTGATTTTTCCTAACCAATTTAACAATTTATGCTAATTAATCTGTGGGGGACTATTGGAGGACTGTTGTCTAAGTTTCTGGTGCAAAATACAGGGGATACTTATTATTTTTTTAACATATAGTTGATGAAAACCCATGTACATCAAGTGCACGTTAATACAACATTAACATTTCTTTGCAAATTGCATGATTTTTAATAGTAAATGGATACTTTAAATCTTCTCAAGGTTTTTGACTTCATTCAATAACCGATTTTAAGTATGCAATTAATGAAAGCTCATGTAAAGGAATGGTGCATCAACTATAATTATGCTGATGTGATGTTCTTGTTACCGGGTCAATTTTGTGATATTAAGCAATATTTAAAAAAAAAATTTATCTAAGCTTTTGTGAGCTGCATTACCAGGTTTCACTATTTAATATACATGTCTTACAAGGCACATGAACTAAAAAAGGCTCCATATTTTTTATTAATTTTTCTATTTTACTTATTTCTGAATGAAAAGTATGAAAGTACATAATAGTAGAAATATTTAGCCTGAAAACCATCGTTCATTTCATGTGCATTGTATACATGACTATGGACAAAAACTCAAAATAATCAACATGGACAAGTGGTTTCCTTTTAGATATCTTTTGTTTCCAGCATATATAATTTAAAATATTCTCCTTGAAGTTTGCATAAAATGTACATGTATGTGCAACATTTGGCATAATTAAATTCCTCTCCAGTTATGATTATACTTACAAAGTACAAATTATGCAACCTGTTTCAAACTATTAGAATTTACCAATGTCAAGTGTTCTTTGAATCCAAATTTAAAAATGGATACACTTCAAGTGAGCAGAGTATGTAGCAAAAATTAACCATGCTCAGATCCTCTGGTCATTTCACGCCAATTCAATGTACATGTACTGTAGCTGAATAATAATTTAGAAATGCTGCTAGAATATACAAGAACATAAGAAATTGGTTAGTACCAGTCATTTGATTTGATACATGTATAGCAACCCTAAGTAAATGTAGAATTGCTCTTTTGAAATAAAAGAACATTGTAGTTGTGATTGTTTTCGTACATGTACCTGAAACACATAACAATTATGGCTTTATTGTGATCCATACCGACCTGATTTGTTTGCTGAAACATGTAATTAAATAATCCTGATAAATTAAACTTTATATATGTGTTGCACAATTAATTTAGAAAATAATCTGTCTCAGAAATCATCTTTCAAAATCAAAAAGTTGGCATGGGATTATTCCTCACTATTGGGGAATATTTAATACAAATAGTGGAAAACAATTAACTAATGAATTGCGAAAAGAAAAATATGAGAAAGAAACATATATTAATTTCAAAAGTAAATGTCTGAAACGGACGTCGGTGATTAGGATGGAAATAGAGCATCTATGTAGTATCTGTAGGCATGGACCAAAATCAGATTGGAGCATGTCTTGTCAACAAGCAAACTAGCACTCAATATTCAAATTGTTACACCTGCAATAAAAACACATTCAGATGGGGTCCTATTTTGATATTTCATCCTGATACATTGTATGACTTGACAAGATATTCTTTCAATCTTTTTTTAAATGTATTTCAACATGCATCAAGCAAAAGATAAATCTGCACAACAAGTACCTACATGTAGGTAAGAATTTAAACTCATGGTTCTAAAAATCAACAGTAAAGTTGGGTTAACTTTTTTTTTAACCACCCTGTAATTACCTGTTATTCTGTCCCGCTTGTATTTATTTGTATGGCAGAATAAACATTCCTCCTGGAACATGTGGCGTTTCCTCCATTCTCTCCTGACATCTGATCGAAGTGTGCGTTTTCTTGGTGGCTCTCCTACATCTCCTACATCTTGGACTGTAACTCGCTGGTTCAATTCTGTTCCCTCATCTGCAAAATGACAAGGAAAGAAAAAAAGTTGATTCAACATATTTTACTACATTCAAATGTATTGACAAACTTTGGGGAAAATAGGGTCGGTAGGTGCATGTAGGGACAAAAAAAAATTGGAATTTGTTTTTATTTTCACTTGTAAGTGTAGTTCCTTTTCCGAAAGTCAAAAATAAATTAATAGAGTAAGGGCTTCCCTAATAGTTCTTTAAACTATTGGGGTAAAAATATTAGAGTGAAATGACAATTGATAGTAAATGAAATTTCTTTTTTTGGGGGGGGGGGGGATCTAGGCTCTAGGTTTTTATGGTCGGTCGGGTTACGGGAAACAAATATTTTCTTCTTAATCCTTTCTTGTTCAATAGACCCATGTACTGATGATGTAATCGTGTTGCATTATGGGAGCATTAGCAGGTCATTTTTTACTTGAATACTTTAATAGTCATTATTGAATTACACTTGACAAAACAAAATATTGTAGTTTTGGATATACCCATTCTAGTCAAAAACTGTAAAGAGGAACAATTTTGATCACTGAAAAGATTTGGAATTTTGTCGACAGCTTCATTATGCGTAGTCTGCTTCCAAGAGTTAGTGTACACTTGGGCTAAAATGACCCCCTATTGCTCCCATCATACACCACGATAAACATCCATGACCTCATCAGTACAGGGGTCTATTGTACCATAGTGCAATGAAAAAATACACCCCAAAACAAGTGGAAGGGCCTTTCACCTTTCAAGTAGGGTTGGTCGGGAAATATAATGCCTTTTTGTATTACTGTACAAAGAAAAATTTGGGATGGTATTAATTTGTACTGGAAAAAAATAACCATTTAAAACATAAAATTGGGTCGGTCAGGCCCCTTTAAAAAGGCAGTATACTAAAGTCTAAAGTGATGCCCGGATATGGAACTCTTTCCTATTAAAAAAAAACAGATAAAAATTCAAACCAATGCAAAAAAAAAAAAACTTCCTTAACACGACATTCTCTATTAAAGACATTCGCACAGTTACCCACATCGTCGGTGGGAAAAATAGAAAAATATAATTTAGAAGGTTCAAATATTAAAAAGACTGTACATGTAAACTTTAGAAAGATTTTACTTAAAAACACCCCACCAAAATCGGTCAAGAACAGCAAAATCTTGGAAAATAACCAACCCTCATTGATTACAACTGTCTAAACATGTGGCACAACCTGTTATTTAAAGATTTATGGGGGCAAAATCTGTAAAAAATGAGGAAGAAATCAACATGTATGTGAACACTTAGTGACTTTTGGCCTACATGGTGCCAAGAACTTCTAACAGAGAAAACACAAACTTTCTTCCCCCATATTGCACTAGAATGTCCCAACAAAATTCTCAAAATTCAAGCACGGTTGTGCCAAGTGTTCATACAATTCTGAACACAAATGGATGGCTATTTTCCAAGATTTGGTGTTCCTGACCAATTTTGGTGGGGGGTATTAAAGTAAAATCTTTCCGGTCCCAGTTACTCGGACTAAATCATGACAATAATGGAAAATGTTCATGATCAGTAAGCGCATGTTTATCAAAATAAATTGCATTTTTGTACCCACCTGGAGCGGAAGTTTTGCTTTCCTTTCTCTCTTATTTTGCTGATGTCACAGAAGCGCTGAAACAACTGTAGTGATAGCCGATATTGACTGTTGGTTGTGCAGCAATGCATGATTCTACATCACGCCCAACTTCGTGGCGGTCTCGGTGACAATTTCACTCTCTTTGCAGTCGAATTTCAGCCACATTGTTGCAAAGTCGACAAATCGTTTTCAGTTGTCATTACGAAATGTAATAAAATTGGTTTTGGCTGAAGGAACGACATGCATTATGCAAAATTTGGACGAAAATCCGGCAGCATTCGCCGTGGCAGTGTTATCCACGGGCGCCGCCATCTTGGTCTTCAACCACATAATACGGCGATCGCGATTGGTCAATTGCTTTTACGGCTCATCGTACTCTTGTAACAATGCTGCTGATTGGCTGAACGTATGAGCTCAACATCCACGTTCACGCAATTTGAAAACAGAAAAATTGAGAAAGTGTTTGCTTTTTACGGCTTAATGTGCAATTTTTATCAATGGGGATAATCAATTTCAAGATTTCTATAATATTTTACGTATTATCAGCTATGAATTAAGTTGTCCCCAGCATTGTTGCACGAAACAACAGCTTTAAATGGGATGTATTGCGGCCTAAAAGTGGCTCAAAAGGAAAAGGCTCAAAAACATTTTTTTTTTTTTTTCAGAATCATGAAACTTGTTACATTAGTTTTGGGGAGGCATAAGCTATCAGATAAGTCCAAAAAGTCCAACAAAAATTAGGGCATTTTAGTTGGTCTTTAATATGGTCCCTATGCACAAAATATTGCAGGCGGCGGCCTGGAAGACAGCCTCCACATTTGCCTTTTGCTACCTCAAATACGTCTTGCAGACCGAGGGGCAGATGGGCCGCGTGGTCCTCACAGCTTCGATGCCCACGACTCGTGGAAAGGACCATAATGATGGGGAAAACCCAACCGGCGATGGTAGACGCCGGATTGATGGGGCGGTCCCTGCCAGACAGTAACCCCCTTTTGTAGTGAGTTTTCCTTTGCTTGTTAACGGTTTACATGTTTCTACTAGGGTTCACAATGGGCCGATACTTAAGGCGGTTGTTTACTACTTTCGCGGTCCTTGTAAAATCCTCGCCCATACCCCCCTCCTTCAATGCTAATATGTAGGAATTAGCAGGTAAGAGAGGGCCCGAAGTGGACTACACTAAATCTTAGGTGATTTGGTAGTCCACGAGGGGCCGATACTTACCTGCTAATTCTCCCTCCTTCCTGCCCTTTTGGGCTTGGGTGAGATTTCTTGTATTTTCGCTCTCAGAAAAGAGGACGATATGTCGCTTGGTATCATGGGTGCTGGGTATGGGCTGTGGTATACGTAAACTCTAGCGAATGTAGCCTGCGGCCTAGGAAGAGTAATGCATATGTATAATTAGCAGGTATGTATCGGCCCCTCGTGGACTACCAAATCACCTCAGATTTGGTGTAGTTTGCCCCTTATTGGTTTTTAACAAGGTTAATATACACAAGAGGGAAGGTATTGTAAAAGTTGGTAAATTTCTAAAGTTTCGTTCTAGTGCCCGGTCTAAGAATGGTGATGCTGAAGTGTGACGTTTTTTCGGGTATGAAAATACTTCCAAGATAACACAGGTCGCAGTTAAAAGGGTAAAATCTCCGGTGTTTTAAACTGATAAATGGAGTCTACATATTAAGGAGAAATGTGCATTACTTATAAATGCAAATACGCATGTATTGCTTTTATTTATTTTTATGTTAAACTGACAAGATTATAGTTGTTGGATACAATGTATGCTGCAGCCTGAATAAAATGTGTTTCAAACTAAAAAGGACGCGTGAAAACTGTGTTTGTTTATATTTTAGTTGTAGAAGTTGCTACATCTCTTGGGTAAAAGCCTTTAACCAACACTGTTGCCTATTGAATGTTGGGTCAAATATCAACAGTCTAAGTTCTTGGGTGAATTTTTACCAACTTTTTCTTTAATAAATTGGCCAACAATCGGTCATGGATGATTACCCAATTGTTAAAAAAGGTTTTACCAACTAATTTTGTCAAATGTTTACCCACAACTGTTGGTTAGAGTTTTTCCCATGTATTTCACCAGTTGATATTTGACGCAACGTTGGTTAAGAATGTTGGTTAAACTTTCACCAACAGGATTTGCAGTGTAACAATTTGTGGTCACAATGTACATTGCCTGTGTGACTGAATTACGAAAACACGGAATCGACAAACAAACATACATCCACACTCGGAGTTTTAATGCATATCGGCAGGGCAATCATTTATTGTTTACCTCGTGTATATTTTATTAGCTACTAATACAATAATTGGAGACATTCATGAAACGTGTTATTTTAATTGTATTTTAATACTAATGACTTATGACATGACTTAAACATAGTGTACACGATTGGTAATCTTCCAATTTTCTTTTTACTGAATTATTACGAAATACCTTACTAGACTGTAATGGTAGTGTCAATCATCCTGTGAAATGATAGCACCAGGTGTGCTGTCGTTGTCAAGAAAAGGGGAAATTTATATCTTTTTCCAACGATTCGTTAGAAAACTGCCATGTAGGCTGAATGCCAGTATGTCCGGGGCGCGCCACTCGTCCGGGTAGCCACGCGCGCCTTGACTAAAGGCTATTATTCGCCCGACGGTTGAAAACGAGCGCCGTTTTTCTCTCGTTTTTTTCGCCATTCAACAACGCAAAACTTTGAACAGGTCAGCTGAACGATATTTCCTATAAAATACTAACCCCCAAATCCGCCCATTTATGAAATTTGCAACAATGACCAATCATGTACACTACGTTTAATCTTTCAGTGTTGTTAACATCGTCCGTTATCGTGTCTTGTTATTTTTGTATTACTCTGATATTTCCAATATCCAATCGCACTGAATCTCTGTAAATACTCATGCTGCCAATTTTTAGAATTTCACAAAGAGAGCAACTTATCGGAAAGATTTACGATGACAATATCAACTGTTTGTATCAGGCGTGACTTTGCGGGGAGAGAGACACATAGAAATGTAATCTTACAGTTCATGTTAAAATTGTGTTTGTTTAGTAGACATTTTTTGTGTTTAATTGTGGAGTTTTGGCTCCCAAATCCAAAATTCACGAAACATTTCTGAACGTTTCTGAAATTTAACAGCTATTAAATTGGTTTAAAATTGTATCTTTACACTTCGGATTCCTTAAAATCACTTTTATAAAATTTACTAGTGTGATAGTAGTGTAATTTAGTACATGTCGCTCACAGTCTCTAACGACAAGCAAGAAAGGGTATCTTGAAAACACCAATTTCTGTTTACACGTCCCATGAAATGACATTTTCAAGGCTTAAACCCACACCACAAACGAACATCCAGTTTACCATCACGTTCAACCTATGATTTTCTATTCAAAAGGCGTTAATGCCCCTTTTAGCAAGTGTTTGGGTTTACACTAATGTTAATTTACATATTCATGACCAAGGAGTGATGTCACACAAGGCGAAAGCTTCACTGTCAAAACTGACTGTGCATAAACATTGAAGGAATTTTTTTCTTTTTCTGGGGGTAAATTTTCCAAATGTCTTTGTTTCTGCCTCATGTGAGGACTTAGTGCCAGTGACTAAACAAATTTACTATACAAACTGTGGCAACAAGTCAATTTTTGTTATACTGTAAGTGCCCAACTGTGACTGGAAGTGACGTTGATTGACATCATAGCAACAGCGCCATCACATGACAGGAAATAGTTTGATGATTTTGAATAGTGAAAAAGAACACCTCGTCCTTGTTTCAAGGACACAAAGGGAATGTCTTGCACGAAATATCTCTGAGAATGATTTTCATTTCGCCGAACCTTCAGTGTCAGATTTAAAGTCAAACCCTCCTGTTGTTTCTTCTTGAATCATTCCGATTAATGGTCAAGCAGACAAATTAAATTACTTGCAGGGAACAAGCGAAGATACTGTAGTAATTATAATCATATTTCATGAGGATTACATTAATAATTATTTTAAATCTACGATTACAATATTTAGTATAGGCAATATCACCGTCAACAGTCATGATAGGTGTACTGTGGATTTAGTTGCACTCGTACTCACACACATATCCCGGGTAGTTGAACAAAGAGTCACTCTTGAACCTCATCAAGGCCAGGTTTTTCTTGGACGTAACGGTAACCCCATTCAAGTCAAGACCACAGTACCTAAACACAGGACAAATCAGATATTTTAGCATACAGTTGCAAAATATGCGAGAAAAGGTGTGATAAGGCGGTTTTAAAGTAACGTATCTGTCGTGATGAAGTTTATTACATCCGCGCAGATTAATTCAAACCCTAGATTGCGAACTTATGTTGTACAAAACTACTTGACACAATTGTATTCTATTTAAAGATTCCCCTGCCAAAAGAATTCTTTGAAGTATATAACTGCGAAATGGGAGGTGGGCAGTTAAGAACTTACGCGGATAAAGCATTGTAACTATACAATCGTTATCGTCACGTGACCCTGGCAGGTAGGACAAAATGATGTATGTTTGAACAAAATGATGTACATGAATCACAATGAAAAAGCAAGCTAGCAAATACTCACAGATGCTGGGAAAACAGAGTAAAAAATTATGTTCTAGTAGTCTGGTTCCCTGACCATACTTTAGACAAAACGGTGCAATTTATAGAGTTGGGGAATTATCAGGTCGGGGAACTAGACTATTTCCAACGACTGCCGGCCGACAATCGTTGGAAAATGATATAAATGTCCACTTTTCTTGAAAACGACAGCACACCAGGCGCCATGATTTCACAGGATGCTTGAGACTGCTATTTACTTACAGTGGGTAGTTGTAATAATTCTGTAGTTTCGTTTTTTGATGTTTGCAAATGTTGTATACTACCTTTAACAAGAGTCACGGATTTATGTGACTCGCGTAAGGTCAAGTAAGAAGTGAGTCGATATTGGAAGTCAAGTCGAGTCAAGTTGAGTCGAATCACTTGACATGGTGTTTGAATTCGAGTTATTAAATGATGAGGTAATTCGCTTTTACACTTATTGGGTTAGACTAACTGCACGGTAGAATTACAAGGAAATTGCTATATTGTTGTGAGCATGCATCCGTGGTTATGCAAATTGGTGTTTTTATATTCTAAATACACTGGGCATCTTCCCCTTACGTTCTCCGTGAAATGGATGGGGGCCCATTGGCGAAATTTGACAGCGTGCTCAGCAGCGCCATGCAATTCGGTCGATTCACAACTCGGTGCGCCGCCAGCGGCAACCAGTGAGAGGCCAAATTAACTTCTTACACCCCTTCTATCGGCTTAATCTATCAACTTCTCTCTCATTTTTTTACACACAAAGTATTTCCCGATTAGTAGAAAATTGCTTTAACTCACCCACTCGCATTCGCGCGAAATCCATACTGCTGTACTGACCACAATCTAATACAACGCGATAGACGCGATGTCGACCCCGAAAGTGGGAAATTGGGCTTTTCCGGCTTGCCGCTTGCGCACTGAGTTGTGAATCGACCGAATTGGCCCTTGGTTGTGAATGGCAGTCACTGTCTTAACGTTGACGATCAGTGCCACTTACAGTTTTGGGTAAGTCTCATCAACGATGTCGCCGATTTTCATTTCCAACACATCATAGAAGCAATACCATGCTTCAATGTCGAACGTCGTGAAGTGGAGTTGGACCCGTTGGCCTTCTGGACACTATAGAAAAACAGGGAAACAGCTACGTAATTGTGACCCGCTCTGGAAAAGGTATATTATGTCGCAAAATATTTAAAAAATGAGTTTTATGTAGGCCTATGTTTGGAAAGCCCGCAATGTAAGCTTTCATTTGGTACATGACAGAGCTCCAAAGCCCTTACCGTTCTGCAGATATCGCGTTTTTGCATATAAATTAGCTCTATGGAGTTCAAATTGCACAACATTACACGTAAATGCATAGCGCAACTTGTCCAGCTGCATTTGTTTTTCTCATTTCTTAAGATGGATGATGACGTTTTTGTCATATTCCCTACAAAAAGCGAAAATGCTAAAAGCATCCATCTTAGAATGAAACAATTCACTCCTTGCGAAATAGACCATACGAACTAATGACGTCACACCGTGTTTACGTTTGCCAAGTGGGGACACATGCGGAAATATTACCACGTCGTAGTGTACGGTTTCTCCGACAAAAAAATAGGCCTTCTTTGCGCGCAGATGCTTATTTTGAGGATGATGTTTACTTCGTATTAGGAACCTAAACAAAAAAGACCATTGTTGTTTCCCTGTGAGTATGAAAAGTGTTGTCTTTGACCTGCTTTCCGACAAATACAGTAAAAAAATGACTTGATCCCAACTCGTATACATGATGAAATGCATGCCGTAATACCACAGCGCTGTACCGTCCCCACCTGATCTGACTGCACGAATGTAACGAGGCGTAGCATCATTACCTCGTGTTATTTTGTATATATATACTTGTTTATATAATTCTTTAAATGCACGGCTCTGTAAACTCTGTTCCGCTGGGACAAAAAGTTGTAACCCGGACAGTTTTACCCCGTCTTGTCAATCACGTTCACTGAGTTGACAAACTGAGCTCGAAACTTAAACATTGGGAATGTCCAAAGTTTAAATTCAGAAATTATCAGGAAAAAGAAGTTTAAGTTGTTAATGCTGATTTACGAGTCTTACCAAGTTCGCTCATCAAGGAAAGAAACACATGTCTTGCCTTGACCAGAATATTTAACTTAACCTTATTTTTACAAGGAACTTTCCGCAAAGAACTTTAACACCGTATTCTCTGTTTACCCTCTGAATTTAACAATAATAGGTTACGTACTAAGCTCCTCAGTAGTATTGTTTTGATCGCTGTTGAAAGCAATCAAGAGAGATTGTGCTATGAGGCAGCATATCTTGTCTATATTTACTAACCTACCTCAATGGCATATCTGCAATCGGTGTTGCTAGGATAATTGGAAGGGTATCCCGGGCTCTCGATTACCCCTGACGGAGCCGTGAACTCCTCGCTGCATTCTGAATCATTGTCGGGGAAACGAGCTTTGTCATATACCAGTAATTTCAAGGCCATTAGATGTCCTTACAGCACCCTCAATAAACTAATGTTCACAAATAAAGCACTGTTTACAATTGCGAGATGTTTTCCTTCAAATGCACCCGTTTGAACATTAATATTGTTTTGTCAGCAAACTAGATTTGTTTTGCAAGTACACTGTATCTCAGCTTCAGCGGTCAGGTTCTCTGCATCCGCGGCCAAGTTCAGTTCCCCAAGAACTTCACCATATTACCACAACTGCGGGTGCAAGCCAAGTCGAAACACAAGCTCATGGCAACTCCCTTGCCAAAGGTTCTCCTTTACCCTAGGTTAATTAGCTAACTGATTCACTATTCCGTCACTTACGGCAGATTGGTCAAGACCGTAATACAACACACATGCCATGTAAGAAGCATTTGACTTAACCTTCTCCTCAAGCACTAGGTTTGTTGACTCGCTTTACAGTTTGGTGACCTGTAGATTAGTTATGTTCACCAGCTTCAAATGTTGACGTTTAAAAAGCGATTATGGGTTAATGAACACATCAAAGATTTAGGACTCCAGAGGGCATTCAGATTTGATTACAAAATACTAGATAACTTGAAATGTGTTCATACAGGTGTACGTGGGATTCTAAATTAGCATTATATACATTATGACTGACCCGTTTCCTTATTGAAGATCTCACAGTAAGGTCCTGTGTACTCCTCGGGACAAATACAGGTACAGTTCTTGGAAGGAAGACCATAGTGCTCACACTTACTTGCCAGGTCTGATGGACAATCATCTAGGTAATGAGAGAGCCGGACACAACAGAGAAATCATAAAATATACAATGTCAATGACAAGAACAATACAATAACAACGATAATAACAACGACAACATTGACACTGGCAACAACGTCGTTTTTTTGGCAAAATTTGTTAAGTTGGTGAAACACGTCATCTTTTGTATGTTGGTAGTGTTACTTGTGGACATGTATGCAAAGGCTCTTGAAAGCGTTTCCGATTAAAGGGACACATTGCCTTCAAATGTCATGAAATTTTGCTGTTTGGAAAAGTTCCTTATCTTTTATAAGAGTTGTTCATGCAACAAAAACACGTATAATGTGTTGTAATTAGTGAGTAGTGATTACAAAACAAAAAATTGGCCGCTTACCCCTGACATCTGACCCGCGAAACATAGCCTTTTTTCCAGTACTAAATACCATGCACGTCTAAATAATGCGCAAAATACGCTGTAAGAGTCTTTAGGCTGGCGCCGCAGCCAGTGGTGGCCTTGTGAACCTATGATCGCCAGGTATAATTCTCTACCTCGCGACACATATCGCCAGTGCTAGCGCGCCGTGCCACAGTATAGTACAGTACATCAAAATGGATCAACAGAACGTACTTAAACCAGATGCGACTGGAAATACGACTGGTGAACACGGTCTGCCATTTTGTGGAGTCAAAAATTTGGTTCTACAAAATGGCGGACCGTTATTTGTCACGAAATTAAACAAAAACCATGCAATTTGAAGGGATAGTTATGTCAATCTTTATATTCTGCTTTTAAAAAAGCTTCCCAACCATATCCATTTCAGTTGTATAGCCCAAATCGCAAAACCCAAAGCAATGTGTCCCTTTAAAGACGCTACCCCCACCCCACCCCACGCCTACCCCCTATTCAAATGATTTTGCCGGGCCGAACAAACAAGTAACTGGACACTTTTATATGACAATAAACAATGCGGTCATAAAAAATATAGGAAAAGCAATCACTACCCCCCCCCCCCCCCCCCCTTGAAAATGGATGCGTCCCCTTGTCCCCCACCCCCCCGGTCCGAACAGAACCTAATTATGCCACTGTATTGTGTTTCTCTCTTTATTGGAGCTCTGCACAACACATAGGCCTACCCCTCAATTCGAATTTGAACAATATCGGTTTGTCAGAAAGGATTTTAACAAATTATGGCGGTTTTGTAGGTTTCTCTTACCATAGCAACTGTACATGAGGTTGAATTTGTATATGTCAAGTCGAGAGAGTTTCTGGGCTTTGCCCATATTGTCCGCCTCGTCAGGATCCAAGGGAGCGATCGTTTGAGAGATACCGTCTTTACTGAAAGCCTAGTAAACAGTTTGGTGAAATCGATAAACAGATTTATTGTAACTGTCAGGCCTTGTCAGACTGTCAGACTCTGAACAATTAAATGATAATCTGAAAAAGGAGGCATCTTTGCTCAGAAGTTCAAAGCATATAATTCGGACGAAGGAACAATGAAATAATATGGGTGACGGTTTGAAATGCGTAAGTAAGGCACCAAGTCCATTCTCGCCCGGTATGTATACCGGGCCCCGGTAGCCAAACCGGTCCATTTTAATCCTCCAAAACCGGGTTGGATACCGGTCCAGCTTCTACTGGAAGGCTGGCCCAGTTTGGGAGTCCATTGTGTCCAGTTCCTTGGCCCGCAAACTCCTTCTGGATGCAGACAATTGGGGTGACTTTAATCCGTTAATAATCCTCCAAACAAAGGCGAACAAAGGCCTCAAATGTTCGCTGTTTCAAAGAGTTTGCCGCTGGACAGATTTGACCGCAAAGCATTCACACTCCAGTGATCGCCTAAATGTTGGTACATATGTACAGTATAATCAGCCTGATTAATAAACTCTCCATTGTTAACACTCTGGGGGCCAGGCGGCAGACTCGCTAAGCTCGACCGCAAGTATATTCATTAGAGTGGCTTTGAAATGCCGACGAGCAAGGGGCTTGTACCAGTCCGGGAGGGGAATAATACCGGCCCAGGTTCAAACCGGTTTGATACCGGGTGCGGTATACAAACCGGGCGAGAATGGATTTCGGGCCTAACAGAAAGTTAAATATTATTTTACCATTTGTTTGCTCAGAACAAAAAGCGTTGAACGTTAAAATTGGTTGGTAAAATTAAAGCAAATACTCGGCTGATTTTGAGAATATTATATTGAATAAAGTAGTTTTAACAGAGAGGCAATACATCTTTAATAGCCAATACAACCAGCGGGCACACAATTTTAAAACTAGCAAGGCCCCTCTTTTTTGGTATAGTGTAATAGTTTTTTTCTCGCTTCTATTATTATTGACCTATCGCCGTTGGAAGTTGAGGGACACATTGCCTTAAAGGCGCCCAATTGGGCTGCAAAAAGCGTTCAATCAAATTGCTATGGTTGGAAAGATCATTCAAATGTACACTGCCATCCCTTTGAAACACACCCTCTGTCTGAAAATCATTGACGATAATCATTTCAGGGATGCTATGGATAGAACGAACAGCCACAAGTAGAATATATCGCTTGAAAAGGCGCCGTTTGTCTGAAAATTCATGACAAAAATTATTTCGTGGAATTTGGTTCGGAATTGGGAAAGTCGGACCGTTGGAATTCAGAATGATGCCCTTAGCCTATATGCGTTTTGGTTGCGTACAGGCTGCACTATGTGCGGCACCAGTCTGAATATCCGGATGTTAATGCTTCGTTTTTTCCCCTCATTTTTACGTAAATATTACACATTGCGGTAATTTGGGGGATTGCAGGGAAATGTGTGCCTTTAACAACGCGCCTTGACAACTCTATGCAATTTCGTGTTGTGATTTTTATTTAAGATTGTTCACGTTCCGCTTCGAATTAGAACTAGCGTGATTGCACGCATCTGTGATCTAACGCAATTTGTTTATGATGATTAGATTTTTTGTTGGTACACTGGTTTGACTGCTGGTTCATCGGTCGAGTATTCGTCGGTTAGTTTCATTAGTGAGTTGGCTGTAATGAGTACTTACTTCAGATGGGTAGTGCATAACAGATTGCAAATCGTATACACCAATGAGCGGCATGTCCACCTTCTTGAAGCTGTTGACGGAGCCCTCCTGTATATTCTCCTCAAAGATGGTGACATGTTCATCGCGATCAAGACGATTGTGTTCATGATAAACACCCAACGCATGACCGATCTCATGCAGACAGGTACCTAACTAAATATACAAATCACAATAATCCTCACATTAGCAGTTTACGAAGAAAAATTCCATCAATGAGAAATGACCAACCCCTATAATGCACATCAGAAAAGCTCCGGGAAAACAATTCACAGACGAATTTTAGATTTTTAACTAAATTTTTGTCGTGAAAAAGAATTTGGAAAATGCTTTTGGGGGTTAATGTTGGTTGGAGTTGATAAATAGACAGATCTATGAACGTACTCGGCACTGGGGGCGGAATGTTTGGGGGGGGGGGGGGGCGGCATTGCCACACACATTTTGGCAGTTCCGCCCATAGAAAAGCATTTTGCACCCCCCCCCCCCCCATTTTAAAAGTGTTCCGCCGCTGGTATTGGTAAATTGACGGACGTGTTGCGTGCGCGGCTGTGATGTCAAGGAGAGGGTATCAAGTGTCAGCGATGCAGATTATATGGAGCACGTGCGCAATGACGGGACGGGACGGGACGGGACGGGACGGGACGGGACGGGACGGGACGGGACGGGACGGGACGGGACGGGACGGGACGGGACGGGACGGGACGGGACGGGACGGGACGGGACGGGACGGGACGGGACGGGACGGGACGGGACGGGACGGGACGGGACGGGACGGGACGGGACGGGACGGGACGGGACGGGACGGGACGGGACGGGACGGGACGGGACGGGACGGGACGGGACGTGCATTCTACATTGTGTTTAGATGTTCTGAATTCTTCAGCTGCACCTGTAACTGGACTGTTAGTCTGACGTAATAATGTAGTTATGTACTCAATATAAGCAAGCCGTTTGCATGAGTTGTTCTTTTAGGCGTGGT
Organism: Hippasteria phrygiana; assembly: GCA_037893225.1. Classification (NCBI taxonomy): domain Eukaryota; kingdom Metazoa; phylum Echinodermata; class Asteroidea; order Valvatida; family Goniasteridae; genus Hippasteria; species Hippasteria phrygiana. The sequence goes on along the minus strand of JAZGUH010000774.1, from coordinate 536,942 downwards.
GCCGTCAACATCGGCTCTCTCTATTTGTACCGCTCGAAACGGTGAGGGCGACAGATGGAAGAAGTCATTCGTGATTCTTGCAGCTCGCCAGCGGGGTGTCCTTGAACCGCGCTGGTGATATTTGCGTTTGCCTGTGAACATTACGATATTTTGGGAAACTTGAGATCGGGAGAGCAAGGTGTGGTTTTCTACCTTTTCGAGCGTATTCATTGGAGGGAATTTCACAGTAAGACTGTTTCTATTATTGAAGGGAAATTTTGGTGGATCAGCCGGTCCCAATATTATTATGGTTTGCAGCAAATTATGTTTCTAGTAGTGTTGCGGGGGCTGGCTGAAAACGATGGTCGATGTATGATTTTATCATTCTTGTTTAGCGCTTTTCCGGTCCTCAAATCATCTTGTTAAGGCAAAAAACATTACCCAAATTTGTCGTTCACACAGCAGTCTGATCTGGCGTCGCCACGTTTTCTAATTGTGCTTCGCGCATTCGTAAATCGATGAGCCATTGAGATTAGAGTTTTGAGCGCGACCGCACTCGAATGGTCCGCTTGGCATTTGAGGAATGCCCACATGCATTCATGGTTTCGGTGCATGCAGAGTGTTCATTCGATTTTCTGAGTCTATTTTGCGTTTTCAACCACAGCTCTCCCGATCTTCGTTTACGGTTTTGAACGCCCACAACATGGATATCGTGTACGATATTGTGGAGGAGAAGCCAGACGCCTACGCAGGCACAGAAACTCGGGCAAGTCCCGTATTTAAAGGGCTCTGTGTGGCGTTCAAGATTTCACCCAAGTACTTCGAGAACTTGAGCAAAGACGGCTGGGAAGATGTAGACCACTTGGTCGGTCTGGACAGGGTGTGGCTCGACCACCTTTTGGCCCTTGCCCCGAATGGGGGTCAGCGGCGAAATTGCGAGCGGCTGATGGCACGTGTGGAGGCCGGCCCACTGGATGAGAAGTTGGTCGGCAGGCTTTCCAAGCAGTAAAAGATTCGGCACCAGGGAGAGCAAGACAAGGGGGCCGATACATTGGCTTTGCAAGATTCTGGCGCCACATGTTCGACCTCAATCGCAACGGCTGACGTTCCCGCCCAGAAGACCGCTCCCGCCGGCAGCGCTGCCCAGCAGGCAACCCCTACTCCGTCGTCACAGGTGAATAAATTATTTGTAAAATTGAATTCCTACATTATGTCGTTCTCTTCACATATAGTGAACAAGGTAGTGGTTTCTGATGTTGGGATGTAGGTGAAACGTTTTCAAATATTACAGACCAGATCTTCTATTCCCGGTGGCGGGGAATGTTTTAATGGGGGTACATTTGACATTATCTGCAGGCAGGACAAAGACAATTGTTTTGAGCTCGGCTTCTGATCCTGAGTTAGGATTTCAAACGCATGGCCCAGAACCTTAGGAAAATTTGAATTGATTTTGATCAGAGGTTGGACCAGAGGTTGGACCTCGGGAAGAGTCTAGAGAAATTCGACGAAACTTCTGTACTCAAATTCGAACCCGCAAAGTCTGCTTTCATGTCGAATACACGATTGGGGAAAGGGTTTTTGGATCAGAGGTTAGGCTTCGGGATGCACTCGGGTAAGCACCCCACGAAATAGTGATTTTCGAAAGGTTGGACGCACGGTTGCACCTCGAAGTGATCCGGGCAAGGTTCCCCGAAGAAAGTCTCATAAATTAAATTTAAGTTCCTATTCAAAGGTTAGACCTTGATGTGGCAAGGGGCGGTATGATAAATTAAATCGAAGTTTCGATTCAGAGGTTGGGCCTCGAGGTTTTAGGGGCACTGTTCCTCGACAGCAAACTGATCAATAATTGGCAGTCCCAAATTCAGAGGTTGGACCTCGGGGTAATAAGGGCACGGTCCCCTGAAAGCAGTCTGGTTAATTTCCGTGGACATTTCGATTCCACAGTTAGACCAATGAGGGCAGGGTTCCCCTGAAGAATTCTGATACATTAATTTGCATTTGCGTTTCAGAGGTTGGACCTCTAGGACATCAGGGCAGGGTCTCCCGAAAGAAGTCTAAGTTTGGTTGAAATTCCTTTTCGACATTTGGAACGATCATGACCGGGTTCCCCAAAAGAAAGTTTCCTAACATAAAGTGCAGTTTCAATTCAAAGGTGGGACCTCCAGAAATAGGGACAGGGTTCCCCGAAAGCAGTCTGATAAATAGAACTGCAGTTTCGATTTAAGAGTTGGACCTCTTGGTGATAGGGATAGAGTTCCCAGGAGGCAGGCTGATAAATTAATTTGCAGTTTCGATTCGGGGGTTGGACCTCTTGGTGTTAGGGACAGGGTTCCTAGTAAGAAGTCTGATAAATTAAATTGCAGCTTCGATTCCAGAGTTGGGCCTCATGGTGATAGGGATAGGGTTCCCAGGAGGCAGGCTGATAAATTGTATTGCAGTTTCGCTTCAGGGGTTGGACCTCTTGGTGATAGGGACAGGGTTCCCAGAAAGAAGTCTGATAAATCAAATCGCAGTTTCGATTCAGAGGTTGGACCTCGAGTAGATAAGGGCAGTTGGATCTCGAGTAAATAAGGGCAGTTGGACCGAACAGTTGGACCGCTCTTGGCAGGTTTCCCCGAAAGAAATCTGATAAATTAAATTGCAGTTTTGATTCAGAGGTTGAATCCCGAGGTGATACGGACTGGGTTCCCTGAACGGAATCTGATAAATTGGGTTCACATTTCGATTCAACGGTTGGGTCCGTTGAGGGCAGGGTTCCCCGGAAATTTGACAATTTAACAAATTCAATTGCAGTTCGTTTCAGGGCTTGGTCCTCCAGGTGCTATGGACAGTATTCCCCAAAAGAAATCTGAAAAAATTAACCTAGAGTTCACATTCAGGGGTTAGACCCTGATGTGGGAATGGGCGGAGGCTTCCACACGAAATATGATACATCTAATCGATGTTTAGATTCAAAAGTTGGCCTTGGGGTGATACAAGCAGGGTCTCCTAAAAGAAGTATGATCATTTGACTTCGGGTTTCGGTTTAGCGGTTGCACCTCGAGGTGGTAGGGACAGGGTTTCCCGGCAGAAATCTGATATTTAATTTACAGGTTTGACTCCGAGGTTGGTCCTCGAGGTGACAAGGGCAGGTTTCCCTGAATGAAATATGGTAACTTAAATTTGCATTTCGTTTCAGGGGTCTCGCCTCGAGGTGATAGGAGCGGGGTTCCCCGTATTTAGAGAAATATGATAAATTGACATTAAGTTCCCATTCACAGGTTAGACCTTGACGTGGCTGGGAGTGGAGTCCTCCGAAAGAAATTTGATACCTTAGCCTTTTGATTCAGATGTTGGACCTTAAGGTGATAAGAGCAGGGTTCCCCGAAAAAAAAAATTAGAAAAAAAAAAAAAAAAAAAAAAAAAAAATAAAGAAACAAAATTATAATAATATTAATAAAATAGACCGTGATAGCAGTGATACTTATATTTGCCAAGATGAAGGGATCTGAGTAGGGAATGGCTTCGTTGAACGATATCGTGCGGCTGGCATGCTACGGCAGTGGCGTTAACTATTGAGTCGTTTTATGGATGTAATCAGGAAGGACAAGGTTTCATGAATACATACAGGTACATTGTATATAGTTGAAGCATATTTTGCGCCGATCAGGGCAAATCATTTACAATAATTTGATCACATTAAAATGTCGCCATATCGTCCTTGTGTTTAGTAGCACGATTTCGAGGTCCCCTGGGGAGGGTAGACAAGACATTACCTTCGAGGCAAGTTGCGCTTGTCAAGCACTGTGCATTCTTTTGATAGGCCTTATTCACGAATCGGTCATCTAAATTTGAACGCGAGGTAAAATCTTTGTTTTGGGACATGCAAATAGTAACGAAAGTAATAAAATACAGTTAGTTACAATTTAAAATTTACGATTAGTGAGGCGCTAATTTTTTACGCCGCAAGTTTCTCGAAACGCAAGAATAGTCTGGCGCCTTCCCATTGATTTTGTTGCGGCTACGATGTCCCGCTGAAATGGCGCACGAGTGCGAAATTTGTTGTGCGTTTGTTTTTGTTTTGTCGACAAATGGCTTTATTGTGAATAAGGTCTATTGACGTTGGGCAGACAAGTAAACAGCATGGTTCGTGTTATCCACTGTGAGTTGCATAAGTTCTGCGTTTGTTGTTCATCAGGCGAAATCAGCTTTGGAGGTCCACAAACCAAGGCGTCTGGAACTTCTCAAAGCTTGTATACGGAAACCGGCTACGATCGCAATGTGGCATATGTGATGTCAGTACTCAGGAAGTACGTTGATGAATTCACGCCACTCTCCACCGACGACATTAAAGAGAAGCAGATGTACGTCAATCTGCTCGCGGAGTGTACAAAACACGTAGAGTCTAAGGTGCAGGGTATCGCCATGTTTATATACAAGTCCGTAACGGGCGAAGATTCAGACAAGCGGTTGAGATTTTCTCGCAAGCATTTAGGTTTGAGCGCCCCTCCTGCCAACACTAAAGCGCGGATGGGGCAACAGAGCCGCATTTCCAGGCCCTGGCGACAGGGATTCGCACCCAGATGGAATCCTCAGCAGAACCAACGGGGTTGGGGCTTTCGCAGTCTCCGTTCGGCTAAGCAGACAGGTGCTTGTTTCCGCTGCCAGAAGAGGGGTCACATGGCCCGTGACTGCAAAGAAATTCTATAGGGAAGTCAGCGGGCGTTAGGGTTATTAGTGATGATGGCTCTTTATCTTAAGGGGGCTGTTTGCTAAGCAAATTGCTAAGAACAAACAAACAAAAAGCAAAAAAACAAAAAACATTTGTGAAAAGGGATTCTGTGCTAACTTAGATAATGTTTTAAGCTTTACATTGCAGTTTTACCCAATAACTTGATTCAGTAATTGTACTGTAATCCATATGGCCGTTTTTACCATGGCAACAGCGGATTTGCGGACAGTGTTTTTTCTTGCAGATTCCGAGGGCAATGTATTGGTGATGATACATAAAGAAGGAAAAAAAGGAAAAAATAAAAAATAAATAAATTTTACACTTTACATTGTTATAACAGGTGCCTTGTGTTATAAGCAGGATGTTGTATTAACATTAACAGTGCTCTTGTTGTCAGGGTTCGACGGTATTGTGTTCCCCGTTTTGTGCATATCGTTGGACATTCAATATTGCCAAAATGCCATACATCATTAAACCCTTTTTGACCGCAAGAGGAAGTTTGTTGGGTTTTGAGAGACGTCAAAATAAATATTCGAATAAAGCAGGTTATTTGTGTAAAGTGAGTTTTTCTTGTTGGTGCCCACCCCCCCCCCCCCCCCCCCCCCAAAATAAAATAAAATAAAATAAAATAAAATAAAATAAAATAAAATAAAAAAGAGCAGCCTTTTTGGACTTTTCATACCTTTTTAATAGGAACTTTTGCGATACTGGAGAGTACTGGAGGGTCACTCATGGGAGAGATCTTCTATTCAGTGTTTTGATCCCTTCGCAGCCCAGGCGGCAAAGCGAGAGCAGGAAGTCGTTGGTTGGGTGGACATATCTGGAAAGCCCGTAAGTTCCCCGGGGCTTTGTGCGTCAGATCCTCTGGATGTCATTTCAGGCAGTGTCTTGCCAGATATGCAAGCGCTGCGGTTTAGAGACCCAGACCTTTTTGTAGCTGGTTCGTTGAATCTGAATCCGGATCTTTGGGACTCCGTTCTCAGCGAGTCTGCGGATGGTCCTATTGTATCTAGATGGCTGCGTCAAGGGGTGGATATTTCGAAATTTTTCCAGCCTTTTAAGGGACAATATCGAGGCAGAATATTTGACTCGGACGTGCCTCCACGGATGTATTTCGCAAATGCTCCGTCCTGTCGCGAGTTTGTTCCCTTCATAAATGAGACATTAACCAAGAGGCTCATAGAAGGCTCCGTCGAGCTTCTGGGGAAAACGGATGAAGTTCCTCCGCCGAGATGTGTCAATGCTCTATCAATAGAACCGAAAAAGCCGAGACTGGTTCTATCCATGAAGGGACCAAACCTTTGGTGTAAAGACATTGATAGAAATGGCTGCTTCTCGGCTACTGATGACGCGCAGGGCTACAAGCAAATACTTTTGTCGGAATCGTCAAAGACCTTTTGTGGCTTCGAGTGGGCGGGTTACTATTTTGTGGACACAACCTTGCCGTTTGGCTTCAAGAATAGTGCGTATATTTACACGACTATTGGTTCGTGCCTTTCAACATGGCTGAAGAACCGGGGTATCCACACCGAGGTTTGGATTGATGACCGTTTTATAGGCGAGTGTTTTTCTTCATCGACATTGCCTAGATAGGCTGTCTGGTATTCTCAATATGTACCGTTTCCCGCATCTTCATTTCTATTTTGTTCTTGTCATAGTACTCAGAGTGTGCATCGGATGGCGGGGCCTTCGACAGGGCGCAAAGAGCACTTTATGTGGTTTGCTACATGAAGTCGCATTTGGGTTTCTTCATCAATCTGGAGAAAAGTCATCTTCATCCATCCTCTCGCATGACTCATCTAGGTCTGGGGATCTGTTCAAAATCCTTATCTTTCTGGATTCCAGAAAAAAAGAAGGTGTCGTTTGCCGACGTGAGGGAAGATATTCTATTGGCAGACCAGGTTCTCTTGAAGCAGCTGCAACGCTTCGTCGGAAAGTGTCAGAGCTTCTCGTTGGTGTTTCCAGCAGCATCTTTGTTTATAAGGGAGTGTTGTGCATTCATGCCGAAACTAGATGACGTCTCCCCTACACCTCTCGTGCAAGAAGTGCGAGCCGAGATCCTTTTCTGGCGTTTTATAGATTCGTTCTCGCAGCCCATACCTTGGAAAAAGGAGCACCACGTGTCAGTGGCTCTGAGTTCGGACGCGTCTGGCTTTCGGTGGGGAGGAGTCTTGATGGGTCCGTCAGGAAACACTACTTTTGGAGATTACTGGCCTCAGGAAATTCTAGCTGTCGACAACATTTGCTGCAAAGAGGCGTTAGCTTTGTATTTTGTCTTGCAGTCAGTCTTAGACTCACTGTGGGATAGACGTGTAGACGTAACAGTTGACGCATTAGCCCTCTTTCACGTTTGGAACAGCCGCAGAGCGAAGTCGACAACTTTGGCAAGGGTTTTGAAGTTGATTTTCGCCCTTACTTTAGAGGCCAACTTTACTCTACAGTTGAGATGGGTCCCTTCCCAGCAGAATCCAGCAGATGCCCCATCAAGAGAAGTGTCTAGGGCAGACGCTCGGTTGTCCCAATCAATCTGGAAGTTGCTTCAGAGGGAATTGGGGGGCCCTCACGGTTTCACGTTTGACTTGATGGCACTTCCTTCGAATGTACCGAATGGACCGGACGGATCCGCATTAAAGTTCTACTCAAGGGATCCTGCACCTGGGTCGTCAGGGGTAAACGTGTTTGCCCAGCAGTGCCCAGTGTGCGAGGAGCTTTATGTATTTCCGCCTTTCGTTCTGATCGCCTCACTCATTCGTCTATTCCAGGAATGGGGAAATGTGAAGGTTACGATGGTGGTGCCGAAACACCCTCACCCGAGACCATGGTGGCCGCGTCTCATTTCTTTTGCACGTCGTTCAGTACGTCTGTCAGAGGTGGGACAGATGGGGGTCATTGAATATCCATCCATCAAGAATAGAGGGGGGCGACCTTCTCTTCAACCACACAGTGGGGAAGACGATTAGGGAGTCCAGCTCTTCTCTCATTGTCATACCAAAGTTGGAGGGTCAATCCGACCTGGACCCAGCAGGTGCAGTTGACAGTTTGGTCGAACTGGCGGGATTGCATGGTTAAAACCTAACGGACGGTTTCCTATTTCGACCATCCAAGCCAGACCACAAATCTCTTATCAACAAGCCCTTTGTCGGTGCCGCGCCTAACCTGCGGTTGCAGGCCTACTTTGCCTCTTCATCAGATCCAGACGACAGACGGCTTAGGGCCCATGGAAACCGTGCGGGAGTGGCAGCTACTTTACGCCTGCTTGGAGCCTCAGAAGAGCAAGTTATGGATCACTGCAGATGGGCTTCTAGGAAGACATATAAGCACTATACAGAGTTGGAAAAAGTAGCTAGGCGAAAGCAAACAGTTCAGGCACTGCGTGATGCTGTAGGGACGGATCGGGGTCAACAATCCTCAGCTGATCTAGTGGGCTGTTTCTTCAGGGGGCTCAACTCGGGTTTCAAAGTTCAGCGAGCATTCCCATAAGTTTCAAAACAAGACGATATAAAACCAAATACATACCCCAACGAACCAAACAAAACAAAACAAAAGCCCAGCGAAACAAAGCAAAACAAAACGGAGAAACGCTGTTTGGATCTACTTATAGTTTGGCATTAGTCCAGTAGACTCCCCAAAAAAAGAACAAAAATAACCGGCAATAAAATTGGAAGAGTTCGTGGAATAATTAACATTGGCTATAAAATATTGGCGGTTAGACACTCTGTATTTTACGTTGTACTCAGAAAGCTGAACGTCATGAAGAGATATTTGTATATATGCATGTATGAAAAGAAAACATAAAAGAAAATAAATAAATCAATCAATCAATCAATCAAAAGTAAAAAAAAATTAAATCACCAGTTCCAGTGCTTCCTTTAAGGGGAGGGGTTTTTGAGTAAGGTTTGGGATTAGAGATGGGTGGTTTGGTGAGTATTAAGGGTTTTGGGGACTGAACCTCGGAATGGGTTTCGGTAAGAATCTATCTAACCCATATCTAAGCCTTGTAGATTCTGGAGCCCGCTGCGGAACAATAGAGCGATATAAATAGTTTACTATTTGTACCGCTCGAAACGGTGAGGGCGACAGATGGAAGAAGTCATTCGTGATTCTTGCTGACCGAAGGCGTGGGGTTCGCTGTACGGGGTGAGAGTCTAACTCGTCAAAGGTGAGTGTTAAATCCTTTTTTTTTTTTTTCTCCTTGCGGGGTTCCGTTTCAGGTTCCGGTTTCTACAGAGAATCTATCTAACCCATATCTAAGCCTTGTAGATTCTGGAGCCCGCTGCGGAACAATAGAGCGATATAAATAGTTTACTATTTCGTAAATTTGTGCAGGCATGTGTTAGTTTAAATAAAGTACCCCAGACCCAAAATATGGTGTCGCCATAGTTGTATTTTCCTGTCCTTGGTACCTCAGTTTGTCAACAACGATGTGGCTGCAGCCACTATATACCATTATGTGTGTAATTTCAAGCCGCGCTCAAGTAATTGGGACCCGGCATATTAAGTAGTCCGACAATTTGGAACCAACAATGAGCACTTGTTTAACCGTTATTTTTTTTATATTTTTTTTTAAATATATACAACAGTGCTACGCAGCATCCATAATCTTATAAGGGGCGAGATTGATTGATCGATGTATGTTATGGTTGATCATACCCCTGTTTTTACCCATGCAACGGAAGGCCTACCTTATGGTATTCAGGCAAAAAACACAGACGTAAACTTCGGCGATTGTGTTTTTAAAGACTTTGTGTTTTTAAAGATCTTTTACTAGTTTAAGACAGTTTGCTCGAAATTGACTAAATAACTTACATGATTGCAGGAAGGTTCATACAAGTTCATATTTCCGCCCGGTCCACCAATTGTCGAAGTGCATCTTAACAAAAATAATACAATGCCAATGATATTAATGCTCAACATTACTCAGTTTTTGACTAAAAATGCTATGCTTGGATTCTCGATGCTTCGTGGTGCAATCTGAGGCGATTCCTGGCCACTTTCACCCGACGATTTTGTGGAGAATATATATATATCATGATTTTAGCCATTATTTTCTAGCCATTATTTTATTGTACGAATTTACTATTCTTCTTCTTATTATTCTTCTCAGGCAAATTCTTCCCGGAATTGTCTGTCAACATGGAAACAGATATCTGCATCTGTATCTGTATCCTGTCCTCCAGCAAAACGGCTTCAGCCGCATCCCTCTAGAGTATCAACTTGATACTGCACAACCTACTGCAAATGTGTTTTTTTTTGTAATGGCGTCATGATGATGTCATGGGGTATCAAATTACAACCAATCAAAGATGTCTATTTTTAATCATTGAAAATCAACATAAAATCAACCGCTAAAGACCTGAACTTGATTTTTACATGAATTGATACTGGATCTTCATTTTTGATCGTGCGTGCAAAATCACGTGACCATTCCTTCCGGTCGAAACTCATAATTTGAAAGTGGAAAAAGATTTGAACTTGCTTTCAACGAGGTTAGTCTTTGGCCAGGCTAAACTTTAAAAAAATGTGTGCGGTGACGTCATAAAATATTCGAGCGCCCTCTAGCGGAAGGTTGAAAAATGTTCAAAATGAACTGTGGCGAAGTTTGCGGTAATCACTTATAAAGTGATTACCGCAAACTTCGCCACACACATCGACTGATATATATAATGACCTTCATGCAGGCAACACATGTGCAAGGGCTCAGATTACGTCATCAGACCGGAAGTTGCAATTAAAAGACCTTTAAACCTTTAAAAATTGCTTAAAAATCAACCGCGACAGATATAATTCAGATTTTTGCTTCAGATGGCACAGTTGACATAGCTCTCGAGCTTTCTGATAATGACGACATGATGACGTCATCAAGTATTAGATTACAAGCAATAAAATATTTCTAGATTTAATCGTTAAAAATCAATATAAAATCAACCGAGAGAGATCTGATTTCGCTTTTTACTGGAATTGATAGAATAATCCAGGGTCTTCATTGTTTTATATTACGTGCAAAATCACGTGACCCTTCCTTCCGGTCCAAACCAGAAGTGCCTTATAATTTATAAGTGCAACAACTTTCAGTCGATGTGTGGCGAAGTTTGCGGTAATCACTTTATAATTGATATATATGATTGCCTTCATGCAGGCAACATTTGTTACGCATATGATGCGCGATATGGGGCAGAGGGACCCCCCCCCCCCTCTTTTGTGTTGGTCATTATGTTTCTGGAATATCAGGAATTCTTTTCAGATTTCCAGAGGGGATGCGTTAGGTAACAATAGTGTTAGTGGAGAGTGTACAGGGTATAGGCACAAAAGGGGGTACCCTCTGCCCCATATCGTGCTGGGTATATGTGTCCGAGGGCTCAGATTGATGACGTCATCAAACCGGAAGTGACAATGAAAAGACCTTTAAACCTTAAAAAATCGCTGAAAAATCAACTGAGAGATATAATCCAGATTTTTGCTTCAGATGCACAGTTCACATAGCTCTCGAGCGTTCTAGTAATAACGTCACGATCACGTCAACAAGTATCAGATTACAAGCAATCAAATATTTCTAGATTTAATCCTTGAAAATCAATATAAAATCAACCGAGAGAGACCTGATTTTGCTTTTTACGGGAATTGATAGAATAATCCATGACCCCTTCTTCCGGTCCAAACCGGAAGTGCCTTATAATTTTAAAGTGAAAAAAGATGTGAACTTGCTTAACGATCCTAGTCTCCGGCTTGGTTGTACAAAAATGAGCGGTGAAGTCATACAATGTAAGAGCGCCCTCTAGCGGCAGGTTGAAACATGTTTAAAATAAATAATCATTGAGTGTGTGGCGAAGTTTGCTGAAATCACAGTAATGTGGTGTATTTTTTCTTGCCATCAAACATAACATGGCCCAACACCGTGTGTTTGTACAACAAACACCTTAGTTCTTATTGCATTTTTCAGTAGTTTTTATGCCAAAAAGTAGACACAGCAGATGTTTAATATTGGTGCCGGTATATTTTTAAGGAGGCTGCCCTCCCCTCCCCTCCTTTTCTCTCACCTCCCCTCTTTTTTCCCCTTCTTTCTTTTCCTTTTTCCCCTTTTTTTTGGACTCAATTTACCGGGGGGGGGGGGGGGGAGGTTCCCCCGCGGCGCCCCCCAGATCCGCGCCTAACAACAACTACCGCAACAAAAATAACAACACAGCCGCAACCAGCAGTAGTGGGTCTCGAGACCGGTCATGAGACCAGTTTTTCCTGGTCTCGGTCTCGGTCTGGGTCTTGGTACCCTGTCGTCTCGGTCTCGGTCTCGGTACCCCGTGGTCTCGGTATTTTGCTGGTCTCGGTATCGAGACCACCAATATTTTATACAAACAGCACATGTGAAGAATCGATTACAGCACGCTCGACTCGACTCGAGATGTATAATTGTGCAGCATATGACAACTTCTTGTTTACAGAATCGATTACAGTACGCTCTACTCGACTAAAGATTTATAAACGTGCAGTACATGACATTATGGCATCCTCGTTACTTTGCCGTGTACGCGTGCCCAAACGTACATTAGCTTCATTGTATGGGTAGTTGGGAACGACATGTACATACTCCAAGTATGTGCAAAGGAGTATACAAGGTGATCTTTGTGATCTTGTTGCATTCTTTTATTATGCAAATGACATACAAGGTCTCGAGGTATCGGGCCATGATGTCTCGGTCTCGGGCCGTTAGGTCTGGGTCTCGGTCTCGGTCTTCCAGATCTCGGTCTTGGTCTCGACTATAACACTGGGAGGAGTACCGGGTAACACAAGCCCCGAGCCCGCCCCCTCCGATTGTCTGTTTGGTTGTTGTTTTGTCATGCATTGGCGGCGCCATTTCATTTTCCGCATTTCCGAATGGGGCGATTGTCTCAAATGACGTCACTTCCTACAGATTGCCACGTGCTTCGGCATTTTGGGCGTCAAATTTTCGTGACGCGCATCAGCTGCGCCGTATTTCGAAGAATATTAGAGCAACATGCGCGCGTGTTTAGAATATTTTGCACACTGCGCGCACACGCACATGATGGCGTTGAACACGCAGTTCTAATTTTCCTACGAAGATGGCGCCCTATGAGAGAGATCAATACGGGAATTCGCTGAACAAAATTAGAAGCCATTTTTGCGGTCGTGCCACGCTCGCGTGCGGGTTGTCCGCGTTCTTGAATTTGAGTCGCGTGCGCATTTTGGCAAGTTGTAAACATCCTGTTCTTTGAAGCTGCCCCTCAAGCGCGTGCGTAAACTACGGACGCGTGCACGCGAGCGTGGTACCACCGTAGTAAATGCTTCTAATTTTGGTCGCCGGATTAGTTTATAGACGAATCCGGCGACCAAAATTAGAAGCATTTACTGCGGTGGCATCACGCTCGCGTGCGTATTTTACGCACGCGCTCGATGCAGCTTCGACCAACAGGGTGTTTACAACTTGCCAAAATGCGCGCGCGACTTAAATTAAGGAACGCGCGCAACCTGCACGCGAGCGCGGCACCAATGTAAAATGGCGTCAGCGAATTCCTGTATAAAGCATTGATCTCCATTTAATATACAACCATCTTGTTTTTCTCCTATTAAAATCAATGTAACCAAATCGAGGCTGGAAGGAAAAATAGTATGGCACCTGCATTCAGTAACCGGAGTCACTATTCATAATGCATGGAGGGAACAAGACGAAGATGGTGACAGCATGATAAAGGTCTACACAGTGCACAACCACGAAACATAGTGGTCAATGCACGCAATGCGCGTCTACGGCTGAAAAGGATCGACAAGTCCGGACCAACGTGGTCAAGTGTAGCGTGAATTTGAGATTCTATGAAATACGGACTCATTAGGTGCGTTCGAGCGTGTTACTCGTGTTAATACGAGTATACTCTTGAGCACACGAACGGCAGGAGTATGACCCGGGGGTAACCGATAGTATACTCCCGCTCAGACCGAGAGTATACTCTCTGCACCGGAGGTGTCGTCACGTAACCACATTCTCTTACATCCTACTAACCAGTCTGGTTTTAGGCCAATGCATTCAACCACAGCTGCTTTTGCGAAACTTGTAAATCTTTGGTCCAGGAATATCGATGCAGGTAAATTTACGGGTGTAGCATTTATCGATCTAAGAAAAGCTTTCGATACGGTCAACCATAAACTATTGCTCACCAAGCTAGGAACCCTAGGATGTTCCGAAACGTCTTTAAAGTGGTTTCAATCGTACCTAGATGACCACACGCAGAGTGTTTTTTTTAAAGGTGCTACTTCACAAGCTATGAACGTGAAAACAGGAGTTCCGCAAGGCTATATTTTAGGTCCTCTGCTTTTTTTCTATTGATGTAAACAGCATGCCTAACTCAGTTAAAGGGACACATTGCTTTGGATTTTGCGATTTGGGCTATAAAACTGAAATGGATATGGTTGGGAAGCTTTTTTAAAAGTAGAATATAAAGATTCACCTAACTATCCCTTAAAATTGCGTGGTTTTTGTTTAATTTCGTGACAAATAACGGTCCGCCATTTTGTAGAACCACATTTTTGACTCCACAAAATGGCGGACCATGTTCACCAGTCGTATTTCCAGTCGCAGCTGGTTGAAGTACGTTCTGTTGATCTTTGATGTACTGTGGCGCACGCGCGCAGCACTGGCGATTATGTGTACGTGTCGCGAGGTAGAGAATGGTACCTGGCGATCATCTGATAGGTTTACAGGGCCACTGGCTGCGGCGCCAGCCTAAAAACTCTTGCAGCGTATTTTGCGCATTATTTAGACGGTGGTATTTACTACTGGAAATAAGTCTATGTTTTGCGGGTCAGATGTCAGGGATCAGAGGCAAATTTTTGTTTTGTAATCACATCTCACTAATTACAACACATTATACGTGTTTTTTTGCATGAACAACTCTTATAAAAGATAAGGAACATTTCCAAACGGCAAAATTTCATGACATTTGAAGGCAATATGTCCCTTTAATGTAGGAATTATTGATATGTATGCAGATGACACCACGCTTACAGTAAGTGGAACGCATGTGAATGAAATTGAAGAAAAACTAACTAATAGTGTGTGTCAAGTGATGGATTGGATAAATGCAAATCGTCTGGTACTTAACTTGGATAAAACCACTGTAATGATAATTGGGTCTCGGGCTAAACTAAACAGTATTAAGAATTTCGATGTAATTGCTAATGATAATGTTCTAAAACGCGTGGAGGTCGCTAAATTGCTTGGGGTTTTAATTGACGAAGAGTTGCATTGGGCAGAACAAGTAGATAAAGTTGGCAAAACTGTTCAATCAAAGCTAGGTATGCTTCGAAGGGTCAAACCGTATGTTCCCACTGAATGCTTGACCCTACTTTACAACTCATTTGTTCAGCCACATTTTGGTTATTGTTCCCAAATTTGGTCTGACAGATTCCGAATGCATACTAGCAAACTCAAAAAACGAAAAAAACGAGCAGCAAGAATTCTTTTGAACATGAATTTTTATACTCCGTCTGCTGAACTTTTTCAAGAGCTAAACAAATTAATGGATGCCTTTAAATCAGAGAGTTTTATACCACCGTGCAGTTTTTAAGTTTAAATGTTTGAAGGATTTGGCACCGGCTTATTTGACACATGATTTTACAACACCAGGCATGCAATGAGTTCACTTGTCACACCAAAATTAAAAACAGAATGCTTAAGACACTGCCCGTTCGTCACTGGAATTTCTGTTTGGAATAGCCTTGATCAGTCGGTGAAAGCAGCTCCATCTCTTGCCAGTTTTAAATCATCCGTGACAGCGTTCCTCATGTAAATTCAGTACGAATGCACAGGTATTTTATAACAAAAATTTTAGTACTATTTTAGTGTTTTTGTGGTCGTTTTATTTGTATTCCAGTTGTTTGAACGTGTATTGTTTTATGTTCTATTTTTATAAGTTTTTGTACATTTTCTATGTTTTAATGTTTTTGTGTTTTTATCATATCATTTTAATCCACCTTTCAGTTTGATTAGTGTTTTATATATAATTCTAAAATTATGTTTAATGAATTCTTATGGTATATCTATTTTTTGCTAATGTCAGGGCCTTGTGGAAGACCACCCTTCGGTGAATAAGCTACCCTGGATAAATATAAGTAATAATAATAATTGTTTCCACTTAACATTTTAAGATGGCGGAAAGTAAACATTTCGGACTTTCCTAATGAAGTTTTGCTATCGTTTTTCGATTGTTGAAATGACCTTTGGATAATATATTGTCATAAATATGATACATAATATTAAACTATATTCAAATTTGTGTGCACATCCAATGGAAGATTGTTTGCGTAGTTGGCTAACGTTGGCAACGTTCGCGTGAGTGGAACGCAGCTCTTACCTTGACCGTTCGCGCCACGCGGTTCGAGAGTAATGCGCACGAAACATTTTCCTGCATCCGCGAGTATCAAGAGTAACAGTCACGCTCGAACGCACCCATTGGAAGTACGAATACGCGTACGCGCAGTACGCGCGCATAGCGCATACGAACTCTGTTAACGAATGAAAACAGGGCCCAACTTCATAGCGCTGCTTAACACACGATTTTCTGCTAACGGAACCCTCGCCCATTTAATATAGACTGTAAGCAGTAAGCACAGCGAAGAGCCCGCTAACTTCGGAAGCAGGATTTGCTTATAAATTAGTGACGCAACAATATAAATCTCCATGCACGCGCAAGCGTTAGCACTGCACGACTTGGCCAAGCAAATTTCCCTGCTATGTTGCACAACTTTTCTGCCTATTTATTTATTTATTACATTTCTTTACCCAGTGTGTGCCCAAACAGTTTAAAACTGGTTTCCATTAATGCCCTGCATATTATTAATTAAAACTGAATATTCACACATTCATACAAAATATTTAAACAAATACAATAATGTTTACACAAATAAATATATTTACGGTTAACTGTTTAACTCTCCAGTAGAAACCTTTTGCTGATTTACGGGATGGGCGAAAAACCCGCGAAAAGAACCCTTTAGGGTAAAATACAAGGGGAAATTCCCATCCAGCTCCAAAGTATTTTGGCAACCAAGTTAAGCAGCGCTATGAAATTGGGCCCAGGTTACAACTTAAACGTTAGTTTTGAGTGTATTTTTCTGGATTTTATCGTCCATCGCCCATAGATAAGGACACATAAAAGATGTGAAATTGGCTTCTTACACAAGGTAAAGCCAAAATAACATAATTTTATGTTTTGAGTCGTATTACACAGAGTTCTTAGAACCTGGACGTCAGTCGTAGACAATGACGTCCAACCTGGGCTAGATATTCGTGTAAATATGAGTATCAATCTTCAAATGGTCGTCGCTTTCTTTCGTTCTTACACACCAATTGAGAAACTTTAATTAGTCTTCGCAGCGTGGACATCGGGTGGACTCGTGACACAATTAATCGGACAAAATAAACTGGCTAAAATCTCTCCATAGTGGACTCTATACCAGGTCAAGCAATCCTTCAATTATTTACCAATTTAGGCTATATCATCTCAATATGCTGATATGATGAGGATTAACTTACCGATTAGGATTAGTATCTCTAATTTCGATTGGTGTGATGCTACCGGTGTACCCATCCTTTGCTTCAATGAATGTCACGCATGTCTCTCTCCGGTAGATGTCAACGGCCTCCTCGAATTTGGTGCGCATTTGCTCGCCTTCGAGAAAACATTATAATACAAACTCTTACTGTTAGGTTACAAGAGGACGAAGTGAATAAAGAGGATAGCTACAAAAAGCTACATGTGGACACGCGTAAATGTGGACAATGAGGAATATCAGTGCACGGGTAAAGACCAAAACAATAGTTCACCTGTCCGTTTTCGCTGGGCGTATTGCACATGCGTTAAATTGTAAAGAGGCCTGTGGGTATAAGCTGTCGACTAAAAACGCAACGTACTAAAATGGGGGAGGGTTGTGGGGGCTTCAGCCCCCCCCCCCCTTGGGATGCTGAGCAAAAGTGTTTTTTAGCGCAATATGAGCACATTCTTCTTTAAAAACGACAACATTATGCAGCATTAAACGGTGCCCGAGATGCCTTAGATTGCAGGAGAAAGTCCCTAGATTTTAAGAATCTTCCTTGGGCATACCCTAGAAAAGTTAGATTCGCCCCTGCTACCCATAGCAATATGTATAAGTTAATTTAATTTTTTCTGGTTCTCACTTTATTCAAATCTGCAGTTACTCTCTGGCAACCTATGGGCTCCGTGCGCCAACAAAAGAGGGCGCTGTCCACATAGCAACCGCACCTCTGTGGGGAGTACGTCGCTGGTATTACGCACTGCGCTCCTCGTTCATTTGATATCGTATACCAGTGGGATTGCTTTGTCTGTTTGCCGACTCTCGATAATTGCTTTTCCAATAAGGATATAATAGCGGGAACCAGACACTTAAATTGAAGTCAGGTAAGATGGCGTCGATATTGAGCCCCCAACTCGCCTTTTCTTTCCGCTGAGGGGGTAGTTGTGCACGGAGCCCATAGACGAATCCGGCGACCAAAATTAGAAGCATTTACTGCGGTGGCATCACGCTCGCGTGCGTATTTTACGCATGCGCTCGATGCAGCTTCGACCAACAGGGTGTTTACAACTTGCCAAAATGGGCGCGCGACTGAAATTTAAAAACGCGCGCAACCTGCACGCGAGCGCGGCACCACTGTAAAATGGCGTCGGCGAATTCCTGTATAGACTGGTTCCCGGTCCCTACATTGTCCTTCGGATTTCAAAAGTAGGGACCGGTAGCGGGTAATAAATTTCGGAGGAATTCCTCCGGTTTCATGCAAATGCATGCAGGTCAGGGATCATACCCACAATGCAACTGGGCCATGGTAGAGTACGGCCGGCCAATGTGTACGTGTGGTGATGATACGTACGTACGTCAGTGTATATTACGAATATTCGTTTAGATTTTCGCTGTCTTACTACTACTACTAGGTCTAAAAAAGTGGTATATATTTTCGCAACCATCAACAAGGAGAGAGGCACTGCTTTTCATATTTGAAACCTATGCTGTTGAAATGCTTGAAATTTTGCCTTCGCGGAGGAGACACGATCATGATCATGACGATATGGCGATTTTGCCTACAAAAACAAGAAGACTGTGAGTGTGAAGTGTGATGCTGGATACGATTACGAGAACGATGGACTTAGTATAGTAATAGGGGCCTATGGAGAAATACGACTAGAATACAATGTACTGAGTGAGACTGGACTGGAGTATCATCGTGTAGTGGCCATGTATATACTGAGACTGAGAGCAGCAACAACCATTTGCAGCCCGCTTAATTCAATCATTGGAGAGCAGATTGAAAGGGTAAGACGGAAAGATTTTACTTTAATACCCCCACCAAAATCGGTCAAGAACAGCAAAATCTTGGAAAATAACAAACCCTCCTTGATAACAACTTTCCAAACATGTGGTACAACCTGTTGTTATATCAAGATTTATTTCAGCAAAATCTTTAAAAAAATGAGGAAGAAGTCAACATGTATGATTGTGAACACTTTGAGTGACTTTACATGGTGCCAAGAACTTCTAACAAAAAGCACAAACTTTCTCAAAATTAAAGGTTGTGCCAAGTGTTTATGAACACAATAATGGATGGTTATTTTCCAAGATTTGCTGTTCCTGAACGATTTTGGTTGGGGGTATTAACCATACAGTCCTGAATCCTCCAATTTTAATATGATTTTCCACACGCACTAGGGCATTAGGGACTAGGTTAAAGTAAAATCTTTCCGATGTGACAAATTTCTTTCATATTAAAACTAGTCTGAATCATATTAGTTATACAATTGAGAGTTCTATCTGAACTGATTGTCCAACTAGTGCTTACTCATGTTTCAGGCATCCAGTGCCAGTAGTTGTGCAAAAACAACCCCTGACAAATAGTTTGAAGATATTCATTTTTGAAATCTTTTAACACTACCGATTCACTTGTTTGTCAAAGATGTGTTTGCACTTGCTCAGAAATAGATTTGCGTGATCAGGTGATCCTGTAGGAAAGACTTTACCTCCATTTTGATAGTGGTACAGTTGACCGATATAGCACTGCGTCATCAGGCAATATTTAATGCATATCCACT
Organism: Hippasteria phrygiana; assembly: GCA_037893225.1. Taxonomy (NCBI): domain Eukaryota; kingdom Metazoa; phylum Echinodermata; class Asteroidea; order Valvatida; family Goniasteridae; genus Hippasteria; species Hippasteria phrygiana. Next base: position 517,151 of record JAZGUH010000774.1, on the reverse strand, counting down.
TACGATAGCACCCGACTTATGCTATGTATGCAAACAGCAGTACTGCTATTCATTTGCATAAATGTTCTTTTTCTTCATGCAGATACGGTGCATGTGCCATTCAAGTCAGTGACAAAAGGTGCCCAACTATTGCAGATGAGCAACAGGACACCAGAGTGAAAGTGTTACGATGGAAGATTTGTTGACGTTAATGGGCATCTTGAACATTTATTGGAGAAACATGTGTGTGATGTTTTCGTCACAAAGCCCTATCAGAACAGTGTGACTCATGTTGTGATTGATGAAGCCCACAGTTTCCTTTATTAGGGGCAGACTTTAGACAAGATTTTAGAAAGTATCTAAACTGTCACTGCAACTGCCAAGTCTACAAAGAAGGAAGGAAATTTGTTCATTGATTGGAATGAAGTCCACCAGTTTCATAACATCCAGCATTGACAGGACAAATATTAAGTTCAGAATCGAAAAGAGACCTCCAAAGCTTCATGCCGAATACCCTTTCATACTTGTGTTTAAATGCATCAATTTAAAAATGTTAAAATATGTTAGCAAAAGCTTGAATTCTATTTTAGATTTTACAGTATTATGCAATCGATTTCAGCTCTGAATTTTGCATGGACCACCCCCCCCCCCTCCTCTTGAAGGGCTTCGTATATAGCTTGCCTTTGCCATCTACTGCTTGAACACGGTGTCCTAGTCAGTCGATCAGTACTGATGTGAGTGCCCTCCCCCCAAAAAAAATTTTTTTCATACAGTTGTCCCAATATGAAAGAACCCGAACATGGCTGCGAACGGACAAGACGTGTGTCACATCGGCTCTCCGAGTTTTCTATCAAAACTTGACTCTAAGATAGAGCAGATAGTCTCAAAACTACAGAGTACACCGTCTGTGCCCATAGAGTCACTGTTGAGAAGTAACTGTACCATTGATGAGCTTCTACCTGCAATGAATTTGATCTTCGAGTCTGCAAAGGAGAAGTACCGTGACGATGTCCAAGATGGCGACGAGACAAACGACTCTTCAACAAAGCTAAGTACCCAATTGTCTTGTAATTTCTCATTAAAATCCCGTAGGTCCACACAAACAGCGGCCGATGACATGAAGGAACTATGTCTGTACATTTTTGGTCATCGGAACAGTTTTCAGCTGATCAGGTTAAACCGAAGCCAACAAAGCGCACTGCGGATCGAGATTTAACAGGTGCTATAGCCCTCGATCCAGTATCTGAACCCACCCTACAGGTTATTTATCAAGCCATCCTACAGGTTCAGAACGACATAAATTTACTTGATCAGAAATTCTCAGACCAAATTGCAACACTTCCTGGCCAGATTTCTTTATCTTCTTCTTCCCAAAGGGAAACAGTTGACCACTTGAAGAAGGAATGTGATGCTCTCCATTCTACCATTGATATGCTGATGAGCCCTTCTTCTCGTGAAGCCGATGCCCATTCGAAACGCCAGCCCTGTGCCCTGAGCCGGAAAAACCTGAGTACCACCATGGGTTCAGCCAGTCCAGCGGTATCAACAAGCAACCGCTTTGCTGCATTGGCGACGGAGGATGTCGATCCGGTCAACATCGAAGACAGCTTTGATGATTCCCGGACCGAAGCCGAGTTCCTGATCGACTCCTACTACGAAGCTATGCAGCCAAAAGTCCAGCCTGGCATGGAACAGGAGTCCTGTACTCCCCCAAACAAGCCCTGTCCCTCCAAAAACAAGGCCTCTTTTCAAGAGCAGCTCGACCAATACCGGGAAAAGCACAAGAAACTGACCACTACAAAGCAGAAACCGACACCTACCATGAAAAAACGGCCACCCACACCTAGCGAACACAACCATGCAGATATCCTAATAATCGGTGACTCAATGATCAAACGGCTACAACCCAGGAGATTGAGCAGGCAAAAGAAAGTGATGTGCCATACCATGCGTGGAGCAAAAATCGAAGATCTTGCTCCTAACGCCATCCAGCTGTCGGCCAAACACGACGTCTCTGGAGTAATCCTTCATGTTGGGACCAATAATACTTCTGACAACCCAGAGACTATTGCTGCAAAGATCACTTCTCTTGGTGAATCGCTACAACCAAGATCAGTAACAATCTCTTCGATTATACATCGCAAAAACCAAACAGTGCCAAAACGCAAGAAGGTAGATGACTCTAATAACCTGCTTAAGTCAATAGCAAGACAAAATAACTGGGGCTTCATTGACAATGGAAACATAAACCCAAATCACCTTGTATCGGATGGCGTGCACCTCAACTCAACAGGAGTGCGTCTACTTGCCATGAACATTATCCAACACGTCGCAGGACCACATAAGACCACTGCTAGCCGCATCACACACCAGAGGACCCCGTTCGGCAGACCTTGTACTCTGATGTCGTGAAGGAGCGGACTACAGCGAATCGTGATGTCCCGACGGGTTTTCAAATGGCAAATCAGTACTACCCACACCCGTATCAACAACAGCATCCAACCCATCTCCGTCAGCCAGTAACCCAGACACACTATCGAGGCCAGGAATGGGACCAATACCTAAAAACGGTCAGAGAGCTGCTCAATCCACAAGGCAAAAATCTACGATAGACTTAACAGATGGCGTTATCTACAACCGAAGCTCCGGGGGATTCTCATTCGCCCATCTTAATGTGAGAAGTTTAATAAACAAATTTGACCAATTTAAAATTTTAATGTCTACAAATCCATTCGATATCATCTGTCTAAATGAAACTTTCTGCAATGCCTCAATCTCCGACGATGAAATCACATTACCAAATGTTTCCATTGTCAGAAAAGACAGGAACCGGCATGGTGGTGGGGTTGCCATGTACATCCGAAACAATTTAACTTTCACTCGTCGTGAGGATCTTGAAACAGATGATGTCGAGTGCATATGGGTTGAAATTAAGTGTAAACAAAGACAGCCTGTGCTTATTAGTTCTATTTATAGGCAACCTTCAAGCTCTGTTGAATTCATTGATAAACTAAGTGATATTATTAATAAGGCCTCCTGTGAATGTAAAGAAATTATTGCAACTGGGGACTTTAATTATGATGTTTCAGTTGACGATGATAGTATGAACTCAAACCCAATTATTTCTTGTTTTGGTATATTCCAATTGGCGCAACTCATACTTGACTCAACACGTGTCACTGAGTCCACTCAAACAATAATCGATCTCATTTTCAGCTCCCATCCAGAGCTAATAAAGGAATGTGGTGTATTACCAGTCCTAATCAGTGACCATTATCTTGTTTATGGTCAACATAGTTGGAAAACACCAAAAATTAAAGGTCGCTCAATAAATTGTCGATGTCTTACAAATATAGACAATGATGCATTTAAAGACGACCTCCTTAATGCACCATGGCAAGATGTACTGGACTCTTATGATGTTGATGAAGCGTGGTGCAAATGGCACTCCATATTTATGAGTATTATTAACTTTCATGCGCCAATCAAAACTAAACGTATTCGGGGTGCCTCTTTACCTTGGCTCGATTGCGAAATTCTTAAACTTATGAGACGGCGGGATCGTGCACACAAAATCGCAAAACGCTCAGGCTCACAGATCGATTGGGACTCTTACAAAAAGCTGCGGAACAATGTAACTAATACAATCCGCACTAAGAAGAGCGAATACTATACATCAGCCATAGAAGAAAATAAAAGCAATGCATCTATGCTATCGAAAAAACTAAAGGAGGTACTTCCTAAAAAACAGAAAATTGCTCCAAATTCTATCACTTCCCCAAATGGAGAAAATATTGACGATCCCACTGACATTGCTGATACATTAAATGAACACTTTTCTACAATAGGAAAACATACAGCTAGAAATTGCCCATCGGGTGAACTTGAAAACAATGATACCTACGCCTCTATTGTTAATTCTCTGGATGAACTTGAAGAATGCACTGTACCTAATATTACAGAAGAGTTCGTTCAAAAGCAAATATCATCCATGTCGGTTGGGAAAGCAACAGGTCCGGATGGCATCAGTGTTAAAATGATTAAAATTGCTTCCCCTTATATTACTAAATCTTTAACTTATATTTTTAACCTCTCCATAACATGCGAGCAATACCCTAAAGTTTGGAAACACGCCTTGGTAACACCAATTCACAAGGGAGGAGATAAATCGTCACCAACACCACGAACTGACACTCTCTAGCGCGTGAGTGCCAAGGCATGCGCGTGTTTTTCAGAACAGAGTAATTTTTATTTTCACGAACTGACACCCAAGTAGGGGAGCGTGCGCTAACCACATTTTCATTTTCACGAACTGAAAAATTCTTAATTTCACGAGTTTAGAGGTTTTTAGTTCAATGTTTCTGTAAACCCACAAGTATACAGATGGAGTAGATTCGTGTCAAAGCTTTTGAAGCGTTTTTCTTGAAATGGTATTTCCGCTACATGCTTGCGTGTCAATTCGTGAAAATGAAGTCTTCTCTAGCGAGTCAGTGTCCGATGTGCGCGCGCACACCTGAGTGTCAGTTCGTGAAACCGAGATTTACTCAGTACGCGGTTTCACGAACTGACATCCAGGTGCGCGTGAGTGTCAGTTCGTGAAAACGGTGACGAAATGTAGTACAGGTAATTATCGGCCTATTTCTATATTGCCAATTATCTCTAAGATTCTAGAAAGATGGGTGCACTCGGCAGTATATAGCTACCTCGATGATAACAATTTGATACCTAGTTGCCAATCGGGATTTAGACCCTTGCACTCAACTGAAAGCACTCTACACGATTTAACAAACAAGTGTTTTGAGGCTATGGAGCAAGGTGAAGTTACAGGTAGCGTGTTCATAGATCTCAGTAAAGCTTTTGATTGTGTGGATCATGTAATCCTACTAGGCAAATTGAAGAAGCTGAATTTGTCATCTTCTGGAATTAATTGGTCTAAGTCGTACCTAGACGGTCGTAGTCAGTCTGTAAATATTAAGGGCACAATATCGAAGGTCTTGCCCATAGACATAGGCGTTCCACAAGGGTCGATCTTAGGGCCACTTTTATTCATTGTTTATAGTAGTGATTTTCCATCCTGTATACCCAAAAATTGCAACTTATTTATGTATGCAGATGACTCCACGTTAACTTGTAGCTCCTCTAGTATTAACGAAATAGAAAGGAACTTGAATGTAGCTCTTGCTAGTATTCACAACTGGTGCCAAAGAAACAAACTAGCATTAAATGCCAACAAAACCAAATGTATGCTTATTGGTTCAAGGCAGAAAATATCCAACGTCGACCTGAACGTGTGCATTGCTGATAAGGTTATCGAAAAAGTGAAATCTTGTAAATGCTTGGGTGTAGTTGTTGATGAAACATTAAGTTGGGGTACACATGTTGAATACGTAAGGAAGACTGTTTCGTCTAAATTGGGTGTGTTAAACAGAATTCGTGATTACGTTCCCCAAAGCAGCCTGCACACACTCTTTGTAAGTTTAGTTATGCCATCTTTAGAGTATTGCTGTACGGTGTGGGGAGGAAGGTACATATCTCACGACAATACCCTCAACAAATGTCTCAAAAGAGCCGCACGGATAATCCTTAAATGTACCTTCCTCACCCCCTCAGCTGATATGTTTGCCAGACTAAATTGGATTCCTTTTAAGGAAAGAGTTCAGTCCAAAAAGGCTATCTTTGTTTTCAAAAGCCTTAACAAAATGACTCCTTTGTACATGACAAATCTGTTCACACCACTTACAGTGATTCGTGAAACACGACAATCGACCCAAATGGCACTGAACGTTCCTTTCGCCAAAAAGGAATGCTACGTGACAAGTTTCGCTGTGAGTGGTGCCAGTATATGGAATAATCTGCCTGAACAAATGAGAACCATAAACTCCTTAAGTACATTTAAATCGGAGCTAAGTAAAGCAATCTATCAGTGATATTTCTGTCATTTACGCTGATCTGCGGAGTTATAAACTTGGTTGCCAAAATACTTTGGAGCCGGATGGGAATTTCCCCTTGTTTTTCACCCTAAAAGGTTTTTTTCGCGGGTTTTTCGCCCATCCCGTAAATCACCAATAGGCTTCTGGAGAGTTGAAAAGTTAACCGAAAATATATTTATTTGTGTAAACATTACTGTATTTGTTTAAATATTTTGTATGAATGTGTAAATATTCAGATTTAACTAATAATATGCAGGGCCCCAATGGAAACCAGTTTTAAACTGTTTGGGCACACCCTGGGTAAAGAAATGCAATAAATAAATAAATAAATAAATAAATCTGAAATAAAACTGACTAGGACACCGTGTTCAAGGTTCGCATATGGTGCACGATATGGGGCAGAGGGAACCCCACCCACCCATTTTGTGTTGGTCATTGTGTTCCCTGAATCTCAGGAATTCTCTTTAGATGTCGGGGGGGGGGGGGGGGGGCGGGGGGGTTACCCCTCTGCCCCAAATTGTGCTGGTTATAAAGGTTCGACCTATTATTGATTAAAAACGAATGTGACTTTTTCATTTGTTTTGGTGAGTTTTTCCTTCTGCTTTGTAATACAAAATTATTGAATTTGTCTAAACATTCATGCTCTACTCAATTTGTATACTTTTTTGTATTTTGTTTTTCTGATGAGAAATCATATTGTTAGGCGCGACAAGCGAAGGGTAGATTAAGAAGCAAAGGGTAGATTAAGAAGCAAAGGGTAGAATAATCTGACCTCCAGGAAGAGGGTTGGGGCTTGTGTGCAGTTCCTGGAATTTTTTGTAGGCCTACATGTAAACAATTGTTTGATTGTTTTGCTGCTGGCGCACACGTACGTACGAATACGTCCCTAAATTCGCGTGCCTTTTACTTAGCTTACATATTACTCCTTCCAACACATGTATTCTACCATATTTCAGCAAGTTTTCCAAGAATTTCATCGTGTCTGCTGCCTATCAAGTCGGTGAATCATTGGCTACGCTGCATTATTCGTAGTTTTCCGATACTGTACTTGTACATTGTGCTCGAGATGTCGATTCTGCACGAAAATGTAAACATCATCTCTAAAAATAGAAAATGCTTACTGCGCACGCGCGGAAGTGGTCTAATCAGAAGCTTTATATGAGTGCTAGCTACCGGTCCCAATATTATATACATATGCGGACCGGGAACCAGTCTAATTCCTGTGTAGCATAACTTTTTATATAGATGAAAGTAATTAAAAGATTAAGTTTCCAATTATTTTGCGCAATCTTACAAAAATATTCTACATCATTTGATGTCAGAATATAAAAAAAACAAGCAAAAAGTCAGGCGACGCTGCTGCCATCACATTTGATGTAAAATAACGGATATATTTTACAGTGTACTTCGAGGCATCTAACATTATTGCCAGTTAAAAAATGCTTCGGTAGTGCGTAAGACACTTTTTTCTGACATATATTTTGTTTTTTAATTTTCTAGGAAAATTACACGTAAATTAAAACATTGACTATTTTCTTCTTCTAGACATTACCTGCAACCGACCGCATGTGAATTATCATGCATCACATCGCCCTTGCTTTGCTACAAGCCTTATTATTAAGCATAAGGTATGATATAGCTATATGGTAAGGATCAACTATTAAAACTATTAAAATCTGTCTATTAAAAGTCACCAAATATACTCCTCCTGAGAAATATACGTCTGAAATGCTGTCATCTTTCGAGAAAATTGTATTTGAAGACCTCCAAATATGCAGTGACTGCTTTCAGTTACAACGTTCCAAATTTAACTGCTCATATACCGTTATGACAGTGCACAAAACCATTGTTGAAACAACATTGATTTTCACTATTTTCTCACTACTCGGAGATGGATTGAGCTCAAACTTTCACAGGTTTGTTATTTCATGTTCATGTTGAATTACACAAAGTATGGACACTGCCTGCAACTGTTGTGTCGGGTCCACCAATGCTTTATCGCGCCTTTACAAGCAAAACGGACGTCGATGACAATTTAAATGCTATTCAAATTTCACGCGCGAAGTTTTATCAAATAGTTGAAAATTGTAGTCGTAAACTACAATAATGTGGTCTTGAGACAGGACAAGAGGCATTTCCATTTACAGTCGATATATAATATTGCACATCGATGACTAAAATAATAACAAGAATGGTGATCTCAATAGTCATTTGCATTGGTAGGCCCATAGACAAATCAGTATTTGATACCAGGACATGCATTATAGAAAGTAAAATGGATTTGAGCTTACTCAGTTGGGAATCGAACTGGTAGACGAAAGTCTTGTCTGGCCAAAGCCGGAAGGCTGCACTGGCAGCCCTTCGCACTAGGTCCCTGTCCCCAGCCGTCTCATCCCGCATCATGTCATACACTTTCTTTTGTTCCTCACTCATCTCCATGTCATCTTCCAGATATTTCTTAGAAGGGGTCCTTTCCAAATTGGCTGCCAGCTTGTCTTTGCCCATGAAAAACTCAACCGCCTGTCCATTGAATTCGTTTCGCTCCTACAGAAAAAATAACATAATACCTCCAAGAAACGCACCCGTTTTATATCCCTCTATGACATGTTCTTTCATTTTGTTCCTGTATACTTATAAGCGTTCCTGATAAACTTTGTGCACAGAATTCCATGTGGAGACATCCCGCCGTTAGAATTTCCTTGTTTATACCTTTTCATGCTTTTGTCCCCTATTGTTTTGCCGTCTCCACAATTTAACAAAATAGAAACATAATAGGTACCTACAGTGTTACCGTTTGGTTGAAAATCTAGACACACCCAAGATTTGGGTTGGGGGACGGGGGTCTTATTAATTTGTGTTTTTCTCAAAAGTGGTGTTGGTGGTGGTGGTGTTGGGGGGCTTGGATATTTTCTGACGTTGGTGACGCCGTTTCAAGTGCAATTTCCCCACATGTATTATACTATTGTTGGATGCCTTTCGATCCATATAGGCCTACTGATAAATTTAATAATGCACGGTACGCTAATGCTTGAGCCTTGTTTTTGTTTCTGTTTCTGTTTCTGTTTCTGTTTCTGTTTCTGTATTTGTTGGGATGCTTGTTTTTGTTTTTTTGTTTTTGTTTTTGTTTTTGTTGGGATGCTTGTTTTTGTTTTTGTTTTTGCTTTTTGTTTTTGTTGGGATGCTTGTTTTTGTTTCTGTTTTTGTTGGGATGCTTGTTTTTGTTTTTGTTTTTGTTGGGATGCTTGTTTTTGTTTTTGTTGGGATGCTTGTTGTTTTCGAATCGTGAAAGTAGATGGCTGACCTTCTTATAAGCCTACATTGATATGCGTTCTGTTGGAAGTATGTGTTAAGGCTTCTGAAAGTGCCGCCATTAAAACAAGTTGACCCCCATCACCGGCGAATTGGGTTAACGCTATGAGATTTCGGACTTTACTTCCATTTTACAAAAATCCTCCGGAGCCACAAATTAGAAAAAAAATAAATTCGAACGTAATGAAATTTCGGACTCTATTTCCCTTTAAAAAAATCCTCCAAAGCTGGAAATTAGCAACACAAAATGGTAACGTTCAGGTCTCGAACCAACAATCTCCTACCTCACAGTCTAACACCGTATCGACTGAGTCATCGGAATGCTCGGCATACAACGAGAATTCATTGCATTATATACCCAGCCCTATAACATATTCGTACGTATATTAAAAGTATTATAGAGGGCGCTCAACAATGCATCCATTCGGATGTCGTTTGGAAAAAATAATTCGCTCCCTGCCCCACAACAAATATATTGCGGGGCAGAAAAAAAATCCGGGTACATTTTTGTTGGAAATGTTTAATGGTCCGAACAAAGTTGGATACGCACCCCCTGACACGGGTGGTAAAGCGAGTCAGTTTGGAGGTCGGCAGTTCGATTTCCAGTTCTATAAATTTCAATTTTTCTCCAAAAAATGGGGCAGTAATTTTACTATCCCCAAGTACCATTGGCTTAATCGGTGAGCACACAGTACTGCTGGGACTGCTCTTATGTCTAGGTAAGCATCTTCCCACAGGTTGATGGCACGTTTGGTTATTCGGCAGCCAAGGCTTAGGGTGCCGCTATGTTTCTTCCTTGTATGGTGCTATAGACCTTCGGGTTATATGGATGAGTGGGGAGGTTTTGAAACAATAACAGTTGTGAAGCAAAGGGAATGTATTTGGTGTGTTTGTATCTATATTTTCATCTTATAAAGTCTTGAAGTTCTAAGAACATTTTCTTATTTCTTATTCTTGTAAATCAATGATATAGACATATAGGACAATCGCATTGTGATGTAAAAAAGTTGTAATCGTTGCAAACTTTTCAAATAAATAATGAAATTTAGTTTTCTAATTGATAAATTTTCTGCAAAAAGTATCATTGTGGATATTTTAATTGTTTGGATATACGTACGCATTGGTCCTCAGAAATGTGTTAACAAAGGGTGTTACGGAAACATCCCACTTGCATAAACATCCGACACTTTACAACTTTGTTGATGCACCTTATCCTAACCATAAACCCCAACTCGATCCTAAACCTTAACGGTGACTGTATTTTGTTCGGTGACCCGTAGGGCGAAGCGTTGCCAAAAACGTCGTTTAATGCTTAAAAAGGCGGGGAGACATGTCCTCTGTCCCCCTCCAAGTTCACCATGATTTACACACTTCCTAGGGACTCTTATCGCATAAAACCAGATAGTGTTTATAGCGACCAGCTTGGCCCAGCGCTTTCATACTGGCAAAATTAATTGTCGCAGCCCCATTTGCGATCGACATAAAAGGTTTTATGCTTCGACTACTAGCTGCCAATCTTTTCCCAACCTCAGAGGGCGCAATGTTCCCATGTGTACGTAAAGAGAAAACTCAATCCCGAGGATGTGTGAGTCCCGGGCTTTGGCCGCTGCAAAAAGCCTTGCCCAAATTGATGTTTAGGCCTATACGTTTATATACATATACAGACAAACTGGGATTTTATCTCTCGCCCAAATTCAGAGCCAACGCATGATGTCATCAGAGGCACAACAGTGTTGTCTCTATAGCATTTTTTACAATGTCGTTGCGAAGGTTCCATGTTTAGCTGATTTCCGTATTAAATAACTCGTTTAGTTGGAATCTATTTCTTCAAAACTTAGTTGGTGGGTTATTGTAGAGGAATGATTCTACTGTTATTATGCTCTGTTGATAAGGATTACCTTTTATTACCAAGCCAAAATAGCGCCCTTTTGTGTGACTAAAATTTAAAGATTTTAAAAGTATTGAGAACCACCAGATCATGCTTTGTTGTAAGACAAGTTTGTATGCGTAACAGCAGGTTATTTATTGTATGGATATTTATTGTATGGTTTCTTTAAATTCACACGGGGCAGGCCTATGAACCGAGCTAGCACTAACCCAAAATGACAAAATAGAACTTACCCACTGATCGGTCCCTGCCAGTGCAGAGCCGATAAGAAGCAGCATCATCATCAACGCCTCCATGATGAAATAGAATTCGTGAAGGTGGACACGCACTCCTTCAGCAACTAATGCCAGATCGCACCAATCCCGCCCCTTTTATTGGCTCGCACTCACGAAAAATTGCGAACTTGGGGGTCGGAGAACTTTTAATTACAAGAGCGTTGACGCCAATGTCCCACATTGGATTACACGTTATGTTGCACGTGAGGGTGGTAGAGGGCGTCCCAACAGTGAAGTCTGGAGATAAAATCATGTCTGCAAATTTTGCATTCTCCAGACGGAAACCAGGACGCCCGACACCAATAGAAACAACCACATCGAAGAACTGTAAGTTGAGACCATGCTGATTGCTGTAAATTGATGTTGGGATATTTTAAAAACTTATATTTCGTTGGAAACCCGAACTCAAATCATATGCAAGCAAAACGCGTACCGGTACGCAACAAACCCAGTGACACCGAGTATAATAGACTGGAATGCACCGTATTGTCTGACTTTAATGACCGTGGCAGTATGCTGCGTGGTTCCCGCATCGGGGCTGTTGAGATTCAGCATACCAACACTGGGTACGCTATGAATCTGGCAGCCATGATTGAGAACTCAAGAATATTCTTAGACCCTTACATCAGGAGATGTGTTCCGGCGGAATATCATCTTCAGTAGCTGGAGATTTTTTTATGCAAGTTTGCCCCAAACAAGGCTAAAAGCCACTCGAGGTATGGAGCTACAAAGGGAAAGAAAGAGTCAAAGATACAAGATGTAGGAATTAAAATTCCTCTTGAAGCAGGAAAGATCGTAAGATGAAGGGAGTAATAGGTAAAAGCCGAAGTCAGACCAAAACCCAAAATTTGGTCCCAAAAAAATAGAAATTTTTTCCCTCATTCTACAGGAAATTTAAAAAAAATATCTCTTTAAAATATGGGCCAAAAAATGATACTTTTTTCCTTAAAAAAGGGGGAATTCCCAGATTCAAAAATTACTCTCTCTAAAATATGGGCCAAAAAATGATATTTTTTCCCTTAAACTTATCGAGGACCAGACGCAACAACGCATTTCTTAAATAATTTACTAGAAGAAAAAGACGACATCAACGAAATCTTTGAGAGTCCCAAACTCATGATTTATACGTCTAAAGATGAACAAGAATATAACGATGCAAAATCGTGTTGGATTTGTTCGTACCCCTTTAAATAAAAAAACACACTTGGGAATGTACTTACCCAGAAGTTCACAAAGGTGAAGATAATTGCGATCCTATTTTTTGTAATTTAAAAAGACAACAACAACGGAATACACTATTCCGTTGGGCGAGCCGACTGGAAAAAGGGGTCAGCATATTAAAAAAGACCTGGTATCGGCTATAAATGCTTATCCAAAAGCTGAAAGATTTCAAAGAACGTGGAACTTAGACGACTCTACCGACTATAACGACTCTCGTATTATAAGTTACATCGCGCGCAAAGAGAAATATCCTCCAATATTTTGCGAAATATGTACCAAAGAGATTAACGCGTTTAGAAAATGCCGCGACCACTGCCACATAACGGGTAAGTATGGTGGAGCCGTTCATATCTGCTGTAACTTAAAATTACAGATAAAACCCGGCGTAACGCCAATCCCGGTCATTTTTCACAATTTAGAAAATTACGACGCGCATTTAATTATGCAAATAGTATTTCAAAAACCAACGGAAAACTAAATTGCATACCTAAAACGTCCGAAAAATATATTTAATTATTAGTAGGACAACTCTACGTCGCTAGAAAAACTGGTAGCCGCCTGCCAAAGAGAAGCGTTTAAATATATCGATAAAGCAATCACCTCTAGAACAATAGACCCCGAAAAACGTGTGGCAGCATGGTGTGGCAGCATGGAACCCTTATAAAAACTGTCACCAATCTGCGATTGAGAAAGTTCAGCGCAGGGCAGCGCGTTTTGTTCACGGAGATTACGCAAGAACGAGTAGTGTCTCCAATATGTTAACGTCTCTTGGTGGGAGAAGTTAACGGACAGAAGGGAAACACACCAGATGACTCAGCTCTACAAGATTATCACTCAAGTTATTGACATCGACGCTTCAGACCATCTTCAGCCAAAAATGCAGAGATCTAGGAGGGGGAACAATAATCAATTCAACATACTACAAATATCCTCAACTGTACTTAAGAATTAATTTTTCCCAAAGACTCTTAAATTATGGAATAACTTGCCCCAACACATTATTGACTCTATGACACACAAGATCTTTAGAGACAATTATTGTGATCATATCACGATTAAGACTTAGATGACGACACTTCCCCGTGACCTCCTAGCCAAGATCCCAAGATGATGTTTTCAGGAGGAAACCAACCTAGTAAGTAAGTACCAAGTTTACCTTGGAAACATTTTTCTTGGTTAGTATACACGTCTCATTAGGGTGCCAATATCACTGATGGGTGGGTTCGTGTGTTCTGCTTTGGCCAGGGCCAAGGAACAAGTACGAATACCTTCCTGATGGTGGATGTAAACTGCTTCAAACTGCTTATTAACTAAACGTTTCCAACTAATACATATGTAAGTATAAGATCTTTCTCAAAGGCAAATGACAGTGTACAAGCAACAATTACGTAGGGAACACAAAAGCAAGAGGGGGTGGGTGGAGAAACACAAAAGAGAGATTAAGGACTAAAGGAGAGTGGTAGTGGGTGAACATCAAATGAGTACAGAGAGGGGAAGGGACAGCAAGGAACAAAGGAGTGTGGTTAGGGTAACGATGAGGGAGGGATTGAGATGAGAGGGTTGAAGCTGGGGAAGGGGAACAAAAGAGTGTGGTAAAAAAAAGGGGTATAGCAGGTGGTAATTAGGCAATGGAAGGAACAGAGAAATGTGACAAGGCTTAAAGGGAAAGGGAAAAACATCAAAGGGGGCAAGAAACCCCGAGAGGGTTTTTCCAGAAAGAATTATCTGTAAACAAATGACAATTTGGAAAAATTAAGAGTTAACCATTCCCTTCCGGATTTTGAGATCATATGGTTGAATAGTCCGAAGACGTTTCATCCACACTTTCTCCCTGCTGAGGCGAACTGGGTCCTTGCGGTGGCCAAATGATTCTATGCCCTGTAGAATCATATCAGAAATTGAATGGTTAGGCAAGTTGAAGTGGTGACCAACAGGGGTGTCCATTCTCTCGGTGTTCACAGTCGATCGATGATCATAGAAATGCTTTTTGAGTGTGTTCTTGGTCTCACTGACATACTGGATTCCACAAACCCTGCAAGAAATGAGATAAAGCCTATGACAATGGAGGTTTTGCATTTAAAGAATTTAGGGGCATGCAAGATTATCGAGGTTACATTAAAGGTAGTAAACGTGTGTTATATTGTACCGGAAGGGGAGGTGAGTTGGTCTCACACCAACGGTGGAAGTTAGCCCGCCTGGGTCTATAGGTTTGAAAATTGGTAAAATTTGATTGGTATCTGTTGAAGATTTATCCTCGATTTAAATCTGGACCCAGGAAAACCGTAAAGGTGGTGGGTGGGGCTAGCAACCTAAAATGTGGTCAACCCCTCCAAATGCTGTCATCTTCGAGACTTGCAATTTGTAACAGTCGAAATAAGCACATTATGAACGTGGACGGACAAAATCAACATTCAAAACAAACTGTTGTTTTTACTTGTGACTCAGATGACAGATTGCCCAAACTTTCACAGGTTATTTCATGCATTATGCCGAATCACACAAAGTAGGAACACTGTCTACACTTTGTCGTCAGGGCTACCAATGATAGACCATACATTTAAATAATTTAGGGCAATACAAGATTATCAAGGGCGTAGATTGCGGAGTTGAAGTGAGGATATATCCCCAACTTTTTGACTAGGGGGATGTAAGAAAATATCCGGGACCCCCACCCCCGCGCCGCCCGGCTTTTCGAAATTTCCACGGTCGATCATTTCATCATCAGCCTCCAAACTTGCAGAAAGGAATGCATCAATTTATTCACGATACAGACTCGGATAAACGTCATGGTTGTTGGGATAATCCTCGTGTTGCCTTTGAGCATAATTGAAGTTATTAATGAAGTGTTCCTGTATAATACTTAGGATTTTATTATTCATGTTTTCTATCATCGTGGCAATTAATAAATGTTTACACGCAATATATTACCAGCAATATTCCACGTTTACCAGTATTCAGCATAAAATGCATGACGTGGTTTTAGTGCAGGCGATTGAACTGCGCCCCGAACACTACGAATTTCATCACCGTGAAATTGCGGTGAAGATGCAGTTTCACCGTGAAATATGTTTTCACGGCGATTACACTGCAGATTATCGGTGAAATCGCCGTGAAAAAAATACCCGGTGTGACCTGATGAGCACACCTTAATTAAGGTGAAGTAAAACACCGTTAAAATGCAGTGAGTCCCTCCTTGTGGTCTAGCTCATTAACTTTGCGATAGAGTTAATCCGTTAAGCAGTTAATTGACTTGATGGCCTAATCCCTTCATAAACAAGTACCGTTACCTGTCTTGAGTTATGTGGATAGCGGGGCTAGCGGTGACAAGTTGATTGTGTACATTGGTTATTTCGCTCCGTGTTTCGACCATCGCTATATGGATGTCCGGAGCACTGGATTTAATGTTGAACGCTTGTTACGACGATAAATTCGCGATAATACGATGTTCGCAAAAAAATCGCCAATGTTAAAAAAAAATTCTAGATATCGCCGATATCATTTAAATAGATATGATTTGCTGACAATAATACTTTTGTTAACATAAACACAAACTTTTGGGAGTACGCAAATTATTTAAGAGCCTGTAGGGCTGGGTATCCACTCCATCCAGTACATACAGTACGCAGCACTGACCGACTGCACGGTACATGTTATATCATGTATGTACGGAGGATCGTCGAAGCAGATACTTGAAAGGCTACGTGCATGATCAATAAGTCACCCCCCCCCCCCCCCCCCCCCTCCCCCATGGTTGGACACATCAAAACAAAGCTTTATAGACGTCAATGGTAAAGATCTAAACTTCCAAAAGTTTCGAAAATATTCATAGATAACTTCAACGGGACTTAACTATGAATGAAAAATAATTAATGTATACTAGCAGCAGACGTGGGATACACATGATTGCTTTACCTGTGTTATTTTGTTCATGATTAATATGGCAAGAATAATTCGTTTAGCCTTGGAGCGAAATTAAAATAACATTGCATTTCAATTGATCAAAAGGTGCAGGTGACTCTTTTTAATTAATGAGAAAGTGGGCAAGAGCATGGATGTTGGGATAATCCTCACGTTGCCTTGAAGCATAATTAAAGTTATTAATGAAGTGTTCCTGTATAATATTTATGATTTTGTGTTTACACGCAATATACATTGTATTACCAGCAATATTCCACGTTTACCAGTATTCAGCCTCGCACCTGGCTTTCGTAAATTAAAATGCATGACGTGGTTTTAGTGCAGGCGCTTGAACTGCGCCCCGAAGCGGCTGTATTTGAAAGGCTGCCTACATGATCAACAAGATTAGTCACCCTATGGTTGGACACATACAAACAAAACTTCATAGACGTCAATAGTAAAGATTCAAACTTCCAAAAGTTTCGAAAATTTTCACAACTTTAAGGGGACTTAACTATAGACACAAATTAAACTCTTTTTGTATTAGATTTGTTGGGTCATGTATACTTGGGTCATATATTTGTTGGGTCATATACATAATGTGAAACATGTGTGACGTCATGATGATGCTATAAAAAATGTGATTTTTTTTTTCAAACACATATAAGGGTAGGTCCGATCGTCATGCAAATTTATGGGTAGGTAGATATTGTCACTAGCATGCAAAATCGGAAGTGACATCATGATGACTTCATCGGCTGATTTTCTGTGAATTTCTTTATTTTTCAAATTTCATTCTCTCAAAATTTCACATTGTCATTGCTCGGATTGACTCCAATCTTGACTCAGGCCAAGACACGTTGCAAATATTTGCTTTGACAAATGCCGTCCTGATGACGACATCATGGGTCACATGACGTCATTTTAACCCTCGGACCAACCAAGGCACTGCAGCGGAAGTAGTTTTTTCGTAATTTTTTAATTAATAAAACATCTTTGGGCCAACATTGCTCAATTTTTTTTGAACTCGAGTTGAAAGCCATAGTTCGAGACTGTGCAATGAAATTTACCACAGAGGTCACACACCGGATATGCCAGCCCTGAGAAAGTAAGCCCTCTGGCATGTGTTTGGCTAAGCCCCATTCAAGTGTGTGTTATCTAATGCCTTTGTGGTCGGTATACACAAAGGGTTTCCCCCTGGGTAGACCGCCAAAGCAATCAATCATTCTGTCATTGCCCACGTTTCTGAATGGCAATAGGATGGTATCTGACCCAGAAATAGCATCAGGGTACTCCTGGCTGGCCTTACCCGTAATACAATAATACTTCCGCTGCAGTGCCTTTGTGTCACCGTGTATATTTTTGTGCAATGATGCTTCCAGGATTAAGGTCCTACGTTTAGAGATCTGTATATCCAATTGGGTTCAATCTTGGTGTGCAGGTAGGCCGGGACGTATTATAGATGAAAATTGATGTGACGTCCAAAATGGGAAAATGTAATTTTCTTTTGTTAAAAAGAAACATGTAAGAAGTAAATATTTAGAATAATCAACAACTACAGTTGCTGTTGTGGCTATATCGGCAGTTATTACAACGCTTAGGCCAAACAAAAATTGTTTGGTTGTCCTCCACACCCCTTCGCCATTCCCCGGAAGTCCAACTTCAAATCATGCACAAAGTAAAACAAACACACAGATGTTGTTAGGCCGATAAACAGTTTAATACACGTAATACGGCTGCCTCTTCAGCGATGGCCGCCGGGTCCTTCACTGAATCCGAACAACACATACCGTATCCCGGCTGCCAGTGCTGACACTGTCTCCTGGGGCTCAATGTCACTCTATGGACCACTTTTTGGTGGACGCGACCTTTGTGTGTTTCAGCTGTATTCGAGCTGGCTCAACATTCGACCAAAAAAGAATACCTCACGAAGTGGGACCGCTACATTAGCAGAGAACTTTATTAAGCATCTACGATTTCTTCCTGTCCAGCCCTCAACTCGCCAAGAACCACTAAATACACCACCAAATCAATATAGCTACGCCGACGCTCTCAGATCATCACAGCAACGGTCTCGCAACTACGCCCACCGAGTGGATTTTCGGAAATGTCACCCACCACCAGCACGTCCGAAGAAGCTCCACCATCGTTATCAGGCAGCATACCGGTACCAGGACCAGGACTGGCTACATTACCTAAAGTATGTGAACCACGTAACAAATTGCCGGTAAAAGAAAACCAATCCAAAGTTAAGCGTCTTAAATGTATTTCTTTAAATGCCCGTAGCGTTGTCAATAAACAGAGTGATTTGCATACTATAATTGAATTTGAGGATGCAGATGTAATATTTATCACTGAAACGCACCTTTCGAATGATATCAATTCCTGTGAATTAGTTCCTTCCTTCTGTTCTGCATTCAGAAAGGATAGAAATAGACATGGTGGGGGTATCTTGATTGCATTTAGGAAAGGTCTTCCGATTACTCATCGCCCAGATTTGGACTCTTCATGTGAAATTATTTGGTGTGAAGTTATTTGTAAAAGCAAAGGCTCTGTTTTTATAGGGACTTTTTATAAACCTCCCAGTAGTGGAGCTGAAGTTATCAATGAATTAAGTAAGTCTCTTATGCTGTTAAATAAGAATGTTGTGAAACACAGAAACATTATTCTTACTGGTGATTTTAACATGCCTAACCTTAAGTGGACTGACGGGTACCCTACCCTATCTGAACATTTTGATGTATCTCATATGACTTCTCTTATTGAACGTAACTCGTTATACCAGCATGTTACTGAGCCAACTAGAACTACTAAGACTTCTAGCAATATCTTAGATCTTTTGTTTAGCAGTGAACCTAGCAATATTTCCAATGTGCAAATTGTCCCTGGTATTAGTGACCACGATGCTATTGTCTTCGAGTGCAATTGTGGAGCTAAGCCGGTTCTAGGGGTAAATAGCAAAATCTATTTTTACTCTCAAACTGATTTTGTTCAGTTCAAAGATAGTTTAAAACTTGCTCATTCTGAACTTCTTGATGCGATTAATCCAAGTGATATCCAGACCTCTTGGCAAACTTGGAAACGTATTGTACTTGATGTTGCTGACTCCACAATTCCACATAAGGTCGTAAGTAATAGAAACAAGTATACCCCTTGGATCACAGGCGAGATTAAAAGGGCTATTAGAATACGTAACAGGTACTTTAAGATTGCCAAATCATCTAAACGACCTAAGCACTGGGAGAGATATAAAACTGCAAGGCGTGATGTCAAATGTAAAATTAAGCGAAGCCATTCTGATTATGTTGAGCACATTGTATCTGAAGTGGACAG
The DNA here is from genome assembly GCA_037893225.1 of Hippasteria phrygiana. NCBI lineage: Eukaryota > Metazoa > Echinodermata > Asteroidea > Valvatida > Goniasteridae > Hippasteria > Hippasteria phrygiana. The sequence continues at coordinate 497,319 of JAZGUH010000774.1, read as the reverse complement.
TAAACAGTTTTGGAACTACGTTAAAGCTCGTAAAACTACTGATTCGTCTATTAATTGCTTAACTGATAATGGTGTAAAAGTCACAGATTCTTAAAAAATGGCCGAGGTAATGAATTACCAGTTTAGTTCGGTTTTTAATATTCAAGATGACATGCAAAAATCCGATGAACGTGCTACAGACCCAAGGCCAGTTGCAGACAGTATGTGTGACATTAAATGTACACCATACGAAGTTCGAAAACTACTCAATGAAATTGATGTCAAGAAGGCCCAAGGCCCTGATGGAATGGCGCCAAGAATCCTGAAAGAGGGTGCTGATTATTTATCGCCCTCTTTGGCCAAACTGTTTAACGCCTCCTTAGAATCGGGCATAGTTCCAGACGATTGGCGAAAAGCGCACGTAATTCCATTATTTAAAAAAGGTAAACGTGATGATGCCAGAAATTACAGACCCATCTCCCTCACTTCAGTAGTTTGTAAAACTTTAGAGAGGATTGTTTGTAACAGGCTGGTAAATCACCTTAACACTAATAATATTTTAAACGATAATCAGCATGGTTTTAGAGCCCAGCGTTCGTGTGAAACACAATTAATCGATGCCGTCCACGACTGGAGCAGTTTTTAGACGCTGGTGCTAATGTTGACATAATTGTTCTTGATTTTGCTAAAGCATTTGAGACAGTACGCCATGATTTTCTCTGCAGTAAGCTCGTCAAACATGGTGTCGGAACTTCAAATGTTAGATGGATTATGAATTTTCTTACTCACAGAGAACAAAGAGTCTCTATCAATGGTAAATTTTCGCCATGGACCGAAGTAAAATCAGGTGTTCCACAGGGCACCATACTTGGTCCAACACTGTTTCTTTGCTTTATAAACGACATTTCTGTCAATATTCAGTCTACATTACGGTTATATGCCGATGACTGTGTCTTATACCGTCCCATTTTAAATGAAAATGACGTCGAGATTTTACAGTCTGACCTTAACTTACTCCACACTTGGTCTGAACGATGGAAACTAAATTTTAACGTAGATAAGTGTAAGGTCATGAGAATGACTAGAAAACATAAACTTAGTGAACCTAACTATTATATTGTTGTGAAAAGATTGTCTACCACGACGTGTGAAAAATATCTTGACGTTATGATTAATGACAAGTTTAACTGGAACGAACACTGTCATGCCATATATACAAACTGTAGCAAAATGCTGGGTTTGATAAAACGAAATTTTAGGAACTGCTCCACAAACATTTTAAAGCGGTTGTATATTTCTCTTATTCGATCCCGAATGGATTATTGTTGTACTGTTTGGGATCCGCATAGATTAACTCATTCTTCTGTTTTAGAACGTATTCAAAACCGGAGCGCTAGATTTATCCTCAGGGACTGGCATACTAGCTATGATATATTAATTACCGAGCTAGGCTGGAGTAACCTTCAAACTTGTTATGTGCTTTAAAATTGTAAACAATCTTGTCAATGTTAGCTCCCTTAACAAATTTAGTCCTGCTTCAAGAATTTGCCGAAATGATCATAACCGTAAATTACAAATCCCTTTTGCCAGAACAGATTGCTTTAAGTTTTCATTTTTTCTTCGAACTGCTAGTGATTGGAATAGGCTACCTAACCATGTCATTCAATGTACATCATTGAACGCCTTTAAACGCTCCCTTCTGAATTTTTAACTTCTTAATTTTTGTAAATTTTAACTTTAACTTTAATTTTAATTTTAATATTTTTCGTGTCTCGTTTTTTATCTTTCTTGTTGTTCTTATAGTCTGTGTTTTACTTTAGTTTTAATTTCTTTTATTCTTCTTTCCGGGGAGTGATTTTATAGTTTTGTATTTTATTTTTCTTAATCGTATGGTGACTGTGTTTTTTTATTAGTTTTAAATTCTTTTAACTTATCCGGGGAGTGATTTTGTAAGGACCCTGTGGTCTTGTTCACAACCCTTGACTTGGTCAGAAATTTTATAATAATAAAGTTTCGATGTGGTAGCCACACTGCACATACAATCAAACAAGATTTTTACACCCAGTTTGCAATGAATGCTGAGCGTGTATTAAAGACGCCATCTTGGCTTCCCCTGTGCATATACACGTTCAGTTGATACACATTTTTTGTTTGAATATTTATTATTTAATCGTTTGTGCAAATATACAACAAAAAAATTCCAAACTAAATATTAAAATATATAGTGATTAAAGAATATAATTAGAAACATTTTGAGATTTAATTTTTTCATAAATTTATTTCTCAAAATGCGATTTTTATAACATTTTAGCCTCGTGCGTTATACATGCGTGCACTGTGGCCACTCCTTGGGATTTTTCCCAAGGATTGCACATGCGCAAGGTGCTTATTCCGTTGCTCTTTGCACAGTGTTTTCCCATCGCCTTGGGAATTCTTGGAAATTTTACTGGATGAATCTTGGAAATTTGAAATTTGATGAGTGGCCACGCTGCATTTGTGTATTTCTGTACCGCGTGTATTTCCATCGAGATATTTATTGTGCGAAGTCACACACTGATACTAGAATATTGAACTTTCAAACTCTGGAGTAAAAGGTAGGGTCGTGTTTGTGCATTACAAATAACAAAATAAAGATGGAAACGAGATTGGAACGAATCAACCAGCGAAACCAATCCGAGTTTTGGGATAAAATTGAAGAAAAACGAACCTTTTTTGGCGCGGGCCGAAAAATAGGAGCGGGCGGTCGAGGACAACCAAACAATTTGTTTTGGCCTTAGGTTGGAATTCTTGGATGGCTTTATAATTCGTTTTTTCTAGATTGTGGTGTGGAGGAATTTATTTCAATTGAAAACAAGCCCGAGAATCTGTTTTGTTCGGTGCGGTGGCAATTCTTGTCCAGAAAAATACTACTGCCCCTGGTTTGTTTTTAAAAACCCGCACATATTATAACCGCTGCTTGTGGGACCCATTCATCATTCATGATCCCATGATCCCATGATCCCATGATCCCAGCCGGTCTCGAACCCACAACCTGCAATATCTCCGAGATTTTCAGTTCCGTGCAGTAAGCCACGAGACCACAGTGCTCCATGGTGAATTATGCTCGCCAGACAATCCTTTGTTGACGCACGGTTTCTATACACACATCTTTAGCTAAATTTCGCAATACTGTTTTTTCCACTAGTAAAACCTGTCGCGAACGGGCTTCCGGTGGCTCTGAAAACAGCTGTTTCAGTTCACTGTTTCTGCACTGTTTCATTCAGGATGCCTTTAAGATGGATGTTGGTCTTTCAATTTAATTAAGAAAAATGTGAATTTTTGGACATTTGGAATGGTACAAAATTGTTGGCAAACGGCATTCCGCCTCTACAAAGCTGATTTCCAGCTTTTTTCAAACTCGGAACTGAGTCTGTAATTTAGATTAGATTTAGTAGAGGCGCGTTTAGGTTAGAGGTCAAGATTTGTTTTCATACTTTAATGGATAATATTTTTGAAATTTTCAGCAATTACGAAATGTGTAATATCGTTGGGAAAAGGTACTTCGTCCATTGCAGGTGGTCAAGCACAAGTAACCTGGCCCGCATGAACAGCGCCCCGCTCGCCCTACGTATAACGTGTGCGTGAGTCTATTTCTTTTTATAATTTTTATAATTCGTCAAACGAATTATAAGATAAAAAGTCGTTTCCTCATTGAGTGATCCCCACAATGTCGCTTCCCAGGTTGTATCGTAAAATTGGGTGTGGTCCATGGCTATACGGCAGTCGGGGTTGATGACTTCTGACTAGCGCCCACCCGAACAAAGATACTGACAATTTGGGAGACCGCCAACACTGGGGAAGATGTAACAGTTGGTAGAGCGCCGGTACGGTATTCCGGAGGTCGCAGGTTCGAATCCCGCTCCTACAAATCTGTTTATACTTGGCTATTTGTTATATAGTAGACGTCTTGCTTTTCTAAAATACCCTCCGGTATTAATTCGACACCCATGGGCGTTGCCAAAAGAAATTCGAGAGGGGGCAAAGCAGTCACCAGAAAGCAGCAAAGGGAGAAATCACCGGCCGTCGAAAAATCGAAAGGGGAGGGAGGGGGGTACTGGACATCACTCGACGCTTTGTTCAATACCGCGATACCTATAAGCCTATTGTAGCCGCATTTTAGGCCCCTTTCAGCAGGTTTCGAGTGTTTTAAATATACATTCAATTAAGTACGACATTGACTTCGCACCTCGTCGTCTTTTTATTTATTGTTTTTATATTTGTTCGCCTTTTTTTAATTTCCAGGTGGGGGGGGGGGGGGGGGGGAGGGGCAAGGGCCCCTTGCCCCCCCCCCCCCCCCCCCCCGCCCATGTTGACACCATTGGCCGAAAGTACGAGCTTTTCGTCAATGTTCTAAAAAAACACGCCCGATTTTGAAGATTTACATATACATTTTTTAATTGCGTTGTCTATCGGCCACCGTAGTGGCAATCTCTTACCGCGACAGTCCGACTACACTCTTACCACGTTACTGAAGCCTCTCTTTCCTCGTCAGTCCTACTTTGTCTCCACGTCAAGTACATCTCTTATTACCGCGTCAGTCCAACACGCTTACTACGCCACTAAAGTCTCTTTTACCGCGTCAATCAACATTCTTACCGCGTCGGTCAACACTCTTACCGCGCCAATAAACACATTTACCACGTCAATGACGTGTCTTACCGCGACATTTCATGTGTTTTACCACGTTAATTATACCTTTTTTTTTATCTCGTTAGAGTGGTGGCCCTTATAGTACACCATACTCTCGGGACATATTTTTACAGTGCACATAATTGTTTTACCGATAATGCGTCCTTAAGTTTTATGTCAAAGCGCATTTAAGAATTTTTCATTTTAGGAATGGCCATGAAAGGAATTGTTTTCTCATAAATTGTCAAAAAGGGTATGGCATTGTTAGCACTATACCAGGCGGGCTTGGAGCAAGTCTACTAACCCTCTTAACCAACGCGGGTGTTAGTTAAAACCCCCTGAACCCGGCTGACGTCTATAGACGCGGTTTGAAAATTACCACCTGGCCGGTTGACTGAAATACACGCATTCTCTTTATTTTCAATCCATTGTTGGATTATTGTATGTGTTACGCTTGACTGCACAAAGCTCTTGGAGAGATGACATGGGGAGATTCGCCATTTAGAGCTGGAAACATAGGTGGGACTTGAAGCTGAACGGGAAAGGAATGGAACCATGTGATTTAAATCTCCCTACCCATTGATCTTCCTAAATTTTCCCAAAGTAGAATAATAGAGGTATATTCTTTGAACTTCAAGACTTGGTTAATACTTCTTGGACTAATTTATGAGGTTGTTGTTATGCTTTTTGCAGAAGAAAAGACGATTTTGGCCATGATGTTTGCGTTCGAGACAAGGAGCAAAGGGAAAAGGGCGGTGTACACTATTTAAGGCCAACAAAACTGTTTGTGTTGCCCTTGCACCGACCGACCGTAAAAATCGACAGAATCAGGGTCGGCGGTTTGGTTTCTTTTGAAAAAAAATTATAAAATATCAATAAAAACATAACTCGGCCTCTCTGCCTCAAAAAGTGTTTGTATTTGATGTAGGCCTACCTTCTTTACTTTATGCGTATTTTCATGAAAACAAAATAAAACCAGGGGGTTCGTCCAACGTTTAGGCCTAAACACGCCCGGTGAGCGTGAAGATGACTTCGGTCCGTCGTGCTCGTCAAAGCTCCATTCGGGCTGAAGAGTAGCCTAGCTACAAACCCTAAACTTTGGGTCTGGGGAGGTCTAGCAAGACAAATTTAAGGATAGCGCATTTGAAAATGCTATGCACATAACCAAATCATGTATAATTGAATCGGCAAAAACTTCCTCGTATCTCATTCAATCGGTTGATATAAAGCCAAACGTTAGAATACTTCCATATGGTTTGCATCTCTGTAATTCAAGAAGTCGGTGGCAAAGCCGAAAAAAGAAAAGAAATGTTGGCCTGATGGATTCACTGACATCATTGTGGATATGCATTCGGTATGTGATAACTACACTTACTAACACAGTCAAATGCTCTGCTGGGCCATTTTCATTTTTTTTTATCGCAGTATACTTTGTTTGTATTTTGAAATGTTTATATCTAGATCTTTATACATGTGAAGGTCTTAAAACCCTAATAAGTTATCAAATGAAATAGATAATTTAATAGAATTACATCAGATATAAACTTTCCAATGAGTCATTAAATGAAAAAATGGGCCCACAATAAGTAATAAATTGTGGAAAGTTATCGGTTCTAAGAGGTAAGTATTGAATTGGATGGTCTGAAAATCACCAGTCTTTTCTGTACACCTGTTACGTAATAATCAGTCACTGGAACGGGGCTCAAGTTCTCATGGATAAAACTGCCCAACCTCCTAAATTATATTTCTACCACAGTATTTTGCCTGCGGTGCCTAGTCTGAAGAACCGATCTAAATGTTCGGACTTTTTGTTATCACTCTGTACATTCAGGTCTTGAACCATGTGAACTTGTTGGCAAAGTATAGGTACTGGCATTGAATTTTTCCTCGTTCTGCTGATTAATTTTTGCAAAATTATTCAGTGTGCACTATGGATATTTCGGTACAGCATACCAAGAGTATATATAGGCCCACTATAGGTTTTCAATCATCAAAGTTACTCCTGCAATTTGGATACCATGTTATAGTTTGACTGTCAAATGTTTAAACTTTTCTCAATTTTTCTACAACCAAGGACACAATGTTTACATCATAACCAGTTATCACTCCAGCAACAGTTAAGAGATGGAAGGACACATTTAGGCGGTAATTTTGCACTGTATTCAAATCGTGCATGATATACATTTTTTTTTTGGAATTAAGTGCCGTCAGATTCGATGATGCAATCCTTTCTTGCAAACTGTGCTTCATTCATGTTTTAAAGTGTTCGTGTTTTTAAGTTTTTTCGTGTTGGATGACAAAGTGCAGATTTTTTGAAAACTTATACATGATGGGATGCTATGAAGGACATTACAGGGTATACTCAGCGCAACAAGTAGAATGTGCCAGCTGGTGATAGCAGTTCGCTGATGAGTTGAAGCAGTTTTATGGGCGCTTTGATCAAGACAGATTACATCACATCCCGCTGTATATGGACTGGTGTCAAGTTTAAACAACGACAACAAGTTGCGACTCTTAACTGCTGCAGTTGAGAAATCCTTTAAGGCCATTAAACCAAACAAATCAGCTGGACCTGATGGGATTGTAACAGTCAGTTCGATTTATTTTTATTTTTGGATGTGTCTCTTCTTTTCCTCCTTGGAGTCAAGTTAGAGATTGTAATGCAAATGTTTTTCTTTCCCATGTGAATATTCAATTAGTTAGGGGCATTCCTGTATCAGAGCTGTGTGCAGTAGACATTCCTTACTTGGGTGTAGTTCCTTTGTGTTTGATTACTTGTGTGTGTAGAGGTGTGTGTAGAGGAGTTTGTATATGCCGGCAATCGTGGACCTAGGACAAAAGAATTCGAGCGTAGACAAAGGGGTCCACGTTTGACCTAACGTCCACGATTGAAAATCGTGTACAAAACCAATGGGAGGCCTTCCGAAAAAGTTAGAGTATAAACAAAAGAGGAACAATGGGAGGTCCACGATTGCACCCGTTTACATGACTGGGTGTGTGTGTAGAGGTGTGTGGGCATATAAGTGTGTATGTTCAGTGTGACTGGTGGCCCACTCTACCTTGAGAGCTCACTGAGTGTTGTTGATTCCACTCTGCTGTTGCTGCTGCATCTTTTGACTTGTGTCCAAAGTATTCAGACTTTGGTGACACTTGTGTTGCAACTTAGCCAAGGCAGTTTGAAGCCGTGTACTGCAGCATTGCTAGCGGGGCATTCAGTCTCCATCTTTTGTTGGTGAGCTGCTGACCAGAAGCGGAAGGACTCGCTGCAAAACTGTGAGTTAAATTCATAGTGCTCTTATTTTATTTTTTTGAGTGATTTACTTTCTTGACATACATGTACTGTTTGAAGCCTTAGCGTCCTTATTGTTGTAAAATCTTGCATCACCTGTGTACATTATTTTATGCAAATAACTTGCGATCACAAGATTACTATTATTCGGGATCGGTTATTTTAATTGCAATTTTCAGATAGCAATCCTGGGTTTTCAGCCGAGGGATTTTGTCTCTTACACCCGTGACTGGTCTGAAAGGATCTGCGGCTGGCACCAGCTATCTCTGTCGAGACAATGGGTACTACCCCGAAAACCAGAGGGCCGATTGGTGAGACCACTTCACAGCCCAGCTGGTCAACTTGACCCCAGAACTTTATAAAACTGTTAATATGGCATTTCGTCATAATTTCTTGGTCCGAGAGTTTTGTAAGTGTAATATAGGGTGTATTCACCACAGCATGTCCAAATTAAAAGTAAACTTGCGGTAAAGTGTATTGTTAAAACAACAAGACCGGCTAGTATTAATTTGTTGGATAGGAAAGTACCAAGTGTGCTGAGTTTGCAACATAAAGCCATTTAAATTTGTAGATGTAAAGTCAAACTGTGTGAATCTACAAATAAGTAGTGTAAAGAGTAGTGTAAAGTAAGTGTGTAGTGGACATGCACACCCTTCCAAATAACATTTGATAGACCTTCGTGTCTAACATAAGTTTATTGTCCTTGTGGATTGTTTGACGAATTATAAGTTTAATATAATTGTTGCAAGGCAAATAACATTTTGTAAGAATCATCAATTTGCTTTATGCAATTTCTTGTGCCAAATTCATAAAATAACCTTGTTGTGATTGACCACCATAGTATTGGTTAATTGTTTTTAATAAAGATAATAATCAGAAACCAGTGATCCGTGTTTATTTGTTTGCGTTGACAATAGTCTTACAGGGATCTCAGGGAGGATCCTGAAGTCTTGCTACAAGAAGTTAGCGGGGGTGTTTCTACAACTGTTCCATTGGTCCCTGGACTGCCACAAGGTTCCAAGTTTATGGAAATCCTCTACAATTGTTCCAGTTCCCAAGAAATCCAACCCGATTGTTCTTAATGACTACAGACCAGTAGCCCTAACTGCCATCGTGATGAAATGCTTTGGAAAAAATCGTTCGAGGCATCCTTACTGTGGAAACTCTGAACTCTACAGACCCTTTTCAGTTTGCATACAGGGAAAAACGTGGTGGAGTGGATGCCATGATTACATTTTCACATAATATTTATGACCACCTTGAAAAACCAAGAAATTATGTTCGCACCGTATTTTTCGATTTCTCTTCGGCCTTCAATACTATTAAACCTCATGTTCTCCTATAAAGGAAAGTGCATAGTGTTAACCCCTACCTCGCACTCTGGATCAATGATTTTTTTATTAGATAGATCACAGAGGGTCAAGTTTGCCAATACAATGTCAGATGTCATTCACATTAATACAGGGGTCCCCCAAGGGTGTGTTCTGTCACCCTTATTATTCTCTTTGTGATTTGTATCTTGATGGGGGATCATGTGTCATCACAAAATATGCTGATGACACTGCCTTGTCTGGACTGATTACCAATAACTGTGAGTTTGAGTATATAGGAATGCAATCAACAAAATTGTTAAATGGTGTGACCAAAATCATTTCATTCTAAATGTACATAAAACTAAAATAATGATATTTGATTTCCGGAAAACAACGACCATAACAGAACCTGTGGAAATCTGGTAGATGACAAATTAAATTGGAATGCAAACACAATTAGAATCTCAAAAAAATCCAACCAACGGCTGTACTCTTAAAGGAAATTAAGATCTTTTAATGTTAGTAACCAGATTCTTAGACCTTTCTAGCAGAGCACCATTTAATCCAATGTCATTTTTTGTTGTATTAGTTGGTTTAAGTCACTCACTTTGTGCAATCTTAAGAAACTACAGCGTATAGACAAACAAGCAGGTAAGATCATTGGTGCTGATTTTCAGGGTATCTAAGAAATCGCACAGACAATCGGACAATCCTCGTCTGGCCGTTTCACTGATTACCATCACCGTCGTCGTCATAGGAAAGGGAACAGCACGCAAGCACTCCTGCTGCGGGGTTTTCAGGAATTGTTAGCTAAACTGGTATTCCTGGTGCCCCAGCGTTCGTCAATAACGTCAGCCCCCGCTAAACGATCAGCTTACCCCTCTCGGAAACTGACTTCTCCGGATCGTAGGGATGAGTTGTTAGGCCGTGGGCCGAGTCGCAAAAAGTGCTTTAGTTTTCAATTTACGTTACGTACCTCAGCAATATACCTGCAAATCATATTAAAACGAAGCCAAAAATAGACTGAATTGTGTGAACCTTGTTCTTTTTGTCTTGTTTTGTTTGCTTTTATGTAGTTGTAAAAAGTTCGGGCTGTCAAAAAAAGTCGGGTCCCTCTGCTATCGATCAATGTTAACAATGTATTGGAGCGTCTGGTAACAAGATGTTGCGCAATCCAAGATGGCGACGTCCGGAGGTGACGGACATGACATGCATTCGTGATTTCGGTGCATAATACGTGTTGCACAATCTGCCAAAGGAAAAAGTGTTCCCCTTTACTGAAACGTAATGGAACAAGGTGACACACTGTGTGCAAAGGGGGAACAACTGGACAGCAATTTCGCCGAGATCGCTCGTGCAGTAGCGGCGACTGCGGATGTCTATCCGCGGCCGCGTTAACAAGCGCTGGGTTTCATCGGGAATGCTGTGTAATCTCACTTATTTCATTACTTTATTAAAATTGTAAGCAAGGCATCTCGACTAATATTATTTAACAAGATATAAAGACTTTCATTCAGTAGTAGGTAAAATTAAGGCATACTTGTATGGGGAAGGGCGGTAGCTTTATCCGAACAAATCAATTTTAAACTTTTCACAATATTGAACAATTTACGCATAATTCCAAAGACATGTATTTTTTCAAAGAATTTTATAAAAATCGGGTCAGAAGGAACGAGTACAGAACCAACCCCCCCAACCCCCCAGAAAAATATATATAAAATTAGTATTAATGAAACCATGCCTTGACAACATTTTGAAATTATAGCTCGTGGGGGCCATACATTTTTACGAGGAATCTGGGTTATATGGGTGCACATTTTCATTTTTACTACTAGTATTACGAGTTATATTAGCTTATGAAAACCAAAGCAAACATTTAAGTGAGAGTAATCCTTATGTTCATCTTAATTGTCTTTACTAGTTAAAGATGCTTTCTGTGTTTTTAGTGTAGTTTAATATATTTAAAAAGAAAGCAAATATATATTGAACTTGTACTTCATATCAGAATATTCCTGAGAGGTATTTATTGTTTATAGTAGTCTTAACAGTATACAGATGTACACACCTATTCCCTGTCATTCTACCTCATATTTAAAAAGGCAACTTAAGTTTGAAGTATTCTAATGAAACTCTTCATTTGCTATAGAGCAGCATGCATGATGAACAAGTACGCTAAACCTTTAAAGTAGTTCAAATTGTTCCTACATTTACTTGTTTAAACCATTGCATCAGAAAAAAAATTGTTCAGTCCCCTGAACAAAAACGTTTGTAGGGGGAAGGGTGTTTCCAGACAGACTAATCACCCCTTGTAAAATTACACCTGTATTGCAAGGGTGTTAGATTGAGTACAATTTTTTCTTTTTATCATTTCAAGAATATCTACAAAAATATAATCAATCAATTTACTGAAAATAACTTAGAAGTGTAATTTCTCAAATTTCACATGCTGATCATGGAATGGACAAGAATATATTTGTTAATATATGAACATGTTAACTTTTGTCAGCATTCTTTTTTTTTCATTCGTTATTATTACATGTACTTACTAAAACAAGAATTGCAAAGTACAGCACCTTGGAAAGTGATTTTAGCCATTGAAATTATTAATTCAGAATTGTTTACTCATTTCAGTCTTGAATTAGAAATTTACTTCCAACAGTTATTGGAAAAAAATTGGGCACTGACCGTTATCTTGCAACATTAATTTAAAAAATAGATGGCCACAGTCCACTGTTCTTCTCAGACCTTACAGTTCCAGTTGAAGAATGGCATAATTAAGTTATAAAACAGTCACCGATATTTAAAAATTGAGTGAATATCACACATTGTATTGTCCATCAAGGAACAAGACTGAAGAATGAGTGGCCTTAAATTACGTAATGGTTGATGGCATATTAAGAAAGATATCCCTTAGTAGTACTTGCATCTGGTCACGTTAAGTAATGGAACTTGCAAGACACTTTCTCGAAGGAAAATTACTTTAGCTCCAATGTCTGCTCAAAATCCAAGTAGCTTCATCAGGGCCGCCTCGTCAGTGAAATTTAACAAGGCATAAGTACAACATGCAACATAGAAAGCTAAAATAATTGCCTGGACCCAAAAAATAAGGTCACATAAAATCAGGTTGCCTTTCTTCCTTGATGAATGAATGGAATGCCCAGTCGATCCAGTCCTTGGTGAAGTCCAACAGGGCATGCACAAAAAGGCGTGCACAAAAGTTTTTTCTGTGTTGATCGTGCTGGTGAAATTTCTATGGGCCCTTTTGAAAGATCCTTTGTCCTTCAGTGACTGGTGGTAGACCCCTCGTGCTGAAAAAAAGGAAAACAATTATAAATACATGTAAAATTAATATTCAATATGGTTGGATCCTTCTCTCAGATGTTGATATAGTTTGCTAATATCTCCAGGATGTCCTGAAACTCCTGATAAAGGCCAATTAACAAAATGTATTGGAAAATTTTGAACTTGTCAGGCAAATTTATTGGAAACAACTTGCTGGAACATGTCATGTTGTGCAAAATCAACCCAACCAATGTGGGTTTTTTAGGGGCGGGGTGGTTAAAGGGCGCAACAGTTTGGCTCATTGTTTTTGGAATTATTAAAAATATTCAACGGAAAGAATGCAACATCCTGCCGCTACTTTTGTTCACCATATCTTACTTCAATGATGGTTAGTCATTGCAGATATATGTTGAAAAGGAAAAAAAACATGAATTTGGGACATTGAAAATGTCTAAAAATGGTCATGAGTCACCATAGACATTGTTCATAACCAACACAATGGCGTCTCAATACTACATTCTTTCCTATTCAACTAGTGTCCCTTGAAAACAAAACATTCAGAAAGTGATGACTTTACACACAGTGTGTAAGACCTTTTCTCAACAGAACACCCCCCCCCCCCCCCACAAACCTCAAACTACACTAAATACCATATAAACCTCCCAACATTTCATTTTTAAAAGAACACTGCCATAATGACCATGACAGCAGTCTCGACCAACACTAGACCTGCAGACGAAAATGCAGTTCTGCTAGTAATCCTGGTTTAACGTTAGGGCCCTTGCAAAGGCCTACATTTATGATGCACATGAATACATGGGACCGAGTCTTCGTTGTATGTAGTTTGAAAAATCAACCAAAACATGCCTGACCATTGCATCAATTTATCGATAATATACGGGAGAAATAACCTCACCTTCATTACAGTTTTGCTTGAAAGCATTGCGTCAGCGACCTGAAAATGGAGGGTGCATACACTGTACGTGCACCCACCAAGCAGCTGATGTACGAAGTAAACATGACACAAACGGCCTCAAACACTCGTTGTTTTGACGTATTTCTAAAGAAAATATTTTCAAACTCAGGAAACCTGCAAGAGCTATGATACGTTCTGTCCCAGATTTTGTATTTTGAAGTTTAAATTTTCCTCTGTCAGGTCGACAGTTGTAAGAAATATCGCCGAAGTCCACGTTAGAACCGCTCTCTTATGCGTCGCTCTCTCGTAGTCTCCTGCGGTTGCTGAATTTACGTAAACAATGGCGCGGTACTATGGAGACTAGTGTATGGCTCCCAGACGTCACATACACACGGTGAACTGCGCAAGACTAGTCATTTTTCAGCCTCTTTCCGTTAGAAGAAATCGATTTTTTTTTTAAGAGTGCAGTGCTCATTAACAAACAAGATTCACAACTAAGAACAACCCAAATACTATCTGTGATATCTATTTCTATTGAACCAACCAAAAAGAAATCCTCCTCCTTAGGTACGTTACGAAAGAAGCTCTTTTTGGGCCTTGGCCCATGGCCTATGTCGTTGTGTCCATCAGAAAACTTCTCGGACACGAACTCTAACTCCGATGTCGGCCGGAGTTTTCGACCGCCATGGGAGTCCGCTCATGACCGACCGACCCCACGAGGGTACCGAGCGGCACCAGGGGCCGACGGGGGCGAAGCCTCGGGTTCTGGCGGCTTGGCCCCGGTCCCCGGATGGACGTTGGCCCTCTATCCGGTGATGATCATTCTTCCGGCGAAGAGTCCACTGACGTAACCCCCCTTTCGGCTACTGACTTCCGACTTCTGGCGGTTATGAAAGATATGGTCCGGGTACTTAAGATCCCGGCTGCGGCAGAACCACAGATGGTACCGGACGAACGGCAGTCTTTCAAACGCCGAACCGCCCCGTCCGAGTCTCGGACCCGGGACAGGTTTTTCCGGCGTTCCCTGTGGATAAAGTTTGTACGGACCGCATCAGAGCTTTGGTGGCGTATAAACGATGGCGACCCAAAGACAACATAAAGGCACGGGCCTTTAGAACTCCACTAAAAGATCATGACAGCTATTTTAATAACAGTACCGGTTATTCCGGACGCTGCCAAATATAAAATGGCGGCCGACAGAGGCGGCCGTGCGTCGGGGAAATCCCCATTTCAAGACCGCGTGCGCGGCAAATTGGACACTGCTTCACGTTTTGGATTGAAAGTTAGTTGTTTTTCATAGTTGCTTTCCGAGTTCTTGGTATGTGCCTGTGAAGGTGACTCTGAAGTTTCCCCAGAGTCTACTGAAATTGCATTCCGATGTATGGATGATTGTTTGCAGTTGTGCATGGAGCAGTTTACCCGAATCTCCCTTTTCGCTACATTGGTCTGAAGATCGAATGTATTTGACACTATTTTTCTCCCTGGAGGATGAAGCGAAGCGGATTACAGCCGCTGAGAAGATAAACATCAGAAAGGCTAAGGAGTCTCGGCCGGCCAGGCGCGGTAACAACACACCTTCACGCTTTCCGCGCAAGCCACTGAAGCCCTTTTGTTTCCGATCAGGCCAATCTGCTACAGTCACAACTGCTACAGCCCAACCCTCGCCTACACACTGACACCCTCGGCACCTCATTATCGGTCATTGCCCTCTGGCCGTCGATATAGAGGTGGAAGGTCTTCCACTGCCCTTCGCTCTGGTATGGGGCTTTGGAGGGGGACCTTGGCGTAACTCGGTGGCCGTCTCAAACTTTTCGCAGAGACTTGGGCCCGTTTTTGTTCCGACAGGTGGGTGCTCGACTCTGTATCTCTCGGATACGCTCTATAATTTACAAGCACCCCCCCTCCCCCCCCCCCCCCCCCCCCAGTCGGACACGATCTGTCGTCCCATTCCAGTTCCCTCCGACCTGATCAAACGTCGGGCACTGGAGTCGGAAATATTATCTCTCCTCCGGAAACTTGCAATACGGATAGTACCCCAGGGACAGGAAAACAACGGGTTCTTCTCCACATTCTTTCTCACTCCCAAGAAGCAACCCGGAGAATGGCGTCCCATCCTGAACCTTCGGCCACTCAACGAATGTATTCGACAACAGCGGTTCAGGATGGAAACACTCTGTACAGTGTTGGATTCCCTACCCGTACAGTCATGGGCTGCGACCTTGGATCTAAAGGACGCCTATCTCCACGTGCCCATTCGCGACAGTCATTTTGAGTTCCTCCGGTTCCTCCGGAGTAGCTTACGAATTCATCGTTCTCCCGTTCGGACTTTCCACCGCACCAAAGGTATTCACACGATTGGCAAAGGTTGTGGCAGCTATCCTCAGACAACGAGGCGTTCTCATCTTCGTCTATTTGGACGACTGGCTAATTGTGGGCATGTCCGAAAGCCAAACCCGTCAGGCTGTAAACACCACAAGGGAAGTTGCAGCCAGTCTGGGCTTTCTATGCAACGACGAAAAGTCCCCTGCCGTCAACTCGCACAACCTTTCTGGGGGCGGAGTTGGATCTGTCCTGCAGCGTCGCCTTTGCCACTCCAGAACGTCTGGAGAATCTTGTGGAATGCACAGTCCTGCTGATGTCGGCCGACGCAGCCACAGCGGTGGCCTGGCTCCGCCTCTTGGGTCTAATGGCCAGTATGGTGGATCTGATACCTTACTGCCGATTATATATGCGGCCAATTCAGCTGCATTTACTTGCCCACTACCGGCCAAAACGCCATCTGCTGTTCAAGCTAATGCCGATGCTCTCCCCCTCCCACCGGTCCGCCATCATCTAACGTGGTGGAACAACCCACACAATCTTTCAACCGGTCTGAGGTTCCGTCTCCCCCAACCAACGTTGACGCTAACCACGGATGCGTCACGCGACGGCTGGGGAGCACACTTCGGAGAGGGCTCGGTCGCCGGGACCTGGTCTCAAGTGGAGCGGGCTCTCCATATCAATATCCTGGAACTGCTGGCTGTGAAAAAGGCCCTGACCTATTTTCAAAGAGGGACGGCAGGGAAGTTTGTTCAGATTGTTCAGATTCGTTCGGATTCGTTCGGACAACTCAACTGTCGTTTCCTACATCAACCGACAGGGGGGCACCCGGTCCAGCCGCTTATGTTTGTACACATGGGAACTTCTTCAATGAACACAACGCCCCCGCACAGAGCCGCCTACCGTGATACCATTTCTCGCTGGGTGGTTAGGGCCATTCGAACATCCATCTCAGGCTGGCCAACTCAATCGACTGGTTCCGTGCATGCCCATGATACTAGGGCAACTGTGACGTCTTGGGCCGTTCTTAAGGGTGTCCCTATGCACGAAATATTGCAGGCGGCGGCCTGGAAGACAGCCTCCACATTTGCCTTATGCTACCTCAAAGACGTCTTGCAGACTGAGGGGCAGATGGGCCGCGTGGTCCTCACAGCTTCGATGCCCACGACTCGTGGAAAGGACCATGATGATGGGGAAAACCCAACCGGCGATGGTAGACGCCAGAGTGATGGGGTGGTCCCTGCCAGACAGTAACACCTTTTTGTAGTGAGTTTCCTTTACTTGTTAACGGTTTACATGTTTCTACTAGGGTTCACAATGGGCCGATACTTAAGGCGGTTGTTTACTACTTTCGCGGTCCTTGTGAAATCCTCGCCCATAAATTTTAACCAACTTTTTCTTCAATAAATTACCCAACAATCGGTCATGGATGATTACCCAATTGTTGAAAAAAGGTTTTACCAACTAATTTTGTCAAATGTTTACCAACAACTGTTGGATAGAGTTTTTCCCATTTATTTCACCAGTTGATATTTGACCCAACGTTGGTTAAGAATGTTGGTTAAACTTTTACCAACAGGATTTGCAGTGTAACAATTTGTGGTCACAATGTACATTGCCTAAACTAAATTACGAAAACACGGAATCGACAAACAAACATACATCCACACTCGGAGTTTGTATGCATATCAGCAGGGCAATCATTTATTGTTTACATCGTGTATATTCAATTTAATTAGCTACTAATAAAATAATTGGAGACATTCATGAAACGTGGTATTGAAATTTGATTTTAATACTAATATTCACTTATGACTTAAATGTAGTGTACACGATTGGTAATCCTCCAATTCTATTTTTACTGAATTATTACGAAATACCTTACTAGACTGTAAATGTAGTGTCAATTATCCTGTGAAATGATGGCACCAGGTGTGCTGTCGTTGTCAAGAAAATGGGAAATATATATCGTTTTCCAACGATTTCCAGCTGGAAATCGTTGGAAAACTACCCTGTAGCCTGAATGCCAGCATGTCCAAGGCGCGCCACTCGTCCGGGTAGCCACGCGCGCCTAAAAGGCTATCATCCGCCCGACGGTTAAAAAAGGAGCGCGGTTTTTCTCTCGTTTTTTTCGCCATCCAACAACGCAAAACTTTGAACAGGTCAGCGGAACGATATTTCCTATAAAATACTAACCCCCAAATCCGCCCATTTATAAAAAATTGCAACAATGACCAATCATGTACACTACGTTTAATCTTTCAGTTGTTAACATCGTCCGTTATCGTGTCTTGTTAGTTTTGTATTATCCTGATATTTCCAATATCCAATCGCACTAAATCTCTATAAATACTTATGCTGTAAATGTTTTGAATTTCACAAACGTAACCTTACAGTTCATGTTAAAATTGTGTTTGTTTAGTAGAAATTGTTGTGTCTATTTGTGGAGTTTTGGCTCCCAAATCCAAGATTCACGAAACATTTCTGAACGTTTCTGAAATTTAACGGCTATTAAATTGGTTAAAAATTTACTCAATAATTACGCTCAATGTGGAACTCTATCTTTACACTTTGGATTCCTTAAAATCACTTTTATAAATGTATATACTAGTGTGATCGTAGTGTAATGTAATACATGTCGCTCACAGTCTCTAACGACAAGCAAGAAAGGGCATCTTGAAAACACCAATTTCTGATTTCACGTCCCATGAAATGAAATTTTCGAGGCTTAAACCCACATCACAGACGTGAACATCACTGTCAAAACTGACTGTGCATAAACATTGAAGGAATTTTGTTCTTTTTCTGGGGGTAAATTTTCCAAATGTCTGTGTTTCTGCCTCAGTGAGTACTTAGTAGCCAGTCACTAAACAAATTTACCATACAAACTGTGGCAACAAGTCAATTTTGTTATACTGTAAGTGCCCAACTGTGACTGGAAGTGACGTTGATTGACATCATAGCAACAGCGCCATCACATGACAGGAAATAGTTTGATGGTTTTGAATAGTGAAAAAGAACACCTCATCCTTACACTATGAACATCTAACAAAAGAAAACCCACGCAGTCCTTTGTTTGTAACAAAGGACTGCGTGGGTTTTCTTTTGTTAGATGTTCATAGTGTTGTTTCAATGGCACAAAGGGAATGTCTTGGATGCACGAAATATCTCTGAGAATGATTTTCATTTCGCCGAACCTTCAGTGTCAGATTTAAAGTCAAACCCTCCTGTTGTTTCTTCTTGAATCATTCCGATTAATGGTCAAGCAGACAAATGAAATTACTTGCAGGGAACAAGCGAAGATACTGTAGTAATTATAATCATATTTCATGAGGATTACATTAATAATTATTTTAAATCTACGATTACAATATTTGGTATAGGCAATATCACCGTCTTATAAGCAACAGTCATGATAGGTGTAGTGTGGATTTAGTTGCACTCGTACTCACACACATATCCCGGGTAGTTGTACAAAGTGTCACTCTTGAACCTCATCAAGGCCAGGTTTTTCTTGGACGTGACGGTAACCCCATTCAAGTCAAGACCACAGTACCTAAACACAGGACAAATCAGATATTTTAGCATACAATTGCAAAATATGCGAGAAAAGGTGTGATAAGGCGGTTTTAAAGTAACGTATCTGTCGTGATGAAGTTTATTACATCCGCGCAGATTAATTCAAACCCTAGATTGCGAACTTATGTTGTACACAACTACTTGACACAATTTTATTTAATTTAAAGATTCCCCTGCCAAAATAATTCTTTGAAGTATATAACTGCGAAATGGGAGTTGGGGCAGTAATGAACTTACGCGGACAAAGCATTGTAACTATACAATCGTTATCGTCACGTGACCCTGGCAGGTATAGGACAAAATTATGTATGTTTGAACAAAACGATGTACATGAATCACAATGAAAAAGTCATCTAGCAAATACTCACATATTTAAAGTTTGTGTGCATATGCTGGGAAAAGAGAGAAAAACATTATGTTCTAGTAGTCTGGTAGCATGCATCTGTAGTTATGTAAACTGGGCACCTTCCCCTTACGTTCTCCGTGAAATGGATGGGGCCCCGTTGGCGAAATTTGACAGCGTGCTCAGCAGCGCCATGCAATTCGGTCGATTCACAACTCGGGGAGAGGCCAAATTACGCAGTGCATCGGGGGCAGTGGCGTATGCAGGGGGGGGGGGGCAACTTTCCCCCTGGCGGCATTTGAGGCGTCATACAAAAACCAAAAGAAATAGTGTTTTTACGACGGTTTTAAGACGGTTCAGACGTTGTTTGCCCTCCCTGGTACAAAAAGCTGGATACGCTACTGATCATGGGTATCAAGTGGGTATCGCCAATGCATCGACCGTACTTCTTACACCCCTTCTCCGCTTAATCTATCAACTTCTCTCTCTTTTTTTTCCAGCACAAAGTATTCCCCGATTATTCAAAAATTAATTTAACTCATCCACTCGCATTCGCGCGAAATCCATACTGATCACCATCTAATACAACGCGATAGACGCGATATCGACCCCGAAAGTGGGAAAATGGGCTTTCCCGGCTGGCCGCTTGCGCACTGAGTTGTGAATTGACCGAATTGGCCCTTGGTTGTGAATGGCAGTCACTGTCCCAACGTTGACGATCAGTGCCACTTACTTCTTGGGGTAAGTCTCATCAACGATGTCGCCGGTTTTCATTTCCAACACATCAAAGAGGCAATCCGGGAATTCGTCAATGTCGAACGTCGTGAAGTTGAGTTGGACCCGTTGGCCTTCTGGACACTATAGAAAAACGGGGAAACAGCTACGTAATTGTGACCCGCTCTGGAAAAGGTATATTATGTCGCAAAATATAAAAAAATGAGTTTTATGTTGTTTGGAAAGCCCGCAATGTAAGCTTCTATTTGGTACATGACAGAGCTCCAAAGCCCTTTCCGTTCTGCAGATATCGCGTTTTATGGAGTTCATATTGCACAGCAGAGAAAACAGGCTTTGAAATTATCAGGAAAAAGAAGTTAAAGTTGTAAATGCTGATTCACGAGAGGTTCTTACCAAGTTCGCTCATCAAGAAACACATGTCTTGCCTTGACCAGAATATTTAACTTACCCATATTTTTACAAGGAACTTTCCCGCAAAGAACTTTAACACCATATTCTCTGTTTACCCTCTGAATTTAATAATAAAAAGTTACGTACTAAGCTCCTCAGTAGCATTGTTTTGATCGCTGTTGAAAGCAATCAAGAGAGATTGTGCTATGAGGCAGCATGTCTTGTCTTTATTTACTAACCTACCTCAATGGCATAGCTGCACTCGGTGTTGCTAGGATACTTGGAAGGGTATCCCGGGCTCTCGATTACCCCTGACGGAGCCGTGAACTCCTCGCTGCATTCTGAATCATTGTCGGGGAAACGAGCTTTGTCATATACCAGTAATTTCAAGGCCATTAGATGTCCTTACAGCACCCTCAATAAACTAATGTTCACAAATAAAGCACTGTTTGCAATTGCGAGATGTTTTCCTTCAAATGCAACCGTTTGAACATTAATATTGTTTTGTCAGCAAACAAGATTTGTTTTGCAAGTACACTAAATCTCAGCTTCAGCAGTCAGGTTCTCTGCATCCGCGGCCAAGTTCAGTTAACCAAGAACTTCACCATATTACCACAACTGCGGGTACAAGCCAAGTCGAAACACAAGCTCATGGCAACTCCCTTGCCAAAGGTTCTCCTTTACCCTGGGTTAATTGGCTTTTCCGAAATTTTTCGGAAAAGCCATTGTTTTTGTTCTGATTCTTTTTTTTTTGGCTTTTCCGACAACCAGTCGGAAAAGGCATTGTTTTTGTTCTGATTTTTTGGCTTTTCCGACACTCCGTCGGAAAAGGCCTTGTTTTTGTTCTGATTTTTTGTTTGGCTTCTCCGACAATCCGTCGGAAAAGGCTTTGTTTTTGTTCTGATTTTTTTTTTCTTTTTGGCTTTTCCGCAAATTTGCGGAAAAGCCTTTGTTTTTGTTCTGATTTTTTTTTTTGGGCTTTTCCGCAAAGTTGCGGAAAAGCCTTTGTTTCTGTTCAGATTTTGTACATAGACTTTGTACTTCTGCCCTGTACTTTTAACAGAAAACAAAGTCGTATTTCCATAAAACTAACATAGATGAAGACCTTATAGCATAGATGTATGTAGAACAATCACGTCATAATGACGTCATCAGTGGTCACGTGACGTCATCTTAAAGGTGCGTTTTTGAAGGGCCCATATATAGAGAACCGTAGGTCCGATTGACTTTAAAATGTCCATGTGGGTAAGACGGGCATGTGTTATAGATGAAAATTGACGTGACGTCACGATGACGTCATCGTGCGATTTTATAGTAATGTTTAAGTTTTTAGACCTTTAAGCTATATCTCATCAACGGAACATGCTAATTTCGAAAAAAAATTTGCAATAGGTTTGTCAGGTCATAGATACATACATATAAATGTGAAAAATGTGTGACGTCATGATGACGTCATCAAAAATGCGCTTTTTTGAAACGCGTATAAGGGTAGGTCCGATCGTCATGAAAATGGGTGGGTAGGTAGATATTGCCAATAGCATGCAAAATCCGAATTGACGTCATTGTGACGTCATCGGCTGATTTTCTATGAATTTTTCAAGGTTTTAAATTTCAATGTTCTTTCCAAATTTGACACTGTCATTGATCAGATTGACTCCAAACTCGACCCAGGCCAAGACCAGGTTGGAAATGTTTGCTTTGGCAAGTACCGTTGTGATGACGTCATCATGGGTCACGTGACGTCATCTTAAAGTTGCACACTTTAAGGTCCTATATCTAGAGAACTGTAGATCGGATTTGGTGCAGTCTTAATGCTTAAAGACCAGGATTTGTTACAGATACAAAAAATTGATGTGACGTCATGATGGCGTCATCATGACGTCATCTAGAGGTCATTAAATTCAAGTTAATATTTGGTATATTTAGCAATCTCTTATGACAACAATCTTCAGAAGTTTTATACACTGTATTTTTGTGTACCAAATTCCAAGTTCTCATGATCATAGCTCACTTCAGCGTCAAAATATACCATTTCAATATTTAGCCCCAAAACAATATGATAACAAAGGAAATCTGGGAAGGCAGTGTAACCGTGGGTATCATGTTGCACGTTCTTTATTTATCCTACAGTACAACTTATACTTGTGTGTACCGTCGTTGCGCTATATGAGCGAAGTCAGTTCGAGCTCTGTCTTTTCTGCTCTGGTTATACCCTTTATAGTGTGGCATTTTGCCCAATTTTTACAGGGTTGGTCACTTTCAACTCATAGACCACCCTAGTCATTCTTTTCGAAATTTTTTTGGTGGATTCGTTGAGTTTTTAGAGGGTTTTGGGGGTATTTTTGGTTACTGCTGTGGTGTATAAGTTCTACACACAGCAGCGTTTCTTTTGTTTGCACGTACGGCTTGTGGCAGTGCACAGCCCTACGTAGCGTTTGTTAAGCTTTTGTGTTCAGTGCACAGCCCCCAGTCTTCGGTTACGTAAGCATCCGGAGTACTGTGTGGGCTGTGTTATTTCTTTTGAATAGGCGGGCAAAGGTATTTGCCCTCCTTTCTTTCCTTTTTTTCAGCACTGTCAAAGTAGACAGTGCCTGTAAATATATATACATAATTCTTAGCCTGTTCGCCTTGTTATCTGCAGTGAGATAGCAAGGTATTTATCTTCTTTCGGCACCAATACAAGTGTTTATTGGTGCCATTTGTATTATCCTAGTAGGATAAATTCATTCGTTCAACCGGACTAGGCAGCTGCTAGCCGGTTCTTCTTTTTGCCTACCCCAGTTGGGTCAGTTTTTCTTTGCCTTCCCTTTTTCCCTGTCGAATGCCTTCCCAAGCATTCTCCCCCCGGCGCCTCCGAGCCTTCGAACGAAAAGTCGATGGCAAAGAGGCGCCTAGTGACGTTTTTAAGGTCCTCCGAGAGGTCGGGGTTATCCCCAAAGACCACTTGGAGGCCTTACAACCTCTACCCGGCGACAGATTTGATGTCACTTTCAAGTCTGCCGCCTTAGCCCAACGTTTTGGGCCAGTTTTGGCAGGGCGTCCCGGTTACCATGTGTCGTCATTTGGCGCCGTGACGCTCGTCACTGTCAAGTTTGTGGAGGTGGACTTGGACGACAACGTCGTCCGGTCCATCCTCTCACGCTTTGGGAAGGTTCAGAAGGGTAGGTTTCAAACCTACCCGGATGAGCCTTCCGTTTTTACTGGCACCCGGCAGTACCTCATGTCGGATGTCAAGTCCATCCCTTCGGTTCTCCGCATCGGGAACCGCAACGCATGGGCCGGGTGTCCAACTTGGGACAGACCAGGACCTGTGCCCGATGCGGGGACCCTGGCCACACGGCCAATAAATGTAACACCGTGAGGTGTTACAAGTGTTTGGAGGTGGGACACACTTCCTCCGAGTGTCCAAACTCGGTGAAGTGCACTTTTTGCGGGGAGGCGGGGCACAACTTTCAGCGGTGCCCCAAATCCTACGCAACTAAAGTTAAGCCTACCAAACGGTGGGCTGATGTAGTGGTGCAGAAGCCAACTCCTCCTGCACCACCCCCTAGTCAAGAGCCTTCCGCTGCGTTGATTTCGTTATGCCGGGAAAGAGTGGCAGCGTCACACTTCCCGGCATCTAAATCAGAAGTAACGGAGCGCAGGGAAGACAAAAGTGACACCCTACACTTCCGCTTCTTTCTTGCCAAGCGACAAGAAAAAGAAATAATAAAACGCTTTATGCGGGATTTGACGTCCTCCCACCAGAAGAGCTCGTTGTCGTACCCCTCCTTGAGAGACCGCCAACCCGCATAAGCACAACGGAATTCCCGTTGAAAACCCGCGTCGGCAAGGACGGAAACATTACATTTCCAAAAACCTCCACCAACACGTGCTTTCTCCAGTAAAGGAAAATCCATAACTACACAATCATGGTCGCTAAAATAACATGGCTCATGCTGGCAAGCCACCACATCAACCAGGTTCGACACGTAAAAACGGTCTAGCCGGCTGGATAGTGTGTTAGCCGCATTACGCCATGTATAAGAAACGTCCGACGGGTGAAGAGACCGCCAGCAGTCTCGAAGGTCAAAATCAGAAAGCAGATGTTCGATCTCCTTGGCCCCGATTCCACAACGTGTGTTATCGGAACCTCGGTGATCTAAAGCTACATCTGAAACACAATTAAAATCGCCCGTCAGGAGAATGGGAAAGTTACACGTCAGGTATACGCCTAATCCCGCAAAGAAGAGACGGCGCGACCTGGCATTGGTGGGGGCATAAATTGTGCAAAGTCGCACACCCGACCCGCTGCCAAGACCACGCAAAATACCAGAAACGATCCTCCCCTCAGTATCGAAGGAAGGATCAGAAAAAACGAAGGGGCTTTTAGCAGGCAGAAGGATGATGGTACCACAGGAGTTGAATGTGCCAAAACTGGCGAACATCCTGCCCTTCCATTCTGCCTGGCAAGCCGCTAAATCGGATTTGGAGGAGATATGACATTCCTGAAGACAGGAAATATCGTAATCTCCACACAACTCAAAAACTTGTCTCCTCTTTACGGGAGCGCGCATGCCCTGGACATTAAGTGTAAGAATGGCGACCATATTGTGAATTATGGATCAAAAAAACTTAGGGGGCGATTCCGCCCCAGGGGTTGGGCTAGGGGGAGATTCTGCCGTGGACATAAATGCGTCCTCATCTCCACCCTGCTCGTCTATGTCCGACTCCCCGGACTCCGAGGATCCGGACAGGCTAGGTTTATGAATAGAAACAATCTCAACAGAAGGAAATAAAGGCGAGAGGGGAGGAAGAATCTCCTTCCCGGGTCCATCCTCTTTCGAGTCCGAAGATTCGGAGAGTTTAGATCCGGGCTTCCCAGAAGAACGTTTCTGGGGAATGAACCCAGAGGATGGGGAGTCGGAATCGGAAGAGGGACGGGCCCGCTTCGCCTTCTTCCTCCTTCCTCTAGAAACAACAAAAGGGTTAACCTTATCGGTCGCGGCCGCCAGGCACGCGGGCTTGTCGCAGACCAAAGTTGGCTGCGAGTTAACGCCCGTGCACCCGGCGCAACCGACAAGGCTAAAAGGAGTGGTCCGAATGATTGCACGCTCGCAGTGGAAACAATTCCACTCGGAGCGCGCCGCAAACGGACCTACAATCCCCGAACATCCAAGGCAGGACGCTCGAGGCAACTTAAACGAGGACGTATGGGAGCTGTCGTCCCCAGAAATAGTGTCTCCGTCCGAAGACGAAGACGAAACGGGCGTGGAGCCGTCCGATTTGTCTGCCTCCGCAGCTGCGGATGCAGACGCAGCGGAAGGCTCTTGACTAGGGGGTGGTGCAGGAGGAGTTGGCTTCTGCACCACTACATCAGCCCACCGTTTGGTAGGCTTAACTTTAGTTGCGTAGGATTTGGGGCACTGCTGAAAGTTGTGCCCCGCCTCCCCGCAAAAAGTGCACTTCACCGAGTTTGGACACTCGGAGGAAGTGTGTCCCACCTCCAAACACTTGTAACACCTCACGGTGTTACATTTATTGGCCGTGTGGCCAGGGTCCCCGCATCGGGCACAGGTCCTGGTCTGTCCCAAGTTGGACACCCGGCCCATGCGTTGCGGTTCCCGATGCGGAGAACCGAAGGGATGGACCTGACATCCGACATGAGGTACTGCCGGGTGCCAGTAAAAACGGAAGGCTCATCCGGGTAGGTTTGAAACCTACCCTTCTGAACCTTCCCAAAGCGTGAGAGGATGGACCGGACGACGTTGTCGTCCAAGTCCACCTCCACAAACTTGACAGTGACGAGCGTCACGGCGCCAAATGACGACACATGGTAACCGGGACGCCCTGCCAAAACTGGCCCAAAACGTTGGGCTAAGGCGGCAGACTTGAAAGTGACATCAAATCTGTCGCCGGGTAGAGGTTGTAAGGCCTCCAAGTGGTCTTTGGGGATAACCCCGACCTCTCGGAGGACCTTAAAAACGTCACTAGGCGCCTCTTTGCCATCGACTTTTCGTTCGAAGGCTCGGAGGCGCCGGGGGGAGAATGCTTGGGAAGGCATTCGACAGGGAAAAAGGGAAGGCAAAGAAAAACTGACCCAACTGGGGTAGGCAAAAAGAAGAACCGGCTAGCAGCTGCCTAGTCCGGTTGAACGAATGAATTTATCCTACTAGGATAATACAAATGGCACCAATAAACACTTGTATTGGTGCCGAAAGAAGATAAATACCTTGCTATCTCACTGCAGATAACAAGGCGAACAGGCTAAGAATTATGTATATATATTTACAGGCACTGTCTACTTTGACAGTGCTGAAAAAAAGGAAAGAAAGGAGGGCAAATACCTTTGCCCGCCTATTCAAAAGAAATAACACAGCCCACACAGTACTCCGGATGCTTACGTAACCGAAGACTGGGGGCTGTGCACTGAACACAAAAGCTTAACAAACGCTACGTAGGGCTGTGCACTGCCACAAGCCGTACGTGCAAACAAAAGAAACGCTGCTGTGTGTAGAACTTATACACCACAGCAGTAACCAAAAATACCCCCAAAACCCTCTAAAAACTCAACGAATCCACCAAAAAAATTTCGAAAAGAATGACTAGGGTGGTCTATGAGTTGAAAGTGACCAACCCTGTAAAAATTGGGCAAAATGCCACACTATAAAGGGTATAACCAGAGCAGAAAAGACAGAGCTCGAACTGACTTCGCTCATATAGCGCAACGACGGTACACACAAGTATAAGTTGTACTGTAGGATAAATAAAGAACGTGCAACATGATACCCACGGTTACACTGCCTTCCCAGATTTCCTTTGTTATCATATTGTTTTGGGGCTAAATATTGAAATGGTATATTTTGACGCTGAAGTGAGCTATGATCATGAGAACTTGGAATTTGGTACACAAAAATACAGTGTATAAAACTTCTGAAGATTGTTGTCATAAGAGATTGCTAAATATACCAAATATTAACTTGAATTTAATGACCTCTAGATGACGTCATGATGACGCCATCATGACGTCACATCAATTTTTTGTATCTGTAACAAATCCTGGTCTTTAAGCATTAAGACTGCACCAAATCCGATCTACAGTTCTCTAGATATAGGACCTTAAAGTGTGCAACTTTAAGATGACGTCACGTGACCCATGATGACGTCATCACAACGGTACTTGCCAAAGCAAACATTTCCAACCTGGTCTTGGCCTGGGTCGAGTTTGGAGTCAATCTGATCAATGACAGTGTCAAATTTGGAAAGAACATTGAAATTTAAAACCTTGAAAAATTCATAGAAAATCAGCCGATGACGTCACAATGACGTCAATTCGGATTTTGCATGCTATTGGCAATATCTACCTACCCACCCATTTTCATGACGATCGGACCTACCCTTATACGCGTTTCAAAAAAGCGCATTTTTGATGACGTCATCATGACGTCACACATTTTTCACATTTATATGTATGTATCTATGACCTGACAAACCTATTGCAAATTTTTTTTCGAAATTAGCATGTTCCGTTGATGAGATATAGCTTAAAGGTCTAAAAACTTAAACATTACTATAAAATCGCACGATGACGTCATCGTGACGTCACGTCAATTTTCATCTATAACACATGCCCGTCTACCCACATGGACATTTTAAAGTCAATCGGACCTACGGTTCTCTATATATGGGCCCTTCAAAAACGCACCTTTAAGATGACGTCACGTGACCACTGATGACGTCATTATGCCGTGATTGTTCTACATACATCTATGCTATAAGGTCTTCATCTATGTTAGTTTTATGGAAATACGACTTTGTTTTCTGTTAAAAGTACAGGGCAGAAGTACAAAGTCTATGTACAAAATCTGAACAGAAACAAAGGCTTTTCCGCAACTTTGCGGAAAAGCCAAAAAAAAAAATCAGAACAAAAACAAAGGCTTTTCCGCAAATTTGCGGAAAAGCCAAAAAGAAAAAAAAAATCAGAACAAAAACAAAGCCTTTTCCGACGGATTGTCGAAAAAGCCAAAAAAAAAATCAAAACAAAAACAATGCCTTTTCCGACTGATTGTCGGAAAAGCCAAACAAAAAATCAGAACAAAAACAAGGCCTTTTCCGACGGAGTGTCGGAAAAGCCAAAAAATCAGAACAAAAACAATGCCTTTTCCGACTGGTTGTCGGAAAAGCCCCCCAAAAAAGAATCAGAACAAAAACAATGGCTTTTCCGAAAAATTTCGGAAAAGCCAATTAACCCAGGGTAAAGGAGAACCTTTGGCAAGGGAGTTGCCATGAGCTTGTGTTTCGACTTGGCTTGTACCCGCAGTTGTGGTAATATGGTGAAGTTCTTGGTTAACTGAACTTGGCCGCGGATGCAGAGAACCTGACTGCTGAAGCTGAGATACAGTGTACTTGCAAAACAAATCTTGTTTGCTGACAAAACAATATTAATGTTCAAACGGTTGCATTTGAAGGAAAACATCTCGCAATTGCAAACAGTGCTTTATTTGTGAACATTAGTTTATTGAGGGTGCTGTAAGGACATCTAATGGCCTTGAAATTACTGGTATATGACAAAGCTCGTTTCCCCGACAATGATTCAGAATGCAGCGAGGAGTTCACGGCTCCGTCAGGGGTAATCGAGAGCCCGGGATACCCTTCCAAGTATCCTAGCAACACCGAGTGCAGCTATGCCATTGAGGTAGGTTAGTAAATAAAGACAAGATATGCTGCCTCATAGCACAATCTCTCTTGATTGCTTTCAACAGCGATCAAAACAATGCTACTGAGGAGCTTAGTACGTAACTTTTTATTATTAAATTCAGAGGGTAAACAGAGAATATGGTGTTAAAGTTCTTTGCGGGAAAGTTCCTTGTAAAAATATGGGTAAGTTAAATATTCTGGTCAAGGCAAGACATGTGTTTCTTGATGAGCGAACTTGGTAAGAACCTCTCGTGAATCAGCATTTACAACTTTAACTTCTTTTTCCTGATAATTTCAAAGCCTGTTTTCTCTGCTGTGCAATATGAACTCCATAAAACGCGATATCTGCAGAACGGAAAGGGCTTTGGAGCTCTGTCATGTACCAAATAGAAGCTTACATTGCGGGCTTTCCAAACAACATAAAACTCATTTTTTTATATTTTGCGACATAATATACCTTTTCCAGAGCGGGTCACAATTACGTAGCTGTTTCCCCGTTTTTCTATAGTGTCCAGAAGGCCAACGGGTCCAACTCAACTTCACGACGTTCGACATTGACGAATTCCCGGATTGCCTCTTTGATGTGTTGGAAATGAAAACCGGCGACATCGTTGATGAGACTTACCCCAAGAAGTAAGTGGCACTGATCGTCAACGTTGGGACAGTGACTGCCATTCACAACCAAGGGCCAATTCGGTCAATTCACAACTCAGTGCGCAAGCGGCCAGCCGGGAAAGCCCATTTTCCCACTTTCGGGGTCGATATCGCGTCTATCGCGTTGTATTAGATGGTGATCAGTATGGATTTCGCGCGAATGCGAGTGGATGAGTTAAATTAATTTTTGAATAATCGGGGAATACTTTGTGCTGGAAAAAAAAGAGAGAGAAGTTGATAGATTAAGCGGAGAAGGGGTGTAAGAAGTACGGTCGATGCATTGGCGATACCCACTTGATACCCATGATCAGTAGCGTATCCAGCTTTTTGTACCAGGGAGGGCAAACAACGTCTGAACCGTCTTAAAACCGTCGTAAAAACACTATTTCTTTTGGTTTTTGTATGACGCCTCAAATGCCGCCAGGGGGAAAGTTGCCCCCCCCCCCCCTGCATACGCCACTGCCCCCGATGCACTGCGTAATTTGGCCTCTCCCCGAGTTGTGAATCGACCGAATTGCATGGCGCTGCTGAGCACGCTGTCAAATTTCGCCAACGGGGCCCCATCCATTTCACGGAGAACGTAAGGGGAAGGTGCCCAGTTTACATAACTACAGATGCATGCTACCAGACTACTAGAACATAATGTTTTTCTCTCTTTTCCCAGCATATGCACACAAACTTTAAATATGTGAGTATTTGCTAGATGACTTTTTCATTGTGATTCATGTACATCGTTTTGTTCAAACATACATAATTTTGTCCTATACCTGCCAGGGTCACGTGACGATAACGATTGTATAGTTACAATGCTTTGTCCGCGTAAGTTCATTACTGCCCCAACTCCCATTTCGCAGTTATATACTTCAAAGAATTATTTTGGCAGGGGAATCTTTAAATTAAATAAAATTGTGTCAAGTAGTTGTGTACAACATAAGTTCGCAATCTAGGGTTTGAATTAATCTGCGCGGATGTAATAAACTTCATCACGACAGATACGTTACTTTAAAACCGCCTTATCACACCTTTTCTCGCATATTTTGCAATTGTATGCTAAAATATCTGATTTGTCCTGTGTTTAGGTACTGTGGTCTTGACTTGAATGGGGTTACCGTCACGTCCAAGAAAAACCTGGCCTTGATGAGGTTCAAGAGTGACACTTTGTACAACTACCCGGGATATGTGTGTGAGTACGAGTGCAACTAAATCCACACTACACCTATCATGACTGTTGCTTATAAGACGGTGATATTGCCTATACCAAATATTGTAATCGTAGATTTAAAATAATTATTAATGTAATCCTCATGAAATATGATTATAATTACTACAGTATCTTCGCTTGTTCCCTGCAAGTAATTTCATTTGTCTGCTTGACCATTAATCGGAATGATTCAAGGAGAAACAACAGGAGGGTTTGACTTTAAATCTGACACTGAAGGTTCGGCGAAATGAAAATCATTCTCAGAGATATTTCGTGCATCCAAGACATTCCCTTTGTGCCATTGAAACAACACTATGAACATCTAACAAAAGAAAACCCACGCAGTCCTTTGTTACAAACAAAGGACTGCGTGGGTTTTCTTTTGTTAGATGTTCATAGTGTAAGGATGAGGTGTTCTTTTTCACTATTCAAAACCATCAAACTATTTCCTGTCATGTGATGGCGCTGTTGCTATGATGTCAATCAACGTCACTTCCAGTCACAGTTGGGCACTTACAGTATAACAAAATTGACTTGTTGCCACAGTTTGTATGGTAAATTTGTTTAGTGACTGGCTACTAAGTACTCACTGAGGCAGAAACACAGACATTTGGAAAATTTACCCCCAGAAAAAGAACAAAATTCCTTCAATGTTTATGCACAGTCAGTTTTGACAGTGATGTTCACGTCTGTGATGTGGGTTTAAGCCTCGAAAATTTCATTTCATGGGACGTGAAATCAGAAATTGGTGTTTTCAAGATGCCCTTTCTTGCTTGTCGTTAGAGACTGTGAGCGACATGTATTACATTACACTACGATCACACTAGTATATACATTTATAAAAGTGATTTTAAGGAATCCAAAGTGTAAAGATAGAGTTCCACATTGAGCGTAATTATTGAGTAAATTTTTAACCAATTTAATAGCCGTTAAATTTCAGAAACGTTCAGAAATGTTTCGTGAATCTTGGATTTGGGAGCCAAAACTCCACAAATAGACACAACAATTTCTACTAAACAAACACAATTTTAACATGAACTGTAAGGTTACGTTTGTGAAATTCAAAACATTTACAGCATAAGTATTTATAGAGATTTAGTGCGATTGGATATTGGAAATATCAGGTTAATACAAAACTAACAAGACACGATAACGGACGATGTTAACAACTGAAAGATTAAACGTAGTGTACATGATTGGTCATTGTTGCAATTTTTTATAAATGGGCGGATTTGGGGGTTAGTATTTTATAGGAAATATCGTTCCGCTGACCTGTTCAAAGTTTTGCGTTGTTGGATGGCGAA
The DNA here is from genome assembly GCA_037893225.1 of Hippasteria phrygiana. Lineage (NCBI taxonomy): Eukaryota > Metazoa > Echinodermata > Asteroidea > Valvatida > Goniasteridae > Hippasteria > Hippasteria phrygiana. Next base: position 464,671 of record JAZGUH010000774.1, on the reverse strand, counting down.
AAAAACGAGAGAAAAACCGCGCTCCTTTTTTAACCGTCGGGCGGATGATAGCCTTTTAGGCGCGCGTGGCTACCCGGACGAGTGGCGCGCCTTGGACATGCTGGCATTCAGGCTACAGGGTAGTTTTCCAACGATTTCCAGCTGGAAATCGTTGGAAAACGATATATATTTCCCATTTTCTTGACAACGACAGCACACCTGGTGCCATCATTTCACAGGATAATTGACACTACATTTACAGTCTAGTAAGGTATTTCGTAATAATTCAGTAAAAATAGAATTGGAGGATTACCAATCGTGTACACTACATTTAAGTCATAAGTGAATATTAGTATTAAAATCAAATTTCAATACCACGTTTCATGAATGTCTCCAATTATTTTATTAGTAGCTAATTAAATTGAATATACACGATGTAAACAATAAATGATTGCCCTGCTGATATGCATACAAACTCCGAGTGTGGATGTATGTTTGTTTGTCGATTCCGTGTTTTCGTAATTTAGTTTAGGCAATGTACATTGTGACCACAAATTGTTACACTGCAAATCCTGTTGGTAAAAGTTTAACCAACATTCTTAACCAACGTTGGGTCAAATATCAACTGGTGAAATAAATGGGAAAAACTCTATCCAACAGTTGTTGGTAAACATTTGACAAAATTAGTTGGTAAAACCTTTTTTCAACAATTGGGTAATCATCCATGACCGATTGTTGGGTAATTTATTGAAGAAAAAGTTGGTTAAAATTTACCCAAGACTGTTGATATTTGACCCAACATTCAATAGGCAACAGTGTTGGTTAATGGCTTTTACCCAAGAGATGTAGCAACTTCTACAACTAAAATAGAAACAAACACAGTTTTCACGCGTCCTTTTTAGTTTCAATTAAATGTTATTCAGGCTGCAGCATACATTGTATCCAACAAATATAGTCTTGTCAGTTTAACAAAAAATATATAAACGCAATACATGTGTATTTGCATTTAAGAGCAATGCATATTTCTCCCTAATATGTAGACTCCATGTATCAGTTTAAAACACCGAAGATTTTACCCTTTTAACAGACTTTTACAATACCTTCCCTCTTGTGTATGTTAACTTTGTTAAAAACCAATAAAAGGCAAACTACACCAAATCTGAGGTGAGTCCACGAAGGGCCGATACTTACCTGCTAATTCCTACATATGCATTACTCTTCCTAGGCCGCAGGCTACATTCGCTAGATTTTACGTATACCACAGCGCCCTCTGGGACCATACCCAGTACACACGATGCCAAGCGGCATATCGTCCTCTTTTCTGAGAGCGAAAATACAAGAAATCTCACCCAAGCCCAAGAGGGGCAGGAGGCAGGGAGAATTAGCAGGTAAGTATCGGCCCCTCGTGGACTACCAAATCACCTCAGATTTGGTGTAGTCCACTTCGGGCCCTCTCTTTAATACCTGCTAATTCCTACATATGCATAGATTAACACTGAAGGAGGGGGTATGGGCGAGGATTTCACAAGGACCGCGAAAGTAGTAAACAACCGCTTTAAGTATCGGCCCATTGTGAACCCTAGTAGAAACATGTAAACCGTTAACAAGTAAAGGAAACTCACTACAAAAAGGTGTTACTGTCTGGCAGGGACCACCCCATCACTCTGGCGTCTACCATCGCCGGTTGGGTTTTCCCCATCATCATGGTCCTTTCCACGAGTCGTGGGCATCGAAGCTGTGAGGACCACGCGGCCCATCTGCCCCTCAGTCTGCAAGACGTCTTTGAGGTAGCATAAGGCAAATGTGGAGGCTGTCTTCCAGGCCGCCGCCTGCAATATTTCGTGCATAGGGACACCCTTAAGAACGGCCCAAGACGTCACAGTTGCCCTAGTATCATGGGCATGCACGGAACCAGTCGATTGAGTTGGCCAGCCTGAGATGGATGTTCGAATGGCCCTAACCACCCAGCGAGAAATGGTATCACGGTAGGCGGCTCTGTGCGGGGGCGTTGTGTTCATTGAAGAAGTTCCCATGTGTACAAACATAAGCGGCTGGACCGGGTGCCCCCCTGTCGGTTGATGTAGGAAACGACAGTTGAGTTCTGAACAATCTGAACAATCTGAACAAACTTCCCTGCCGTCCCTCTTTGAAAATAGGTCAGGGCCTTTTTCACAGCCAGCAGTTCCAGGATATTGATATGGAGAGCCCGCTCCACTTGAGACCAGGTCCCGGCGACCGAGCCCTCTCCGAAGTGTGCTCCCCAGCCGTCGCGTGACGCATCCGTGGTTAGCGTCAACGTTGGTTGGGGGAGACGGAACCTCAGACCGGTTGAAAGATTGTGTGGGTTGTTCCACCACGTTAGATGATGGCGGACCGGTGGGAGGGGGAGAGCATCGGCATTAGCTTGAACAGCAGATGGCGTTTTGGCCGGTAGTGGGCAAGTAAATGCAGCTGAATTGGCCGCATATATAATCGGCAGTAAGGTATCAGATCCACCATACTGGCCATTAGACCCAAGAGGCGGAGCCAGGCCACCGCTGTGGCTGCGTCGGCCGACATCAGCAGGACTGTGCATTCCACAAGATTCTCCAGACGTTCTGGAGTGGCAAAGGCGACGCTGCAGGACAGATCCAACTCCGCCCCCAGAAAGGTTGTGCGAGTTGACGGCAGGGGACTTTTCGTCGTTGCATAGAAAGCCCAGACTGGCTGCAACTTCCCTTGTGGTGTTTACAGCCTGACGGGTTTGGCTTTCGGACATGCCCACAATTAGCCAGTCGTCCAAATAGACGAAGATGAGAACGCCTCGTTGTCTGAGGATAGCTGCCACAACCTTTGCCAATCGTGTGAATACCTTTGGTGCGGTGGAAAGTCCGAACGGGAGAACGATGAATTCGTAAGCTACTCCGGAGGAACCGGAGGAACCGGAGGAACTCAAAATGACTGTCGCGAATGGGCACGTGGAGATAGGCGTCCTTTAGATCCAAGGTCGCAGCCCATGACTGTACGGGTAGGGAATCCAACACTGTACAGAGTGTTTCCATCCTGAACCGCTGTTGTCGAATACATTCGTTGAGTGGCCGAAGGTTCAGGATGGGACGCCATTCTCCGGGTTGCTTCTTGGGAGTGAGAAAGAATGTGGAGAAGAACCCGTTGTTTTCCTGTCCCTGGGGTACTATCCGTATTGCAAGTTTCCGGAGGAGAGATAATATTTCCGACTCCAGTGCCCGACGTTTGATCAGGTCGGAGGGAACTGGAATGGGACGACAGATCGTGTCCGACTGGGGGGGGGGGGGGGGGGGGGAGGGGGGGTGCTTGTAAATTATAGAGCGTATCCGAGAGATACAGAGTCGAGCACCCACCTGTCGGAACAAAAACGGGCCCAAGTCTCTGCGAAAAGTTTGAGACGGCCACCGAGTTACGCCAAGGTCCCCCTCCAAAGCCCCATACCAGAGCGAAGGGCAGTGGAGGACCTTCCACCTCTATATCGACGGCCAGAGGGCAATGACCGATAATGAGGTGCCGAGGGTGTCAGTGTGTAGGCGAGGGTTGGGCTGTAGCAGTTGTGACTGTAGCAGATTGGCCTGATCGGAAACAAAAGGGCTTCAGTGGCTTGCGCGGAAAGCGTGGAGGTGTGTTGTTACCGCGCCTGGCCGGCCGAGACTCCTTAGCCTTTCTGATGTTTATCTTCTCAGCGGCTGTAATCCGCTTCGCTTCATCCTCCATCAGCTCTTGGAACCTATCATTAAACAGGTCAGGACCAAGAAGCGGAAGAGCATCCAGGCGTGCCCGCGCTCCATCCTAAGGGAGAAAAATAGTGTCAAATACATTCGATCTTCAGACCAATGTAGCGAAAAGGGAGATTCGGGTAAACTGCTCCATGTACAACTGCAAACAATCATCCATACATCGGAATGCAATTTCAGTAGACTCTGGGGAAACTTCAGAGTCACCTTCACAGGCACATACCAAGAACTCGGAAAGCAACTGTGAAAAACAACTAACTTTCAATCCAAAACGTGAAGCAGTGTCCAATTTGCCGCGCACGCAGTCTTGAAATGGGGATTTCCCCGACGCACGGCCGCCTCTGTCGGCCGCCATTTTATATTTGGCAGCGTCCGGAATAACCGGTACTGTTATTAAAATAGCTGTCATGATCTTTTAGTGGAGTTCTAAAGGCCCGTGCCTTTATGTTGTCTTTGGGTCGCCATCGTTTATACGCCACCAAAGCTCTGATGCGGTCCGTACAAACTTTATCCACAGGGAACGCCGGAAAAACCTGTCCCCGGGTCAGAGACTCGGACGGGGCGGTTCGGCGTTTGAAAGACTGCCGTTCGTCCGGTACCATCTGTGGTTCTGCCGCAGCCGGGATCTTAAGTACCCGGACCATATCTTTCATAACCGCCAGAAGTCGGAAGTCAGTAGCCGAAAGGGGGGTTACGTCAGTGGACTCTTCGCCGGAAGAATGATCATCACCGGATAGAAGGCCAACGTCCATCCGGGGACCGGGGCCAAGCCGCCAGAACCCGAGGCTTCGCCCCCGTCGGCCACTGGTGCCGCTCGGTACCCTCGTGGGGTCGTTTGGTCATGAGCGGACTCCCATGGCGGTCGAAAACTCCGGCCGACATCGGAGTTAGAGTTCGTGTCCGAGAAGTTTTCTGATGGACACAACGACATAGGCCATGGGCCAAGGCCCAAAAAGAGCTTCTTTCGTAACGTACCTAAGGAGGAGGATTTCTTTTTGGTTGGTTCAATAGAAATAGATATCACAGATAGTATTTGGGTTGTTCTTAGTTGTGAATCTTGTTTGTTAATGAGCACTGCACTCTTAAAAAAAAAATCGATTTCTTCTAACGGAAAGAGGCTGAAAAATGACTAGTCTTGCGCAGTTCACCGTGTGTATGTGACGTCTGGGAGCCATACACTAGTCTCCATAGTACCGCGCCATTGTTTACGTAAATTCAGCAACCGCAGGAGACTACGAGAGAGCGACGCATAAGAGAGCGGTTCTAACGTGGACTTCGGCGATATTTCTTACAACTGTCGACCTGACAGAGGAAAATTTAAACTTCAAAATACAAAATCTGGGACAGAACGTATCATAGCTCTTGCAGGTTTCCTGAGTTTGAAAATATTTTCTTTAGAAATACGTCAAAACAACGAGTGTTTGAGGCCGTTTGTGTCATGTTTACTTCGTACATCAGCTGCTTGGTGGGTGCACATACAGTGTATGCACCCTCCATTTTCAGGTCGCTGACGCAATGCTTTCAAGCAAAACTGTAATGAAGGTGAGGTTATTTCTCCCGTATATTATCGATAAATTGATGCAATGGTCAGGCATGTTTTGGTTGATTTTTCAAACTACATACAACGAAGACTCGGTCCCATGTATTCATGTGCATCATAAATGTAGGCCTTTGCAAGGGCCCTAACGTTAAACCAGGATTACTAGCAGAACTGCATTTTCGTCTGCAGGTCTAGTGTTGGTCGAGACTGCTGTCATGGTCATTATGGCAGTGTTCTTTTAAAAATGAAATGTTGGGAGGTTTATATGGTATTTAGTGTAGTTTGAGGTTTGTGGGGGGGGGGGGGGGGTGTTCTGTTGAGAAAAGGTCTTACACACTGTGTGTAAAGTCATCACTTTCTGAATGTTTTGTTTTCAAGGGACACTAGTTGAATAGGAAAGAATGTAGTATTGAGACGCCATTGTGTTGGTTATGAACAATGTCTATGGTGACTCATGACCATTTTTAGACATTTTCAATGTCCCAAATTCATGTTTTTTTTCCTTTTCAACATATATCTGCAATGACTAACCATCATTGAAGTAAGATATGGTGAACAAAAGTAGCGGCAGGATGTTGCATTCTTTCCGTTGAATATTTTTAATAATTCCAAAAACAATGAGCCAAACTGTTGCGCCCTTTAACCACCCCGCCCCTAAAAAACCCACATTGGTTGGGTTGATTTTGCACAACATGACATGTTCCAGCAAGTTGTTTCCAATAAATTTGCCTGACAAGTTCAAAATTTTCCAATAAATTTTGTTAATTGGCCTTTATCAGGAGTTTCAGGACATCCTGGAGATATTAGCAAACTATATCAACATCTGAGAGAAGGATCCAACCATATTGAATATTAATTTTACATGTATTTATAATTGTTTTCCTTTTTTTCAGCACGAGGGGTCTACCACCAGTCACTGAAGGACAAAGGATCTTTCAAAAGGGCCCATAGAAATTTCACCAGCACGATCAACACAGAAAAAACCTTTGTGCACGCCTTTTTGTGCATGCCCTGTTGGACTTCACCAAGGACTGGATCGACTGGGCATTCCATTCATTCATCAAGGAAGAAAGGCAACCTGATTTTATGTGACCTTATTTTTTGGGTCCAGGCAATTATTTTAGCTTTCTATGTTGCATGTTGTACTTATGCCTTGTTAAATTTCACTGACGAGGCGGCCCTGATGAAGCTACTTGGATTTTGAGCAGACATTGGAGCTAAAGTAATTTTCCTTCGAGAAAGTGTCTTGCAAGTTCCATTACTTAACGTGACCAGATGCAAGTACTACTAAGGGATATCTTTCTTAATATGCCATCAACCATTACGTAATTTAAGGCCACTCATTCTTCAGTCTTGTTCCTTGATGGACAATACAATGTGTGATATTCACTCAAAGTTTTAAATATCGGTGACTGTTTTATAACTTAATTATGCCATTCTTCAACTGGAACTGTAAGGTCTGAGAAGAACAGTGGACTGTGGCCATCTATTTTTTAAATTAATGTTGCAAGATAACGGTCAGTGCCCAATTTTTTTCCAATAACTGTTGGAAGTAAATTTCTAATTCAAGACTGAAATGAGTAAACAATTCTGAATTAATAATTTCAATGGCTAAAATCACTTTCCAAGGTGCTGTACTTTGCAATTCTTGTTTTAGTAAGTACATGTAATAATAACGAATGAAAAAAAAAGAATGCTGACAAAAGTTAACATGTTCATATATTAACAAATATATTCTTGTCCATTCCATGATCAGCATGTGAAATTTGAGAAATTACACTTCTAAGTTATTTTCAGTAAATTGATTGATTATATTTTGGTAGATATTCTTGAAATGATAAAAAGAAAAAATTGTACTCAATCTAACACCCTTGCAATACAGGTGTAATTTTACAAGGGGTGATTAGTCTGTCTGGAAACACCCTTCCCCCTACAAACGTTTTTGTTCAGGGGACTGAACAATTTTTTTTCTGATGCAATGGTTTAAACAAGTAAATGTAGGAACAATTTGAACTACTTTAAAGGTTTAGCGTACTTGTTCATCATGCATGCTGCTCTATAGCAAATGAAGAGTTTCATTAGAATACTTCAAACTTAAGTTGCCTTTTTAAATATGAGGTAGAATGACAGGGAATAGGTGTGTACATCTGTATACTGTTAAGACTACTATAAACAATAAATACCTCTCAGGAATATTCTGATATGAAGTACAAGTTCAATATATATTTGCTTTCTTTTTAAATATATTAAACTACACTAAAAACACAGAAAGCATCTTTAACTAGTAAAGACAATTAAGATGAACATAAGGATTACTCTCACTTAAATGTTTGCTTTGGTTTTCATAAGCTAATATAACTCGTAATACTAGTAGTAAAAATGAAAATGTGCACCCATATAACCCAGATTCCTCGTAAAAATGTATGGCCCCCACGAGCTATAATTTCAAAATGTTGTCAAGGCATGGTTTCATTAATACTAATTTTATATATATTTTTCTGGGGGGTTGGGGGGGTTGGTTCTGTACTCGTTCCTTCTGACCCGATTTTTATAAAATTCTTTGAAAAAATACATGTCTTTGGAATTATGCGTAAATTGTTCAATATTGTGAAAAGTTTAAAATTGATTTGTTCGGATAAAGCTACCGCCCTTCCCCATACAAGTATGCCTTAATTTTACCTACTACTGAATGAAAGTCTTTATATCTTGTTAAATAATATTAGTCGAGATGCCTTGCTTACAATTTTAATAAAGTAATGAAATAAGTGAGATTACACAGCATTCCCGATGAAACCCAGCGCTTGTTAACGCGGCCGCGGATAGACATCCGCAGTCGCCGCTACTGCACGAGCGATCTCGGCGAAATTGCTGTCCAGTTGTTCCCCCTTTGCACACAGTGTGTCACCTTGTTCCATTACGTTTCAGTAAAGGGGAACACTTTTTCCTTTGGCAGATTGTGCAACATGTATTATGCACCGAAATCACGAATGCATGTCATGTCCGTCACCTCCGGACGTCGCCATCTTGGATTGCGCAACATCTTGTTACCAGACGCTCCAATACATTGTTAACATTGATCGATAGCAGAGGGACCCGACTTTTGTTGACAGCCCGAACTTTTTACAACTACATAAAAGCAAAAACAAGACAAAAAGAACAAGGTTCACACAATTCAGTCTATTTTTGGCTTCGTTTTAATATGATTTGCAGGTATATTGCTGAGGTACGTAACGTAAATTGAAAACTAAAGCACTTTTTGCGACTCGGCCCAACAACTCATCCCTACGATCCGGAGAAGTCAGTTTCCGAGAGGGGTAAGCTGATCGTTTAGCGGGGGCTGACGTTATTGACGAACGCTGGGGCACCAGGAATACCAGTTTAGCTAACAATTCCTGAAAACCCCGCAGCAGGAGTGCTTGCGTGCTGTTCCCTTTCCTATGACGACGACGGTGATGGTAATCAGTGGAACGGCCAGACGAGGATTGTCCGATTGTCTGTGCGATTTCTTGGATACCCTGAAAATCAGCACCAATGATCTTACCTGCTTGTTTGTCTATACGCTGTAGTTTCTTAAGATTGCACAAAGTGAGTGACTTAAACCAACTAATACAACAAAAAATGACATTGGATTAAATGGTGCTCTGCTAGAAAGGTCTAAGAATCTGGTTACTAACATTAAAAGATCTTAATTTCCTTTAAGAGTACAGCCGTTGGTTGGATTTTTTTGAGGTTCTAATTGTGTTTGCATTCCAATTTAATTTGTCATCTACCAGATTTCCACAGGTTCTGTTATGGTCGTTGTTTTCCGGAAATCAAATATCATTATTTTAGTTTTATGTACATTTAGAATGAAATGATTTTGGTCACACCATTTAACAATTTTGTTGATTGCATTCCTATATACTCAAACTCACAGTTATTGGTAATCAGTCCAGACAAGGCAGTGTCATCAGCATATTTTGTGATGACACATGATCCCCCATCAAGATACAAATCACAAAGAGAATAACAAGGGTGACAGAACACACCCTTGGGGGACCCCTGTATTAATGTGAATGACATCTGACATTGTATTGGCAAACTTGACCCTCTGTGATCTATCTAATAAAAAAATCATTGATCCAGAGTGCGAGGTAGGGGTTAACACTATGCACTTTCCTTCATAGGAGAACATGAGGTTTAATAGTATTGAAGGCCGAAGAGAAATCGAAAAATACGGTGCGAACATAATTTCTTGGTTTTTCAAGGTGGTCATAAATATGTGAAAATGTAATCATGGCATCCACTCCACCACGTTTTTCCCTGTATGCAAACTGAAAAGGGTCTATAGAGTTCAGAGTTTCCACAGTAAGGATGCCTCGAACGATTTTTTCAAAGCATTTCATCACGATGGCAGTTAGGGCTACTGGTCTGTAGTCATTAAGAACAATCGGGTTGGATTTCTTGGGAACTGGAACAATTGTAGAGGATTTCCATAAACTTGGAACCTTGTGGCAGTCCAGGGACCAATGGAACAGTTGTAGAAACACCCCCGCTAACTTCTTGTAGCAAGACTTCAGGATCCTCCCTGAGATCCCTGTAAGACTATTGTCAACGCAAACAAATAAACACGGATCACTGGCTTCTGATTATTATCTTTATTAAAAACAATTAACCAATACTATGGTGGTCAATCACAACAAGGTTATTTTATGAATTTGGCACAAGAAATTGCATAAAGCAAATTGATGATTCTTACAAAATGTTATTTGCCTTGCAACAATTATATTAAACTTATAATTCGTCAAACAATCCACAAGGACAATAAACTTATGTTAGACACGAAGGTCTATCAAATGTTATTTGGAAGGGTGTGCATGTCCACTACACACTTACTTTACACTACTCTTTACACTACTTATTTGTAGATTCACACAGTTTGACTTTACATCTACAAATTTAAATGGCTTTATGTTGCAAACTCGGCACACTTGGTACTTTCCTATCCAACAAATTAATACTAGCCGGTCTTGTTGTTTTAACAATACACTTTACCGCAAGTTTACTTTTAATTTGGACATGCTGTGGTGAATACACCCTATATTACACTTACAAAACTCTCGGACCAAGAAATTATGACGAAATGCCATATTAACAGTTTTATAAAGTTCTGGGGTCAAGTTGACCAGCTGGGCTGTGAAGTGGTCTCACCAATCGGCCCTCTGGTTTTCGGGGTATAGTACCCATTGTCTCGACAGAGATAGCTGGTGCCAGCCGCAGATCCTTTCAGACCAGTCACGGGTGTAAGAGACAAAATCCCTCGGCTGAAAACCCAGGATTGCTATCTGAAAATTGCAATTAAAATAACCGATCCCGAATAATAGTAATCTTGTGATCGCAAGTTATTTGCATAAAATAATGTACACAGGTGATGCAAGATTTTACAACAATAAGGACGCTAAGGCTTCAAACAGTACATGTATGTCAAGAAAGTAAATCACTCAAAAAAATAAAATAAGAGCACTATGAATTTAACTCACAGTTTTGCAGCGAGTCCTTCCGCTTCTGGTCAGCAGCTCACCAACAAAAACTGGAGACTGAATGCCCCGCTAGCAATGCTGCAGTACACGGCTTCAAACTGCCTTGGCTAAGTTGCAACACAAGTGTCACCAAAGTCTGAATACTTTGGACACAAGTCAAAAGATGCAGCAGCAACAGCAGAGTGGAATCAACAACACTCAGTGAGCTCTCAAGGTAGAGTGGGCCACCAGTCACACTGAACATACACACTTATATGCCCACACACCTCTACACACATATGTACACACACAAGTAATCAAACACAAAGGAACTACACCCAAGTAAGGAATGTCTACTGCACACAGCTCTGATACAGGAATGCCCCTAACTAATTGGATATTCACAAGGGAAAGAAAAACATTGCATTACAATCTCTAACTTGACTCCAAGGAGGAAAAGAAGAGACACATCCAACAATAAAAATAAATCGAACTGACTGTTACAATCCCATCAGGTCCAGCTGATTTGTTTGGTTTAATGGCCTTAAAGGATTTCTCAACTGCAGCAGTTAAGAGTCACAACTTGTTGTCGTTGTTTAAACTTGACACCAGTCCATATACAGCGGGATGTGATGTAATCTGTCTTGATCAAAGCGCCCATAAAACTGCTTCAACTCATCAGCGAACTGCTATCACCAGCTGGCACATTCTACTTGTTGCGCTGGGTGTACCCTGTAATGTCCTTCATAGCATCCCATCATGTATAAGTTTTCAAAAAATCTGCACTTTGTCATCCAACACGAAAAAACTTAAAAACACGAACACTTTAAAACATGAATGAAGCACAGTTTGCAAGAAAGGATTGCATCATCGAATCTGACGGCACTTAATTCCAAAAAAAAAATGTATATCATGCACGATTTGAATACAGTGCAAAATTACCGCCTAAATGTGTCCTTCCATCTCTTAACTGTTGCTGGAGTGATAATTGGTTATGATGTAAACATTGTGTCCTTGGTTGTAGAAAAATTGAGAAAAGTTTAAACATTTGACAGTCACACTATAACATGGTATCCAAATTGCAGGAGTAACTTTGATGATTGAAAACCTATAGTGGGCCTATATATACTCTTGGTATGCTGTACCGAAATATCCATAGTGCACACTGAATAATTTTGCAAAAATTAATCAGCAGAACGAGGAAAAATTCAATGCCAGTACCTATACTTTGCCAACAAGTTCACATGGTTCAAGACCTGAATGTACAGAGTGATAACAAAAAGTCCGAACATTTAGATCGGTTCTTCAGACTAGGCACCGCAGGCAAAATACTGTGGTAGAAATATAATTTAGGAGGTTGGGCAGTTTTATCCATGTGAACTTGAGCCCCGTTCCAGTGACTGATTATTACGTAACAGGTGTACAGAAAAGACTGGTGATTTTCAGACCATCCAATTCAATACTTACCTCTTAGAACCGATAACTTTCCACTCGGCGGCCACATAATCGCAATGCATGGGCGGCTCCTGCCAGCATTCGGATGCTGGGACGGGAACCGCCCACGCCGTCTTATCGAGAATGCGATTAGTGGCCGCCAAGTGGAAATGGGTTTTGCTTTTCTGGGTTGCAACTTTAGGCGTAGGCCCTTACAAGCAAAACAAAAAATGGCGCGGGGGAGGGGGGGGGGGGGTTCGACCACAACCCCCCCTCCCCCCAGAATCCGCCCCTGGTCCCATCTGGCTTTAGTTGTAAGTAATTTATTACTTATTGTGGGCCCATTTTTTCATTTAATGACTCATTGGAAAGTTTATAACTGATGTAATTCTATTAAATTATCTATTTCATTTGATAACTTATTAGGGTTTTAAGACCTTCACATGTATAAAGATCTAGATATAAACATTTCAAAATACAAACAAAGTATACTGCGATAAAAAAAAATGAAAATGGCCCAGCAGAGCATTTGACTGTGTTAGTAAGTGTAGTTATCACATACCGAATGCATATCCACAATGATGTCAGTGAATCCATTAGGCCAACATTTCTTTTCTTTTTTCGGCTTTGCCACCGACTTCTTGAATTACAGAGATGCAAACCATATGGAAGTATTCTAACGTTTGGCTTTATATCAACCGATTGAATGAGATACGAGGAAGTTTTTGCCGATTCAATTATACATGATTTGGTTATGTGCATAGCATTTTCAAATGCGCTGTCCTTAAATTTTTCTTGCTAGACCTCCCCAGACCCAAAGTTTAGGGTTTGTAGCTAGGCTACTCTTCAGCCCGAATGGAGCTTTGACGAGCACGACGGACCGAAGTCATCTTCACGCTCACCGGGCGTGTTTAGGCCTAAACGTTGGACGAACCCCCTGGTTTCATTTTGTTTTCATGAAAATACGCATAAAGTAAAGAAGGTAGGCCTACATCAAATACAAACACTTTTTGAGGCAGAGAGGCCGAGTTATGTTTTTATTGATATTTTATAATTTTTTTTCAAAAGAAACCAAACCGCCGACCCTGATTCTGTCGATTTTTACGGTCGGTCGGTGCAAGGGCAACACAAACAGTTTTGTTGGCCTTAAATAGTGTACACCGCCATTTTCCCTTTGCTCCTTGTCTCGAACGCAAACATCATGGCCAAAATCGTCTTTTCTTCTGCAAAAAGCATAACAACAACCTCATAAATTATTCCAAGAAGTATTAACCAAGTCTTGAAGTTCAAAGAATATACCTCTATTATTCTACTTTGGGAAAATTTAGGAAGATCAATGGGTAGGGAGATTTAAATCACATGGTTCCATTCCTTTCCCGTTCAGCTTCAAGTCCCACCTATGTTTCCAGCTCTAAATGGCGAATCTCCCCATGTCATCTCCCCAAGAGCTTTGTGCAGTCAAGCGTAACACATACAATAATCCAACAATGGATTGAAAATAAAGAGAATGCGTGTATTTCAGTCAACCGGCCAGGTGGTAATTTTCAAACCGCGTCTATAGACGTCAGAGATCTAGGAGGGGGAACAAAATTTAACATACTACAAATATCCTCAACTGTACTTAAGAATTAATTTTTCCCAAGGACTCTTAAATTATGGAATAACTTGCCTCAACACATTATTGATTCTATGACACACAAGATCTTCAGAGACAATTATTGTGATCATATCACGATTAAGACTTAGATGACGACACTTCGCCGTGAACTCCTAGCCAAAATCCCAAGAGGATGTTTTCAGGAGGAAACCAACCAAGTACCAAGTTTACCTATAGGAAGGAAACATTTTTCTTGGTTAGTATACACGTCTCATTAGGGTGCCAATATCACTGATGGGTGGGTTCGTGTGTCCTGCTTTGGCCAGGGCCAAGGAACAAGCACGAATACCTTCCTCATGGGGGATGTAAACTGCTTCAAACTGCTTATTAACTAAACGTTTCCAACTAATAAGTATAAGATCTTTCTCAAAGGCAAATGGCAGTGTACAAGAAACAAACACGTAGGGAACACAAAAGCAAGAGGGGGTTTGTGGAGAAACACAAAAGAGAGATTAAGGACTAAAGGAGAGTGGTAGTGGGTGAACATCAAATGAGAACAGAGAGGGGAAGGGACAGCAAGGAACAAAGGAGTGTGGTTAGGGTAACAATGAGGGAGGATTGAGATGAGAGGGTTGAAGCTGGGGGGGGGGGGGACAAAAGAGTGTGGTAAAAAAAGGGGGTATAGCAGGTGGTAATTAGGCAATGGAAGGAACAGAGAAATGTAACAAGGCTTAAAGAGAAAGGGAAAAACATCAAAGCGGGCAAGAAACCCCGAGAGGGTTTTCCAGAAGGATTATCTGTAAACAAATGACAATGTGGAAAAATTTAGAGTTAACCATTCTCTTCCGGATTTTGAGATCATATGGTTGAATACTCCGAAGACGTTTCATCCACACTTTCTCCCTGCTGAGGCGAACTGGGTCCTTGCGGTGGCCAAATGATTCTATGCTCTGTAGAATCATATCAGAAATTGAATGGTTAGGCAAGTTGAAGTGGTGACCAACAGGGGTGTCCATTCTCTTGGTGTTCACAGTCGATCGATGATCATAGAAATGCTTTTTGAGTGTGTTCTTGGTCTCACCGACATACTGGATTCCACAAACCCTGCAAGAAATGAGATAAAGCCTATGACAATGGAGGTTTTGCATTTAAAGAATTAGGGGCCGAATACAAGATTATCGAGGTTACATTAAATGTAGTAAACGTGTGTTATATTGTACCGGAAGGGGAGGTGAGTTGGTCTCACACCAACGGTGGAAGTTAGCCTGCCTAGGTTTGAAAAATGGTATAATTTGATTGGTATCTGTTGAAGATTTATCCTCGATTTAAATCTGGACCCAGGAAAACCGTAAGGGTGGTGGGGCTAGCAACCTAAAATGTGGTCAACCCCTCCAAATGCTGTCATCTTCGAGACTTGAAATTTGTATCTAAAGACTTTCCAACAGTCGAAATAAGCACATTATGAGCGTGGACGGACAAAATCACCATTCAAAACAAACTGTTGTTTTTACTTGTGACTCAGATGACAGATTGCCCAAACTTTCACAGGTTATTTCATGCATTATGCCGAATCACACAAAGTAGGAACACTGTCTACACTTTGTCGTCAGGGCCACCAATGATAGACCACACATTTAAATAATTTAGGGCAATACAAGATTATCGAGGGCGTAGATTGCGGAGTTGAAGTGAGGATATATCCCCCAACTTTTTGACTAGGGGGATGTTAGAAAATATCCGGAACCCCCCACTCCCGCCCCGCCCGGCTTTTCGAAATTTCCACGGTCGATCATTTCATCATCAGCCTCCAAACTTGCAGACAGGAATGCATCAATTTATTCATGATACAGACTAGGATAAACGTCATGGTTGTTGGGATAATCCTCGTTTTGCCTTTGAGCATAATTAAAGTTATTAATGAAGTGTTCCTGTATAATACTTAGGATTCTATTATTCATGTTTTCTATCATCGTTTCAATTAATAAATGTTTACACATAATATATTACCAGCAATATTCCACGTTTACCAGTATTCAGCCCCGCACCTGCTTTTGTAAATTAAAACACATGACGTGGTTTTAGTGCAGGCAATTGAACTGCGCCCCGGACACTACGAATGTCATCACCGTGAAATTGCGGTGAAGATGCAGTTTAACGGTGAAATATGTTTTCACGGCGATTACACTGCAGATTATCTGTGAAATCGCCGTGAAAAAATACCCGGTGTGACCTGATGTGCACACCTTAATTAAGGTAAAGTAAAACACCGTGAAAATGCAGTGAGTCCCTCCTTGTGGTCTAGCTTATTAACTTTGCGATAGAGTTAATCCGTTAAGCAGTTAATTGACTTGATGGCCTAATCCCTTTATAAACAAGTACCGTTACCTGTCTGAGTTATGTGGATAGCGGGGCTAGCGGTGACAAGTTGATTGTGTACATTGGTTATTTCTCTCCGTGTTTCGACCATCGCTATGTGGATGTCCGGAGCACTAGATTGTATGTTGAACGCTTGTTACGACGATACGTTCGCGATAATACGATGTTCGCAAAAAAATCGCCAATGTTAAAAAAAAAATCTAGATATCGCCGATATCATTAAAATAAATATGATTTGCTGACATTAATACTTTTGTTAAAATAAACACAAACTTTTGGGAGTACGCAAATTATTTCAGAGCCTGTAGGGCTGGGTATCCACTCCATCCAGTACAAACAGTACGCAGCACTGACCGACTGCACGGTACATGTTATATCATGTATGTACGGAGGATCGTCGAAGCAGATACTTGAAATGCTACGTGCATGATCAATAAGTCACCCCCCCCCCCCCCCCCCCCATGGTTGGACACATCAAAACAAAGCTTCATAGACGTCAATGGTAAAGATCCAAACTTCCAAAATTTTCGAAAATATTCATAAATAACTTCAACGGGACTTAACTATGCATGACGTGGTTTTAGTGCAGGCGCTTGAACTGCGCCCCGAAGCGGCTGTATTTGAAAGGCTGCCTACATGATCAACAAGATTAGTCACCCCTATGGTTAGAAACATACAAACAAAGCTTCATAGACGTTAATGGTAAAGATCCAAACTTCCAAAAGTTTCGAAAATGTTTATAGCTTTAAGGGGACTTAACTCTAGACACAAATAAACTCTTTTTGTATTTGATTTGTTGGGTCATATATACTGGGGTCATATATTTGTTGGGTCATTTATAAAATGTGAAACGTTTCTGAATGGCAATAGGACGGTGTCTGACCCAGAAGTAGCATCAGGGTACTCCTTGCTGGCCTTACCCGTAATACAATAATACTTCCGCTGCAGTGCCTTTGTGTCACCGTGTATTTTGTTGTACAAGGATGCTTCCAGGGTTAAGGTCCTACGTTTAGAAATCTGTATATCTTGGTGTGCAGGTAGGCCGGGACGTGATATAGATGAAAATTTATGTGACGTCCAAAATGGGAAAATGTAATTTTTATTTTTTTTAAAGAAACATGTAAGAAGATAATATTTAGGAAAAAAACAACTAGAGTTGCTGTTGTGGCTATATCGGCAGATATTACAACGCTTAGGACAAACAAAAATTGTTTGGTTGTCCTCCACACCCCTTCGCCAGTGGGGGGTAAGCGGGCGGATTGTTTTTTCTTTCTTTTTTACATTCCCCGGAAGTCCAACTTAAAACCATGCACAAAGTAAAACAAACACACAGATGTTGTTAGGCCGATAAACAGTTTAATATACGTAATACGGCTGCCTCTTCAGCGATGGCCGCCGGGTCCTTTACTGAATCCGAACAACACATACCGTAGCCCGGCTGCCAGTGCTGACACTGTCTCCTGGGGCTCAATGTCACTCTATGGACCACTTTTTGGTGGACGCGACCTTTGTGTGTTTCAGCTGTATTCGAGCTGGCTCAACATTCGACAAAAAAAAAACCACACGAAGTTTTGATGTGGTAGCCACACTGCACATACAATCAAACAAGACTTTTACACCCAGTTTGCAATGAATGCTGAGCGTGTATTAAAGACGTCATCTTGGCTTCCCCTGTGCATATACACGTTCAGTTGATGCATTTTTTTGTTCGAATATTTATTATTTAATCGTTTGTGCAAATTTACAACAACAAAATTCAAAAATAAATATTAAAATATATAGTGATTAAAGAATATAATTAGAACAATTTTGAGATTTTATTTTTTCATAAATTATGTTCGCCAGACAATCCTTTGTTGACGCACGGTTTCTACACACACATCTTTAGCAAAATTTCGCAATACTTTTTTTCCACTAGTAAAACCTGTCGCGAACGGGCTTCCGGTGGCTCTGAAAACAGCTGTTTCAGTTCACTGTTTCTGCACTGTTTCATTCAGGATGCCTTTAAGATGGATGCTGATCTTTCAATTTAATTAAGAAAAATGTGAATTTTTGGACATTTGGAATGGTACAAAATTGTTGGCAAACGGCATTCCGCCTCTACAAAGCTGATTTCCAGCTTTTTAAAAATTCGGAACCGAGTCTGTAATTTAAATTAGATTTAGTAGAGGCGCGTTTAGGTTAGAGGTCAAGACTAGTTTTCATACTTTAATGGATAATATTTTTGAAATTTCCAGCAATTACGAAATGTGTAATATCGTTGGGAAAAGGTACTTCGTCCATTGCAGGTGGTCAAGCACAAGTAACCTGGCCCGCATGAACAGCGCCCCGCTCGCCCTACGTATAACGTGTGTGTGAGCCTATTTCTTTTTATAATTTGTATAATTCGTCAAACGAATTATAAGATAAAAAGTCGTATCCTCATTGAGTGATCCCCACAATGTCGCTTCCCAGGTTGTATCGTAAAATTGGGTGTGATCCATTGCTATACGGCATTCGGGGTTGATGACTTCTGACTAGCGCCCACCAGAACAAAGATACTGACAATTTGGGAGACCGCCAACATTGGGGAAGATGTAACAGTTGGTAGAGCGCCGGTACGGTATTCCGGAGGTCGCAGGTTCGAATCCCGCTCCTACAATTTGTTTTGGTTCACTTTGAAAAAATAAATCTGTTTATACTTGACTATTTGTTATATAGTAGATGTCTTGCTTTTCTAAAATACCCTCCGGTATTAATTCGACACCCATGGGCGTTGCCAAAAAAAAAAAAAATTCTACTAAAATTAGTATTAATAAAACCATGCCTTGACAACATTTTGAAATTATAGCTCGTGGGGCCATACATTTTTACGAGGAATCTGGGTTAAATATTATGGGTGCACATTTTCATTTTTACTACTAGTACTACAAGTTATATTAGCTCATGAAAACCAAAGCAAACATTTAAGTGAGAGTAATCCTTATGTTCATCTTAATTGTCTTTACTAGTTAAAGATGCTTTCTGTGTTTTTAGTGTAGTTTAATTTATTTTAAAAGAAAGCAAATATGTATTGAACTTCATATCAGAATATTCCTGAGAGGTATTTATTGTTTATAGTAGTCTTATCAGTATACAGATGTACACACCTGTTCCCTGTCATTCTACCTCATTTTAAAAAGGCAACTTAAGTTTGAAGTATTCTAATGAAACTCTTCATTTGCTATAGAGCAGCATGCATGCTGAACAAGCACGCTAAACCTTTAAAGTAGTTCACATTGTTCTTAAATTTACTTTTTTAAACCATTGCATCAGAAACAAAATTGTTCAGTCCCCTGAACAAAAACGTTTGTAGGGGGAAGGGTGTTTCCAGACAGACTAATCACCCCTTTTAAAATTACACCTGTATTGCAAGGGTGTTAGAGTACAATTTTCCCTTTTTATCATTTCAAGAATATCTACAAAAATATAATCCATCTATTTATTGAAAACAACTTAGAAGTGTAATTTCTCAAATTTCACATGCTGATCATGGAATGGACAAGAATAAATTTGTTAATATATGAACATAAAAATCAAAAAATTAGCTGGCCTGACGTTTCGAACTTAAGCAAGTTCTTTCTCAAAGGTGAATGACAGAGTACAAGAAACAAACATGTAGGGAACACACATGCATGAGGGGGTGGGTGGAGAAACACAAAAGAGGGATGCAAAAGAGCATGGCAGATAGGCAGTGGGTAAACATCAAAGGGAGAGGAAAGGACAGCCAGAAAGACAGGAACAAAGAGGTGTGATTAGGGTAAGGATGAAGCGGGGGAGGGATTAAGATGAAGGTTAAAGCTGGGGAAATGGACAAAGGAGTGTGGTTAGGAAGGGGGGGAGGGGGGTTTGAATTGAAGGTGGTAATAGGGCAAGAAAAGGAACAAAGAGAAGTAACAAGGATAAACAGGAAATGGAAAGACAACACCATTTGGCCAAGAGGCCCCAAGAGGGTTTTGCCAGGAGGATAATCTGTAAACAAATGACAATGGGGGAAAAATTTAAAGTTAATCATTCCCTTCCTGGATGTTGAGACCATGTGGTTGAATAGTCCGAAGACGTTTCATCCAAACTTTCTCTCGGCTGAGGCGAACTGAGTCCTTGCGGTGGCGAAGTGATTCTATGCCCTGTAGAATCATATCAGAAATGAAATGGTTAGGCAAGTTGAAATGATGACCAACAGGGGTGTCCATTTTCTTGGTGTTCACAGTCGACCGATGGCCATAGAAACGCTTTTTGAGCGTGTTCTTGGTCTCCCCGACATACTGGATACCACAAACCCTGCAAGAAATGAGATATATGACATTAGAGGTGTTGCAAGTGATGTTGCCATTGGTTCTGTGAGTAGTTCCAGATGAATGGCCAGAAAAGGAGTCAGACTCCTGCATGTGAGTCTGGCAAACAACACACCTGGAATCGCACTTAAAAGTACCATGCTGTATGGGAGGGGATGCAGCCAAGGTGGGACCTCGGCTCGAACAATCAGGTCTCGTAGATTGCTGGGGCGCCTATAAGCCAATACTGGGTTGTCAGGGGCGGCACGGGCAAGGCGATCTGAAGTATGAAGGATATGATGGTTGTCGTTAGTTATTTTACGAAGGGGAGGGAGACTGGGATGAAAGGTGGTGACCAAGGGAATCTTGGGGTCAGCATTAGTGCTAGGCGTCTTTTCCTTGAGAGCCAAATCTCTGGTGATAGATTTGGCTCTGGCGATAGCACGTTGAACTTGGCGGGAGCTGTGGCCCCTGGCAACCAAGTTATTCTTCAGTACCTGCACATGATGGGAAAAGTCAGAATTATTAGAACAAATCCTTCTGAGTCTGAGTGCCTGGCTGAATGCTATGCCTGTCTTGCAATGCCTGGGGTGACAGCTGGAGGAGTGGAGGTACTGGTGGGTGTCTGTGGGTTTAGAATACAGATCAGTGGTTACCGAGTTGTCTTCCTTGCGGATGGTGACATCCAGGAAGTTGGTCTGATGCACTGAATACTCTAATGTAAACTTGATGGTCCTGTGGAAGGAATGAATGTGATTAATGAAAGTCTCCAGACTGTCCTGATCACTGGTCCAGATGAAAAATACATCGTCAATATATCTCCACCATACCCAGGGGCGACATGGTGCTGAGGCAAGCATGCGCTCTTCGAGGTCGCCCATGAAGAGGCATGCAAAGGAGGGGGCCATGCGAGTGCCCATGGCTGTACCGTGTACCTGTAGATAGTGTTTACCTAGGAAGGAAAAATTGTTCTTGGTTAGTACAAGTCTCATGAGGGTGCCAATATCACTGATGGGTGGGGTTGTGTGTCCTGCCTTGGCCAGGGCCGAGGAACAAGCACGAATACCTTCCTCGTGGGGGATGTTGGTGTACAGGGATGAGACGTCAAAAGTACCAATGATGGCTGTGCTGGGAATCTTGTTCTTGATTCCTTCCAGCTTGCGCAGGAAGTCTGAGGTGTCATGGATGTATGATGGCATCTGTGGAACGAGGGGTTTGAGAAAACTGTCAATAAACAGGGAGATACGTTCTGTTGGTGAACCATTACCAGAGACAATGGGCCTACCGGGGTTGCCAGCCTTGTGAATCTTTGGAAGGAGATAAAATCTGGCAGTCCTACAGTCAGAGGGAGAGAGAAATTTATGAGCTTTCTTAGACAGCTGGTCACGTGATCGCATATCTTCCAGCACCTGTTGTATCTCTTGAGAGAATGTACCTGTGGGGTCAGAGTCAAGGCAGATGTAGTTAGTATGATTGTTCAACTGGCGGTGGGCCTCGTCAATGTACTGATGACGATCAATGATGACCACAGCTGAACCTTTGTCGGCCGGCTTGATGATGATATCAGTACGGGAGCGCAAGGCATTCAATGCCAAGCGCTCCTCACTGCGGAGATTGTCATGAGTTCTGTGGACAAAGTTATCAGGGTTAGTGACTTGAGAACTGACAACTTGAACATAAGTCTCGAGGGCTGGTACACGATTCTTGGGGGGTACCCAGGTACTTTTGACACGGAACGGTTCTGGGTCACATCGGTCAGAATCAAGGAAAAACTCTCGGAGACGGATCCTACGGTAGTATTCCGTGAGATCTTGGCTGAGCTCTACCTGGTTCACAGTGTGGGGAGTAGGACAAAAATTGAGACCCTTTGAGAGAACATGTTAACTTTTGTCAGCAATTTCTGTTTTTCATTCGTTATTATTACATGTACTTACTAAAACAAGAATTGCAAAGTACAACACCTTGGAAAGTGATTTTAGCCATTGAAATTATTAATTCAGAATTGTTTACTCCTTTCAGTCTTGAATTGGAAATTCACTTCCAACAGTTATTGGAAAAAAAATGGGCACTGACCGTTATCTTGCAACATTAATTAAAAAAATAGATGGCCACAGTCCACTGTTCTTCTCAGACCTTACAGTTCCAGTTGAAGAATGGCATAATTAAGTTATAAAACAGTCACCGATATTTAAAACTTTGAGTGAATATCACACATTGTATGTCCATCAAGGAACAAGACTGAAGAATGAGTGGCCCTAAATTACGTAATGGTTGATGGCATATTAAGAAAGAGATCCCTTAGTAGTACTTGCATCTGGTCACGTTAAGTAATGGAACTTGGAACACACTTTCTCGAAGGAAAATTACTTTAGCTCCAATGTCTGCTCAAAATCCAAGTAGCTTCACCAGGGCGCCTCGTCAGTGAAATTTAACAAGGCATAAGTACAACATGCAACATAGAAAGCCAAAATAATTGCCTGGACTCAAAAAATAAGGTCACATAAAATCAGGTTAGTAGTGCATAGGGTCTGTATAGTCCGTATGCCCCGCCCCCCTTGTGTGCACGTCCTATGGGGATTGTGGAGGGGTGTGGCTAGATTTGAGGAGCCAATTTGAGGAGCCAGTTTGAGCAAGTTGGATCGATCCCATTCATGTAGGAGGGGTTGTAGGGTTGTAGTTGTAGGAGGGGCTTCCGTAAGCGAATTCGAGACAATGATTAGGCAACAGACAATTTTATGGAATCGTATTTAAAGAATAAGTTTCTAGGTTATTTAAATTTTAGATGTGACTGTGTGTCAAAGTGAAGAATCACCCCTGAAAAATAAAATGTCACTGACTGACTGACTGAGCAATAGGAACGCCCGCACGTACAGTACAATGGAACAGCCCGCACGATTTGTTGAATGACTATTATTAGTCTATTGTGCAATCGCACGGACGGGTTTGACGTGTACAGACATGCAGTGCATGCTGCAGACATGCACTAGTTTGTCATAACATGGGGAATCCTCCATGGTCATAATGTTTGTGGTGGCTGAAAACATACGTTTTGTCTTAAAAGGAAAACTCACCGGTCAGCAACATAATCGCACGGTATTGTCCGATACTGCAGAGATATTCACAGTAAATTCCAGAGAGCTCGTAATAATCCATATGTCCTATTATGACCAGGACCGGAGTGATAGTCACCCCACAAATTGGTCGCACCGATATTCCTCATATCTTATCGGGTGCAACACTGGTTGCACAAAGGATATCCGGCCACATTGCCGCCAGAACAAAGCAAGTAAAATTGTACCCAAAAACACGACATATTATAGGTGCTGCGTACGCGATACAAATACCGCGTATTGCTCACTGTTATGTATGGCCGTATTGCGTTACAAGTCTGCACCCTCGGTGTTGTACATACATGTATGCCGAGCTGGATAGCCTTGGTGGTTCGATAAAGTTTAATCCCCAGATAAAAGCCTCCCGCGTTAAAGACGGTTTCGTCCAAGGATCACAAGAGCCACGGTTACCTATGTTGAGCGTGCCGTACTTGTTTATAATAAGATAGCTGATGAGCTTAAGTAATTCCTTAATCGGCAGCTAGGCAAATTATTACCCTGCTCGACTTAATAGACGGTGCGATTAATGTACAAACACTAATGCTAAACTATGGCCTTGGTGATTGTCCACAAAGCAAACAGGCAGGGATAGACGGACTCATGGAGGTATACCTCCATGACGTAAACCAAACCTATTCCATTTTGAAATAGAACTCAACAAATTTTTTTTTTTTTTTTTTACAAACTTTTTCCACATTAAGGATTCCCTTCATTGTCCTTTCTATATTTTTTTCTTTAAAATGGAACAACATTGTGTACAGGTAATCAAATTTAGAAGATGCGTTTGGGAAACATTCACCGATTCATATCATAATATTAGTTTCTTTGTTTCGTTATAAAAAACGTCCAAGGTGAGGGACAAAGTGTGAATTTTTCATTCGACTTTCAGTTATATTTCTATACACGTGTTGGCTTAATCGGTCACCTCGGTTCTTTAGCATACCTTCTCTAATGAGTAGGCCTATCCGCTATATGTACACACTTCCGTGTGTGTAAACAACATTGCGTAAGAGCTACCAGCAAAATAATCCCTTTATTTGTTATTGTGACGTGACACGACCATACAAGGCCAAAGAAAGGAAGGAATAAACTCGTATCAACACGTTGCTTTTTGTCTACGTTAAGATTGTTGCTCCTAAATTTCTTTCTTTCATCGGACTGGGAAGTACAAAGTGAGCCATGTAACGTAAAGTAAGCGTGCAAAAGGTTCACGTACACATTTAAACATAAAACGCAAAACTAGAAATAAACAAAGGAAATTACCACAAAAAAATATTAAAATAAAATAAAAGTCAAATAGAAAATGCACAAATTCAAAGTAAGTTCGTAAAATATACGCTAATGTGATTAACGTAAAAACTAAAACAAAAGATCAAAGTAAACATACCATGACAACTCACGAAAACAGAATATGAAGCGATGTAAAAGCAAACGACTAAATAATGTAAAACAAAAATCAAACTAAAGATAAATATTTGAATAGGGCATGCAAAGTAAAATGTTCAAAGTAACAAAATGTTTTCGACAAAATGTGCACAAATAACATTTAAGGGTTTTTCTTCTCTTGTTTATGGTTACTCATTTTTATTCTTTTCTGATATTTTGTATATCTTTTGGTATTGTATTTGTAAATTACTTTTTATCGTTACTCTTATTTCTTATAGTAGGGTATACTGTATACTATACATACACTTGATTGGGTTTACGTCATCCCATAAAAGTTCAATAAAAATGCAAGAACTCAAAGAAAATCTAAGATATGGCTATTACGAGCGTTACAGTTGAACCGATTATATAGATTGTTTTACCCCGTTCGTGTTTT
The DNA here is from genome assembly GCA_037893225.1 of Hippasteria phrygiana. NCBI lineage: Eukaryota > Metazoa > Echinodermata > Asteroidea > Valvatida > Goniasteridae > Hippasteria > Hippasteria phrygiana. The sequence continues at coordinate 439,280 of JAZGUH010000774.1, read as the reverse complement.
TACCGCGTTCTGTGCATTGTTTTTATTTGTTAACATGCCTGTACACCCCCGCAAGATAATGAAATCCTCTGAAAGTTTTTAGCCAATAACGTGTCAGTCTACTCCCGCGTAGACTTTCCGCAGCCACTTAGAGCTTAGGCGTTCTCAAGCCGTAAAACACCCCATCTCGTCTTACGCAACTATGTGTTGTTACAGTCCATGGTAATTGTTATAGAAAGCCCAATGCAATTGTTAAACGAAATCACCCCGAGTAAATAATAGTTGTATTGTGTTAAATCGGAACCGCCGATAATCGATACTCCATTTCACCGCGTTGCCATAGACATTGTTGGCCCTATTCATCCAATATCAGATCGAGGGAATCGATACATACTCACCTTAGTCGATTACGCTACTCGTTATCCTGAAGCGATTCCGCTACGCAACATACAAACAGTAACAGTAGCAGAAGCAATGGTTGATGTATTCACGCGAGTAGGACTTCCAAGTGAAATTTTGACCGACCAGGGTAGTCAGTTTACCTCAGAATTAATGCACGAGATAAGCCGCTTGCTTTCAGTTCGTCAACTCATGACGACACCGTACCATCCGTCGTGCAACGGACTCGTTGAACGTTTCAATGGCGTAATGAAACAAATGTTAAAACGCTTATGCGCAGAGAAGCCCCGCGATTGGGATAGGTATTTGGCACCCCTACTCTTTGCATATCGTGACACCCCACATGCGAGTACTGGCTTCTCACCGTTCGAGTTATTGTACAGACGTGCCGTTAGAGGCCCAATGTCGATATTAAAAGAATTATGGACAGGGAATGGTGTTGAGAACGAAGAAACTAGAACAACCTATCAATACGTCGTAGACTAACGCGAACGACTAGATGACACATGTATAATTGCACAAGAAGCGCTGCGCAAATCCTCGGAGAGGAGCAAACGCTACTATGATCGAAAAGCAAGACCGCGAAGTTTTAAGCCTGATGACCTAGTTCTTCTGTTGCTTCCCACTGATCATAACAAATTGTTGTTACAGTGGAAAGGACCGTTCCGAGTAATCGAGAAAATAGGTATTAGGTACAGTAGATTACCGCATCGACCTCGCCGGCAAACCTAAAGTGTTTCACGCGAATCTGCTCAAGAAGTACATCACACGCGTAGAAATAACCTCCGCTGTCGTGACCGAAGATTCTATATTAGATAATATTTTCGAACAAGTGTGTGTTTCGGTCATAGAATGTGAACAAGATTGTCTTGAGAACGAATCATTAGAAGACGCTAGAATCGACAATGAAGACACGCTTGAATTACCACCAATGCAAGCAAAGGAAACTATCGACGATGTAGAAATTAACGAAGCATTGTCTCCTGAACAAATCACTGAAGTAAAACGTGTGCTTTACAATTTTCGTGAAGTTCTTACCGATCTTCCAGGTAAAACCAATCTCGGCTATCACGACATCAAAGTTGAATCCAGTGTTCCTATACGTAGCAAACCGTATCCACTCCCTCACGCGTTAATCGATACCGTCAACATCGAAGTAGAAAATATGCTTCGAATGGGAATAATCGAATTATCCTACTCCCCGTACGCATCACCTATTGTTCTAGTGAAAAAACCAGACGGTACAAACAGATTTTGTATTGATTTTCGGAAATTAAACAAAGTAACGGTCTTCGATGCCGAACCCATTCCGAATCAAGAACAAATTTTTACAAAATTGTCAAAATGCCATTACTTCACCAAAATTGACTTGACAAAAGGCTATTGGCAAATTCCGTTGAAACCTGAAGCCAAACACAAAACTGCCTTCCTCACTCCAAATGGCTTATATCAGTTCACCGTAATGCCGTTCGGCCTCATCAACGCACCAGCCACATTTAGTCGTATCATGCGTGCATTACTAAAGGATATGGACGATATCAGTAACTACATCGATGATATCTTAATTCATACTCAGTCTTGGGAAGTTCACGTGCAAACGCTGAATGAACTATTAAGTAGACTTCGAAAATCCGAACTGACTGCTCGACCCAGCAAGTGTTCAGTAGGCATGAGTACTGTTGCATATCTCGGACATAATGTCGGCTGCAACAAATTAACACCACAACAAAACAAGGTCGAACAAATTCAAAATGCTTTGCCTCCAGTCACAAAGAAACAACTGCGATCTTTCTTAGGATTATCCGGTTATTACCGCAGATTTATACCCAACTATGCGGCCATTGCAGCTCCACTTACCGATAAGACCAAAGTTAAAGAGCCAAACAAAATAACGTGGGGTGAAAGCCAACAGTTAGCCTTCAACAAACTGAAACAATGCCTGTCCAAAGCTCCAATTCTCACATTACCAGATTTCGAGAAACAGTTCATTCTACGATCCGACGCTTCAGATACCGGTATCGGTGCAATCCTGCTTCAAGAGCAAGATAGTATACCCTTCCCTGTTGCGTTTGCGAGTAGAAAGTTACTTAGCCGCGAACGCGCGTATTCATCGATAGAGAAAGAGTGTTTAGCTCTCGTATGGGGAGTTCAAAAATACCAGAGTTATTTGTACGGCAACCATTTCGTGGTGGAGACATACCACCAACCCCTAGCATATATCCAAAAAGCTAAAGTCGCTAATTCCCGCATAATGCGTTGGGCATTGGCTTTACAGCCATATCGCATGACAATAGTAGCGATCAAGGGAACAGATAACGTAGGAGCCGACTTCCTTAGTCGCACCGTGTAGACATTTTAGTAGGCTAACTCCTTGAGAAAATGTAAGACATTTTGTTACAAAACGGGGGGGTGAATTGTTACAGTTGAACCGATTATATAGATTGTTTTACCCCGTTCGTGTTTTTACCGCGTTCTGTGCATTGTTTTTATTTGTTAACATGCCTGTACACCCCCGCAAGATAATGAAATCCTCTGAAAGTTTTTAGCCAATGACGTGTCAGTCTACTCCCGCGTAGACTTTCCGCAGCCACTTAGAGCTTAGGCGTTCTCAAGCCGTAAAACACCCCATCTCGTCTTACGCAACTATGTGTTGTTACAGGCCATGGTAATTGTTATAGAAAGCCCAATGCAGTTGTTAAACAAAATCACCCCGAGTAAACAATAGTTGTATTGTGTTAAATCGGAACCGGCGTTTAGGGCTTTTTGGTCTTGGTGGGATAGAGTGAGAGTATTTTTTGTTGAGAGAGAGAGGTAGAAGACGGGTGGACATGTCTGAGTGAAGATCTAGTGGGAGAGCGACTGTAAATTCCGAGACCGGTTTGAACTAACCTCAGCGTCAGAAATCTGATGACAGCAGATTTAGCTTTGAAGTGGATCAATTGATCCCTATGGTAAACGGAAATCATAGTTTTGATTCCGTGGAATTTGGTAAATCCAGACCAAATTCCACGTCAAACTGCGGTCCCCCGGTCTTGACATCTGCCGGCAACAGTCCGCTTCCCCTGAGATAGATACCAGCAGCTAAATTACCATAAGTGTTTCGTAAGATACTCTTCTGAATTTCACATATTGTATTAAGTGAATGATTGATGATTAAGATTATTTGGAAATGTCGATTTGACAATCTTAGAAGTTATGACGTATTAGCGAAATTCTGAATATTATGGTTGAGGATTGTGAATACAGAGTTTAATGGTTTTGGAAACAGAATAGATTGTATATCTTGTAGTTTGAGAAAACTGGAAAGGTTTCCGGAATATTCTATTTACTTTAGATGGCCTTTTTGTGAATGATGCGTCTGGTGGCCTCAGCACCGACTGGAGAAGAGTCTACCGTTGACTAGACGAAGACGACCACAATTAAAGCACTCACTTGGAGCGTGGTTCTCCTGCGGTATAGGCCTATACACAGTACCGGTAGTCCGGCAACCTCTCGTGCAACTCATCGCACAGTACAACAAACAGGTTGTAGAATAGTGAAAGTGTCGATAAAGTTACGGTAGGGCAAAACCGTGATATTATGTATACTACATGTAACGGACAACACTGGTCAAAACTACAGTACACATTTTATTGAAATTTGAAGATGAAGTATTTCATAATAATTCGATAAAATAATTTGAAGATAAAGTAACTATTAGAATTGAAATGTACATAAGAATATTACTTTTAAGTTTAAACTTAGTAAAACAAATGGAATCGTGAAATATGTGTTACATTACTTAAAGGAAGCAATGAAGAAGTTGTTTAAATATAATTGAAAACATTAGATTCTGTCCTTCCTGTCCTTTATTTTGTCTGTTGGTGTGTCATATAGGATCCGGGGTTACCATTCCAAGTTTTAATACTTAGCTAAATTCTGGAGCGGTGACAACGAGGGACAAACTACGAAAAAGAAATAATGTAGCATTAAATAAAAGAAGACTTGGAAACGAATAAATAGACAGAATTCATTGAGTGGTCAACGGGCAATTTAAATTTTCGAGTATTTTATTTTATTCGCACTTCACACAATAAATTACATAACATTACATCAACCAAACTAGTAAAATAACAAAATAAAAAATATTAATTTCTACCATACGTGGAAAGCTTGCTAAGAATATAGCGTGTTGGCAATGAATCCAAATTATGTTCGACATCTACCGGTACGGGTACATCTTCATAATCCAATAAAACAGAAACAATATTTTGTATGATTTGTTATTGTAAATGTTAGTTTTTATGGTTAGCGCCATCTCAAAACAGCACAGAACTACAGTTGCGCATGCGTTGGAATGGTCAATTGGAGAATTTTTGTTGAGTATTCATTGGGCAATGAGTAAATATAAGGCTTTGCAGTATACTGAATCTTTAAAAATGCTATAATATATGTACAACGTCAATCACAATTATATTTACATGCCGAGTCAATTTTTTTGAAAAGTCAAGCATTTTTATCGGGCAAACTCGCCAAGACCTTTGTACTACACCAAAGATTCAGAATACTTGAACAAAATGTAGACTGGCACGTTTTAATTTTAGCGAAGTCGATCAATTTGGGTTGTTTTTCTGTCACGGAGAAAATCAAGGCGCAAATTTGTTAGTGTTTAGTTTAGTTCTAAAAAGCCCTGAAGTAGAAATAAAACAAAGTGTACAATGCAGAAATGAAAAATCACAATGTTAAATAAAAACGGGCTACTAAATCTGAAGTGGAATTACGACACAGACAACACTATTTTGTTATAGCCGTACGGAAGTGTGTCAAAGTGATCAACTTGTACTCTTTTCGTATACACCAGTTGATAATATTTTTTTTCTTCCTTGCTTTCGATGTTCATCGTTTTCTTATTTCTGATTATTTTGTGGGGATCAACGACTTGCACTTTAGAGGGACCGACCTTGTGAACCATTTGAAACATGGTGTCGAAATTCACGATCGATTGATTTCGGTAATTCAGCGTAATTCCCCTAACTTTACAGAAAGTTGTGTTTCCGTTCGAATCGGGTTTTGCCAACTTGTATGCATAATTTTTAGGCCCTCCTGAGACAAATGATGTGATATGGTTGTCTGAATCAATTTCGTTGGTGAGTTCACCCAAGTAATCCCCGATATTGGGCTCCCATTCACCATCGCGGCTCACGTATATCACGCTGTCTGTGTCGTAATACAGGACTCTACTGTCTAACTTCTCTAATAGTTCGTAAAGTTTGAGTCTTGCTTGTGCCGTGGTGTAAGCTGCGATGATGACGTTGGTCCGACCAGAAGGCTCGATAAAGTCCTCGGTATTTTGCCACTGAATCTCCACCATCTCCTCCGAGACGAAGTTAGCGCTGTTCACTGCAATTTCATCGCTAGTCATCATCTCAAAGTACTCCGTAGGGTCGGTAATGTGGGAAGTTCTAGCCATGTTAGGCCTCTGACCAAATTTACCCCAGAAACTATTGAGCATCAACTTGGCCAGTGCCCTGAGACCGGGGTTCTTTTGGATGTCATCCCATTCCAGCTTGACACCTTCCCTGTCGAAGTACTTCTGGATGTAGTCGTGTTTCTGCTGCGTTGTTTGGCACCACTGCGGCCAATCACTGGCTTCCTGCTTCATTTTTAGGAAAGCATTTACGTATGAAGCGAACAACCCTCCTTCTTTTGTATCGGGATCGTATTGAGCAACCCGGTCAAAATGCCACACCTCATAGATCGTGAGCAGTCGGTAGCCCATCTGAAGCGCTTTCTGAAGTTCCAGCGTGACCCAGGTACCCACCAAGGCCCGCTCGTCGTCGCTGTGGAGACAGGGAGATTGCTGTAGTGTTTCGCAGCACTTGGCGCACAGAGGAAACATCAGTCGTCCGGCTGCCTTGTAGGGGAGAACTGGGTGATACAGCCCTCTGGGAGGAAGCACCTTGCACTTGACCAGACCCTCATACTCGCTTATGTCACCAACATTTTCCGTGATGATGGGTATAAGCTGGTAAAATGCACGTATTTGATTTTCTCACCGAGCCCAGCTTTGTAGAAGAGTCTGGTCGCGTTGGTGCGTCCTCCGCAGAAGGCATCACGTGGGACGAGAGGGGTGGGAACTTCCAAGGCCTCAATGTATTCTCTCATGGAGTCATCCTTCTTTAGCTGAGAATCAAAGTCGCATTCCCACTGTTCGATGTAGCGATAGCCCTGGTCGATGATAAACTGCCGTTTCTCAATGGTTTTCTGGTATAGTTCTTCCATGGTCAGTTTGTCGAAGGGGTGTTTTGTGGTACGGGCTAGACAAGTATGCCCATGGTGAATACAGCCATGGAACTCCATGACGATATTGACTCCATCTGCTTCGTAGTAGCCGTCCACTTTGTATTTGCCTACGTGTACCTCACCGTTGTTAGCTGCGTGCCGTATGTACTGACCCGTTTGATGGGACATCCATTTCAGCCATTGCAACGCTTTGGCAGACTGTCTGTCATTGGAGCTGTATCCTTTGGGATGGATTATGCCTATGGTGTCTGGCTCAAGATATCTGGATCGGTACAGTAGTAGAGAAAGGAGAGTACTGCCCCACCTCCGTTTTCCCTCCTCTCTCTCCCTCTCTCTTTCCTCTTTTTTTCCCCCCAAAATTAAAAAAATCAAAATGAGAAAATCGCCAGATTCTAAAAAAAGGAAAACCCCCAAATTTTTAGGAAGCAACAAAAAAGAAATAAATGTTTTTTTTTTAAATAAATAAATAAATAAATGTTTTGGGGCAAAACAAATTTAATAGCTTTATTTTAAAACTAGATAAAAAAAACCCATCTCTACTGAGTGTAGAGGTGAGGGTTTTTTGTGTGTTACGTAGATCTACTGTATAACTAACTATAACTATTCTTCGCAAGGAGCGCTAGGTCTAAGCTGTAAACTCTCATAATTAGGCGGTAAAATACTCGTACTCGCGTAGCTACGCTCGTAGGGCGTATCACTATATTCCCTACGGTCGTAGACGTACTTTTTACATATTTCTAATCTAAAGTTGTAAGTTTTGCGATAAGATCTTTTTTTTCTTTCTCCATTCTCTCGACAACTTTCTTTTCGACCTCATCGTCTATTTCTTTTTTATTAGAAACAGACTCTTCTCTAGCTTTCGTTTGAGTTCTAATGGCTTCTTTCATTCCGTAAAACTTTCTTAATTCTTCGTTAATCAAAGCAAATTCTTCGTGACTTACATCGCCATCGTCTACGGCCTGAGACACTAATTCATTTATCGTATTTAATTTTGTTTCGGCTACTACTCTAATTTCGTCGTGTTTCTTGGCTTTACCTCTAAACTTTTTACTAAATCGTTTAAATACTAAACTTACACCCACGCATCCTACAGCTATGCCTTCTAGCACTATACCTATAGGCGTGGTAATGACACCGACAACGCTGGCTATGCCTATTGTACCGGATAAAGCTCCAAAACATTCTATAACGGTCTCTGCGTTAGATAAACAGGTAATAATTTTATTATACTTTTTGTGCAACCGTTCTCTCTGATCTCTCTCGGTGGCTATCTCTTTTTGCACTCGTTCGATTTTATTTAACCTAAAGACTGAAGACTCGTCCGTTTCTCTCGGAACATCGGGCAATTTAGGGTAAATAGATTCTGCGGTCATTTTATAAAGTCGTATATTTTATACGACTTATTATTTTAATTATTTTTGCACGTATACGAGAATCAAAGTACCGACGCCGATCAATAACGCCCACACATGTTCCGCCAACCAACCTATCGACTTACTTAAAAGATTAAACAACCAACTCGCGATACTACCCAAAATACCAGGTAAAGCGGCTAATAACTTACCTCCAATCCTTTTTAGTAAATTGGCAATTTTTTTTAAATGATTACTTATCCAATCTTTCAAGTTACCTCCGGGTTTAGGTGTAGGAGTAACGGGGGTCGGAGCAGGAACAACAGCCGCACCACCGCCACCAACAGCCGCTATTATAGAAGCAACGATCGTACTTAGTGCTAAAGCAAACGCGGCTAATATACTAACAACCGTCACACCCTGTTCTCGAAACAGAATTGTAATCTTTTCCGCTAGCGAGGTATCTCTTTCTAATATTTTATTAATCGTTTCTTTGATTCTAGCGAATAGATTATTCATGCTTAGTTCAAGGTCGCGCTTGAGACTTAATCTACTCTCTATTTCATTTTCAAAATAGGTTTTTTTTATTTCGGCGCGTCTATCGTATAGTTTACGCAGTTCGGCTAAATTTAATTCGGCATTACCGCTCATAGTTTGTATTTGTTTGTCTAAAGCTACAAGTTCTCTGTAATTTAACCCTACAGTTTGCGCTCGAGCGTGTACTCCTTTTGGTTAAGGGGAGGAATTGTATATCTACCGGTTTCAAAATCATAATCAGGATCAATTTCGGGCCCCGTCATACGTTCTATGCAGCTCGTTAGCTAACTCAACAAGTTGTTCTGGAGTAACGTGTTTATAAACAGCATCATCTATCGTTTGTTTAGCATCTCGGAAATTATATTGATCGGCCGTTAATAAACCAAACTCTTCTCGTATAAATAAACTGGGTTTAACTCCAGAAACAGCGGCAAGTCTTTTTAATAACGCATCAATACCTACAAATGTTACGGACTCTGCGCAAGTTAGTACGCCTACCCTTAAAAAGTGGGGGGGATGATTACATTGGTCATCCCCCCCAGGTCAAAAAGTGGGGGGGGATATATCCCCCCCCGTCCCCCCCCCGGGATCTCCGCCCATGTGTGGAGGCTGAGGAGGCTGAGGAGTCTCTGCTACTTGATCCGTCGTTATCGTTTCTGGATTCATCTTTTATAGTAATACTATTATTATTTGTAATACTACTATTATTTGTAATACTATTATTCGTAATACTACTACTATCTACTAGTAAATGTTTAGTCGTGGTCAACATTTAGAATGTTGTTGGTTGAGTCGGGTAATACCGCTAAAGCCGGGGTGAATAGTATAGTTGGGGTTGTTTTTAATAGATTCTTTGACAGATGGAGTAAATAATCCTAAGGCGGCCCTCAACGACCAGCTGATACACTCCTGATCTTCGTTTTTAAAGAGGAACTAAAACGGCAATTTTTTTTTGACTTTTTGGACTTTTCCGACAGTTTAAATACTCTTTTAACTGATGGAGATTAGTTTGCAGACGAGAGAAACTGTTTTATAAAAAAAAAAAGGGTTGTTATTCTGAACCATTTATCCTGTTTCGCGAAAGCTCATTATGTATGTTAAATGTATGTACGTGACCCCGTGACGTACACGTGTAGAGTCGGTTGATGCTACAGCCAAACACTATGCATGTACGTACGTGGAGTTGATGCTGCTGAAGAGTTTTTGTCGACCTAACTCCTCCGTTTTCCCGTCTATTTTGTCAAATTTTGAAATTATTTCAGAATGAGCATGGATCTGAGATAATCATTATGCCTCGATCGTGTGTAGTTGGGGGTTGCACGAGGAACAGCGACAAAGAACCCTGACCCACAACCTTACTGCGATTCCCAGTGCTGAATGGAGCTCAGAGGCGACAGTGGGTCCGCTTTGTAGACAATACAATATCTGATTTTGGGCTGTCGAAATGGTCGAAAATATGTGCAGAACATTTCGCCAAAGACTGTATAGATAATAGTGTTAGTATGAAAACTCAGCTGGGTTTGAAGGCACAATTCCGTTTGAAGGATGGAGCCATTTTAACTCTAAAAGCACCGAGCATTCCAATCGTGTCTCGGACTCACGCGCACCAGCGCGACGACGTTAACTGCGGTTGCCGTCTCGAGCAGCCAGAGAGCCCCGGTCGTCTCCCTGTCCACGCTCGCTTGACTCAACATGCATTGTACACGCACGGTACCGCATGTATACCCTGCCGGATATGGGGCAGCTTTTTTCACTCCGTATATTTTGTAGGATCCTACACTTACTACAGTCCTACACCATTGAAATGTGCACAAAGTAAACAGCAAAGACGGATACAGTGAACCAGTTTTGTGTAGGACTGTAGTAGGAAGTTGTAGGCCTGCAGATGATGCATGGTGAAAAAAGCTGCCCCATATCGTGTTGCATATGACCGCATGCGCTGCATGCGATTGAGTCTGGTACCTTATAACAGAAATTGTGTGTATAGTTCTGAGAAGGTGCGGGTCCTTATGAGGGCTGCATAATCAAAGTCGCCAGACTAGAGTATAGCATCAGCTCACACACAACTCACCTCGCAGGTCCCAATAAAAGCCGACTGCAAACAACTCATAACTAGCTTTTCAGCAAGAACAAGCCTACAACCCCAATTCTTAATGTGTCTCACAAAGATGTCAACACTTTAAAATATGTTTATCGTAGTGTTACTCCTGAATCATGAGCAAAAAGCACAGCAAGTAATACTAGCCTTAGACAAAAAAATACGTACAGACTCTACATACAACATTGCCGTATAATACAGTGACGTCATATGTTTCTACACGTGTACGTCAATACTCGCGCGATACGGCACGCAGTTGACCTCGGCCTTTTCTGAATCGAGTCAAAGTGGCTCAGAAAGAAAAGGCTCAAAAACATTTGTTTTGATTTTTCAGAATCATGAAACTTGTTACATTAGTTTTGGGGAGGCATAAACTATCAGATAAGTCAAAAATGTCAAAAACAAATTTGGCGTTTTAGTTCCTCTTTAACATTGACGACTGCCTTTTTATGGATTATGTGAGGGGGTAGTGGAATGTAAGAATTGCCTCTTATTGGTTGGTAATTAGAAACGTTGATATAGAGCGCCTTTAAATCGTGAATTACCCAACCGCTTCCATTTGTTTGAATTTTTTCTATTTTTTCGATTATGATATATATCTGTTCTTGTACTTGGTTTTCGATTTCGCCTTCGTTTAATACGATCGATTGAAGCCCGAAAAAAACACTCGTTTCTTCGGTAAAAGTGTCGTTTACGTGATTATACTTTCTCAACGTAACTTTAAACGCGAGTTGAAATTTAAAGCTTCTAAATTCGTTTAGTGCGCCTTTCAACTCGTCTATGATTTTAAGTTTGTTTTCGTTAAAAAATGCTAGAGGATCTACGAGAATTCTATCGATATTCATCTCATAATTACGCAAATGATTTCTGAATGTCCTCGGAGTTGTTTCGTTAAAAGCCAAGGGGGCAAGTTCTTCGTCGGGTTTTTTATAGTATCGCCGTATGGCAGATTCAAAATCTTTTTTAATGTACCGACCCCTTCTCCCGGTAGGATCACCCAGCGGGATGTGTTTATCTGTGATTAAATTTTCTAATAATTCTTTAGACTTAAACCGCAATTTTTTATAAAGCGCCTCATGCTTTTTTATGACCGATATATAGTCTAGTCTGATGAACGTACCATTGCGTCCGGTTGGTGGGCCCAACGTAATGGCATATTTATCGATATACTTTTTCAGATCGTTTTTTGTCCAACGGGTGTAACCCGTTGCGGGTATCATTCTGTTTTCCATCCTTTATAATAGATGTTTATTTTATTTAAAACAATAAAAAAAATATTTAATCTATTTTGCCCCAACATTTTTATATATTTTATTTTTATTATTTTTTTTTTTTTTTTTTGCTTCCTAAAAATTTAGGGGTTTTTCCTTTTTTAGAATCTGGCGATTTTCTCATTTTTATTTTTTAAATTTTTGGGGGAAAAAAGAGGTACTCTCATTTCTCTACTACTGGTACACCAAGTTACAGGCCGAAGCGATTGTAATACAATGTTGGAATGGATCAATGCCGGGTGTGTTCTCGTCTGCCGTCATGTCCATAAACAGAGTCCTGAAACGTAGACAACATCGGCGGAGAATGTCCACGTCGGACTGGAAATATTTGATGATTTCCTTCTTGAAATCGAACTCGTCATTTTGATGCAGTTCGTACCAGTCGATGAATTTCTCTCTGTCTCCAGGCTTCATGGCCGCGGGGTTGTAATATTTCATGTCAGGGAGGTGGGACATGACCTTCTCTTGATTGGCTTTTGTGTTAAAGAAGTGCGGAAAATAACCTTTAGCCAACTCCTTAATGCCAAAAGCTCCAGGAAGTTTGGAAATTGAGGGAGTCTATAAACTTCATGTCGTTGACGGAAACCTCCATACTCATGACTTTTGACCCGTTCAGAATTACTTTGGGCAAGACTGCATTGTCGTACAAATAACGCAAAAACAAGTACGAGTCGTAGCCTTGAAAGTTATGGCAGAGAACAACACAACCAGCGTTTTCCTCGCCAAACAACCATTCACAGAATTCCTTTTGAGTATTGGGACCTTGAAACACCCGCTCTCGATCCCCACATCTTTGGCATGCCGTGACATCCTCCCCGTCTAAACACTGGATGCAGACTTTATGTGCGATGCACAAATTTGGCTGGTGAATGCTAGTCTCCTGCATACACTCAAAGTCAAAGAAAATATAAGACCCGTCATTTGCTTCCTCCTCCCCTTTCTCGTCTTGATCACTAGGCTGGACATCTTCGACTGGACTAGTTGGAGTACCAATCTCCATTGCCGGCTGCATATAACATAGGTGGTCTTGGGGCACGTACTCTCTGCATACGGAGCAGTATTTCTCCCCGCATGCGTGTTTCTTTCCACTGTGACGTTTCCGACTCACAAACTGGCAACAATCGTGACACCTGTAGTTGGTTTTACATACGGAATTGCCTGCGCCATTTTGTTTTAGATTGCTTCTGAAGTTCCGATTGCAGTCGCGGCAGTACACCCACTCTTCCTCAACGCAGTTGGTTTGAAAGCAGAGTTTGCAAGAATTTTCGCAACGGTGTTCTATTTTGGTGTTATATCCTTTTAGACAAGACACACAAAAGTAGCTTCGATTGAGGAAAGCAGGCATCTTGGTGATGACATCGTAATGGCCGTGGTGATAGTACAGATAAATCTGTTTATCGGCTGGTGGCCCTCTGTAAATGATGGCATTGAAATGTTCTTTTGATGCGACCAGGATCTGATAGCCAGGGAGAACACGTTGAAAGAATTTGATTTCCTCCACTCCGCATTTATACAGAGGCACTCCAGCTTGCCTGTGGAGATCTTCAGCCAACGTTTGTTGTAGCGAATACCCTCTTCCGATGGAATCCCATCGTTCATGCTCATCGATTTTGGCCTTGGCAGTAACAATAGCCCTCGCACAACACAGGTCATCTTTGTTGTTGATCTGGAGAATACACCCCTTTTCCTTCAGAAACCGTTCAAAGTTGACATAGCGTTTCTTGGGGATTTTACCACCCAAAGGCATGGCCACGTGGGTAATGTAAATCTGGAGAATGCTGTCTAAGGAAAACTGTTCGTTGCTTTGAATCACCTGCTCAATTCGAGCCAGAAATCTCTCCGCCGTCAACTGTTCTTTGGTGATGAACGGTAACTGAATCGGGTAGTCGAGCTCCGGACTCATCATCACCACCACACGTACGAGATCTTTCGGACCAGCGCCATTTGTCAACGTCTCAAAAAGACTGTCGAAAACACGATGAAGCGTGTCAAGGACTGCTGCACGATTATAAATATCAAGGTTGTCCTTGAATGTGACGCTGTACTCCAACCCTGTGGTGTTAAACTTTTTCATATGAATTTCCTTTACTCTGGTGACGCTGTAGAGATCTCGAATATACTCGACTTTCTCAGCATCAGTGATTTTGGGTCGTTTAGGTTCAGGTTCTCCATCTTTAGTCTCCCCATATCCCACCTGCATCCCATCATGCTGACTATACACGTGTCTGATGAAGTTATCCCGACGTGCAAACAATTTGCCGCACACTTCGCACTGGTGCACTTCGCATCCTCGTGACGGGCTACGTGACGATTGAAATTACCACGCTTGAAAAACGATTTGTTGCACACGTCGCAGGTAAACATGGCTGCGATATCTGTTTAAAAATGAAAAGAAAAAATAGTGGTTAGTTAGGTTTGCAAAATAACACAGTAAATAAAGTCCATCAATCTCTAAGAGGTTTTGTTAAGTTTACACACTGAAAAGTAAGGCAACACCTAAAATGGCTAACAAAATGTTTGCACAAGCTTGCGTAGCAACAACGTTAACTTGTGTCAAATTTAATAATCCAATATTTTAACGGGTGGGTAATACCTGTTTGATGTCCTGTAAAATAGTTTTCTATTCAGAGCTCTGTCTCAATCGCTTTGTACATGTGCTGGGAGCTTATTGCGTGAAGTCACAAAATTATTGCTTGTGATCTTGTCATACGGCCATGCAGTCAGGCCGTGATTAGGATGAAGGAGTAAACATTGTGTTCATGGAGCCGTTTTTGGTGACATGATTCGTTGTTTATTCTAGCAAATTGCTGAAGACTTTTATTGGAGTGCATGGAGTTACTTCATTCGTCCAAACTTATGGTACATGCCAGTGGGATTGCTTATAGCGCATATTCATTCGTTTTTGAAAAACAAAGGGGACAACAGCTACATGTTTTTTAATGTGCACGAGCAAATCATATAAAGACAGAAACAAAGAACTGAAAACACATCGTCTCAAATTCTTGCAATAAAACAAGCAAAGGGTTTCACTAAATTATCCCAATTTCTGAAGCGTTGATATAGACAAAGATTATAATAAGAAATACATTATAATCATAATTCGTTTGTATATACATTTTGTAATGCTGCAGAGTTTCTTACTTATTTACTTTTGCACCATAACTGCATAAGAATAAATTTGGACTACCATGCGAAATAATGGTTGAACTTACCTTTGATAGATTTTCAACAAAGAATAGTAAGGATAGAGTGTAGACACGGGGTACTCGATCTTAAGCAAGAATTCTTGACGCTCCTCTCACCAGGCGATCTGTAGTTGAACTGGTTGTCAAAGCAAGAGTAGCGTGGTTTTATAGTCGACTACAAAAACCCATCTTTGTTGTGATTGGTCAGTTTTACAGAGGAAAGAAAATCCGATCTTTGATTGCATAAACATTTTATCTCGTAATCTGACTGGCCGAGTGCGACGACACGTCATGCACGCGTGACGTCATGTTTACGGATTCAGCACCCAAGGGTCAAACGTGTCTGAACTTGTTCAAATAACAATTGCGAAAACAGGACAAAGGGTCTTATACACGTGTATGATAACTTACGTAACGTTGTTTGTGGCGACAATATAGAAGTACTCGCTATATTTTAAAGACAAATTGTGGACAATCAGTGTAAGTGAAAAGAATACAGTGAAAAGAATGTCTCGATGTGCATGTTAGAAACTATAACGATCATCGTTGAAACTGATAAATCAAATCAGTGGAGTTGTATTGGGTTGACTGGCAATGCAGACACATATTTCACACTTCGGTTTCATATAAAAAGTTAAATCTTGTAAATGCTTGGCCTGGGTGTAGTTGTTGATGAAACATTAACGGTTGGGGTCCACATGTTGAATACGTAAGGAAGATTTTTCATTTAAATTGGGTGTGTTAAACAGAATTCGTAATTACGTTCCCCAAAGCAGCCTGCACACACTCTTTGTAAGTTTAGTTATGCTATCTTTAGAGTATTGCTGTACAGTGTGGGGAGGAAGGTACATATCTCACGACAATACCCTCAACAAATGTCTAAAAAGAGCCGCACAGATAATCCTTAAATATACCTCCCTCACCCCCTCAGCTGATATGTTTGCCAGACTAAATTGGATTCCTTTTAATGAAAGAGTTCAGTCCAAAAAGGCTATCCTTGTTTTCAAAAGCCTTAACAAAATGACTCCTAATGACAAATCTATTCACATGCCCACTTACAGTGATTCGTGAAACACTACAATCGACCCAAATGGCACTGGAAGTTCCTTTCGCCAAAAAGGAATGCTAAGTTTCGCTGTGAGTGGTGCCAGTATGTGGAATAATCTGCCTAACAAATGATATATAAACTCCTTATAGGTACATTAAAATCGGAGCTACGTAAAGCCACCATTAGTGATATTTCTGCCATTCAGCAATAGGCTTCCACTGGAAAGTTGAAAAGTTAACCGTAATATAATTATTTGTGTAAACATTCTTGTATTTGTTTAATTATTTTGTATGTAGGCCTAGGCCTATGTGTAAATATTCAGTTTAACTAATAATATGTAGGGCCCCCACATGGAAACCAGTTTTAAACTGTTTGGGCACACCCTGGCTAAAGAAATGTAATAAATAAATAAATATTTTGCAACGGTACCTACTTTCAGAATAACAACTTGATCGCTCCATTATTCGGCAAAATTAACTGATTCACTATTTTTGACATAAAACACACCTTGAGGTGGCCTCGCGCTGCACAATATAGGCCTTGTCATCCGTGGATAGGAAAAGTTACGTGGTGACTGTCCATTAGTAGGTTTTGCTCACCATGTCCATTTCTCACATAGCTAGGCTAAACATGAAATACTGTCACGAAGAAAGAAATACATGCATATTTAATCACCAGAGCCAGAAAAAAAATGTATATGATGTTCACACATGATATTAGTTTATTTATTCAGGACTGAGAACAAATTGTACAATCATACGTAAAAACTTGATCACCGTTCATAGGGTTTTTAAAGCACAAAACAAATATCGTTGTTGGTCTACATCGCCCATTATTCAAGTTGAAAATAAATTGGGAACTTTGTGGCCTAAATACCAAATCATGCCGTACATGACGCTATGCTTACGGAACTTGCCTCCGTGACAGAAAGCATGTTCGGGCAAGATTTTGCCGAATCAGACCATCAATGTCGGTGCGTGACGTCATCAAACCAAATTCCACAGGTCAGCACAGTTCTGGGTGGTCTAATTAATTATCACCGAATCATATCAACTCTAAGAAACCTGTATAACACAGGCTACACAGAGCCAACGCAGTTTCGTAGGTGCAGATCATTCAAGCGAGGACAGCCATCATGTGAGTTGAATTGTGTTCACAAGAACGAGTGTTATAAGTTCGGCACTGAGGAAAATTTAGACCAATAGCTTTAAGTTTTTCATGTCAAAAAGAGGAATTTGTGCGCATTTAAGGCCTGGGTGGTTGAATACTATAGTGGAGTTACATTGGCAGATGAACGCGGCGCTTTGGAAATGTGATCATAGTTTTTCTCGCTACACCGTACACAAGAAAACATTCAGCAAAACCTGATAAATAAATGGAAGACGACGGAGGCATTCGTGTGTATCTTTCCGCTTAAACGAAACGCTTGCGTTAAAGGATGAAAGGTTATGGGATAAATAAACCCGAAAACGGGTTAAATCTACGTTTTTCCTCGTGTTGGAGTGCAGTCCTGCGGGTGATATCGTTTAAATAACAGCTAGGCCTATATATAGTTTATAATGCATATTATGCGTGAATTGTTTGTGTTTTTCGCAAGGGCCTGAAAGACAAATGCTCTACATGATGAATTTCAGTCAAACGCGTTGTAGGCCCTAGGCAATTTGACCAGATGTAGACCTGTACGGTTAAAGAGTCTTGTCTGCTATTCATACAGCTTTAAGGCTATGGTGGATTCCTTGCTCGATGGTGGAACGAGACGCGTCACGGCCGGGTCGGCCAGTGCGCTTTCCGCTGATGGACGGAAAGGCATGGCGTACATAATCCTCAATGGTGAATTTTAGAGGGAATATTTTCTTTTTGTCAACAACAGTTTGACAATTAGGCCTAAACTCTAAAAAGCTCAAAGAGTACACTTTCAGTATTAACTAATACAGCTGCGTATCGTGTACTTTATAATTGGAAGAGAACGGACATGTTGGGTTCAACCATGGTCATAAGGCATATGACTTTATTTTTAGAAAGATTCAGATTTGTGTAAATGGAATGAGTGTAAATAAAATACAGAATGACCCGTTGACCACTCAATGAATTCTGTCTATTTATTCGTTTCCGTGTCTTCTTTTATTTAATGCTACATTATTATTTTTTCGTAGTTTGCTTCCTCGTAATAGCCATATTTTAAAATGATTTTTCTTTGAGTTCTTGTATTTGTATTGAACTTTTATGGGATGACGTAAACCCAATCATGTGTATGTATAGTATACAGTATACCCTACTATAAGAAATAAGAGTAACGATAAAAAGTAATTTACAAATACAATACCAAAAGATACAAAATATCAGAAAAGAATAAAAATGAGTAACCAAAAACAAGAGAAGAAAAACCCTTAAATGTTATTTGTGCACATTTTGTCGAAAACGTTTTGTTACTTTGAACATTTTACTTTGCATGCCCTATTCAAATATTTATCTTTAGTTTGATTTTTGTTTTACATTATTTAGTCGTTTGCTTTTACATCGCTTTATATTCTGTTTTCGTGAGTTTTCATGGTATGTTTACTTTGATCTTTTGTTTTAGTTTTTACGTTAATCACATTAGCGTATAATTTACGAACTTACTTTGAATTTGTACTTTCTTTAATTTGACTTTTATTTTATTTTAATATTTGTTTGTGGTAATTTCCTTTGTTTATTTCTAGTTTTGCGTTTTATGTTTAAATGTGTACGTGAACCTTTTGCACGCTTACTTTACGTTACATGGCTCACTTTGTACTTCCCAGTCCGATGAAAAAAAGAAATTTAGGAGCAACAATCTTAACGTAGACAAAAAACATCGTGTTGATACGAGTTTATTCCTTCCTTTCTTTGGCCTTGTATGGTCGTGTCACGTCACGTGGTAGCTCTTATGCAATGTTGTTTACACACACGGAAGTGTGTACATATAGAGGATAGGCCTACTCATTAGAGAAGGTATGCTAAAGAACCGAGGTGACCGATTAAGCCAACACGTGTATAGAAATATAACTGAAAGTCGAATGAAAAATTCACACTTTGTCCCTCACCTTGGACGTTTTTTATAACGAAACAAAGAAACTAATATTATGATATGAATCGGTGAATGTTTCCCAAACGCATCTTGTAAATTTGATTACCTGTACACAATGTTGTTCCATTTTAAAGAAAAAAATATATAAAGGACGATGAAGGGAATCCTTAATGTGGGAAAAGTTTGTAAAAAAAAAAAAAAAATTGTTGAGTTCTATTTCAAAATGGAATAGGTTTGGTTTACGTCATGGAGGTATACCTCCATGAGTCCGTCTATCCCTGCCTGTTTGCTTTGTGGACAATCACCAAGGCCATAGTTTAGCATTAGTGTTTGTACAATAATCGCACCGTCTATTAAGTCGAGCAGGGTAATAATTTGCCTAGCTGCCGATTAAGGAATTACTTAAGCTCATCAGCTATCTTATTATAAACAAGTACGGCACGCTCAACATAGGTAACCGTGGCTCTTGTGATCTTTGGACGAAACCGTCTTTAACGGAGGCTTTTATCTGGGGATTAAACTTTATCGAACCACCAAGGCTATCCAGCTCGGCATACATGTATGTACAACACCGAGGGTGCAGACTTGTAACGCAATACGGTCATACATAACAGTGAGCAATACGCGGTATTTGTATCGCGTACGCAGCACCTATAATATGTCATGTTTTTGGGTACAATTTTACTTGCTTTGTTCTGGCGGCAATGTGGCCGGGTATTCTTTGTGCAACCAGTGTTGCACCCGATAAGATATGAGGAATATCGGTGCGACCAATTTGTGGGCTGACCATCACTCCGGTCCTGGTCATAATAGGACATATGGATTATTACGAGCTCTCTGGAATTTACTGTGAATATCTCTGCAGTATCGGACAATACCGTGCGATTATGTTGCTGACCGGTGAGTTTTCCTTTTAAGACAAAACGTATGTTTTCAGCCACCACAAACATTGTGACCATGGAGGATTCCCCATGTTATGACAAACTAGTGCATGTCTGCAGCACTGCATGTCTGTACACGTCAAACCCGTCCGTGCGATTGCACAATAGACTAATAATAGTCATTCAACAAATCGTGCGGGCTGTTCCATTGTACTGTACGCGCTCAGTCAGTCAGTGACATTTTATTTTTCAGGGGTGATTCTTCACTTTGACACACAGTCACATCTAAAATTTAAATAACCTAGAAACTTATTCTTTAAATACGATTCCATAAAATTGTCTGTTGCCTAATCATTGTCTCGAATTCGCTTACGGAAGCCAACAACCCCTCCTACATGAATGGGATCGATCCAACTTGCTCAAACTGGCTCCTCAAATCGGCTCCTCAAATCTAGCCACACCCCCTCCACAATCCCCATAGGACGTGCACACAAGGGGGGCGGGGCATACCGACTATACAGACCCTATGCACTACTCAGGTTGCCTTTCTTCCTTGATGAATGAATGGAGTGCCCAGTCGATCCAGTCCTTGGTGAAGTCCAACAGGACATGCACAAAAAGGCGTGCACACAATTTTTTTCTGCGTTGATCATGCTGGTGAAATTTCTATGGTCCCTTTTGAAAGATCCTTTGTCCTTCAGTGACTGGTGGTAGACCCCTCGTGCTGAACAAAAAGGAAAACAATTATAAATACATGTACTACTAGAAACTGGTGTTTGTGTACAAACACAGGGCTGTTTCGGGTGTTTTTGTTTTTTTTGTGGTAGTATGATTCTAATTCTTGATGAGATATCAATGGTAGATGAAACAAAATCTTGTTTTACATTCAAGCAATTACGTATCCTTAATCATAATTGTTTTGGAAATGTGAGCATACTTGCAGTTTGTGACCATGATGATGTCATTGTGATGTCACACATTTTGCACATTCATATGTAAGTACCTATATCACCTAACAAATGTATTACAAATTGTTTTTTGAAATTAGCATGTAGGTTTGATGAGATATGGCTTTGGGGTTTAAAAACTTAAAAATCACTAGAAAATCGTATAATGATGTCATCATGACGTCATGTAATTTTTGTCAATAACGCCTGCTAGCATACCTACATATCACGTTTCAATTTCATTGGACTTGTAATTCTGTAGATATATGGCTTCGAAGAATCCACCTTTAAGATGACGTCACGTGACATGTGATGACATCATCATAATGTCATGTCAATTTTCATCTATAAACTTGCAGACGTACCTAGATATTGCATTTCAACTTAATCGAACTTGTACTTTTGTTTATATGTGGCTTCAAAAACTGCCCCTTTAAGATGACGTCAGGTGACATGTGATGAAGTCATCATAACGTCATGTCAATTTTCATCTATAAACCTGCTGGCCTACTTAGATATTACATTTCAACTTAATCGAGCTTGTACTTTTGTAGATATGGCTTCAAAAGCTGCCCCTTTAAGATGACGTCACGTGACATGTGATGACATCATGATAGTGTCATGTCAATTTTCAGCTATAAACCTACTGGGCTACCTAGATATTACTTTTCAACTTAATCGAACTTGTAATTTTGTTTATATATGGCTTCAAAAACTGCCCCTTTAAGATGACGTCACGTGACATGTGATGACGTCATCATAACGTCAATTCAATTTTTATCTATAAACCTACTAGGCTACCTAGATATTACTTTTGAACTTAATCGGACTTGTGCTTTTGTAGACATATGGCTTCAAAAACTGCCCCTTTAAGATGACGTCACGTGACATGTGATGACATCAATTATGATAATGTCATGTCAATTTTCAGCTATAAACCTACTGGGCTACCTAGATATCACTTTTCAACTTAATCGAATTTGTACTTTTGTAGATATATGGCTTCAAAAACTGCCCCTTTAAGATGACGTCACGTGGCATGTCATGACGTCATCAAGAGGTAAAAGTTCGGCACACATTGTGAGCAGTTAGTCTAAGTGTCTGTCAAGTTTAAAAGTACCCAAAGTGCCGGTAAGAAAGAAAACGTGTACAAATGCTATAGGCAATAATCTAGCGAGTGCCCCTTTAAGATGACACCACGTGACATGTTATGACTTGATCATAACGTCATGTCAATTTTCATCTATAACACCAGGTGGCATACCTTACGTTCCAACTGAATCGGACTTGTACTTTTGTAGATATATGGCTTCGAAAAATGCCCCTTTAAGATGACGTCACGTGACATGTGATGACGTCATCAGGACGTAAAAGTTCGGCACACATTGTGAGCAGTTGGGGTAAGTGTCTGCCAAGTTTAAAAGTAGCCAATGTGGCCGGTAAGAAAGTAAACGTTTACAAATGCTATGGGCAATATTCTATCGACTTGAAAAAAGAATTTTTTTATGACGTCATCATGACGTCACACAATTTTCGCTTTTTAGGGCATATCTTTGAGACATACCAAAGCTATAACAAAAAGAATTTTGAAAATATCTTGTTTTGTTCGCTAGATATAGTGAAAAGAATGTTACGATTATAAAACTTCAAGAATTCAGCAACTTGAAAAAAGACTACAAATCAATCCTTTTTATAAACAGCATGCACTTTTAAGCCATGGTTATCTGTCCTTCCCAGAATTCCTTTGTGTTATATTGAATTTGGTCAAAATTTTGAAATGGCTGCTATTTCTTACTTGGGTTAGCCACGATCATGAAATTTTGGAATTAGGTAGAGAAAAATTCAATGTATACATTTTTGTAATCGGATTGACCCTTACATGCGTTAAAAAAACAACATATTTTTGATGACGTCATCATGACGTCACACAATTTTCGCCTTTTAGGGCATATCTTTGAGACATACCAAAGCTATAACAAAAAGAATTTTGAAAATATCTTGTTTTGTTCGCTAGATATATTGAAAAGAATGTTACGATTTTAATACTTCAAAAATTCAGCGA
Organism: Hippasteria phrygiana; assembly: GCA_037893225.1. Classification (NCBI taxonomy): domain Eukaryota; kingdom Metazoa; phylum Echinodermata; class Asteroidea; order Valvatida; family Goniasteridae; genus Hippasteria; species Hippasteria phrygiana. The sequence continues at coordinate 416,193 of JAZGUH010000774.1, read as the reverse complement.
CTTGAAAAAAGACTAGAAATCAACCCCTTTTATAAACAGCAAGCACATAATAGCCATGGTTATCTGCCCGTCCCAGAATTCCTTTGTGTTATATTGAATTTGGTCTAAATTTTGAAATGGCTGTTATTTCTTACTTGAGTGAGCCACGATCATGAAATTTTGGAATTGGGTACAGCAAAATTCAATATATACATTTTTGTAATCAGATTGACCCTTACATCCGTTAAAAAAAAAAAGCATTTTTGATGACGTCATCATGACGTCACACAATTTTCGGGCATATCTTTGAGACATACCAAAGCTATAACAAAAAGAATTTTGAAATTATCTTGTTTTGTTCGCTAGATATATTGAAAAGAATGTTACGATTTTCAAAATTCAAAAAATCATAAAAAATCACGTGATGACGTCATCATGACGTCACTCTTCGGCATACAATTTCAGGTTCGGGTCTATGTTTGTGTTAAGTTTAATTAAGATCTGAGATTGTTTAGTGACCAAAGTGGCTGTCATAAAATTCGTGTACAAAGTCTATGGGATTTGGGATAGAACTAAAATAAGAAGAAGAAGATATAAAAACTAGAGGTTTGTGTCTGTTTGAAACAGAACACAAGGCTTTTCCTCTTTTTTTGTTTTCCACCCTAAAACTTCAGCTTACGTTCTATGTTTGTGTTAAGTTTGATTAAGATCTGATGTTTATAGTGAGTAAAGTGGCTTGTACAAAATTCGTGTACAAAGTCTACGGGATTTTGGATAGAACTAAAACATTCATAGACAATTAGCCGATGACGTCATCATGACTTCACTTCGGATGTTACATTCTACTGGCACTATCTACCTTCCCACAAATTTTTATGATACTCAGACCTATTCTTATATATGTTATTAAAAAAACACATTTTGATGACGTCATGATGACGTCACACATTTTCACATTTACGTGAAAGAATATAGGAGCTAACAAAGCTATTCCAAAAAGAATTTTGAATTTAGCATGTTCTGTTGATGAGATATGGCTTTAAGAAACTTTTACGGTTCAAAAACTTTAAAATTACAATAAAATCGTATGTGACGTCATCATGACGTCACGTCAATTTTCATCTATAACACGTGGTGGCCCACCAACATACCAGGTTTAAAGGCAATCGGACATACGGTTCTCTAGATATGGGCCCTTGAAAAATGCACGTTTAGGATGACGTCACGTGACACGTGATGACGTCATCATGACGTCACGTATCGGCATACATTTTCAGCTTAGGGTCTTTGTTTGTGTTAAGCCTGATTAAGATCTGAGGTTGTTTAGTGACTAAAGTGCCACTTACAAAATTCGTCTACAAAGTCTATGGGATTTGGGATAGAACTAAAAATTTCATAGAAAATCAGCCGATGACGTCATCATGACGTCACTTTGGATTTTACATGCTAGTAGCATTATCTACATACCCAGCAATTTTTATGACGATCGAACGTACCCTTATGTGTGTTTCAAAAAAGAACATTTTTGATGACGTCATGATGACGTCACACATTTTCCCATTGATGTGAAAGAATATAATGAGCTAACAAAGCTATTCCAAAAAGAATTTTGGATTTAGCATGTTCTGTTCATGAGATATGGCTTTAAGAAACTTTAATGTTCAAAAACTTTAAAATTACTATAAAATCGTATGATGACGTCATCATGACGTCACGTAAATTTTCATCTATAACACGTGGTGGTCTACCAACATACCGGGTTTAAAGGCAATCGGACCTACGGCTCTCTAGATATGGGCCCTTGAAAAATCATCTTTAAGATGACGTCACGTGACATGTGATGACGTCATCATGACGTAAAAGGTCGGCACACATTGTGAGCAGTTGGGGTAAGTGTCTGCCAAGTTTAAAAGTAGCCAAAGTGGCCGGTAAGAAAGAAAACGTTTACAATGCTATGGGCACTATTCTAGCGACTTGAAAACAGATTTATTTTATTACGTCATCATGACGTCACACAATTTTCGCTTTTTAGGGCATATCTTTGAAACATACCAAAGCTATAACAAAAATAATTTTGAAAATATCTTGTTTTGTTCGCTAGATATATTGAAAAGAATGTTAAGATTTTAAAACTTCAAAAATTCAGCGACTTGAAAAAAGACTAGAAATCAACCCCTTTTATAAACAGCAAGCACAAAATACCCATGGTTATTTGCCCGTCCCAGAATTCCTTTGTGTTATATTGAATTTGGTCTAAATATTGAAATGGCTGTTATTTCTTACTTGAGTGAGCCACGATCATGAAATTTTGGAATTACGTACAGAAAAATTCAATGTATACATTTTTGTAATCGGATTGACACTTACATGCGTTTAAAAAAAAACAAATTTTTGATGAAGTCATCATGACGTCACACAATTTTCGCTTTTTAGGGCATATCTTTGAGACATACCAAAGCCATAAGAAAAAGAATTTTGAAAATATCTTGTTTTGTTCGCTAGATATATTGAAAAGAATGTTACGATTTTCAAAATTCAAAAAATCATAAAAAATCACGTGATGACGTCATCATGACGTCACTCTTCGGCATACAATTTCAGGTTCGGGTCTATGTTTGTGTTAAGTTTAATTAAGATCTGAGATTGTTTAGTGACCAAAGTGGCTGTCATAAAATTCGTGTACAAAGTCTATGGGATTTAGGATAGAACTAAAGTAAGAAGAAGAAGAAGAAGAAGAAGAAGAAGAAGAAACTAGAGGTTTGTGTCTGTTTGAAACAGAACACAAGGCTTTTCCTCTTTTTTTGTTTTCCACCCTAAAACTTCAAGTTACGTTCTATGTTTGTGTTAAATTTGATTAAGATCTGATGTTTATAGTGAGTAAAGTGGTTTGTACAAAATTCGTGTACAAAGTCTATTGGATTTTGGATAGAACTGAAACATTCATAGACAATTAGCCGATGACGTCATCATGACTTCACTTCGGATGTTACATTCTACTGGCACTATCTACCTTCCCACAATTTTTTTATGATACTCAGACCTATTCTTATATATGTTATTAAAAAAAAACATTTTGATGACGTGATGATGACGTCACACATTTTCACATTTACGTGAAAGAATATAGGAGCTAACAAAGCTATTCCAAAAAGAATTTTGAATTTAGCATGTTCTGTTGATGAGATATGGCTTTAAGAAACTTTGACGGTTCAAAAACTTTAAAATTACTATAAAATCGTATGGTGACGTCATCATGACGTCACCTCAATTTTCATCTATAACACGTGGTGGCCCACCAACATACCAGGTTTAAAGGCAATCGGACATACGGTTCTCTAGATATGGGCCCTTGAAAAATGCACGTTTAGGATGACGTCACGTGACACGTGATGACGTCATCATGACGTCACGTTTCGGCATACATTTTCAGCTTAGGGTCTTTGTTTGTGTTAAGCCTGATTAACATCTGTGGTTGTTTAGTGACCAAAGTGCCACTTACAAAATTCGTCTACAAAGTCTATGGGATTTGGGATAGAACTAAAAATTTCATAGAAAATCAGCCGATGACGTCATCATGACGTCACTTTGGATTTTACATGCTAGTAGCATTATCTACCTACCCAGCAATTTTTATGACGATCGAACGTACCCTTATATGTGTTTCAAAAAAGAACATTTTTGATGACGTCATGATGACGTCACACATTTTCCCATTTATGTGAAAGAATATAGGAGCTAACAAAGCTATTCCAAAAAGAATTTTGGATTTAGCATGTTCTGTTCATGAGATATGGCTTTAAGAAACTTTAATGTTCAAAAACTTTAAAATTACTATAAAATCGTATGATGACGTCATCATGACGTCACGTAAATGTTCATCTATAACACGTGGTGGTCTACCAACATACCGGGTTTAAAGGCAATCGGACCTACGGCTCTCTAGATATGGGCCCTTGAAAAATCATCTTTAAGATGACGTCACGTGACATGTGATGACGTCATCATGACGTAAAAGGTCGGCACACACTGTGAGCAGTTGGGGTAAGTGTCTGCCAAGTTTAAAAGTAGCCAAAGTGGCCGGTAAGAAAGAACACGTTTACAATGCTATGGGCACTATTCAAGCGACTTGAAAACAGATTTATTTTATTACGTCATCATGACGTCACACAATTTTCGCTTTTTAGAGCATATCTTTGAAACATACCAAAGCTATAACAAAAAGAATTTTGAAAATATCTTGTTTTGTTCGCTAGATATATTGAAAAGAATGTTACGATTTTAAAACTTCAAAAATTCAGCGACTTGAAAAAAGACTAGAAATCAACCCCTTTTATAAACAGCAAGCACATAATACCCATGGTTATCTGCCCGTCCCAGAATTCCTTTGTGTTATATTGAATTTGGTCTAAATTTTGAAATGGCTGTTATTTCTTACTTGAGTGAGCCACGATCATGAAATTTTGGAATTAGGTACAGAAAAATTCAATGTATACATTTTTGTAATCGGATTGACACTTACATGCGTTAACAAAAAAACACATTTTTGATGAAGTCATCATGACGTCACACAATTTTCGCTTTTTAGGGCATATCTTTGAGACATACCAAAGCCATAACAAAAAGAATTTTGAAAATATCTTGTTTTGTTCGCTAGATATATTGAAAAGAATGTTACGATTTTCAAAATTCAAAAAATCATAAAAAATCACGTGATGACGTCATCATGACGTCACTCTTCGGCATACAATTTCAGGTATGGGTCTATGTTTGTGTTAAGTTTAATTAAGATCTGAGATTGTTTAGTGACCAAAGTGGCTGTCATAAAATTCGTGTACAAAGTCTATGGGATTTAGGATAGAACTAAAGTAAGAAGAAGAAGAAGAAGAAGAAGAAATAAAAACTAGAGCCAATAGTGTTTGTGGACAAACACAGGGCTGTTTCGGTTTTTTTGTGTAAAATTTGGTGATTAAAATGAAATTTCAAAAATGTAAATAAAATTTCAAAAATTAAACAAATTATAGAAAATTAGCTGATGAGGTCATCATGACGTCACTTCGGCTTCTGCATGCTGGTGGCACTATCTACATACCCACCAATTTTTATGACGATCGGACCTACCCTTAGATGTGTTTCAAAAAAGCATATTTTTGATGACGTCATGATGACGTCACACATTTTCCCATTCATGTGAAAAAATATAGGAGCTAACAAAGCTATTACAAAAAGAATTTTGAATTTAGCATGTTCTGTTAAAGAGATATGGGTTTAAGAAACTTTAAGGTTAAAAAACTTTAAAATTACTATAAAATCGTATGATGAGGTCATCATGACGTCACCTCAATTTTCATCTATAACACGTACTTGTCTACCACCATAGCAGGTTTGAATGCAATCGGACCTACGGTTCTCTAGATATGTGCCCTTGAAAAATGCACCTTTAAGATGACGTCACATGACAAGTGATGACGTCATCATGACGTCACTCTTCGGCATACATTTTCAGCTTAGGGTCTCTGTTTGAGTTAAACCTGATTAAGATCTGAGGTTGTTTAGTGACCAAAGTGGCTCTTACAAAATTCGTGTACAAAGTCTATGGGATTTGGGATAGAACTAAAAATTCATAGAAAATCAGCCGATGACGTCATCATGACGTCACTTTGGATTTGACATGCTAGTGGCACTATCTACCTACCCACCAATTTTCATGACGATCGGACCTATCCTTATATGTGTTTTAAAAAAGCACATTTTTGATGACGTCATCATGACATCACACATTTTTTTTTCTTTTAGTGCACATCTTTGAGACATACCAAAGCTATAACAAAAAGAATTTTGAAAATATCTTGTTTTGTTCGCTAGATATATTAAAAAGAATATTACGATTTTAAAATTTCAAAAATTCATAAAAAATCACGTGATGACGTCATCATGACGTAAATGTTCGGCATACATTCTGAGCAGTTAGTCTAAGTGCCTGCCAAGTTTGAAGTCAATCGGTAACATAAAAGTAGCCAAAGTGCCGGTAAGAAAGAAAACGTGTACAAATGCTATGGGAAAAAGTCTGAAAAAGAAAAAAAAAAAAAACTAGACATCTGGTACAGTGTTTGTGGACAAACACAGGGCTGTTTTGTTTTTTGGTGTAAAATTTTGTGATTAAAATGAAATTTCAAAAATTTCAAAAATCATTAAAAAAAATGCCGATTACGTCATCATGACATCGTCATCATGACATCATTTCAGATTTTGCATGCTAGTGACAGTATCTACCTACCCACCAATTTTCATGACGATCGGACCTATCCTTATATGTGTTTTTAAAAAGCACATTTTTGATGATGTCATCATGACGTCACACATTTTTTTCCTTTTTAGGGCATATCTTTGGGACCTACCAAAGCTATAACAAAAAGAATTTTAAAAATATCTTGTTTTGTTTGCCAGATATATTTAAAAGAATTTTACGATTTCAAAATTTCAAAAATTCATAACAAATCACATGATGACGTCATCATGACGTCATTTCAGATTTGGCATGCTGGTGGCAGTATCTACCTACCCACCAATTTTCATGACGATCGGGCCTATCCTTATATGTGTTTTTAAAAAGCACATTTTTGATGACGTCATCATGACGTCACACATTTTTTCCTTTTTAGGGCATATCTTTGAGACATACCAAAGCTATAACAAAAAGAATTTTGAAAATATCTTGTTTTGTTCGCTAGATATATTGAAAAGAATGTTACGATTTTCAAATTTTGAAAAATTCATAAAAAATCACGTGATGACGTCATCATGACGTCACTTTGGATTCAGCATCCCAGTGACAGTATCTACCTACCCACCAATTTGCATGACGATCGGACCTATCCTTATATGTGTTTTAAAAAAGCACATTTTTGATGACGTCATCATGACATCACACATTTTTGTCCCTTTTAGTGCATATCTTTGAGACATACCGAAGCTATAACAAAAAGAATTTTGAAAATATCTTGTTTTGTTCGCTAGATATATTGAAAAGAATTTTACGATTTTAAAATTTCAAAAATTCATAAAAAATCACGTGATGACGTCATCATGACGTAAATGTTCGGCATACATTCTGAGCAGTTAGTCTAAGTGTCTGCCAAGTTTAAAGCCAATCGGCAGCATAAAAGTAGCCAAAGTGCCAGTAAGAAAGAAAACGTGTACAAATGCTATGGGCATTTTGGCTGAAAAAGAAGAACAAAAAAAAGAAAAAAAAAAAAAAAAGAAAAAAAAAAAAATCTTAACGAAAACAAGGGCTGTTTTGGAAAAGTTTCCAAAACAGCCAAAAAAAAAATCAGAACAAAAACAAAGCCTTTTCCGACGGATTGTCGGAAAAGCCAACTAGAGGTTTGTGTCTGTTTGAAACAGAACACAAGGCTTTTCCTCTTTTTTTGTTTTCCACCCTAAAACTTCAGCTTACGTTCTATGTTTGTGTTAAGTTTGATTAAGATCTGATGTTTATAGTGAGTAAAGTGGCTTGTACAAAATTCGTGTACAAAGTCTATGGGATTTTGGATAGAACTAAAACATTCATAGACAATTAGCCGATGACGTCATCATGACTTCACTTCGGATGTTACATTCTACTGGCACTATCTACCTTCCCACAAATTTTTATGATACTCAGACCTATTCTTATATATGTTATTAAAAAGACACATTTTGATGACGTCATGATGACGTCACACATTTTCACATTTACGTGAAAGAATATAGGAGCTAACAAAGCTATTCCAAAAAGAATTTTGAATTTAGCATGTTCTGTTGATGAGATATGGCTTTAAGAAACTTTTACGGTTCAAAAACTTTAAAATTACTATAAAATCGTATGTGACGTCATCATGACGTCACCTCAATGTTCATCTATAACACGTGGTGGCCCACCAACATACCAGGTTTAAAGGCAATCGGACATACGGTTCTCTAGATATGGGCCCTTGAAAAATGCACGTTTAGGATGACGTCACGTGACACGTGATGACGTCATCATGACGTCACGTTTCGGCATACATTTTCAGCTTAGGGTCTTTGTTTGTGTTAAGCCTGATTAAGATCTGAGGTTGTTTAGTGACTAAAGTGCCACTTACAAAATTCGTCTACAAAGTCTATGGGATTTGGGATAGAACTAAAAATTTCATAGAAAATCAGCCGATGACGTCATCATGACGTCACTTTGGATTTTACATGCTAGTAGCATTATCTACCTACCCAGCAATTTTTATGACGATCGAACGTACCCTTATATGTGTTTCAAAAAAGAACACTTTTGATGACGTCATGATGACGTCACACATTTTCCCATTTATGTGACAGAATATAGGAGCTAACAAAGCTATTCCAAAAAGAATTTTGGATTTAGCATGTTCTGTTCATGAGATATGGCTTTAAGAAACTTTAATGTTCAAAAACTTAAAAATTACTATAAAATCGTATGATGACGTCATCATGACGTCACGTAAATTGTCATCTATAACACGTGGTGGTCTACTAACATACCGGGTTTCAAGGCAATCGGACCTACGGCTCTCTAGATATGGGCCCTTGAAAAATCATCTTTAAGATGACGTCACGTGACATGTGATGACGTCATCATGACGTAAAAGGTCGGCACACATTGTGAGCAGTTGGGGTAAGTGTCTGCCAAGTTTAAAAGTAGCCAAAGTGGCCGGTAAGAAAGAAAACGTTTACAATGCTATGAGCACTATTCTAGCGACTTGAAAACAGATTTATTTTATTACGTCATCATGACGTCACACAATTTTCGCTTTTTAGGGCATATCTTTGAAACATACCAAAGCTATAACAAAAAGAATTTTGAAAATATCTTGTTTTGTTCGCTAGATATATTGAAAAGAATGTTACGATTTAAACAATTTAGAAATTCAGCGACTTGAAAAAAGACTACAAATCAATTCTTTTTATAAACAGCATGCACTTTTAAGCCATGGTTATCTGCCCTTCCCAGAATTCCTTTGTGTTATATTGAATTTGGTCTAAATTTTGAAATGGCTCCTATTTCTTACTTGGGTTAGCCACGATCATGAAATTTTGGAATTTGGTACAGAAAAATTCAATGTATACATTTTTGTAATCGAATTGACACTTACATTCGTAAAAAAAAAAAACTGTTTGGATGACGTCATCATGACGTCACACAATTTTCGCTTTTTAGGGCATATCTTTGAGACATACCAAAGCTATAACAAAAAGAATTTTGAAAATATCTTGTTTTGTTCGCTAGATATATTGAAAAGAATGTTACGATTTAAACAATTTAGAAATTCAGCGACTTGAAAAAAGACTAGAAATCAACCCCTTTTATAAACAGCAAGCACATAATACCCATGGTTATCTGCCCTTCCCAGAATTCCTTTGTGTTATATTGAATTTGGTCTAAATTTTGAAATGGCTGTTATTTCTTACTTGAGTGAGCCACGATCATGAAATTTTGGAATTACGTACAGAAAAATTCAATGTATACATTTTTGTAATCGGATTGACACTTACATGCGTTTAAAAAAAAACTAATTTTTTGATGACGTCATCATGACGTCAAACAATTTTCGCTTTTTGGGGCATATCTTTGAGACATACCAAAGCTATAACAAAAAGAATTTTGAAATTATCTTGTTTTGTTCGCTAGATATATTGAAAAGAATGTTACGATTTTCAAAATTCAAAAAATCATAAAAAATCACGTGATGACGTCATCATGACGTCACTCTTCGGCATACAATTTCAGGTTCGGGTCTATGTTTGTGTTAAGTTTAATTAAGATCTGAGATTGTTTAGTGACCAAAGTGGCTGTCATAAAATTCGTGCACAAAGTCTATGGGATTTAGGATAGAACTAAAATAAGAAATAGAAAAAAAAAAATCAGAACAAAAACAAAGCCTTTTCCGACGGATTGTCGGAAAAGCCAATAAAAAAAAAAAAATCAGAAAAACAAAGCCTTTTCCGACGGATTGTCGGAAAAGCCAAAAATCAGAACAAAAACAAAGCCTTTTCCGACGGATTGTCGGAAAAGCCAAAAAAAAAATCAGAACAAAAACAAAGCCTTTTCCGACGGATTGTCGGAAAAGCCAATAAAAAAAAAAAAATCAGAACAAAAACAAAGCCTTTTCCGACGGATTGTCGGAAAAGCCAAAAAAAAAATCAGAACAAAAACAAAGCCTTTTCCGACGGATTGTCGGAAAAGCCAAAAAAAAAAAAAAGAAAAAAAAAAAAATCTTAACGAAAACAAGGGCTGTTTCGAAAAACTTTCGAAACAGCCAATTAATATTCAAGAATGGTTGGATCCTTCTCTCAGATGTTGATATAGTTTGCTAATATCTCCAGGATGTCCTGAAACTCCTGATAAAGGTCAATTAACGAAAAATATTGGAAAATGTTGAACTTGTCAGGCAAATTTATTGGAAACAACTTGCTGGAACATGTCATGTTGTGCAAAATCAACCCAACCAATGTGGTTTGTTTTAGGGGCGGGGTGGTTAAAGGGCGCAACAGTTTGCTCATTGTTTTTGGAACTATTAAAAATATTAAACGGAAAGAATGCAAAATCCTGCCGCTACTTTTTTTCACCTTATCTTACTTCAATGATGGTTAGTCATTGCAGATATATGTTGAAAAGAAAAAAACAACATGAATTTGGGACATTGAAAATTTCTAAAAATGGTCATGAGTCACCATAGACATTGTTCATAACCAACACAATGGCGTCTCAATACTACATTCTTTCCTATTCAACTAGTGTCCCTTGAAAACAAAACATTCAGAAAGTGATGACTTTACACAGAGTGTGTAAGACCTCTCAACAGAACACCCCCCCCCCCCCCCCGACAAACCCCAAAATAAACTAAATACTATAAACCTCCCAACATTTCATTTTAAAGAGAACACTGCCATAATGACCATGACAGCAGTCTTGACCAACACTAGACCTGCAGACGAAAATGCAGTTCTGCTAGTAATCCTGGTTTAACGTTAGGGCCCTTGCAAAGGCCTACATGTATGATGCACATGAATACATGGGACCGAGTCTTCGTTGTATGTAGTTTGAAAAATCAACCAAAACATGCCTGACCATTGCATCAATCTATCGATAATATACGGGGGAAATAACCTCACCTTCATTACAGCCTTGCTTGAAAGCATTGCGTCAGCGACCTGCAAATGGAGGGTGCATACACTGTACGAGCACCCGCCAAGCAGCTGATGTACAAAGTAAACATGACACAAGCGGCCTCAAACACTCGTTGTTTTGACGTATTTCTAAAGAAAATATTTTCAAACTCAGGAAACCTGCAAGACCTACGATACGTTCTGTCCCAGATTTTGTATTTTGAAGTTTTAATTTTCCTCTGTCAGGTCGACAATTGTAAGAAATATCGCCGAAGTCCACGTTAGAACCGCTCTCTTATGCATCGCTCTCTCGTAGTCTCCTGCGGTTGCTGAATTTACGTAAACAATGGCGCGGTACTATGGAGACTATTGTATAGCTCCCAGACGTCACATACACACGGTGAACTGCGCCAGACTAGTCATTTTTCAGCCACGAGGGTACCGAGCGCCACCAGTGGCCGACGGGGGCAAAGCCTCGGGTTCGGGCGGCTTGGCCCCGGTCCCCGGATGGACGTTGGCCCCCTATCCGGTGATGATCATTCTTCCGGCGAAGAGTCCACTGACGTAACCCCCCTTTTGGCTACTGACCTCCGACTTCGGGCGGTTATGAAAGATATGGTCCGGGTACTTAGGATCCCGGCTGAGGCAAAACCACAGATGGTACCGGACGAACGGCAGTCTTTTAAACGCCGAACCGCCCCGTCCGAGTCTCGGACCCGGGGACAGGTTTTTCCGGCGTTCCCTGTGGATAAAGTTTGTACGGACCGCATCGGAGCTTTGGCGGCGTATAAACGATGGCGACCCAAAGACAACATAAAGGCACGGGCCTTTAGAACGCCACTGAAAGATCATGACATCTATTTTAATAACAGTACCGGTTATTCCGGACGCTGCCAAAGATAAAATGGCGGCCGACAGAGGCGGCCGTGCGTCGGGGAAACTCCCATTTCAAGACCGCGTGCGCGGCAAATTGGAAGATACCCTGGCAAAAGTGGACACTGCCTCACGTTTTGGATTGAAAGTTAGTTGTTTTCCACAGTTGCTTTCCTAGTTCTTGGTATGTGCCTGTGAAGCTGACTCTGAAGTTTCCCGCAGAGTCTACTGAAATGGCATTCCGATGCATGGATGATTGTTTGCAGTTGTGCATGGAGCAGTTTACCCGAATCTCCCTTTTCGCTACAATGGTCCGAAGATCGAATGTACTTGACACTATTGTTCTCCCTTCGGATGGAGCGCGGGCACGCCTGGATAATCTTCCGCTTCTTGGTCCTGATATGTTTAATGATAGGTTCTAAGAGCTGATGGAGGATGAAGCGAAGCGGATTGAAGCCGCTGAGAAGATAAACCTCAGAAAGGCTAAGGAGTCTCGGCCGGCCAGGCGCGGTCACAACACACCTCAACGCTTTCCGCGCAAGCCACTGAAGCCCTTTCGTTTTCGATCAGGCCAATCTGCTACAGTCACAACTGCTACAGCCCAACCCTCGCCTGCACTGACACTGAGACCCTCGGCACCTCATTATCGGTCATTGCCCTCTTGCCGTCAATACAGAGGTGGAAGGTCCTCCACTGCCCTTCGCTCTGATGGTAGGGGCTTTGCAGGGTGACATTGGCGTAAGTCGGGGCCGTCTCAAACTTTTCGCAGAGACTTGGGCCCGTTTTTGTTCCGACAGGTGAGTGCTCGACTCCGTATCTCTCGGATACGCTCTAGCATTCACAAGCAACCCCCCCCCCCCCCCCCCCCCCCCGTCGGACACGATCCGTCGTCCCACTCCAGTTCCCTCCGGCCTGATCAAACGTCGGGCACTGGAGTCGAAAATGTTATCTCTCCTCCGGAAACTTGCAATACGGATGTACCTCAGGGACAGGCCAACAACGGGTTCTTCTCCACATTCTTTCTCACTCCCAAGTTGCAACCCGGAGAATGGCGTCCCATCATGAACCTTCGGCCACTCAACAAATGTATTCGACTACAGCGGTTCAGGATGGAAACACTCTGTACAGTGTTAGATTCCCTACCCGTACAGTCATGTGCTGCGACCTTGGATCTAAAGGACGCCTATCTCCACGTGCCCATTCGGGACAGTCATTCCGAGTTCCTCCGGTTCATGTATGCGGGATTAGCTTACGAATTCATCGTTCTCCCGTTCGGACTTTCCACCGCGCCAAGGGTATTTACACGATTGGCGAAGGTTGTGGCAGCTATATCCACAGACAACGAGGCGTTCTCATCTTCGTCTATTTGGACGACTGGCTAATTGTGGGCATGACCGAAAGCCAAATCCGTCAGGCTGTAAACACCACAAGGGAAGTTGCAGCCAGTCTGGGCTTTCTATTCAACGACGAAAAGTCACAACCCCTGCCGTCAACTCGCCCAACCTTTCTGGGGGCGGAGTTGGATCTGTCCTGCAGCGTCGCCTTTCCCACTCCAGAACGTCTGGAGAATCTTGTAGAATGCACAGTCCTGCTGATGTCGGCCGACGCAGCCCCAGCGGTGGCCTGGCTCCGCCTCTTGGATCTAATGGCCAGTATTGTTGATCTGATACCTTACTGCCGATTATACATGCGGCCAATTCAGCTAAATTTACTTGCCCACTACCGGCCAAAATGCCATCCGCTGTCTAAGCTGGTGCCGATGCTCCACCGGTCCGCCATCATCTGACATGGTGGAGCCATGCGCGGAGATTTCTTGTTACATGTGGGGGGGGGGGGGGGGGATGATTTTTAAAAGGCCATCCTTGTCTGGAGCGTGACACGGCACGGGGTCCAAGGGACCGCTTAAGGGCTCCCTGGTGGGTTGCAGGCGCAAAGCCCTTGCTAGTGGTTGAGGTAAAGCCCCCTGGAGCCCCTGGGGTTTACACAATTTTAGGTGCAAAATTGTGTCACAATTCAACCTTTTCTTGAGCTTGAATTGCAATAAATGACAATAATTAACACCTTCAAGCATTAACAAATACAAAAGATCTTCAAAATTCAAATTTCTCATCCAATGTATTTGGAAGCGTAAGCGTCTCTTTGCACAATGGAGCTCTGGTCACCTAGCAACACAAATAATGCCTATGTATTATATTAAGAATAAATTATTTACAAAATAATTATTGCAAAATAATGCCTTGATGCATTTCGGTAAGGCATGATTAGAATGTGATTTGGTCTACACTTGACAAAAACTATGAAAACATATGGTGGACAATGATGTATACTTGACGACATTATAACTGGAATGCCGGAGATGCAAAACTCAGGCTCTAACAAAAGTTCCCAAACACTTATTTGCAGGACGCACAAACGTTTGCGTGTGAGTGCGCGCCGATTCCCAGTGAATGGCAGTTGAAGTCTGCTATCGGTATTTTAATTACATTGTATTACATGCACCGCACGTGCGTTCATACCGTCTATTGGTTCATAACAAAATCCGTTTGCCGTTGCAACTTTCTATTGCCTTTGTTGGGTGTGTTAGTTGAGTGAAAACAATAAAATAGAAGGCCATCATCTTTGTTGGGATCTGAACTTACGGCGTGGGGTCCGGGGCCCGGTTAAGGGGCCCGGTCAAGGGGCCCGCAAAATTTAGGATTCTGGATGCTCTGTGGTGCAATCTGAGGCGATTCCTGGCCACTTTCATCTGACTTTTTTTTTAACAAAAGTTTTGACGATTTTATGGAGACTCATGATTTTAGGCATTATTTTCTAGCCATTATTTTAGCCATGTCATGACTACAAAAGTCTAGACGGGGGCAAACCAAAACGGATAAATGCGAGCGCGAAGCCCTTACGGTGTGGGGTCCGGGGCCCGCTTAAGGGCCCCGGAAATGTTTGGAGTGTGGATGCCCCAGTGGTGCAATCTGAGGCGATTCCTGGCTACTTTCACCTGATTTTTTTAAACAAAAGTTGTGACGATTTTATGGAGAATATATACATGTATACCATGATTTTTGCCATTATTTTCTAGTGATTATTTTAGCCATGTCATGACTACAAAAATTTAGACAGGGGCATTGAGTTTAAACGCACTGTGGGCAAGAGCTCGGTATGTACAGGCGCGGATCCGCGGGGGGGGGGGGGGGGGGGGGGGGGGTGGCCGCGGGGTCACGTGCCCCCCGGTAAATTGAGTCAAAAAAAAGTAAGTTAGTACGCCTACCCTTAAAAAGTGGGGGGGATGATTACATTGGTCATCCCCCCAGGCCAAAAAGTGGGGATATATCCCCCCCATCCCCCCGGGATCTCCGCCCATGGTGTAAACCGTGTAAGGTGTCCTGTCACCAAAATGAACAACGATGTAATCCGCCGCAATGTACATAAACGGAGTCCTCACGTGGGCTACGCGCGGCGGCAATCTCCTTGCTCTACTAACCTCCGTATGTTTTAACTTGATGGATATTCAGGACTACATCTCCCAGGCCAAGGTTGCGTTTTGCTTTACTTTGCATATTAAAAAGGCCAGTTGCAGTTACCGAGTTACATTAATTAAAGGTATACAACATTTGCAAACATAAAAAAAAAAAACTTACTTGACATTAAGTAAATAGTAGTCTCAATCATCAAGCGTAATCATGATACCGGAATTTGTGAGATTTTGTATCAATTCCCAATGATGGTCGATCGACCATCGGGAAATACCCGACTTTTTCAAATACTGCCTCCAATTTTCCAACAGTAATGCAGTTGTAGGCATTTGGATAAATAGAGAAGACAATAGAAGTATCCAAATTCAACTTCAAAATAGTTTATCCAAACCAAACAGCATTTTTGTATTTCTATTGCAAACAACGAACTATTCTGTCTAGGAAACAAGGTAGTATTATTTAACGTCTGTGACTGTCTGCCGTTTATTGATGTACAGTTGTGTCCCATTGTTCAGTCACAAGACAGATTGTTTTTCGAATCATTAAACTTTGGTAAAACCGCGACGACCATCTGCAGGCCAGGAATTTTATCATCGATGACAATAGCGCAGAGTTACGCGAATTAGCATCTTTTACATAACTCAAAATTATCAAGAATGAAAAGATGAATAAAAATTGTTAATTCTGATGATATTTTGTCTTTGGAAATGACTAAAAGTTGATAATGCACGTGTGAGTGACCAGTATCGAATATTTGTTAAAGCGATATTCTGCGAATGCAGTAACCGCAACATTGAGTTCATATCAATAGTGACCACACAAATCCCAACTCTAAACCTAACCATACAGTGCTTAAGCACCCCTCCCCATAAAAAAATCGTCTCTCCCAGTCGCCCCCACCACTGTAATTTTCGAAAACGGAGAAAATAATGGTATAATACTTTGAGCCCCCCGAGCCCCCCCCTACTTTCACCTGATTTTTTTAAACAAAAGTTGTGACGATTTTATGGAGAATATATACATGTATATCATGATTTTTGCCATTATTTTCTAGTGATTATTTTAGCTATGTCATGACTACACAAATTTAGACGGGGGCACACCCAAAACGCGTTGTTAAGATTACATTGTATATGGAGAATATATATATCATTATGTTAGCCATTATTTTTTGGCAAATTTTTAGCCATGTCATGCATCACTACAAAAATCTAAGTTTCTCCCTCCCCCATTTTTGGCGTCTAATTTGCATTTTTTTTCCCTTCATTTTTAATTTATCCGGAATTTTTCTTGGTTTTAATTCAGTTCAGTTGAAGTTTTCAAAAAAAGGGCTTGATTTCAGACTGTTCCTTGCCCTGTGTTAAAACCATCGGCAGATCGGCTGCAAGACATAATAGAGGATTTAGGCACATTAGTATGTCATTCAGTCAAGTGATCCATTGTTTCCTGCTGGTTGGGGCCATTTAACCTGTAACAAACTCCCCAAGGGGATTATATGTTGAGATGCACCGCATTTACACTAGATCCGGCAAAGGGATTAAAATGGGATCGAACCCGGCAAGGAGGATTGAAGGGGGATCGATGGACAGAGTTGAAATCCCAGGGATCCGGGAAATACTCGGGTTTTCTCTTAAAAGAGGGATTTTGTTCCATGGCATGATTGATAACCTTTCTTTTGCTTATTGCATTTTTCAGTAGTTTTATGCCAAAAAGTAGTAGACACAGCAGATGTTTAATATCGGCGGCGGTATTTCTTTTTAAGGAGGTTGCCCTCTTTTTCTCTTATCTCCCCTCTTTATATTTTTATTTTATTATTATTTTTTGTTTTTACTTAAGTTACCGGAGGGATCGTTCCCCCGCGGCCACCCTCCCCCCCCCCCGGATCCGCGCCTGTACATACCGAGCTCCTGCCCACAGTGCGTTTAAACTCAATGCAGGGAAAGTAAACAAACGACACTCGCACTTGCTGGGCTGCGTGGTGCTGGCCTGTCAAGGTGTCATGGTATCGCATTACACGCGAGGACAGAAAAAAAGGTATAACAAAGGGAACAATACTGTCCTCACATTTATTTCTTTGTTCCGGAAAAAGTGAGGACATGCAAACTAGTGCTTAGTCTATGGGGATGGGTTATATTAAAGGGAACAATGGAAAGTCATCACGTGTATAGCGAAACAAAAAAACATGTATTGGCAAGTTACGGACTCTGCGCAAGTTAGTACGCCTACTCTAAAAAAGTGTGGGGGGGGGGGGTGATTACATTGGTCATCCCCCCAGGTCAAAAAGTGGGGGGGGGGATATATCCCCCACCCCCCCCCGGGATCTCCGCCCATGGGTGGAGCAACCCACGCAATCTTTCAACCGGTCTGAGGTTCCGTCTTCCCCAACCAACGTTGACGCTAACCACGGATGCGTCACGGGACGGTTGGGGAGCACACATCGGAGAGGGCTCGGTCGCCGGGACCTGGTCTCCAGTGGAGCGGGCCCTCCATATCAATATCCTGGAACTGCTGGCTGTGAAAAAGGCCCTGACCTATTTTCAAAGAGGGACGGCGGGGAAAGTTGTTCTCCTACATCAACCAGTCCAGCCGCTTATGTTTGTACACATAGGAACTTCTTCAATGAAGCATTTCCAGCAACACGACATTGTTGGCAGTCCACTTGGCGGGCAGGTTTAATGTCCTGGCCGATGCTCTGTCCAGAGGCAAAGTTCTCCCACAAAGTGGACGCTCCACCCTGCAGTGGTATACAGAGCATCTTCTCCACACTTGACAGGCCTCACATAGACCTTTTTGCCTCAGCTCTAAACAATCAGCTCCCGGTGTATTGCAGCCGGGGTCCCGACCCACAAGCCTGGGCAATGGACGCTCTTTCCCTGAGCTAGGGGAACATGCATGCGTATGCATTTCCCCCAATTTATCTCCTTCCACGGATGATAACAAAAATGGAGGCGGAACGTTGCAAGCTTCTTCTAATTGCCCCGTTTTGGCCCCGACAACCTTCGTTTCAGAGGCTCATCCGGCTGCTGGTTCACCCTCCAATCCTGTTGCCACGTCGGTTTTTTTTATCCAGACCCAGATGAGCTCTACCTAACCTGCTGGCCTTTGTCGAGTCTTCCCTTCGATCAGCAGGCCTTTCAGAAAACGCTGCAGCCTTGGCATCCAAGGGCCGAAGGGAGTCCACGCGTCGCACATACAATGGCAGAATACAATATTATCTTAAATGGTGCAGAAGGGCGGCTACTGATCCCCGCTCAGCACCTCTAACAGTAATCGGGAATTTCTTGATGAATCTTTTTTTCCTAAGAAGTAGTAAGGGAAGTACCGATTCTATGTCATTTTCTGTTTTTTCACTTTTCTCTCCAATTTTGCTGTGGGTACATACATCAAATTTTTTAAAAAACAAATAGTCTAAAAATCGCCCAAAAATAATTCTAAATTTTGCTGGGTACCTATACACCAAAATTAGCACAAAATCAAGAAAATAAACACTGTTTTCCATAGTCTACAAGCATACTATTTCTCCAGGGCGCCCGGGCAAAACCAAAATAACGAGGCAAAAAAAACTTAAAATAACACAAGCCAAAAAAATATTATATCGCCATTATAAAAGATGGAAATTAAACCTTTGATTCAGGCACATCCACTTTTAGAGAAAATTCTTTCTGCATTTAAAACTACTCAATGTATAACGCACGATTGCGAAAGTTGCTTTTATACGAGAGATACGGGTCGCGAATATTATATTCACGTAGATTCAAAATCGTTATTAGAACTGGTCTACCTATGCTACGAGAGAGGTACGTTTCTTAATCTATTAAAGTGTTACGACGATGTAGTCGAAAGAGAAAGGATAAAAGAAAACGATAATTTATCTTTTTGTATTCACTGCGAAGATGTGAGTCTAGACATTACGGAAGATGACGATCTCATAGATTATCTTTATTATACCAACCAAGATGAGGAAGACAGAGATTTTCTTAATTATACTACGTTAGAACTCGAATACGACGATAGCTTTATTATCAATCTAAAAGATTTAGTCTCGATAGATTATCGCGAATGGTTAACTCTCGCGAATGACCGCGAGTCTCTCTAACGAAGTTTAACGGCCAAAAAATAACCCTCATCTCTACTAGAGAGGTGAGGGTTATTTTTTTGCGTTACTAACTACAACTACTCTTTGCAAGGAGCGCTAGGCCTAGTCCCTAAACTCTCTTGAGCACTTGCGTAGCTAGGAGGTTTATCTATACTCACGTTAGAATCACGCTCATATTCTTTAGCTACGACTAATTTAAAGTTGTAAGTTTTGCGATAAGATCTTTTTTTTCTTTCGCTAGAAGCTCGACCACTTTCTTTTCGACCTCATCGTCTATTTCTTTTTGGTTTCTATCGGACTCTTCTCTCGCTTTAGTTTGCGTCCTAATAGCTTCTTTCATTCCATTAAACTTTTTTAATTCATCGTTAATCAAAGTAAATTCTTCGTGACTTACATCGCCATCATCTACAGCCTGAGACACCAATTCATTTATCGTATTTAATTTTGTTTCTGCTACTACTCTAATCTCATCGTGTTTCTTAGCTTTACCTCTAAACTTTTTACTAAATCGTTTTAATGCCAAACTTACACCCACGCATCCTATAGCTAATCCTTCTAACACCACGCCTATGGGTATACTAATGACACCTACAACGCTGACTATGCCTATGGTGCCGGATAAAGCTCCTAAACATTCCATAACGATCTCTGCGTTGGATAAACAGGTAATAATTTTATTATACTTTTTGTGCAACCGTTCTCTCTTATCTCTCTCGTTAGATATCTCTTTTTGCACACGTTCGATTTTATTTAACCTAAAGACTGAAGACTCGTTCGTTTCTATAGGGACAACGGGCAATTTAGGGTAAACGGATTCTGCGGTCATTTTATAGAGTAGTATATTTTATACTACTTATTATTTTAAATTTTTTTGCACGTATACGAGAATCAAAGCACCGACACCAACCAATAATGTCCACACGTGATCCGCCAACCAACCGACCGTCTTGCTCAATAGATTAAACAACCAACTCGCGATACCGCCCAAAATACCCGGTAAAGCGGCTAATAACTTACCCCCGAGCTTTTTTAGCAAATTAGCCAAGTTTTTTAAATGATTACTTATCCAATCTTTCAAGCTACCTCCGGTAGGCGGAGTAGGCGTCGGAGTAGGAACTGCCGCTGCAGCGCCGCCAGCAAAAGCCGACACCAAAGATTCAACGATAAAACCTATAGCTAAAGCAAACGCGGTCAATACACTTACAACGTTCA
This sequence comes from Hippasteria phrygiana, assembly GCA_037893225.1. Taxonomy (NCBI): domain Eukaryota; kingdom Metazoa; phylum Echinodermata; class Asteroidea; order Valvatida; family Goniasteridae; genus Hippasteria; species Hippasteria phrygiana. The sequence continues at coordinate 395,412 of JAZGUH010000774.1, read as the reverse complement.
CACCCTGTTCTCGAAACAGAATTCTAATCTTTTCTCTTAGCGAGGTATTACTATCTAGCATTTTATTAATCGTTTCTTTGATTCTACCGATTTGACTTTTGAGTCCTCGTTCATTTTCGAGCGCCGATGTCATTCTAGCGGATCTTTCATCATTTAGATCTTTTAATCGTTCGGTTATTACTCGTCTATCTTCTTCGCTCGTTGCTTCAGTTAGTTCAGCTTTGGTTTGATTAATTTCATCATCTAGCCTTCTTATTTTAGCTAAATTTAATTCTAAATTACCTTTGAGAGTTTGTAACGCTTTGTCTAAACCAGCAATTTCTCTCAAGTTGTTTACTCCCGTAATTTTTTTAATTACTATTTCTCGTTCATCTAATACTTTTTCTAGTTTATCCGATACACTTTCTCGTTCATCTAATACACTTTCTCGTTCATCTAATGCTGTTCTTCGTTTATCTATTACTCCCCTCGATCTATCTAATGTTTCTACTCGTTCATCTAATGTTCTCGCTAATTTATTTAATGCGTTTACTTGTTCATCTAACTCTTTTTTTTGTTCATCTAATCCTCTTTTGTATTCACCTAATAATTCACTTTGTTCTTTTATTTCTCCTCGTGGATCTACTTCTGTTAATACATCCTCTACTATTTCTTCTACGATTCTTCTAACAATATCAGCGACTTCTGGAATATCTCTCTGATCAATATTTTCGAGTTGTATCTGATCTAATTCTTGTTGTAATTGCGTAGATACGCTCGTAGGTTTTACCAAACCCAAATCGTCTTTAAAAAATATAGTAAAGTTTCTGTTTGGAAATCTCGCATAAAAGTTTTTTTTTAACGTCACTTCAGCTACAAATTTACCGGGATTATTTTCAGCAGTCAATCTAACACCGCCGAAGTAAATACCTTTTTTATCTTTAGTAAAAAATTCGTACCTAATGAGTTTTGGTCTAACTAAGCCGCCTTTTTTCTTCTCCCAATAATCATAAAAATCATTAGCTAAACCTTCTTTATTTATATCACGATATTTATCTATAATATTACCAGCTTCATCAATCGTCTCAGGTGGTTGTGGTTCAGCCGATCTGTTTAATTCAAAATCACGGTCGGGGTTTAAACCATCGTCGACATTGGTATCTTGAAAATCATCATCGACTCGTTCGTCTTCTTTTCGACCCATGTCATCCATTTCGAACTCTTTTCCACCTTCAGCCATTTTATAAAGTCATATATTTTATATTTTACGTAGTATTTACCACATTCTGAGGAATTACTCCTTGACTCACCAACCAAGTCTGAGTAGCTAGAGCGCTACCTACCGTAGCGGTTATTTTAATCGTATCTTCTACGTCTAGCTTTCCTAAATCGGCGGGCTTAATTTGCAAAAGTTTTTTACTCAACATAGTATAACCTACGGTTAACAAACTCAACACAGCGCCGTGATAAAGAGTATTTGCAACGTTCTTCGTATCCATTTTACTTGTACAAACATTTTATTTTTTTTATTTATTCCATTTCTAATAGTTCTTCAACTTTAGGGGTTACGCTCGCGGTCGTAACTACTACGTCTCGCTGAGGTTTACTCTTTTTAAACGCGAGATATCCTAGCGATAAAACAACCAAACCAACTATCGCATATCCCCAGCTCGGAATGTCTGCCATCGTCAGCGCTGGCGTTTGCTCTTCTTCTATACTTTGCATTTTTTGTATTTGTTTTTTCATCTTTCTGTTTCTTTCTGCCAGTCTTTTACCTTGCTCTACTCTTTTAGGGTCTTTCGCTCTTTTTTTTGTGACTCTTGATAGCGCCGGGGGAGTCGGAGCCGGGGGAGGCGGAGCCGGGGGAGGCGGAGCCGGGGTTTGGGGAGGCGGGGGAGTCTCTGCTATTTGATCCGTCGTTGTCGTTTCTAGGCTCATCTTTTATAGTAATACTACTATTATTTGTTGTTATATTACTACTACTATCTACCTGTAAATGTTTAGTCGTGATCAACATAGCCACCAAAGGAGATAAATAAACCCCATAATTATAATGCACTTCGCAAAGTAAACTGGACAAGCTGCTAGAAATAACGGGATCTTTTTCTAGGTCGTTGATAAGGGCTTCTTCGGAATCTAAACAAAGTTTATAACCGAATGGCGAAGCCAGCGGTAAAGTCGCGCCTAAAGCTTTTGCGTAACAGGTCAACACGCAACTCCCCAAACTGACTATCATTTCTTTACCGAGCTTGGCTTCGTATCTTTTATATAGCTTTTCTTGTTTTTCTACAGTCAATCCCTCTATTTCATTGACGGAGTATTCTTTACCGAAATATTTTTTAGAATCACCGGAAGCAACTACGCCCAAAAGTCTATTTTTAGGCGCAGTTGCTTCTGGGATCGTGGGTGTAGCAGCTATGGGTTCTTGAGATAACGTGCTTAGAGATTCTATCGACTTGCTCATTTAAAATAGAACTATATTTTTTAATCTTATTTCTACAAGAAATATAATCGTAAGAAAATAAAGATAAGTTGATGGCTATTACTAGTTTTAATAATAGGTCTAGATATTCTATCATATTTTATAGATGACTAGATAATCTATAGATCATCTATTAGTTATCTATAGATCATCTATCAGGTATTTAACAGGTATCTAACAGGTATCTATCAGTTATCTATCAGGTATTTAACAGGTATCTATAGGTCATCTATCAGGTATCTAACAGGTATCTAACAGTTATCTATATATCATCTATTAGTTATCTATAGATCATCTATCAGGTATCTAACAGTTATCTATAAATCATCTACAAATCATCTAATAGGTATCTATAGATCATCTATTAGTTATCTAATAGATCAACTGCCAACAGACTGGAGGATCAGTTTTTACTAATAATTTACTAAAAGGGGTGTCTCTTAAAATCTTTTTAATTCTCGATCGTTCTTCTAAAGGCACCGCATCATTTTCATCGAGGCATGAATCGAAACTATTTTTATCTTTGCAATAGAACAATACGACAAATGCAGTTTGAGCTCTAAAATCTGTCATTACGCAATTATACTTTTGAGTCATCAACCAACAGTAGTGATTGTCGTGCCTACCGCTAAATGCCAATTTCGTTAAAACGCAAGTGTTTTTCCCGAGCGCCGCCTTACGATATTTTATGTCTTGTTCCGAGCTACAATCGTCTATCAAAAATAGAACGTGCGATCCTTTAAATCGAGCTCTATAAAATGCTAAAGCTTCGTTGAGGGTCACCTTTTCTACCTCTAAATCGCATGGGTATATCTCGGGATCTAACCACAACCAACGTCTCTCGAGATAAGTCTTGTTGTTGCTCAACGTAGGACAAATAACTACGATCTTTTCAAAGTGATCTTTATACTCAGTTTCTAATAGATCTAAAATATATTTGGTTTTACCCGAATTAGTCCTACCGCAAACTATCGCGCAGTGTGGTGTTTTTGGAAACGTTTTATGCATTGCTTATTTATAGTAAAGACTATTTTAAGAGTAACTACCGCTAAATCTTCCGTCTTCTAGCACCAACTGACCATCCATCACCAAGAAAACGTAACACGTTAGAGAACCAGCTGTCTCAGCCTCTCTTTCTAAATGGAGAGAAATACCTCCACCTACGTCTCCTATTTTCCTGCCAGAACCGTGACTTTTATTGTCATCGGTTACCCTCGTATCTAGCCAAAGACCGTAACTAGTGCTTAAATAGGAGCCTAGAGTCATATCGTGTAATTCCAAGTCTTTAGACACGCTGGCGCCAAATTCTGTATTAGAGTCTCCGAAAAACTTGGTAATCTCGTCCCAGTGTTGATAACGCTTCATGCCCTGACTATACAATTGATTCGGCTTACCCTCTATCGTAACGTCTACTTTTTCGATCTTTGGATTATAAAAAATTCGAGGATCTTTTTCGCCCGATTCTTTAAATAAAAGAAGTATACCTTTGAGACTTCTAATGGCTTGATTGAGATTAATGTTCCAAGTAGTATCGGACTTGTTTAGCGTTAAAACCGTATATCTTTGAACTTTTTCGTATAGAAAATGAGTTTTACCTCGATATTTTTGTCTGATATTATCGGCCAATGTTTTATTAGTCACCGTTTCAAACTCGAGATCTAACCCAGAAATTTTATACTTTGCGTTGTTATCGGTAGATTTTACTACGCTATCGTGATCGTTAAATGTAAATTCGTAAGTTAGTCTGTCTTTGAGCGTCGATGGACTAAAAGGCTGATGATCCGTAAGCATTTCAAAATCTAGAGGAATGTAATATCGATTACCGTAAGCGTTGGCAATCGCTTTGTCTTTTCCACCATTCGCGCTAGCAATCCCATCGCTAGCGCCGATTCTGAGTTTCGTGATGTTGCTATCTTCGAGTCCTCGATACGCATCGTTCGCGCTGGCTGGTCGCCACATGTCTTTATACGCGTTATATACATCGGCATCCGTAAACGCTACGAAATCTTTACCTTCTAGTTTGATTCTTACGCCGCTAATTAAATTTCGTGCGACGTTATAATATAGAGTTCTTGCATCATCTTCGCCAGTGCCTTCAGATTCTAAGTCTATATTAAAAGCTAATCGTACTGTACCCGGTACGACTACATCGTCTTGACTCAACATAGGAAATTCAACGATCAACAGACTGCCAGCCGATGCGGTACTAGGATTATGAGTAATAACCATCGATTGCCTCAATCCCTTCAACGCTCTAGGATTTTTTAAACTTCTGTGTGGATTCAGTTTGCTTCCATAAATTGCGTTCATTTTACTTAACGAAACAAAAAAATAAAAAGCTTTTTTTACTTAACGAAACAAACTTAAACTTTTAGACAAACTTATAAACTAAGTAACCTAAAACAGCAGTGCCTCCTAAGATAAATACAATTTCACCATCTTTTTGACCTTCGCTGGGTACGTAAAAGTCTGACAATACAGGTTCACGAGGTAATCGAATATCTTCGTTGGTTACTTCGTTATATTCTATCAACGCCTCATCTACATTTTGAAAATCTTTTTGAGCCCTGGCTTCTTTATGTAGTCGATCGTTTAGATAATCTAGATACTTGGTTCTTTGTTCCACCCACTCTTGTTTAGCTCGAGTTAATTGTTCTAAAGCGAGGTCGTGTCGTTTACGTTCTTCAGCCGACGACCCACCCATACTCGAAAATAGAAAGTTCGATCCGGTAAACGCCAAAGCGTTTACAATAGCTCCACCAATCATCATTAATGCACTCGCCATTTTTAATAAGTCGTTAAAATTTTTACAAGTATAAAATAAAATGGAAACAAAACTAAGTAAAATATTTTACAGCCCTAAAGGATATTGGAAAGGTGCAGGCGCTATAAAAAAATTATCGTTAAAAGCCAACGTACCCGAGCCAGACGTTAGAAATTGGTTGAGAAAACAAGCCATGTGGCAAATATATTTACCACCCCCCCAGTTTTATACCGAGACCTACGAGTCTCAATAAGACCATCGCCCGACCTAATGAAATGCATCAAGCGGATCTGTTGTATCTACCTCACGATGTAGTTAAACGCAAAAGATATAAATACGCGTTGACGATCGTCGATGTGGCCACTCGATATAAAGAAGCTGAACCCTTGACGAATAAAACGAGTACTCAAGTTGTAGAGGCGATAAAAAAGATTTACAAAAGATCGCCCTTGTCTTGGCCTCTCACGATAAAAGTAGACCCCGGTACAGAATTTATGGCTGAATTTAATACTTTGATGCGAACTCGCAACGTCGCAGTACAGAAAGGCGAGGTTGGTAATCATAGAGCTCAAGGTATAGTAGAAAGATTTAATCGTACTTTAGCCGAAAGATTATTCGGTCATCAATACGCTCAAGAAATGTTAGAGCCTACCGAGCGTAGCCGAGAGTGGGTAAAAAGATTACCCGAGGTCGTAGCTGCGTTAAACAACGAAGAAACTAGATTGATATCGACTATGAAAGGCAAACCGTTAACTCCTCGAGCGGCTATGTCTCAGTTAGAAATAAAACAATTGAGTTCCTCGGGGCTCAAGAGCCCCGAAGTCGCGCTAAGCGTAAATGACGATATCGTTAGATATCTTTACGCTCCTGGAGAGCTCGAAAAAGACGTTAGAAGAAGAGCTACCGATCCTATTTGGAGCTTAGAAATGTATACGATTAGAAGGAGAACGACAAATCCCGGACAGCCCGCGTTATACTGGCTGAATAACGGTCCCAAGAGATCGTTCGTTAAGAAAGAATTAATGGTCGTTCCATCAGATACTGAGTTACCACCTTCCTCAGCGACGTAAAATATCGTAAGCTAGATACCCAACCCCAGCAACGGCTATTAAACCAACGACTAAAGCCGTTTTTTCTTGTTCGTGCGAGTCTGGCGGAGGTGTAGCTGCTCGCGTAGGGCGTGGCAGAGGGGGTGGTGGGGGTACTTGCGTAGCTACGACCTCAGGTAGCGGAGGTGTAGGGGTTGGTAACTCGTCTAAATCGTCTAAATTCTGCTGGGGTACTACACGACTCTCTTTTACGGGAGAGGGTGGGGTTGGTGGCGTAGCTACGTCGTCTAAATCGTCTAAATTCTGCTGGGGTACTACACGACTCTTTTTTACGAGAGAGGGCGGCGTTGGTGGCGTTACGACGTCTGAGTTCAAGTTGATGTTTAATCCTATCGATGCGTCGGGTGTAGCTATCTGTATATTATTATTATAACCTTGGTGAATACCGACTAAAAGCTCCATATTTGATGGAATTAAGTATAATCCAGGGCTAATCACAAAGTTTAACGAGCTTCTAGCGTACTGTAAAGAATTTTGAAATCTGGTTATAGAAGATTCCAAGTCCGTATGGCTGTTGATTATGTCTTCTACTATATTTTCAAATTGTCTTTGCGAATCTAATCCGGTACCCGCAGTTAGTATACTCGTTTTTGTTTGGGCTTGCGCACCGAGTATGGCGTACACATACGTTCTAACGCTTTCGTTTATTTTTTCTATACCGACGTCGGTAAACGAGCTCTTCTGAAGTATAAACTTTCTAAAACCGAGTCGTACAACGTCCGCGGATTGTCTGATATACGCGAGCGTTATTTTACTAAAATGTTTCGCATCGCCAGACTCTACAAATCCCATGTAGGTGGCGCCGGGGTTCATAGCTTCATAATCGTATTCCCACAATTTATTAGCCGTTACATAGTCACCCGTACTAGGGTCATATTCAGCCGAAACCTTGTAAAGCTTAATAGGGGTATAATTTTTACCGGGTACGGGTAAAGGTATATCTGGCGAGTACTTGTTTATTTTAAACAGGTAAGAATAAGCGGTACCTAATCCTCCAGAAGTTAAGTCTACGGTCTGTTTAAAACTCAAGTTTGGATCGACATTAAAATGTCGACAAATATCGCTATAAGCGCCTTTATCGATGCCGTTGTTTAGATCGTCGAACGTATCGTCTTCTGGAACTGGGCATTTTAAAAAGTAAAGTATCTTTCTGATCGTGAAATATACGTGAAACTTGAATAAAGCCGATATTACGGGGTTTTTATGTAGCAACGATTCTAGTCCTACGCCGCAACCCGACGTCGCGCACCAAAATGCGAAGTTGAGTTGATTTTGATAAAACGTCATTGGGTCCGATGCGTAACGTTCGACCACTTCGTCGTGTTTTACGTCGGACATTTTATAAGCGCTAAATATATCCGTTAAATTAGAGATAAAAGAACTATTGTCGTTGGTGTTTACGACGATATTAGGTTGACTCAAATGCATGTTCAATGGGGTACTCTCCGGGGTTAAATTCATTTTATTTTAAATAAACCAAATATTTTTTTTGTTCTTTTAAAATGGAATCGCACGTTTTTGAAATGTTTGATAACGAACGAACGTTTAGACTGTCAAAACCTATAGATAACTCCAAGGGAGATTACAGTATGAGTTTAACCAGCGCGATAGTAACCGCGGGCTTCTACAACATGGCTAGCAATAGCGAAATTCTCTATTTTATACATCAAATCGATCCAAACACTGGTAAAGAAACGGGTAGAACGGATGGTAAAATTGATATTCCTGCTGGATATTACGATATAGATTGGATCGAAGAGAGACTAAGTAAATTAGTTTGGTTAGAAGTCTCCGTAGATAAACTTAATAAAAAAATATCTTTAAATGTAACGGAAGAAAATAACGTTCTACGCTTTGATAAAAACATTAAACAATTGTTGGGGATAACGGTCAAAAACTTAGTTTTTGGCGTAGATTATGTAGGACATTATAATACAATGCCCGTCGATGCAATTTTTTTACATTGCGATCAGTTATCTACGTCTAATAATTTCTATAACGGAAAGAGCACGCACTTGTTAGACGTTATACCGATAACGAAAAGAGACGATACGCTCGTAGAGCGTGCAAGATTAACCGCTCGTAGACTCGTGGGTGATAAGATAAACCAACTTAGCTTTAGCATCAGAGACCGAGACGGCGATTTAATAAATAATCGAGGAAAAAAGATTAGTTTTAACTTGACGATAGGCTATTTTTGAAGATTTTTTGAAGAAGATTTAGGTTTATTAAAAATGGAATCGCACGTTTTTAAAATGGATGGTAACGAACGAACGTTTAGTCTGTCAAAACCTATAGATAACTCTGAGGGAAATTACTGCATGAGTTTAAACAACGCGATATTTACCGTCGGTTTTTCTAATATAGCTCAACGTATGACTATAGGATGGCGAATATATGGCGGCGATACGGCGAGTAACCAAAACGGCGAAAAGGTAATTCCGGCTGGAAATTATACTATCGATGAGTTAATAGATGAATTTAATAAATTAAGATTGATCGTAGTTTCCGTAGACAAGATTAATAAAAAGATTATTTTTAATCTCGGTACGGTATCGGAAGATAAATATGTTTATATTGATTTCGATCTATATACTCAAAAAGTGTTGGGTCTACCCCGTAATTGGTTCCCTAATGTTGATGGTGAAATTGTAGGATATTATAATATAAATTATGTGAATGCAATTTTTTTACATTGCGATCAGTTATCTACGTCTAATAATTTCTATAATGGAAAGAGCACGCACTTGTTAGACGTTATACCGATTGCATATACTGAGGTTGAATCGAATGTAATATCGACTGTCCAGAATAAAAGAAAAACTGTCATACCTCTAATTAGGAGTAAAATACCCGAACTGAGTTTTTCTTTCAGAGACCGAGATGGCGCTTTAATCGATAATAACCATAAGATATTTATTTTTCGAGTAGATATTTATCGATCGTCTTGTTCTGGTTAAAACGATAACCGTAAGCCAGGGTGTCTATACCATTAGGTAAAATATATCTCTTCGTATCTAAAGGATTTAAAGATTGCTTGACTTGAGCCTCCGTGTATATCATGTGGCGCTCTGTTCCAAAACGAATCATCTTGTTTAAATAGCATTCGTTCGATAAAACGCATCGCTTGTACTTTTCGTAAGATAGATCGTTGTTTATAACCACTCGGTTTACGCCTTTGGCCTTTTTTAATACGACGTCTCCGTATAAAATCGAGTACATCTTCGATCTGATGCAAGTAGCTTCGCTTATGACTTTTCCTCCGCATTCGTCTTTAAATTTACCGATAACTTTCTTGTTTGTCTCGTTGTATAAAAAGTGGTCTTTCTCATAGTTGCTAAAATCGTACGAGTCAGACTGTTTTTCTAGATCCCGATAAACGTCTTTCGTATAGATAATCAAAAGCAGCGAGTCCGTGTCTGTATACATCAATCTTACTTTATCGCCATACGTCTTTTTTAGTTGGTCGTAATAAAAGTCGTACATTAGAGTCTTCGAGAGGTCTAAGATACTAACGCCGCAGTAAATCGGTTTATTTAAATACGTTTTCTTTTTGTACGATTCCACGAATGAGAGACCGCATTCTTTAAACGCAGTAGTAGACTTGTAACAAGGTTTAGAAATCATCTCTTTGTATTCTTTTACTTGATCGTTTCTCAGTAGCGCACCATCTATTCTATTTCTGACATTTTCCATCGTTTTTCCGAATACAGAATTATTCATTAATTTGAAAAAGTCTTTTTCGAAATCCGACTTTGCTTTCGTTCTGAGTTGCGTGTTTTTATCGATGTATGATTTCATCCAAGGTTTTTGTTTAAATTGTAACGCCCGATGTACTTTATTTAGTTTTAGGCCCAATGTCAAACACTGTTTCAAATTTACGTAGTGCAATACATATTTTTCTTTTCGATATAGCGTACCGGTTAATTTTTTTACCTTAGTAGCGTCTCCTATATCACTCGCCAACTTTCGTTGATACTCCGATAACCATTCTTCAGGTATGATTATATTATCGGCGGCTAAAGGATAATCGTTGTGTAGATCGTGTAGTTCGGCTGGATATTCCAGGTCAACTTCGAACATATATCCCGTTGGAGCCTTATCTTTTAACGCCATGATACGATCGTGCGTAAATTGACTCGTGCCGACCCATTTAAATCCTCCGTAAGGTATCGCTCGACTCATGGCCCATCCGTAGAGGTTGTTGGCGTCTAGATAGAGAATATACGAATCGGGTTTATCTCGATCGTGAGAAGCTAGGTACTTATTGTTGGCCTTGGCATAGCGACATGAGCCGACGCTCGATATTCCTCCTCTTTTCGCTTTTTCAAAAAATATATGTTTATCTATATCCGTCAAGAGCTCTAATTCTATTTTAGTGTGCCTCAGCAACGCGTCCCAACTTAACCCCGGTGCTGTGAAGTAGTTGGCTGGATCCAACTTGTAATTCGTTCTACACATTTGCCTAAAATTCTGGAATACGCCGGCTAGTAATAGAGTATCCGCGGTTACGTACAAGTCGTGGTATTCGCCCATGTTTTTTATGTTAAAGGTCCGCCATACTCGTTGCGCGCGCGAGTATTCTTCGTCCGTTATATGTTTATCCTTTAGAGCGCTGAAAAAATAGTGTTTAGCTGGCAAACTAGTTTCGCTAAATCGTTCAAAGCTATCCATATACTCGTACGGATATACACCCTTTTGTAATAAGATGTCTGCGTTCTCTTCGCCATAACGTTTCAGTAGTAGCCTAAAGGCGTCTCTCGGGCAAGACATTACCAATTTGTCGAGACCGCTAGACATAAAATGAAACGAGTCGATAAATCTATATTGACCGATCGAAAATGAAATGTATTTTTCTGAATTTTTGGGTATACACCAGATATCTCGTTGATACTTGGAAATACCCTGCATGATCAAGTGCGCGTCATAGTTTTCTAAGTTGTGAAATACGACCGGTATTTTCGTTTCGCCGGGTTTTACTCGTAATTTAAGATTACAGTAAGCGTGCGCGGCTCCTCTGTACTTGCCAGTAGTGTGACAATGATCTCTTACTTTTCGAAATTTGTTAATTTTCTTTTGGCAGAACGTACATGTTTTCTCGACGTATCCCTTTTCGTTTTCGTACGTGTATTCTTCAAGTTCTTCTTTGCTTTTAGGTTCTACGGGCTTGCAGCACTGACAATTACACGAGTAATTTGGATAAATCGGTTTTTCGCAAATCCAGCACTCGTTAGAGTTTAGGTGTACAACCTCTTCTTTTAGCGTATATATTATCGGCTTAATGCGAGCTAGTAATTCATTAATCTTAGGTTCGAGTTCTTGCAACGAGGTTATAAAATTGTCTATAGCGCGTTCACCTCTATAAGTCTTTCGCTTGATCCGCTTACCATCGCATCTCACTACAACGTACGAATAACCGCAGGCTTTGTGCGTTGCGATTTTACCCTCGGTCTCTTTTTCTGGTACGAGTGTATGACATACCGTCGTCTTTGTTTTTTCTAAGATAGATTCAAAGTCGGCGTATATGACGTAGGGTGCATCTTGTAAATTCTTAAAGTTTTTAAACTTGAGAATGCTTTTGTCCAAGTATTTGTTCGCATTTTCATGCGGCATTTTAACGGTAGATAAAGCAGAGTCTATTCCTTCGCAATCTTTTACGTGTATGTCCAGCTTCTCTTTCGAATTAAAATGCGTTAAACATCTCAAGCAAAACAGTTTGCGGTGCTGACTATTGGTAACGCCAGATAAAAATCTAGGTAAGTCACTTATCCAACAATAATGACCGTCAAATAATAGCAAACTGATAGTTTCTGTATCGTATGGTCTTTTAGATAAATATAGCGGATATATCAAGCCCATTTTATCTTGCGGATAGGTTTTATTTTTGCAGTCTGCGTCGTATCCCAACACGTTTATACTTATATCGTTTTGTCTTTCTATTCTCGCTACCTGACTTATGGGTGTGGGAAAGTCTATGTTGGTGAAGTTTAATCCATCATCGGTTTTATAAGTAGATGGTGTCTCTCCGCGAAATTGGTACTTTGGGTTTGTTGCTAATTGGTTTTTAACTCTATCGGTATATATACCTAGGGCGGCTCTTAAACACCATCTTATACACTCTTGATCTTCGTTTTTGATGTTGAAGGTTGCGTGTTTTTTAGTTATATACTCTGGTAGTTTTACGTAAGAAGCGCCCACCAGAGGCTTAACTCTGTTTATGTTGATGTAAAACGCGACTATTTTATCTATTGTCCAACCACTTCCTTCATTCGTATATTTATCTATCTGAGATAATATCGTTTCGTATTGATGCCTGATAGCTACAGCTATCTCGCTCTTGTTTAAGACTCGATTTTGATAACTAAAATGAGTAGCGGTTGATTTTGTAGTCTCAACGCCCGATTTTTTTACATACTTTATTTTCATAGCGATCTGTAGTTTCATCGTTTTTATTTCTCTTAATTCAGCGACGATTTTGTTTTTTATCATCGACTTATGGGTGTTGTAAAATTGCTCCGGATCGTCGGTAAACAGACTCGGAATCAGTTCCAAATTTCTATAACTGTTTTCAAATCTTCTAGTCTCTCGAAAGTCTGCTTCTCGAAAAGTATTTTGCTCCTTAAATCTTTTTATAGCTTTGACGTAATCTTTTTTTGTCGCTCGACCATTTCTACCCGTTGGTGCGACTCGAATATTTTTATCGCGCGCGAGTCGCGCTAACGAAGCTTTAGATCGTATTCTCAAATTTTTAAATTTTTCTTCTTCTCTTTTTATAGCTCGAATATAATCTCGCCTGATATACGTATTACGGCGTCCTGTTGGTATTCCTAAAATTAAGTCATAGTTATCGACATATCTTTTTAAAGCTTTTTTGTTCCATTTATTGTATCCTCGAATCGTGGGTTGTGTCTCCATCTTTTATAATGGCGATATAATATTTTTTAAAAAAAATAAAAATTTATTTAATTTTTTTTTGGCTTGTGTTATTTTAAGTTTTTTTTGCCTTGTTTCGCCGGGCGCCCTGGAGAAATAGTATGCTTGTAGACTATGGAAAACAGTGTTTATTTTCTTGATTTTGTGAAAATTTTGGTGTATAGGTACCCAGCAAAATTTAGAATTATTTTTGGGCGATTTTTTGACTATTTGTTTTTTAAAAAATTTGATGTATGTACCCACAGCAAAATTGGAGAGAAAAGTGAAAAAACAGAAAATGACATAGAATCGGTACTTCCCTTACTACTTAAGAACTGTCTGTGGCAACTATAAGGGGTTGTAGTCCGGCGATTGCTGCAATCCATAGGGGATTTTCGGATGGTTCACCCGTTTCGACTAATGATGCTCTCTATCTCAACTCCTTAAAGGCATGTTTACCGAGCGGCCTCCGCAACGCCATCTGATGCCCTCTTGGGACCTGGGTAATGTTCTGCAGGTATTGGCTCAACAACCCTTTGAGCCACTTCCGAGTGCTTCCCTGATAGACCTGACTGTGAAGTCGGTTTTTCTTTTAGCTGTGGCAACCGCCAGAAGGCGAAGTGAACTCCACGCTCTCACAATTGCTGATGGCCACATCAGGTGGGAACCGCATGGTGTCCGCCTTATACCTCCCCAAGGCTTCCTAACCAAAAACCAGTCGGCCTCGTTTTCTCCCCGGACATCTTCGTGCCGCAGATAAAAACGGTCTCCGCAGTGATGGAAGACAAGCTGTGGTGCCCCGTGTGGGCGCTTAGGTGGTACCTTGCTCGCAATGAAACTCTCAGAAGTTCTATTATTCCGGCTCTTTATAACTGCAACGTCCCCGCACAGAGCCGGTTCCCGTGATACCATTTCTCGCTGGGTCGTTAGGGCCATTCGAACATCCACCTCAGGCAGGCCAACTCAATCGACTGGTTCCGTGCATGCCCATGATACTAAGGCAACTGCGACGCCTTTGGCATTTCTTAAGGGGGTCAGTAGTATAGAAATCCCCGATTCTATAACAATTCCAAAAATTTAAAAATCTCCCCAATTTTGCTGTAGGTATATACACCATTTTTTGGGAAATTTTGAAATTCCGAAATCGTCTAAAAATCGTAAAAAATAAATCAAAATTTCTCTAAATTTTGCTGTATATCTATACAGCAAAATTTGCAAAAAATCTACAAAATCAGAAAATGAAAAAGAGTTTTTTAGTTGTTTACACACATACTTTTCCATGAAATTAATTTCTTGAGACAAAAATACCCCCATCTCTACACTCAGTAGAGATGGGTTTTTTTCTGATACGTAGATCTACTGTATAAATAACTACAACTATTCTTCATACGGAGCGCTAGGCCTAGGCTGTAAACTCTCATAATTAGGCGGCTCACCTATACGTTTACGACTGTAGGGAGTACTAGTATCGTACTCTTTACATATTTCTAATCTAAAGTTGTAAGTTTTGCGATAAGATCTTTTTTTTTCTTTCTCCATTCTCTCGACAACTTTCTTTTCAACCTCATCGTCTATTTCTTTTTGATTTCTATCTGACTCTTCTCTAGCTTTTGTTTGAGTTCTAATGGCTTCTTTCATTCCATAAAACTTTCTTAATTCGTCGTTAATCAAGGCAAATTCTTCGTGACTTACATCGCCATCGTCTACGGCCTGAGACACTAATTCATTTATCGGCTACTACTCTAATCTCGTCGTGTTTCTTGGCTTTACCTCTAAACTTTTTACTAAATCGTTTTAATACTAAACTTACACCCACGCATCCTACAGCTGCGCCTTCTAGCTCCACGCCTATAGGTATACTAATGACACCGACAACGCTGGCTATGCCTATGGTACCAGACACGGCTCCGAAACATTCTATAACGGTCTCTGCGTTAGATAAACAGGTAATAATTTTATTACACTTTTTGTGCAATCGTTCTCTCTTATCTCTCTCCGCGGCTATCTCTTTTTGCACTCGTTCGATTTTATTTAACCTAAAGACTGAAGACTCGGCCGTTTCTCTCGGAACATCGGGCAATTTAGGGTAAATAGATTCTGCGGTCATTTTATAAAGTCGTATATTTTATACGGCTTATTATTTTAAATGTTTTTGCTTGTATACGAGAATCAAAGTACCGACGCCGATCAATAACGCCCACACGTGTTCCGCCAACCAACCTATAGACTTACTTAATAGATTAAACAACCAACTCGCGATACTACCCAAAATACCGGGTAAAGCGGCTAATAACTTACCCCCGATCTTTTTTAGCAAATTGGCCAAGTTTTTTAAATGATTACTTATCCAATCTTTCAAGTTACCTCCGGGTTTGGGTGTAGGAGTAACGGGGTCGGAGTAACGGGGGCCGGAGCAGGAACAACCGCCGTACCACCACCACCAACCGCCGCACCACCGCCACCAACAGCCGCTATTATAGAAGCAACGATCGTACTTATAGCTAAAGCAAACGCGGCCAATATACTAACGACCGTCACGCCCTGTTCTCGAAACAGAATTCTAATCTTTTCCCGTAGCGAGGTATCTCTTTCCGAAATTTCGTCCTCGTTTTCACAAAGTGACGAATCCGCCCACGCAGCACAAAAACTGCGTTTTGAGAAAATCGCTTTTCAAGTTGGTCGCTTTTTGCAACTGTCATTTCGCCCTTCTTGTAATCGAAACTTCCAAATCTTTTTACTGATACGACAGCCTATTAGTTGAATAACATGACCAGATACCTATTCATACAATCGGGTGCGTAATTAAAGAGCTGTTAATTGCCAAACAGATTCGCCACTTCGTGAAAACGCAAAATCCGGAGCTCAATGGGTTCGCCACACACAACGCGCGGATTCGCCACTTCGTGAAAACGCAAAATGCTGACCTCAATGGATTCGCCACACACAACGCGGGATTCGCCACTTCGTGAAAACGCAAAACGCAGAGGTCAATGGATTCGCCAGTGAAGTGCTGCTTTTCCAATGAATATCACAGAACGCTTTCCTATGGGGATGCAATGGAATTGAGTGGGCGTTTGGCTCGTTGGGAGGTGGGGGGGGGGGGGGGGGGGGCTTTATCGCAAATGCTGTTTTGAAAAGGCAGTTTGCTCGTTCTTAGGCCTAGGCAAAATCAGTCTTTAAGTACTAACAGATTATGGTTATTACAGTGGCCCAGAATTTCAGAAATTATACTGTTTGACAGAATGCTGATGATGCACTACAACTCATGAGTGTTCACTACAAGTTAACGCCAAAGCAAAGCACACAAAAAATACAACTAAGATTGAAGGAAAAAAATTGTTTTTAATACAATGCCAACATTTTTATATTATATTTTTCCTTTTCAATTAAAAGTCAAGCAATACATTTTTTCTCTCAACCAGATCTACGGCACTTAATTATCGTTTTTCTTTTATGAAGCAAAGTGCCAGTATTGAAAATTATTGAGCATTAAAAGCTGTAATAAATTTCATTCGACATTTCTTATATATCTGTGTTACAAAATACCGTTCATTGTTAATCAGTTCATTTTTTAAATGTTCATTGTTAAAGAGTTCAATTACGCAACCTGAACGGAAGTTGAGGATAAGCAGAAATTAATGTTTCTAAATTAACTGCAATTATTTCTGGAGCTTTACTTTAAAAATGACTGATTAATTTAATTTAATTCACCAGTAGTTCTGCTCAAATATATGTGATTTGAAGCTCGAAAAGGGTGAGAATTCTTTCTCCACTGCTACTTTTGAGGTACTAAAACCTTAAAAAGTTTCCAAGAGGAACACTTGGTGATTCATCTTAAATATATAAACTTAAAAGTAGTGTATCATAGCAATTTATGAATTGTGCAAGAACGTGGGGAAACAGGAACTAAGAAAAAGACAAAAACAACAATCTAAAAAATGATCACAGTGTGTGTCCCGAGATCAAAGTGTGCCACAAGCAGTGGATTTCTAAATCAACATATTTATATAAGTAGGTGTGACACATCCATTCTGAGATGCGCACTTGCTTTGAAGAAGAAATATCAATTTACATTGGAGCTTTGAAGGTTGAAGCGCATATATTGTGTGTGCAAAACTTCAAGTAACAACCTTTCATTGTTTAGGAATGCTAAGAATCAACACGATTTAAAAGAAGGAAAAAAAAGGTGAAGGATTGTTGGGCAAGAAGACATATAATTTAGGATGCAGGGTAAATATTAACGACCTCGAAATCGATAATAAAATAAGGCTTATTTTATAAGCTGTACATACAAAGAGAGTTGAAACCTAAAAAGTCTCGAGTCACTGGAAAATCAAACTAACTTAAGTGAACTAATCACCTATAAATTTACAAATTTAAATCAACAACAAAACCACAAAGTTCTATAATTTGACAGCTTGCCAGCTAAGACAGAGCAAGCTGACATCATCACATTAAAAGTGATGAAGGTACTTTACAAATTTTCACAAAAGTGTTATGAAATGTTCATTGAGCCATCAAAAGTATAAAAAAAATTAAAACTAAGAATTTGTTGGACCAAATTACACGTATAGTCAATTATGTTTACGCCGAAACGATTAAATGAACTGGAGGCAGACATGTTTTGGGTAAAGACTAAAGAGACAGGCAAAGGCCTGGTTAGTCTTGGTTCCAAGACCTTCGTGTTCCTTTTTTTCCTTCCGAACGAGGGCGCTGTTTCTCAGTAAATCGATTGTGATTGTATTCGATAATGTTTTATATATTACACGCTCTGACAAGAATCGATTCTACTGTTCTTTGCTCGGTTCTTCACTTCCACGAAGGTCTTGGATATTTCTGTCCGCGGGTCTTAACTTTTTCTTTACTTTTTCGACATTCTCCTCCGACTTTCCGGGGGAGCCAATCAGCGATTGAGTTTGACCTTGACAAATGAATTATTCATAACTTGGCGAGCATGCACGGTTAAATAGGACGCGGTGCGGTCATCACCCTACCCTCTGGGTGCGGATTTTTGTGTATGTGTGTTGTGTTGTCTGGAAATTTGAATTCACCGCGCCCGGGCCCGACGCGTCGACCGTTGTATTGTTTTGGATGAAGGATTGCGTGATCCGCGTGACCCAGTCTGTCATGTCTGTGGGAAATATTTTTTAAGTTGACGTGTAGGCGGCACGCGACGTACGTGTCGTTAAAATCCGCGAAGTATTTGTAGTGCAGCTGATTTCTGTGGTGCAGCTGAAGTTTATTTAGACAATAAATAAAGTGTAGGTCTATACGAAATATTTGTGCGGATGATGAGTGAACATGTGAGGTATATTTTAATACTTCCGAATGCAAATTTAGAACTATAACCTTTGATAACAGCCAGTGTGTTTAGGTGCTTACTATTCCACATGTAATAGAAAAAATACATGCAGTGGTCGGTGTACATATATTGGTTCAAAGAACTACATCACAATTGATTTCATTACAGTCATAATTAATCATTTTCACAAAAAACAATTTAACAACAATTTTTATACAAAGGAAAACATATCTGAAAGGATTAACAAAAGGTGATACATACAGCGTACATAATAGCCCAACTTTTATAGTTAAATATAATCCCCAAAAAAATTTCGACAAGAAGAAGTGTTGATAAGTGAAGGCAAAAACATAGATTTCGGGGTTGTGGGGATGGGGAATATATCTCAACCCACACACCCTTTATGACAAGATCACCCCTAAACAATAAAACCAAGCAGAAGAACAAAATTAAAATGGACCAGGAGGTAATTATAAATTTCATATGGAAATTACAGTAGAATTGTCGGAAAGAGGGTTAAATTTGGGTTTGTGTATAGACCATAATTATTACATGTATAATAAACAGCGTAGTGTCCAATCCCCCCCCCCCCCCACCTATTCGAAATTTTCAGTTGGTTGGTTTTGGAAATGTCATGATAACCCCCCCCCCCCCCCCCCCTTTTTTTCTCGGTCTCCACACATGTCATAGTCAAATCATGGAGGCGCGCTTGAGTGAAGGCAACAATTTATGAGAAGGTATTACCCGATGACATGTACATTATATATTGTGCATGTACACTGTATGAGCTAGAACACTGGTGTATAAACATGTGAGGTGATAAACTTAAAAAAGACTTCAGAATGGAGGACGTCCCAGCCAGTTTGTATAAATAAATGTATTATACATTTTTTTTAAATGCCACATGTACATGTAATGTCGATTTTTTTACACTGAGTAGTATAATGACCGGTACATCTGCCAATTTAATTTTTCAGGATGGAAATTGAAAATACATGAAAAAGAGATGTAACAAATGGTGTGTTTCATATTTCTGATGAACTCTGTGGCAGTTCTAACCTTCAATGGTAAAGTATATGTTAACATAAATGTAACTTTACAATAATGGTTTAAAATCTTTACAGAAAAACATTTTATCCAGTGAAAAATTATGTTTACCTCAAGAATTAAAATAAATGAGTGAAGTTAACCATGCTTTGATTTTAAATCCACTGCATTTAAGTGGTTTGCTGGGCTTGCTATTTCAGACTTCTCTTTTTCATGTTTACTTTACACATGTAGGAATGTAATGTATTTAGTGGAGGAATTTTTTATTGGGAGAAATATAAATAAATAAGACAATGATGAATTTAAGCTCCACCTTGAAGACAAAGTGAGTAAAAACGTTTTTCAGTCTAAAGTTGACCAAAGACCGTCCTGTAAATTGTGTATGCAACTAACTGGACTAAAATATCCAATACAATACTGGGCCTGGCCATGGCTGGCTGCAAAAAAAGGCACCACATGTTTGTACATGTAATTAAACAATCTTTGATAAAAAATAATTTAAAAATTTGACTATTCTGCATTTATTCATTTACATTGGCTAATTAACATCCCAGATTAAAGTGCACACCTGCAGGTAAATTATCATTATCTCATTCTGGGACGTAGCAAGAAAGATCAGAAACTCCCAAGTTATTCAAACTTGAAGTTCAAGTACGTATATGTACACTATACAATACAATCCACAGTGTTTAAATGTGGATCTACATTGTACATAAATACATGTACATGTACATTGTATGTAGGCCTACAAGTGGCTTTTGTACACAGTAGTACATCCACGTTTTTTTCCAAACGGTATTATATTACACGTCGCGTCGACCGCAGGCGCATTTTGCATAATTGGGGCAATTGGTCAAACTTAACCATGGAGGTCAGACCAGTCACGTTATATGAATGATGCATGTTTAGCCACGATTTCCATAGTCGGGTCCCGCCCCCAAAAGTCCAAGACGTTACTGTAACTCCGTGATTGATCGCGCGCTCGCCCGCTGGTGACAGCCTGTAAATTGCGCCCTCTGTTGATGACAAGTATCAGACAGTAACGTCTTGGAACCAAGACTAAGGCCTGGTGTGATCTTGGTCCAATTCAGTATGACCTTCAATTGCACATTGTTCATTTACATTATCAGCACAGAGATGAACATTATGCGAAATACATGTATCATCTGTTGCTCAAAGCATTGAAACACAAGCACTCCGGACAGGCTGCAAAGACTTCTTTTTCACAGATGAAGTTATCACGAGAAACTGGTGTTAACTTGTTTGGTCAGTCTTGGTGGAATGTGAATCGTCACCTGAAGATGAAGGGAAAGAAAAAAAACATCAATGAGATGTCTTCTAAAAGAACAGATCTCGGTCTGACCACAAGTAAAGGCTCAAACGATAATAAGTTATAAAAATCAGCTTATAATGGAGTCATGTTGATTTTTCGAACTTAAATTTGTTGATATGTGTCAGTCTTAGGCCTACAACTACTTCCATTTGTGAACAATACTTAGCTCTGGCTATTGTTATCAGATTGACTTTGCATCAAAGAATATGTTAATCAAAAGGCATGTCTATAAATTAATGGAGCACTGTGGTCACCAACTTGGCCAACTTTAGAAGCATTCTGTAGAAGTATGCCAGATGTCATTTTAGAGCTCAACAAAGCAAAATCTGAACAGACACTACGTACCTGCTTTCTTTTTAGCATCAGCATCAGGATCTGAATCCCAATTTTCTCAGATGAGGAGTCGTCCTCGATGTCCAAATGCCAGTCCTGAGCAAAAGAATTTTGTGAAACATTTTTAGTTATGGAAAAACAGGGGCTTCAAGATATACCTCATTATGAAGTCTCCAAAACCCATAACAAGATGATAAACAAATAATCAATTTGGGGGAGGAAAGTCCTTAGGTATTCTAATCCATAAAATCAGGCAGGAACAGACAAACCCCTTCGCTATGTTGGCCTATGCAATATTCATATCTAGTCACAGAGATGGAAGACCCGGCAATGCTGCTGTTCCATCATTATTTTCCAGATATCACAGCAATTGTGGAGGAATTTCAAGTTAAAGGATTTCTGTGCCTGATGTGGTATCATTTAATCAAGGTTACCTTGATTGTGTTGTCCACAGATGACAAGGTTGTTACATGGCCAAAGAAACTGAAGCCGAGGATTCTCTGCATTCACAGGGTCCCGGGGTCTTTGAAAGAAGACCATGATTCAACGGCCAAGAGTAATGTGATCTAGGCTGAACATCTGCTTTATGCCTGTAACTAAAAACACATTTCAGACTGTGACAGTGACATTTAATTGTTTGTTTTGGTTCATCCCCTATTACTTGGACCAAACTTCTGATACTCAGGCTTGTGATTATCTGTTGTTGTCTACATTACGACTGTTGGTTTATTTCATTGAAACAATAGTTTTCATGGTGTGCCAGGATCTAAGTATTACAGCACAAATGTTCTTGTAATTCAACAAATGAAACAGGAAAGATTTGTTTTAATACCTCCACTAAAATTTGACAGGAGCAGCATAATCTTGGAAAATAACCAACCGTCCTTGATGAACATGTGGCACAACCTGTTGTTTCAAGATTTATGTGAGCAAAATCAACATGTATGTAAACACTTTGAATACACAGTGCAAAGGCTAGAACATCTAACACAGAAAACTTTCTTCCCTTATAACTAAACGAAAATTCCCCTATAATTCTCAAAATTAAATGTTCTGCCTCATGCCTGATTTTGGTAGGGGTATTTAAGTAAAATATTTCCTTTAGATGTTCTAGACTTGGCACTGTGTACTATACTCAAAGTGTTCACATACATGTACATGTTAATTTCTGTCAAATTTTTTACTGATTTTGCAGACATAAATCTTGCAAAAACTGGTTGTGCCACATGTTTAGACACTTATTATCAATGAGGGTTGGTAACTACAAGATTTTGCTGTTTCTGACCGATTTTGGTGGGGGTTATTATAGTAAAATCTTTCCCATCTAACAAAGAAAACACAAATTTCTTCCCCTACACTTCACTAAAATGTCCTACAATGCACGACTAATTCTCAAAATTAAAGCTTGTGCCACATGTTTACATGTTTATACAATTCTGAACACCAGTGGATGGTTATTTTCCAAGATTTGCTGTACTTGACTGATTTTAGTGAAGTATTAAAGTAAAATATTTCCTTTAATGCATAAAGATAGGAAACATTGAACATTAAACGGCACGGCATTTGCAGTACCTCGCCTACACAGCGTGAAGTTCCTATATGTGACCCGCTCTAGAAAAAGGTATATTATGTCGCAAAATATGAAAAACGAGTTTTATGTATGTTTGGAAAGCACGCAATGTAAGCTTTTATTTAGTACATGATAGAGCTCCAAAGCCCTTTCCGTTCTGGAGATATCAAGTTTTTGCATATTAATTAGTTCTATGGAGTTTAAATTGCACAACAGAGAAATCAGGCTTTGAAATAGCTAGTTATTAAAGAATGCAATGGAACAATGCACTCTAAAAAGGTTATTTGTTCACTTTATTCACTGAAATCAACATTGCTGTGCACCAAACCTGAAACTTCAGATAATTAAGATGTCATTAAAGACAAAAATCAAAAAATGAATTTTGACGAAACATTTCACCCTCCCAACATTGAAAGGGCCATTACACGTAAATGCATAGCGCGACTTATATCACTTTTTTTCTGGAGCGGGTCACATATTATTGCGTGTATTTCCGACACATGTATTTCGAGCACGAAAAAATAGTACCAACATGGCAGTAACATTAATCTAACTATAAATTCAGTTTCGAAAAGAAATGTGGATTATCAAGGCAGTACAAAGTTTTACTCTACAATCAGTCAAAAAGGAAAGGGCGTACAGTAAGTGTTGGTGGTTACCTGCTTCACATAGCCTCGGATTTCTCGTCGCCATTGTGGTACGAGGCGAAGACGAGCTAGTTCTGATTACCGCACCCGCATTGTCGCAATATTATTAACTCAACACAGCGCCGTGATAAAGAGTATTTGCAACGTTCTTAGTATCCAATTTACTTGTACTAACATTGTATTTTTTTTTCCTATTTTTTATTTATTCTATTTCTAATAGTTCGTCAACTTTAGGGGTCACGCTCGTAATCTGTACTTTTTGCTGCGGAACTACAACGTCCGCCTTACTCTTTTTAAGCGCGAGATATCCAATTCCTAAAACAGCCAAACCTACTATCGCAACTCCCCAGCTAGGAATGCTCTCCATCGTAACTGTTTGCGTTTGCTGGGGAACTTCTTCTTCTACACTTTGCATTTTTTATTTGTTCTTTCATCTTTCTGTTTCTTTCGGCCAGTCTTTTTCCTAATTCTACTCTTTAGGGTCTTTTACTCTTTTTTTTGTTACTCTTGCTATTGGCTTTTGTGGAGTCTGAGGAGTCTCTTGGAGAGTCTCTGCTACTCGATCCGTCGTTATCGTTTCTGGATTCATCTTTTATAGTATTACTACTATTATTTGTAATACTATTATTCGTAATACTACTATCTACTCGTAAATGTTTAGTCGTGATCAACACAGCCACCAAAGGAGATAAATAAAGCCCATAATTGTAATGCACTTCGCAAAATAAACTAGCCATACTGCTAAAAATTACTGGATCTTTTTCTAAGTCATTAACGAGGGCTTCTTCAGAATCTAAACAAAGTTTATAACCGAATGGTGAAGCCAGCGGTAAAGTCACGCCTAAAGCTTTTGCGTAAAGAGTTAACACGCAACCCCCCAAACTGACTATCATTTCTTTACCAAGCTTGGCTTCGTATTTTGTATACAACTTTTCTTGTTTTTCCGTAGTTAAATTGTCTATTTCATTAACGGAGTATTCTTTACCGAAATATTTTTTAGAATCACCGGAAGCAACTACACCTAAAAGTCTATTTTCACAACTTTTAAGATCTGGAGACTCGCTCGTACTCGCGTAGCTACGCCCTATGGATCAACTATAGATCAACTATAGATCATCTAACAGTTATCTAACAGTTCAACTATAGATCATCTAACAGTTATCTAACAGTTATCTATAGATCATCTAACAGTTCAACTATAGATCAACTATAGATCAACTGTAGATCAACTATAGATCAACTGCCAACAGACTGGAGGATCAGTTTTTACCAATGTTTTACTAAAAGGCACATCTCTTAAAATCTTTTTTATTCTCGATCTTTCTTCTAAAGGTACCGCATCATTTTCATCGAGACATTGATCGAAACTATTTTTATCTTTGCAATAAAACAATACGACAAATGCAGTTTCAGCTCGATAATCCGTCATTACGCAATTATACTTTTGAGTCATCAACCAACAGTAGTGATTGTCGTGCCTACCGCTAAACGCTAATTTAGTTAAAACGCAAGTATTTTTCCCATACCCCCTACGGTCGTAGCTACTCGAGTACGCCGCCTTACGATATTTTATTTCTTGTTCCGAGCTACAATCGTCTATCAAAAATAGAACGTGCGATCCTTTAAATCGAGCTCTATAAAGTTCTAAAGCTTCGTTGTGAGACACCTTCTCTACCTCTAAATCGCATAGGTATATCTCAGGATCTAACGACAACCAAAGTCTCTCGCGATAAGTCTTGTTGTTCGATAGCGTAGGACAAATAACTACAATATTCTCAAAGTGATCTTTATACGTAGTTTCTAATAGATCTAAAATATATTCAGTTTTACCCGAATTAGTCCTACCGCATATTAGCGCGCAGTGTGGTGTCTTTGGAAACATGCTTATTTATAGTAAGGACTATATTTTAAGAGTAACTACCGCTAAATCTTCCATCTTCGAGAACCAACTGACCATCCATCACCAAGAAAACGTAACACGATAGTTCACCAGCTGTCTCAGCCTCTCTTTCTAAATGAAGAAAAATACCGCCACCTACGTCCCATATTTTCCTACCAGAACCGTGACTTTGATTATCATCCGTCACCCTCGTATCTAGCCAAAGACCGTAACTAGTTTTGAAGTAATCTCCTGTCGTCATATCGTGTTAGTCTAAGTCTTTGCACACACTAGCACCAAATTATGTATTAGAGTCGCCGAAAAACTTGGTAATCTCATCCCAGTGTTGATAACGCCTCATGCCCTGACTATACAATTGATTTGGCTTACCCTCTATCGTAACGTCTACTTTTTCAATCTTTAGATTATAGAAAAATTGAGGATCTTTTTCGCTCGGTTCTTTAAATAAAAGCAGTATACCTCTGAGACTTCTAATTGCTTGATTAAGATTAATGTTCCAAGTAGTATCGGACTTGTTTAACGTTTTGACCGTATATCTTTGAACTTTTTCGTATAGAAAATGAGTTTTACCTCGATATTTTTGTCTGAAACTATCGGCCAATGTTTTATTAGTCACTGTTTCAAACTCGAGATCTAACCCCGAAATTTTATACTTCGCGTTAGTATCGGTAGATTTTACTACGCGCGCGTGATCGTTAAATCTAAATTCATAAGTTAGTCTATCTTTGAGCGTCGATGGACTAAAAGGCTGATGATCCGTAAGCATTTCAAAATCTAGAGGAATGTAATATCTATTACCGTAAGCATCGGCTATCGCTTTGTCCTTTCCATCATTCGCGCAAGCATCCCCATCACTAGCGCCGACTCTGAGTCTCGTAACGTTGAAAGTTTCGAGTCCTCGATATGCATCGTTTGCACTGGCTGGTCGCCACAAGTCTTTATACGCGTTATGTACATCGGCATTCGTAAACGCTATGAAATCTTTACCTTCTAGTTTGACTCTTACGCTACTAATTAAATTTCGTGCTCAGAGGAAGGGGGGGGGGGGGGGGGGGGGGGTTCCTCTGCCCCGAGCCTGCATTACCGGGTACATGTAGCTACAGCACAGTTGCTCTGTTGGCTTAACGTCTGAGAGCAGGACCGAGAACATTTTGCTGGAAGAATCATCTCGTGTCGTCTCTTAGCCAAATGGTGGGAAAAAGATTCCCCTTCACAGCCAAGTCACTGAGGATGATCCTTCTCAGGGAGGGGGGGGGGGGGGGGGGGGTTGGGGTGGTTCACTGCCCAGAGCTTGCACTACCAAGTAGCTAGTGAGCAGTTCCTACGGTGGCTTTTGTCTGGGAGCAGGACTGAGAGCTTTCTGCTGGCAGAATCCTTCTACAACTTGGCTTGGAATCTCGTCACAGTTGTGGAACACCTGAGAGTAAAATAGAATCATAGACAAATGGCATGTTATAAATGTTACTTTGAAAAAGGTTAGCATACAAATGCCATACATGTAGCTAAGGCCAAGTAAAAAAAAAAAGTTTATTGTGCAGGTTTTATTTTTAAAAGGAAAGAGGCACTTTTTGATTTAAAGATGGCCGCCATTCCTTTTTTTTTTAAATTTGCCAACCGTAGGTTTTTTAACAGTGCAAATTACAAAAAAGGAAGAGACATGCTGGACAACAGAATTGAACATGTTTACAGCTATTTTAATCATTTTAGTAAGCTTGTATAATTGTCTGATGGATCGGTTGACACTTTTGGGTTTTTTTTTCACTTCATTTAGACAATGATAAAAACCATGTGAACAAAGCATCATTTTCACATAACCGAGCATATTATACTGCCAAATTATGTTTATAATCCAAACTGTGCCGTGGTGTAAAAATACCTCATCCATATGCTGATTATGAATGTCAGACTGAGACAACTCGACCGCAGAGACAACTGGACTAGTGCAACAACTATCATTTACCAACTCGTCCGTTGAGACTTTGACATGGAGACAACTTGACTGTACTAGGCATATTCTTAACAGACGACTAGTCTTTTATTATGCACAGACAATTGAGTTGTCTGTGCATTATCATGTGCATGTATCATATGTGGGAGCTCGGACAACTCGACCGTTGGCCGACTAGACTCGAGACAACTGGACCGCCTTCGCATCAAATGGGAATTTAAGTCGTCCGTTGAGACAAGTCGTCCGTTGACACAGGTCGTCCGTTGAGGAACGGACGACTTGGTAAACGGTCGAGTCGGCCAACGGTTGCGTTGTCGACATCCCACATGGGTCCAGGTATGCATATTACAAACATTCAAGATCCCCCCCCCCCCCCAAACAAAAACAATTATTTGGGAGAAAATAAACAAGCCCATAATGCACATATCAATCAACCGATTTTAGGTCAACTCGTACCCCGGGTCAACTCGTACCCCGGGTCAACTCGTACCCCGGGTCAACTCGTACCCCGGGTCAACTCGTACCCCGGGTCAACTCGTACCCCGGGTCAACTCGTACCCCGGGTCAACTCGTACCCCGGGTCAACTCGTACCCCGGGTCAACTCGTACCCCGGGTCAACTCGTACCCCGGGTCAACTCGTACCCCGGGTCAACTCGTACCCCGGGTCAACTCGTACCCCGGGTCAACTCGTACCCACAGTCAACTCGTACCCACAGTCAACTCGTACCCACAGTCAACTCCCTTGCTCTCTGTGCATGATTTAGTATTTAATAAGTGTTTATATATGCCCACTGTCTTTTTAATATTTAAAACTTCATATCTTTTTTTTTTCTCAGAAACTGGACGACTGGTAACGGATAACTGTGCGAACATCTTTCATGGAGAATGTCGCACTATTTAGCTTTTTTTGCATTGGTTTGAATTATTATCTGCTTTCGTTTTAATATTCCGTATGATACTTTCTTATGCTTTTCCCTCTCCTATTTTTAGATAATTCATAATGATTGACTTTTCGATTCGTGTACATAACGTCCAATCAATTACCATAAAAAAACAAAAGGTTTACCAAATTACCGGGTTTTTTTAATGTAAAAAGAAAAAAGGAAAAACAAACCCTTTAAGTTTAAGGGCCTACCTAAACCGTTTAATAATTTAAAAAAAAAAAAAAAAAAACCCGAGGGGAGGCCTACACAATTGTACCATGGGTACGAGTTCACTTGGGTGCAAATTTTGGGGTACGACCGTACGAGTTGACTCGGGTACGAGTTGACTCGGGTACGAGTTGACTCGGGTACGAGTTGACTCGGGTACGAGTTGACTCGGGTACGAGTTGACTCGGGTACGAGTTGACTCGGGTACGAGTTGACTCGGGTACGAGTTGACTCGGGTACGAGTTGACTCGGGTACGAGTTGACCCATAGTTTACCAATAAACCAGTTTGGTTTTTCAACTGTGGTTGGAAAGATTTTACTTTAAGTTTAATACCCCTACCAAAATCGGTAAAGAACAGCAAAATCTTGAAAAATAACCAAGCCTCCTTGACAACAACTGTCTAAACATGTGGCACAACCTGTAATATTTCAAGATTTATTTCAGCAAAATCTGTAAAAAATTAGGGAAAAATCAACATGTATGTGCACACTAATTGGAGTGACTATACATGGTGCCAACTGCCAAGAACTTCTTCTAGTTCTAACACAGAAAACACAAATTTCTTCCCCTATATTGCACTAAAATGTCCCAACAGAATTCTCAAAATTAAAAGTTGTGCCAAGTGTTTATTATATAATTATGAACACAAAAGGATGGTTATTTTCCAAGATTTGCTGTTTCTAACCGATTTTGGTGGGGGTATTATACCCCTAGAATTATGGGGTTCAAACAGGAACCCCATAGTTGTAGGGGTAGGGGTATTAAAGTAACATCTTTCCGTTTAATATCCGTTTATTTTGTATTATAACACCCTACTACATGACAGTACATGTAGACCTAGCATACGCAATTTTCCATTGCATAAATGAATCACTATTATTAAGTATTATGATTAGTATTAGTGTACAATGGATGAGCACTACAGTTTTCACGACAAAAATTACAATCGTAAAAAGATTTAGGCCTTACCTGAGATCCAACAGCTCCAAAGCCGTATCAACAGGAACAGGATTTACCAAACATCAGGATGATTTCAACAGAATTCTAGTATTAAATACTGGTTATGCGAAACGCAGCTGCACTGACAGAGCACAACGTACATTTACATGTATACGCTGTCCGTTAGAAAAAATGGCGGCCCTGCCGATTTTTTTAGCGCGCGGTATTGCGGACGTGGTTTTAATCACTTTCGTATTAGTCAAAGAGCTAAGATAGTGTTCTTAGTCACTCGAAGAATCACCGATTCAGTGAAGGCGACGTATTTACGCCATTATTTGTTTTACATTGATTCAAATAAAATAATAAATAATTCGTCAAACAATCCACAAGGGACAACAGTCTGTTTAAAGAATAGTCTGGGTAATGAAAAGTGTCATCATTTATTCAAGACATACTGCAAAAATGCTTCAAATGTATACAATTCTGAAAATCGACGCTATTTTTAGTGCAAAGAATTCAATCCCGGCAAATTTCACAAAAAAGCAATGGAAAAAAGCAGTTTTGCTGAAATTGCGTGACTGATTTTATTAGTCAAAATATCAGCAATGACTAACGTAAACTGGTCAGTGTTTGCCTTTACGTTAGTCCTGCGTTGATTAAATTAGTCATTTAGGCTTGACTAATCTAAATTAGTAATTTTGACTTATTTATCAGCCAAAATGACTAACTTATGTTAACAGTGTAGGGCATTATAATACAACGCCTATCGATACAGTATTTTTACATTGCGATCAGTTATCTACGTCTAATAACGGAAGGGGCGCGTACTTGTTATACGTTATACCAATAACGAAAAGAGATGATACGCTTATCGAGAGTATAAGAGCACCCGCTCATAGACTCGCGGGTGATAGGATAAACCAACTTAGCTTTAGTATCAGAGACCGCGACGGCGAGTTAATCGATAATCGAGGAAAAAAGATTAGTTTTAACTTGACGATCAGTAAATTTTAAGCGATTTTTGAAGATTTGTTACGCTTTATTAAAATGGATTTGCACGTTCTTGAAATTATTGGTAACGAACAAACTTCTAGTTTATCAAAACCTATAGATAACTCTAAGTGGGGTTACTGTATGAGTTTAAACAGCGTGATATTTGTCGACGGTTTTTATAATATAACTCAACGTATAACTATAAGATGGCAACTAATTAATTTAACTCATGACGGAGATACTAGAGGTACAATTGATATTCCAGCTGGAAATTATGATATCGATGAGTTAATAGTCGAACTTAATAAAGACCATTTGATCAGAGTTTCCGCGGACAAGATTAATAAAAAACATATTTTTTAATGTCCGTATAGTACTGGAAAATAAATTCGTTGCCATTTGTCCCGATCAATATACTCGAAAAGTGTTTGGTCTACCCGGTAGGTGGGTCCCTTCGCGTGATGGTGAACTTGTAGGACATTATAATATTAATTATGTAAATACAGTTTTTTTTACATTGCGATCATTTATCTACGTCTAATAATTTCTATAGCGGAAGGAGCACGCACTTGTTAGACGTTATACCGATTATATATACTAACCCTAATTCGGATGTAATCGCGACGTTACAGAATAAAAGAAAAACTGTCATACCGCTAATTAAGAGTAAAATACCCGAACTGAGTTGTTCTTTCAGAGACCACGACAGTGAGTTAATCGATAATCGAGGAAAACAGATTAGTTTTAACTTGACGATCGGTAAATTTTAAGCGATTTTTAGAGATTTTTTACGCTTTATTAAAATGGAATCGCACGTTTTTGAAATGGTTGATAGCGAACAAACTTTTAGACTGTCAAAACCTATAGATAACTCTAAGGGAGATTACTGTATGAGTTTAAACAGCGCTTTATTTACAGTCGGTTTTTATAATATAACTTAACGTATGACTATAGGATGGTCAAGATCTAAAACCAGTGGTAGAACTCGCGGTGAAATGGTAATTCCAACTGGAAATTATGATATCGATGAGTTAATAGTCGAACTTAATAAATTAAGATTGATTACAGTTGTCGCGGACAAGATTAATAAAACAAATGTTTTTAATGTCGGTATAGCTTATTGATGTTGTCATTAGTTTCGATCAAAAAGTGTTGGATCTACCCCCTTTTTGGTACCCCATAACTGATGATGAATCTGTAGGGCATTATAATATTAATTATGTGAATACAATTGTTTTACATTGCGGCGAATTATCTACGTCTAATAATTTCTATGTAATCGCGACGTTACAGAATAAAAGAAAAACTGTCATACCGCTAATTAGGAGTAAAATACCCGAACTGAGTTTTTCTTTAAGAGAACACGACGGCGAGTTAATCGATAATAACCATAAGAAATGTATTTTTCAAGTAGAAATTTATAAAAATTCTTGTTGTACTTGAGTGCGTAGGTGACCAAAAGCCAGAGTATTAACACCATCTGGTAAAATATATCTCTTCGTATCTAAAGGATTTAACGATTGTTTAACTTGAGCCTCCGTGTATATCATGTGATGTTTGGACCCAATTTTTATCATATTGTTTGAATAGCATTCTGCTGCTAAAACACAATTTTTATAATTTTCGTAAGATAGATCGTTGTCTATAACCACTCGGTTTACACCTTTGGCCTTCTTTATAATATCGTGTTCCCCGTATAAAATAGAGTACATCTTTGATTTGATGCATGTAGCTTTGCTTATAACTTTTCCTCCGATGACTTTCTTGTTAGTCTCGTCGTATAAAAAGTTACTTTTCTCGTAGTTGCTAAAATCGTACAAGTCAGACTGTTTTTCGATATCGAGATAAACGTCTTTCGTATAGATTATCAAAAGCAGCGAGCCTGTGTCTGTATACATCAACCTTACTTTATCGCCATACGTCTTTCTTAATACGTTGTAATAAAAGTCCTACATTAGAGTTTTTGATAAATCCAAGATACTAACGCCTCCATAAATCGGTTTGTCTAAACACGTTTTCTTTTTGTACGATTCCACGAATGAGAGGCCGCATTCTTTAAACGCTATAGTAGACTTGTAACAAGGTTTAGAAACTATTTCTTGGTATTTCCTGACTTGATCGTTTCGCAATAAAACTCAATCTATTCTATTTCTGACATTTTCCATCATTTTACCAAATACCGAGTTGTTCATTAATTTGAAAAAGTCTTTTTCAAAATCTGACTTTGCTTTCGTTCTTAGTTGGGTGTTCTTATCGATATACGATTTTATCCAAGGTTTTTGTTTAAATTGTAAAGCCCTATGTACTTTCGTAAGTTTTAGGCCTAACCTCAGACACTGTTTCAAATTGGCGTAGTGCAATACATATTTTTTGTATGATATAACGTACCGGTAATTTTTTTTACCTTAGCGCTATCTCCTATCTCGCTCGTCAACTCTCGTTGATACTCCGATAACCATTCTTCAGGTATGATTATATTATCAGCGGCTAAAGGATAATCGTTGTGTAGATCGTGTAGTTCGGTTGGATATTCCAAATCAACTTCAAAAATGTATCCCGTTTTAGTCTCATCTTTTAACGCCATGATACGATCGCGAGTAAATTGTTTTGTACCGACCCAATTAAATCCTCCGTAGGGTAAATATCGACTCATGGCCCATCCGTAGAGGTTGTTGGCGTCTAGATAGAGAATATACGAATCGGGTTTATCGGAATCGTAATCTTTCAGATACTTATTATGGGCCTTGGTATAGCGCGTACTACCGACTCTCGATATTCCTAGTCTTTTTGCTTTTTCAAAAAATAAATGTTGATCTATTTCGGTTAAAAGTTCTAATTCTATTTTCGTATGCCTTTAATAAAGCGTCCCAACTTAAACCCGGTGCTGTGAAGTAGTTGGCTGGATTCAATTTGTAATTTGTTTACACATTCGTCTAAAATTATCAAATACCCCCACTAGTAATACAGTGTCTGTAGTTACGTACAAGTCGTGGTATTCGCCCATATTTTTAAGATCAAAGGTCCGCCATACTCGTTGGGCGCGTGAGTAATCTTCGTCGCTTATATCTTTATCTTTTAACGCGCTGTAAAAAGATTCTTTTGGCGGTAGAGTAGTTTCGATAAATCTTTCGTGGCTGTCCATATACTCGTACGGATATACACCTTTTTGTAATAAGATGTCCGCCTTCTCTTCGCCAAAACGCTTCAGGAGTAGTCCAAAAGATTCTCTCGGGCAAGACTTTACCAAATTGCTGAGAGCGCTAGACATAAAATGAAACGAGTCGATAAATCTATATTGACCGATCGAAAATGAAATGTATTTTTCTGAATTTTTGGGTATACAGCAGATATCTTTTTGATACTTGGAAATACCCTGCATGATCAAGTGCGCGTCGTAACCATCTAAATTGTGAAAGATGACCGGTATTGTCGTTTCACCTGGTTTTACTCGTAATTTAAGATTACAGTAATAAGCGTGTGCAGCGCCACGATATTTACCGGTAGTGTGACAATGATCTCTGACTTTTCGAAATTTGTTAATTTTCTTTTGACAGAACATACATGTTCTCTCGAGATATCCCTTTTTGTTTATGTACGAGTATTCTTCCAGTTCTTCTCTACTTTTAGGTTCTACAGACTTGTAGCACTGGCAATTACACGAGTAGTTTGGATAAATTGGTTTTTCGCAAATCCAGCACTCGTTAGAGTTTAGGTGAATTTTTTCGTCTTGTAGGGTATATATCATCGGTTCGACCTTAGCGAGTAAGGCGTTAATTTCAGGTTCTATTTTTTTCAACAAGGCTATAAAATGATCTACCGCGTCTATACCTCTATATGTCTTTTGCTCTATTTGACAACCATCGCATCTAACGACAACGTACGAATAACCGCAGGCTCTGTGAATATGAGTTTTACTAGCAAAGTCGGTTGCTTTTTCTAATATAGATTCAAAATCCGCGTATATGACATAGGGTGACATAATTATAAGTTTTTAAACTTTAATTTGCTTTTGTCTAAATATTTATTCGCGCTTTCATGCGGCATTTTGACGGTAGATAAAACAGAGTCTATTCCTTCGCAATCTTTTATGTGTATGTCAAATTTTTCTTCTGAATTAAAATGCGTTAAACATCTCAAGCAAAACATTTTACGATGTTGATTATTGGTAACGCCGGATAAGAATATAGACAAGTTATTTATCCAACAATAATGATCGTCAAATAATAACAAACTGATGGTTTTTGTATGGTCTTTTAGACAAATATAGCGGATATATCAAGCCCTTTGAATCGTGTAGATAGGTTTTATTTTTGGAGTCTTCGTCGTATCCAAACACGTTTATACTTAGACCGTTCTGTCTTTCTATTCTCGGTACCTGATGTATGGGTGTGGGGAAGTCTACATCTTTAAAATCTAATCCGTCATCAGTTTAATAATTAGAAGTTCTATTTCCGTTTAAATTAAATTTTGGGTTTGTTTCTATTTGGTTTTTAACTTTATCGGTATATATTCTCAAAGCGGCTCTTATACACCATCTTATAAACTCTTGATCTTCGTTTTTGATGTTGACGGTTGCGTGTTTCTTAGCGATAAATTTGGGTAGTTTTATGTAAGAAGCGCCTACCAAAGGGTTAACTCCATTTATGTTGATGTAAAACGCAAGTATTTTATCTATAGTCCAACCACTTCCTTCATTCGTGTATTTATCTATCGCAGACAGTATCGTTTCAAATTGTCGTCTGAGCGTAGTTTGTATATCGCTCTCGTTTAAGACACGATTTTGATAAATAAAATGAGTTGCCGTCGATGTAGCGATATTACCATCTGAGGCACTTTTTTATACTTTACTTTCATAGCGATCTGAAGTTTCATCATTCTTAGTTCTCTTAATTCAGTAGTTATTTTGGTTTGATTATCGACGTGTGGGTGTTGTAAAATTGTTCGCAAATCTTCTCGTCTCTCGAAAGTCTGATTCTCGAAAAATATTTGGAGATTTAAATCTTTGTATAGCTTCGATGTAATCTTTTTTCAGCGATTGACCATTTCTACCGGTAGAAGTGACTGGAATATTTTTATCTCGTACGATTTGCGCTAGACTTTCTTTTGTTTTAACTCTCAAATTTTTAAATTTGTTTTTCTCTTTCTTTATAGCGTTAATATAATCTAGCCTGATATACGTATTACCGCGTCCTGTTGGTGTTCCTAAAGCTAAGTTATACTTATCGGTATATGTTTTTAAGTTATTTTGTTCCATCTATCGTATCCATGAATCGAAGGTTGAATTTCCATCTTTTATTATGGCAATATAATATTTAAAAACAATTAAATTGTTTTAAATTTGTTTTGACTTATAACAAATGAAATTAATTTCCTGGAAAAGTATGTGTGTAAACAACAAACTCTTTTTCATTTTCTGATTTTGTAGATTTTTTGCAAATTTTGCTGTGTAGATAATATACAGCAAAATGTTGAGAAATTTAGATTAATTTTTTACGATTTTTAGACGATTTTGGAATTTCAAAATTTCAAAAAAAATGGTGTATATCTACAGCAAAATTGGGGAGATTTTTAATTTTTTAAAATTGTTATAGAATCGGGGATTTCTATACTACTGGGTCCCTATGCACGAAATATTGCAGGCGGCGGCCTGGAAGACAGCCTTCACATTTGCCTTATGCTACCTCAAAGACGTCTTGCAGACCGAGGGGCATGCAGATGGGCCTTGTGGTCCTCACAGCTTCGATGCAGACGACTCGTGGAAAGAACCACGATGATGTGGGAAACCCAACCGGCGATGGTAGACGCCGGAGTGTGTATAGTGTGTGTATAGTCACAAATACATGTAAGTTGATAATTAATAATTGATGAAGTTAATCATCCATACATTTAATTTCTAGTTTTAATTAAATTAGTAATCTAATGTAACAATATAACAAGTATCATACACTGCAATACCAACATGTATGAAGAGCGAAGCAAGCTTTTATGCTCTCCCTGTGAGGACAGAGGACAAATATATATTTCTACAAACGTGGGACGAGGAGACAAATATTTTGAGACCAAACTGAAGTGACAGTATAAGTAAAATGATATACAAATTATTACTGGTAACAATATTCTACTGACAAGGGACAAGAAGACGGAACTTGACTTAAATAGTATATAATGATAGAAATGATCTTTTCTAGGTAAATAAACGAATTGATAATTTAAGCTATGTAATATGGACTAATATTGACTTAGTACATTATCTTTAAATTCCTTTGCAAACACTTTCAAACTAGTGGTGTTCTTAAGTTTTCTGTCTAGTTTATTCCAAAGGAGAGCACCCCGAGTAATTAAGCTTTGTTTTGCAAGTGATGTTCTATGGTAATTTATATAAAGATCACCTTTTGATGCACCACGAGTACTGTAGGAATGAACCGATGAAGACATTGTAAAGAGGTTACAGAAATTTGAAGGAAGCATACGATGGTTGTACTTATACATAAATTTACCTATGTTAAGACTGTATAAATCATTAAACTTAAGTACTCTCAGCTTTAAGAACAAAGGAGAGGTATGTGCCAGATAATTGGACTTCGTTATTATTCTGACTGCTTTTTTTTGCAGAAGAAAAAGTTTCTGACACCGAGTGCTCGAGCTGCCCCATGAAAGAATTCCGTAATTGAAATATGATAAAATAAGGGAATTATTAATTGTTAAAAGAATTACTGAGGGCAGGAAAAACTTCAACCTATTCATAACACCAATGTTTTTCGATATTTTGTTGGACAGTGTTTCTATCTGCTTGTTCCACGTTAGGTTTTCATCAATATGTATTCCAAAAAAATTTGTATTTTTGACTTGATTAAGGATTTCTCCATTCATAGTGACTGGGTTTCTGCACACATATTTATTTTGTTTACAACTAAATATGATATAATTTGTTTTTGATAAGTTGACCGATAGCTTATTACATAAAAAGCCATTTATTAACAAGTTCTTGGTTTATTGTCGCTACAGCAACATTAGCGTCATGGTGGTTATAAAGTAAATTTGTGTCGTCAGCAAAGAGGCAAAATGAAATCAAATTACTTGACTTGCAGATATCGTTCATAAATGATGAACAGCAATGGCCCCAGAACAGATCCCTGAGAAACTCCGCATGATATTACATCTTGCATTGAATTCGTGTTGTTATATGTTACAAACTGCAATCTGTTCGTCAGGTAACTTCGAAACCACTGCAGCGCTACACCACGAACACCAATGTATGCTAACTTATGTATTAAAATATTATGATTGACAGTATCAAATGCTTTTGACAAGTCTAAGAATATGCCAATGGAGATTTGTTTATTTTCTATAGCATTGACAATTAGATTTAATACACTTATTATTGCTAATTCAGTAGAACGTTTACTTCTGAAACCATACTGTGAATTCGATAGTAATCCATATTTTTGGATGAAGCATAGTAGTCGACCATGAATTAACTTTTCAAAAACTTTAGAGAACACAGGTAAAATGGAGATTGGTCTGTAATTACTGATATCGTGTTGATTACCCTTTTTGAATATAGGTACTACCTTACCTTTTTTTCAGTTTGTTTGGGAAAACCCCTGTTGTAATGGATTCATTAAAGATTAGGGCTAGTGGTTTGACTAAAGCACTCTTCGCTTCTTTAATAATACATGATGATATACCATCCCATCCTGGGGCTTTATCAGAGGCAAGATTACAGATAACGGAGGATATTTCGTCTTCAGTGATTGGATTTAGAAATAGAGAATGTGGGCATCTGTCATCAAGAAACGATTCCAAGCCTTGATCACACGTTTGCAGCTCACTTGCAATGCTATTACCAATATTAACAAAATATTTATTAAAAGTGTTTGATATATCAAGGTCGTTGTTAATTTGTTCACCATCTTTAATAAAGTAACTTGGAACTGATGTGTTTTTAGATTTACATAATAATGAATTAATGAGTTTCCAAGTACCTTTATGGTTATGTTTTTCTTTTTTTAAACTGAGTTTCTAAGTACTCCTTTTTTGCGCTTCGTATTACTTTTGTGAGGTTGTTTTTATATTGTACATACACCCTTTTGTTTTCTAATGTGGGTTTTTTGAGATACTTTTTATACATGTGATGGGGCGGTCCCTGCCAGACAGTAACCCCCTTTTGTAGTGAGTTTTCCTTTACATGTTAACTGTTTATATGTTTCTACTAGGGTTCACAATGGGCCGATACTTAAGGCGGTTGTTTACTACTTTCGCGGTCCTTGTGAAATCCTCGCCCATACCCCCCTTCTTCAATGCTAATATGTAGGAATTAGCAGGTAAGAGAGGGCCCGAAGTGGACCACACAATATCTGAGGTGATTTGGTAGTCCACGAGGGGCCGATACTTACCTGCTTATTCTCCCTCCCTCCTGCCCTTTTTGGGCTTGGGTGAGATTTCTTGTATTTTCGCTCTTTTAGAAAAGAGGACGATATGTCGCTTGGTATCATGGGTGCTGGGTATGGGCTGTGGTATACGTAAAATCTAGCGAATGTAGCCTGCGGCCTAGGAAGAGTAATGCATATGTAGAATTAGCAGGTATGTATCGGCCCCTCGTGGACTACCAAATCACCTCAGATTTGGTGTAGTTTGCCTTTTATTGGTTTTTAACAAAGTTAATATACACAAGAGGGAAGGTATTGAAAAAGTTGGTAAATTTTAAAAGTTTCGTTCAAGTGCCCGATCTAAGAATGGTGATGCTGAAGTGTGACTTTTTTTAGGTATAAAAATACTTCCAAGATAACACATGTTGCAGTTAAAAGGGTAAAATCTCCGGTGTTTTAAACTGATACACGGAGTCTACATATTAAGGAGAAATGTGCATTACTCATAAATGCAAATACACATGTATTGCTTTTATTTTTTATGTTAAACTGACAAGAATATAGTTGTTGGATACACTGTATGCTGCAGCCTGAATAAAATTTGTTCCAAACTAAAAAGGACGCGTGAAAACTGTGTTTGTTTATATTTTAGTTGTAGAAGTTGCTACATCTGTTGGGTAAAAGCCTTTAACCAACACTGTTGCCTATTGAATGTTGGGTCAAATATCAACAGTCTGAGTTCATTGGTGAATTTTTACAAACTTTTTCTTTAATAAATTGGCCAACAATCGGTCGTGGATGATTACCCAATTGTTAAAAAAAGGTTTTACCAACTAATTTTGTAAAATGTTTACCCACAATTGTTGGTTAGAGTTTTTTCCCATTTATTTCACCAGTTGATATTTGATCCAACGTTGGTTATGAATGTTGGTTAAACTTTTACCAACAGGATTTGCAGTGTAACAATTTGTGGTCACAATGTACATTGCCTGTGTGACTAAATTACGAAAACACGGAATCGACAAACAAACATACATCCACACTCGGAGTTTTAATGCACATTGGCAGGGCAAACATTTATTGTTTACATCGTGTATATTTTATTAGCTACTAATACAATAATTTGAGACATTCATGAAACGTGTTATTTTAATTGTATTTTAATACTAATGACTTATGACATGACTTAAACATAGTGTACCCGATTGGTAATCTTCCAATTTTCTTTTTACTGAATTATTACGAAATACCTAGTGTCAATCATCCTGTGAAATAATGGCACCAGGTGTGCTGTCGTTGTCAAGAAAAGGGGAAATTTATATCTTTTTCCAACGATTCGTTAGAAAACTGCCGTGTAGGCTTAATGCCAGTATGTCCGGGGCGCGCCACTCGTCCGGGTAGCCACGCGCGCCTTGACTAAAGGCTATCATTCGCCCGACGGTTGAAAACGAGCGCCGTTTTTCTCTCGTTTTTTTTCGCCATTCAACAACGCAAAACTTTGAACATGTCAGCTAAACGATATTTCCTATAAAATACTAACCCCCAAATCCGCCCATTTATGAAATTTGCAACAATGACCAATCATGTACACTACGTTTAATCTTTCAGTTGTTAACATCGTCCGTTATCGTGTCTTGTTATTTTTGTATTACTCTGATATTTCCAATATCCAATCGCACTGAATCTCTATAAATACTCATGCTGCCAATGTTTAGAATTTCACAAAGAGAGCAACTAATCGGAAGATTTACAATGACAATATCAACTGTTTGTATCAGGCGTGACTTTATGGGGAGAGAGACACATAGAAATGTAACCTTACAGTTCATGTTAAAATTGTGTTTGTTTAGTAGACATTTTTTGTGTTTAATTGTGGAGTTTTGGCTCCCAAATTCAAGATTCACGAAACATTTCTGAACGTTTCTAAAATTTAACAGCTATTAAATTGGTTTAAAATTAACTCAATAATTACGCTCAATCTGGAACTTCATCTTTACACTTCGGATTCCTTAAAATCACTTTTATAAAATTTACTAGTGTGATAGTAGTGTAATTTAGTACATGTCGCTCACAGTCTCTAACGACAAGCAAGAAAGGGCATCTTGAAAACACCAATTTCTGATTACACGTCCCATGAAATGACATTTTCAAGGCTTAAACCCACACCACAAACGAACATCCAATTTACCATCACGTTCAACCTCTGATTTTCTATTCAGAAGGCGTTAATGCCCCTTTTAGCAAGTGTTGGGGTTTATACTAATGTTAATTTAGATATTCATGACCAAGGAGTGATGTCACACAAGGCGAAAGCTTCACTGTCAAAACTGACTGTGCATAAACATTGAAGGAATTTTAATCTTTTTCTGGGGGTTAATTGTCCAAATGTCTGTGTTTCTGCCTCATGTGAGTACTTAGTAGCCAGTCACTAAACAAATTTACTATACAAACTGTGGCAACAAGTAAATTTTTGTTATACTGTAAGTGCCCAACTGTGACTAAAAGTGACGTTGATTGACATCATAGCAACAGCGCTATCACATGACAGGAAATAGTTTGATGATTTTGAATGGTGAAAAAGAACACCCCATCCTTGTTTCAAGGACACAAAGGGAATGTCTTGCACAAAATATCTCTGAGAATGATTTTCATTTCGCCGAACCTTCAGTGTCAGATTTAAAGTCAAACCCTCCTGTTGTTTCTTCTTGAATCATTCCGATTAATGGTCAAGCAGACAAATGAAATTACTTGCAGGCAACAAGCGAAGATACTGTAGTATTTATAATCATATTTCATAAGGATTACATTATTAGTTATTTTAAATCTACGATTACAATATTTAGTATAGGCAATATCACCGTCAACAGTCATGATAGGTGTACTGCGGATTTAGTTGCACTCGTACTCGCACACATATCCCGGGTAGTTGTACGCATAGTCACTCTTGAACCTCATCAAGGCCAGGTTTTTCTTGGACGTGACGGTAACCCCATTCAAGTCAAGACCACAGTACCTAAACACAGGACAAATCAGATATTTTAGCATACAGTTGCAAAATATGCGAGAAAAGGTGTGATAAGGCGGTTTTAAAGTAACGTATCTGTCGTGATGAAGTTAATTACATCCGCGCAGATTAATTCAAACCCTAGATTGCGAACTTATGTTGTACAAAACTACTTGACACAATTATATTTTATTTAAAGATTCCTCTACCAAAAGAATTCGTTGAAGTATATAACTGCGAAATGGGAGGTGGGCAGTAAAGAACTTACGCGGATAAAGCATTGTAACTATACAATCGTTATCGTCACGTGACCCTGGCAGGTAGGACAAAATGATGTACATGAATCACAATGAAAAAGCAAGCTAGCAAATACTCACAGATGCTGGGAAAACAGAGTAAAAAATTATGTTCTAGTAGTCTGGTTTCCTGACCATACTTTAGACAAAACGGTGCAATTTATAGAGTTGGGGAATTATCAGGTCGTGGAACTAGACTATTTCTAAAGACTGCCGGCCGACAATCGTTGGGAAAACGATATAAATTTACACTTTTCTTGAAAACGACAGCACACCAGATGCCATGATTTCACAGGATGCATGAGACTGCTATTTACTTACAGTCTAGTACGGTAGTTGTAATGATTCTGTAGTTTCGTTTTTTGATGTTTGCAAATGTTGTATACTACCTTTAACAAGAGTCACGGATTTCTGTGACTCGCGTAAGGTCAATTAAGAAGTGAGTCGATATTAGAAGTCTAGTCAAGTTGAGTCGAATCACTTGACATGGTGTTTGGATTCGAGTTATTGAATGATGAGGTAATTCGCTTTTACACTTGGGATAGACTAACTGCACAGTAGAATTACAAGTAATTTGCTATATTGTTGTGAGTATGCATCCGTGGTTATGTTTCTATATTCTAAATACACTGGGCACCTTCCCCTTACGTTCTCCGTGAAATGGATGGGGCCCCATTGGCGAAATTTGACAGCGTGCTCAGCAGCGCCATGCAATTCGGTCGATTCACAACTCGGTGCGCCTCCAGCGGCAACCGGTGAGAGGCAAAATTACGCAGTGCATCATGGGAAAAAGTCGACATCGCAAAACCGGAAGCGGGTATCGCCAATGCATCGACGGTACTTCTTACACCCCTTCTCCGCTTAATCTATCAACTTCTCTCTCTCTTTTTCACGCACAAAGTATTCCTCGATTAGTCAAAATTTGCGTTTATATAT
Organism: Hippasteria phrygiana; assembly: GCA_037893225.1. NCBI lineage: Eukaryota > Metazoa > Echinodermata > Asteroidea > Valvatida > Goniasteridae > Hippasteria > Hippasteria phrygiana. The sequence continues at coordinate 352,396 of JAZGUH010000774.1, read as the reverse complement.
TAAATCATCCACTCGCATTCGCGCGAAATCCATACTGCTGTACTGACCACTATCTAATACAACGCGATAGACGCGATGTCGACCCCGAAAGTGGGAAATTGGCCTCTACCGGCTTGCCGCTTGCGCACTGAGTTGTGAATCGACCGAATTGGCCCTTGGTTGTGAATGGCAGTCACTGTCCCAACGTTGACGATCAGTGCCACTTACCTCATGGGGTAAGTCTGATCAACGATGTCGCCGATTTTCATTTCAAACACATCATAGACGCACATATATGCTTCAATTTTGAACGTCGTGAAGTTGAGTTGGACCCGTTGGCCTTCTGGACACTATAGAAAACGGGGAAACAGCTAGGTAATTGTTATCCGCTCTGGAAAAGGTATATTATGTCGCAAAATATGAAAAAGAATTGTTTTATGCAGGCCTATATTTGGAAAGCCCGCAATGTAAGCTTTCATTTGGTACATGACAGAGCTCCAAAGCCCTTTCCGTTCTGCAGATATCGCGTTTTTGCATATTAATTAGTTCTATGGAGTTCAAATTGCACAACAGAGAACACAGGCTTTGAAATAGCTAGTTCTAATACAATGAAATGGAACAATGCACTCTAAAAAGGTTATTTTGTTTACTTTATTTACTGAAATCAACATTGTTGTGCACTAAACCTGAAACTTTAGATAAGAAATGAATGTTGACGAAAAATGTCACCCTCAACGTTAAAAGGGCCATTACACGTAAATGCATAGCTCGAATTGTATCACCTTTTTCTAGAGCGGGTCACAATTATACTTAGACAAGTCCAGCTGCATTTGTTTTTCTCATTTCTTAAGGTGGATGATGACGTTTTTGTCATATTCCCTACAAAAAACGAAAGTGCTAAAAGCATCCATCTTAGAATGAAACAATTCACTCCTTGCGAAATAGACCATACGAACTAATGACGTCACACCGTGTTTACGTTTGCCAAGTGGGGACACATGCGGAAATATTACCACGTCGTAGTGTATGGTTTCTCCGACAAAAAAATAGGCCTTCTTTGAGCGCAGATGCTTATTTTGAGGATGATGTTTACTTCGTATTAGGGACCTCAACAAAAAGCATTATTGTTTCCCTGTGAGTATGAAAAGTGTTGTCTTTGACTCGTCGTGTTTGTCGCAAAGCAGATACGGTAAAAATTGACTTGATCCCAACTCGTATACATAATGAAATGCATGCCGTAATACTACAGCGCTGTTCCGTCCCCACCTGATCTGACTGCACGAATGCAACGAGGCGTAGCATCATTACCTCGTGTTATTTTATATATACAATTTTGTATAATTCTTTAAATGCTCGGCTCTGTAAACTCTGTTCCGCTGGGACAACAAGTTGTAACCGGACAGTTTTACCCCGTCTTGTCAATCACGTTCACTGAGTTGACAAACTGAGCTCGAAACTCAAACATTGGGAATGTCCCAAGTTTAAATTCAGAAATTATCAGGAAAAAGAAGTTTAAGTTGTTAATGCTGATTCACGAGTCTTACCAAGTTCGCTCATCAAGGAAAGAAACACATGTCTTGCCTTGACCAGAATATTTAACTTACCCTTATTTTTACAAGGAACTTTCCGCAAAGAACTTTAACACCGTATTCTCTGTTTACCCTCTGAATTTAATAATAAAATGTTACGTACTAAACTCCTCAGTAGCATTGTTTTGATCGCTGTTGAAAGCAATCAAAAGAGATTGTGCTATGAGGCAGCACATCTTGTCTTTATTTACTATCCTACCTCAATGGCATAGCTGCACTCGGTGTTGATAGGATACTTGGAAGGGTATCCCGGGCTCTCGATTACCCCTGACGGAGCCGTGAACTCCTCGCTGCATTCTGAATCATTGTCGGGGGAAACAAGCTTTGTCATATACCAGTAATTTCAAGGCCATTAGATGTCCCTACAGCACCCTCATTAAACGAATGTTCACAAATAGAGCACTGTTTGCAATTGCGAGATGTTTTCCTTCAAATGCACCCGTTTGAACATTAATATTGTTTTGTCAGCAAACTAGATTTGTTTTGCAAGTACACTGTATCTCGGCTTCAGCGGTGAGGTTCTCTGCATCCGCGGCCAAGTTCAGTTCCCCAAGAACTTCACCATATTACCACAACTGCGGGTACAAGCCAAGTCGAAACACAACCTCATGGCAACTCCTTTGCCAAAGGTTCTCCTTTACCCTAGGTTAATTAGCTAACTGATTCACTATTCCGTCACTTACGGCAGATTGGTCAAGACCGTAATGCAACACACATGTCATGTAAGAAGCATTTGACTTAACCTTCTCCTCAAGCACTGGGTTTGTTGACTCGCTTTACAGTTTGGTGACCGGTAGATTAATTATGGTCACCAGCTTCAAATGTTGACGTTTAAAAAGCGATTATCGTTTCATGCGCTAATGAACACATCAAAGAGTTTCCGTAGGACTCCAGAGGGCATTCAGATTTTATTACAAAATACTAGATAACTTGAAATGTGTTCATACAGGTGTACGTGGGATTCTAAAATAGCATTACATACATTATGACTGACCTGTTTCCTCATTGAAGATCTCGCAGTAAGGTCCTGTGTACTCCTCGGGACAACTACATGTACAGTCCTTAGAAGGAAGACCAAAGTGCTCACACCTACTTGCCAGGTCTGATGGACAATCATCTAGGTAATGAGAGAGCCGGACACAACAGAGAAATCATAAAATATGCAATGTCAATGACAAGAACAATACAATAACAACGAAAATAACAACGACAACATTGACACTGACAACAACGTCGCTTTTTGGGGCAAAATTTGTTAAGTTGCTGAAACCACGTCATCTGTTGTATGTTAGTAGCGTTATGTGTGGACATATATGCAAATGCTCTTGAAAGCGCTTCCCATTAAAGACGCTACCCCCACCCCACCCCACGCCTACCCCCTATTCAAATGATTTTGCCGGGCCGAAAAAACAAGAAGTAATGGACACTTTTATATGACAATAGACAATGCGGTCATACAAAATATAGGAAAAGCATTCACTACCTCCCCCCCTTGAAAATGGATGCGTCCCCTTGTCCACCCCCACCTCCGAACAGAACCTAATTATGACACTGTAGTGTGTTTCTCTCTTTATTGGAGCTCTGCACAACACATAGGCCTGCCCCTCAATTCGAATTTGAACAATATCGGTTTGTCAGAAAAGATTTTAAATACATTATGGCTGTTTTGTAGGTTTCTCTTACCAAAGCAACTGTACATGAAGTTGAATTTGTATATGTCAAGTCGAGTGAGTTTCTGCATTTTGCCCATATTGTACAGCTCTTCAAGATCCAAGGGAGAGATCGTTCGATGGATACCGTCTTTACTGAAAGCCTAGTAAACAGTTTGGTGAAATCGATAAACAGATTTATTGTAACTGTCAGGCCTTGTCACACTGTCAGACTGTGAACAAAGAAATTATAATCTGAAAAAGGAGGCATCTTTGCCCAGAAGTTCAAAGCATATAATTCCGACGAAGGAACAATGAAATAATATGGGTGACGGTTTGAAATGCGTAAGTAACAGAAAGTTAAATATTGTTTTACTACTTTTTTGCTCAGAACAAAAAGCGTTGAACGTTAAAATTGCTTGGTAAAATTAAAACAAATACTCGGCTGATTTTAGAATACATATTGAATAAAGTGAGGCAATACATCTTTAATGGCCAATAAAGTTCATTTGGAAATTTCCGATACAACCAGCGGGCACACAATTTTAAAACTAGCAAGGCTTCTGTCCACCTCATTTTTGGTGTAGTGTAATAGTTTTTTTCTCGCTTCTCTTATTATTGACCTATCGCCGTTGGAAGTTAGAGGGACACATTACCTTAAAGGCGCCCAATTGGGCTGCAAAAAGCGTTCAATCAAATTGGTATGGTTGGAAAGATCATTCAAATGTACACTGCCATCCCTTTGAAACACACCCTCTGTCTGAAAATCATTGACGATAATCATTTCAGGGATGCTATGGATAGAACGAACAGCCAAAAGTAGAATATATCCCTTGAAAAGGCGCCGTTTGTCTGAAAATTATTGATAAAAATAACTTCGTGGAATTTGGTTCGGAATTGGGAAAGTCGGACCGTTGGAATTCAGAATGATTCCCTTAGCCTATATGCGTTTTGGTTGCGTACAGGCTGCACTATGTACGGCACCAGTCTGAATATCCGGATGTTAATGCTTCGCTTTTTCCCCTCATTTTTCCGTAAATATTACACATTGCGGTAATTTGGGGAGGGTTCAACAAAGGGAACAATACTGTCCTCACGTTTATTTCTTTGTTCCGGAAAAGTGAGGACAGGCAAACTAGTGCTTAGTCTATGGGGATGGGTTAGTGTGTAGGACAATAGAAAGTCCTGACCAGGATGGTGAAAAAAGTACCATTGTATGCGAGAAAGCTTGCCCCGAATCACGTGTCGTGGCAACAATCACTACGCAGCGGGGTCAAAGTACGGGTCACTCGCAAAAGGCTTATTTCGTGTGGTAGTTTTTATTTCAGATTTTTCACGTTCCGCTTCGAATTAAAACTAGCGTGATTGCACACATCTGTGATCTAACGCAATTTTTTTATAATGATTAGATTTTTTGTTGGTACACTGGTTTGACTGCTGGTTCATCGGTCGAGTATTCGTCGGTTAGTTTCATTAGTGAGTTGGCTGTAATGAGTACTTACATCAGCTGGGTAGTGCATAACAGAATGCAAATCGTATACACCAATGAGCGGCTTGTCCACCTTCTGGAAGTTGTGGGCTTCGCCTTCCTCTATATTCTCCTCAAAGACGGTGATATGTTCATCGCGATCAAGACGAGTGTGTTCATGATAAACACCCAATACATGACCGATCTCATGCAGACAGTTACCAAACTAAATATACAAACCACAATAATCCTCACATTAGCAGTTTACGAAGAAACAATTCCATCAAGGAGAAATGACCAGCCCTTATAATTTACATCAGAAAAGCTCTGGCAAAACAATCCTCTTTGTTAAAGGTCCACGGTCTGAATAGCTATACAAACGCACACACACACACAGTCATGTAAACGGGTGCAATCGTGGACCTCCTATTGTTCCTCTTTTGTTTATACTCTAACTTTTTTCGGAAGGCCTCCCATTGGTTTTGTACACGATTTTCAATCGTGGACGTTAGGTCAAACGTGGACCCCTTTGTCTACGCCCGAATTCTTTTGTCCTAGGTCCACGATTGCCGGCATATAGAAACTCACACTTTTGGCAGTTCCGCCCATAGAAAAGCATTTTGCACCTCCCCCCCCCCCCCCCCCCCCCCCATTTTAAAAGTGTTCCGCCGCATCTTATATTGGTAAAGTGACGGACGTGTGGCGTGCGCGGCTGTGATAATGTCAAGGGGAGGATATCAAGTGTCAGCGATGCAGATTATATGGAGCGCGTGCGCAATGTCGGGACGGGACGGGACGGGACGGGACGGGACGGGACGGGACGGGACGGGACGGGACGGGACGGGACGGGACGGGACGGGACGGGACGGGACGGGACGGGACGGGACGGGACGGGACGGGACGGGACGGGACGGGACGGGACGGGACGGGACGGGACGGGACGGGACGGGACGGGACGGGACGGGACGGGACGGGACGGGACGGGACGGGACGGGACGGGACGGGACGGGACGGGACGGGACGGGACGGGACGGGACGGGACGGGACGGGACGACAGCTAAAATACAGATCAAATTCGAGAAATTTCAGGAACGTGCCCGTGTACATTTGCAATGGAGAGCTCTGGCTTCTTGCCTCTCTGCAATGCTGCAAACGCTATGCGCGCGTTCATAAATTTGAATTATGAGCTTACTGTCACACAGCATTTTGGCACACCTTCCATTGATGTGTATGATGGCCCTGAAGGGACATCGAAAATTCGCGTCAAAACATTCACGACTTTCCCCAAATCGTGAATATTGACGTCAAAACATTCACGTCTCGCCCTCCGGTCACAAATATTGACGTCAATATTCGCGTAAAAACATTCACGTCCCGCTCTCACACATTTTCTGACGCAATTTTTTTCCAGCAATAATGGTGCTGGTTATCAAGTCGATGTGCGCGTGCGAACTCGGTCGCGAATTCAAAAACGTAGAACGCATGCAGCAAAGGGAGCTACATAAAATCATCAGATTTTGCACTTTTCTGTAAATCTTCTACAACACTCATTTTTTAGGGTACATTTTTCGGACAGATCCCAGTTAGCGCACTTTAGAAGAAGAACAAATTATTTTACGTTTTCATTGTTCATAAGATAAATATTTAAAATGAAATATAATTATTTTATTAATTGGTTTCAGAAAATATTCGATTTCCTGAAAGGTAGTACCTTTCACTAAAAGGAAAATGTACCTCACATTTTTCGAATTTTTCGCAATTTTCTTTGAAAATGTGATTAATACCCCTGGGCACACTTTATTTTGGAAAATGCTAATTCGGCCAACTAATTAGTACCTAAATGGTCGATTAAACCGACGTCATTTTCCATGCAATATTATTTTATTGTAATTTATCCGTACTTGAGTATCCCTCTTTAACAAAAAGTGTACTGCACATATTTAAAAAATTAAAAAATGTTCTTGAATAATCTAAAAGATTTTACTGCTGGGCACACTTCATTTTGTATAAGGATAGTTTGGCCAACTAATTAGTACCCAAATGATTCTGATCAAGGATATCCATCTCAGTAATGATTACTTTCAAACATCGTCTTGGTTTCGTGGTGTTGCAAAAACTTGCGACCTGATGAACCCTCGAAGAAAAGCAACATTTCAACAGCATAAAACACAAGGAACGAGGAGGCCATTCAACATCATGGTTGACTGCAATTGTTCCATGGATGTACTCAGTTGAAAACCTCCCGTCGGAGATGTTTTTGAAGTATCATTCACATAATCTGCAGGTGTCTTGGGCGGCGATCCTTGAGGGACGGAAGGGACACGCCCCCCATATTTGTTGGGGAAGGGGACGGCTATGGCACAGTGTCCCCCAATAACCCCCCTTGTCATATACATTTATGGTTTATTGGCTTTTACATGCACCAGAATACACACAGATCAGCACACATTTTCAAACATTTCTCAGGATAAAACAAGAGACACCGAGTACAAAATGCTTAACAATCAGTGGCGGATTAGGGGGGGGGGGGGGGGGGGGGGGTTGCAACCCTCCCCCCCTTGGGATACTGAGCAAAGTTGTTTTCAGCCCAATATGAGCAAAATCCTTCTTTAAAAACCACACAATTTCGCAGCTTTAAACGGTGCCCGAGATTCCTTAGATTGCAGGAGAAAGCCCCTGGATATTAACATTTTCCGGTGGCATACCCGTATCTCCGGACCTCCTAGTGGGAGCGTTTGGTGGGTGAATGGTACACCCCCCCCCCCCCCCCCCCCAATGAAAAGCTGGATCCGCCCCTGACAATTGTGGCTGTTTCTTCTCCGTCTCTCCTCCAATCTTGACGAGAAATCGCCACCGCTGCAGTCCTACCTGCTTATGAAATGTTAGAACATGGTACAAAACTGGACATTATTATGGTGCCCTTGCTGTTAAATGCGTCTTAACTGAAAAGTTCAAATGAAATTCTCACCAGCTTTTTTAAAGTGCTTTATCAGCCGGGCGCATGGGGAGGGGGGGGGGGTGTGGAGCTGGATGTTACAGTGGTGGGGAGGGGCGCTCATTCTTCTTAATACTATTTTTTCCGTTTGCGAAATTTACAGAGAGGCGACTGGGGGCGGCGAAGATTTGTTAGGGGGCGTGCGCCCCCCACGCCCCCTCTCCCGGCTACGCCGCTGCACAAAACACAGTCATATTAGCATACAACTGCATGGACACACATACGGCTGACGCCGCGGACCGTCTCGGGAATACGTCTTCAGAAAAGAACCTTAGAAAGTCTGAGTGCAAAATGCAAAAGGATTTCAGCTTTCAAAATTCAATTTTAAATTCTTAATTTTGAAAGCTAAAAAGAGAAAATTGAGATTTGATAACTCAGTTTTCAATTTTGAATTTTCAATTATCAATTTAAAGATGAATAAGGGTTGATTTTCCAACTTTGTCTCTGTCTCTAGTATTGAAAAGGAATAATTATTCTTTTACTCAAGTACGGATAAATTACAATAAATACATTTTATATGGAAACTGACGTCCCTTTGAGTACTAATTAGTGGGCCGAATTAGCCTTTTCCAAAATACAGTGTGCACAGGGGTATAATCTTTCAGATTTTCAAAGAAAATTGCAACAAATTCGAAAAATGTGATGTACATCTTTTTTTAGGAAATCGAATATTTTCTGAAACCAATTAATAAAATAATATCTCATTTTAAACAGTTATTTTATGAACAATGGAAAGGTAAAATAATTTGTTCTTGTACTAAAGTGTGCTAACTGGTCTCTGTTGGAAAAATGTACCCTAAAAATGAGTTTTGTATAAGATTTACAGAAAAGTGTTTCCAGAATCTGTTGATTTTATGTAGCTTCCTTTGCTGCATGCGTTCGACTTAACAAGCAGCACCTATCTTGCTGGAAAAACAAATTCGCGTCAACAAATTGTGGCCTTAGGGCAAGACGTGAATTTTTTTACGCGAATATTGACGTCAATATTTACGATTTGGGGAAAGTCGTGAATGTTTTGACGCGAATATTTACGTCAATATTCACGATTTTCGATGTCCCTTCAGGGCCAACATAGATATGACATGTTGCTGTTGTGACTGCCACATCAACGGATGAAGGGCGCAAAGAACGTAAGCAGCGCATCATCACAGTACTTAAAGGAAACATGATTTAGGATATATATTGCATTATTCCTGCTTAAAACAATAAAGTATTATCTTGACAATGATATTTTGTGTCCAGAGACAAATATTTCCCAGATTAAATATGAGACATTTTTTTAAATGTTTGTCTAAGCTACTCCGCCGCCCCCTGCCTGAGTGGGACCCTCATTAACATAAGTGTGTGACGTAGATCGAGGCACATTACAGATTCTGCTGCATCACGCGTATGCACGTGTGTGTGTGTGTGCAGAACGGCGAAAATACTTCGTCCAAAATCTAAGCAAAATATATTGTTTTTTGTCCATGCCGACAAGGTGTGTAGCCGCTGGGTGCAGTTACGAAGGATGGAGTAAGCCTTCAATTATTTCCAACTGATGCGAAATATCGCAGAATTTGGACGGCGAAAGTGAAGGTGACAAGAGCGAAGTGGTCCGGCACCAGCAGCTTTTCAGCGTTATGTAGCGACCACTTTGAACCGTCGTGTTTCGATACTGGTATTTTCAAATCATGGGATGACCAATAAAAATATGCTCAAGTCCACTGCCATCTTAACAAAGTTCCCAGATGTGAGTAAGGTACAGGCAAAAGCAGTTAAACGGCCCATTCCCCGAGGAGCCTTCGCTAAAAGAGAAAAAATCAGGGTAAGTTCGATGTTAGTTGTTGCAACTTACGAAATTGCACGTGTAGACCTAGTGTGTATACAATGTACATGCGTCATTTACGGGTCCAGACTATCGAGTCGATCCATGAATTTCGGTGCCTTGGTCTACGTCACGAACAGCGCCCTTAATTCGAGTCTGAACAAAAAGAGGGTGTAAATATTTGGGCGGCAAATAATCACACTAAAACTTTACTTAAACCAGTTTGGCTTTTAATTCACATTGAATACATATAAATGAATTTATTTATGAAATAAAATGTGATCCGGCCAGTTTGAGAAGCATGGTTCCTTTAAAATGTCCGAATTACTTAGTTACGGTTTGAAATTACGCACAAGTCTATGTGGTGTTGTTGTGGCGCGATACCCTGCACGATATGGAGGAAAAGGGTACCCCCATTTTATCCCTATACCCTAAGCACACTCCAGATTATTGTTATCTAACACATCCCCCTAGATTTCTGAATAGAATTCCTGAGATTCCGGGAACACAATGACCAACACAAAAGAGGGGGAGGGGGGGGGGTCCCTTTTTCCCCCCATATCGCGCTTCATGTGGTGCATTCTACATTGTGTTCAGATGTTCTGAATTCGTCAGCTGCACCTGTAACTGGATTGTTAGTCTGACGTAATAATGTAGTTATGTACTCAATATAAGCGAGCCGTTTGCATTTGTTCAGGGGAGTTGCTCTCTCTATTTCGTAAATTTTTGTAGCCATGTGTTAGTTTAAATAAAGTACTCCAGACCTAGAATATGGTGTCGCCTTAGTTCTATTTCCTGTCCCCGGTACCTCGGTGTGTCAACACAACAATGTGGTTGCAGCCACTATATACCATGTGTGTAATTTCAAGCCGGGCTCAAGTAATTGGGACCCGGCATAAGGAGTCCGACAATTTGGAACCAACAGTGAGCACTTGTTTAACCGTTATTTTCTTTTGGTTTTTATATACAACAGTGCTACGCAGCATCCATAATCTCATGTGGGGCGGGATTGATTGATCGATCTATTTTATGGTAGATCATACCCCTGTTTTTATGCAACCGGAAGGCCTACCTTATGGTATTCAGGCAAAAAACACAGACGTAAACTTCGGCGGTTGTGTTTTTAAAGACATCTTTTACTAGTTTAAGACAGTTTGCTCGAAATTGAGTAAGTAACTTACATGATCGCAGCAACCATTGTTTAAATTCATATTTCCGCCCGGTCCACCAACTGTCGTAGTGCAGCTTAACAAGACAAAAAATACAATGCCCATGATATTAATGCTCAACATTGCTCAGTTTGTGACATTGTGGGCACAACCACAACAACCACAGCAACAAAAATAACAATACAGCCGCACCCAAGGGGGGAGTACCGGGTAACACAAGCCCCGAGCCAGCCCCCTCCGATTGTCTGTTTCTGTTTTTGTCACATGCATTGGCGGCGCAATTTCATTTTCCGCATTTCCGAATGGGGGCGATTCTCTCAAATGACGTCACTTCCTACAGATTGCCACGTGCATTAGCATTTTGGGCGTCAAATTTTCGTGACGCGCATCGGCTGCGCCGTATTTCGAAGAATATTCGAACAACAGGCGCGCGTGTTTAGAATATTTTGCACACTGCGCGCACAAGCACATGACGGCGTTAAACACGCAGTTGTAATTTTCTTACGAAGATGGCGTCCTATCTATACGGAAATTCGCTGAACAAAATTAGAAGCCATTTTTGCGGTGGTGCCACGCTCGCGTGCAGGTTGTCCGCGTTCTATAATTTGAGTCGCGTGTGCATTTTGGCAAGTTGTAAACACCCTGTTGTTCGAAGCTGTCCCTCGAGCGCGTGCGTATAACACGCACGCGCGCACGCGAGCGTGGTACCACCATAGTAAATGCTTCTAATTTTGGTCACCGGGACCCTTTTCCAAACCTTGGCTGGCCGGCTCGGGCTTAGGCTTCGCGTAATTTTATGTCCCCAGATTTGGCAAGATCTGGGACGCTGTTTTTGCTTCATGTACATCAAAGTCTTTTGTTTCAACCAAGAGCCAGAGCCTGTGTATTTATTTACATACATATTCAAGGCTTCAGATCGGCAGTGGGACTGGGAAATAGCTAGAGACCAAGCCCAATCCCAAGCCCAAGCCAAGGTTTGGAAAAGGGCCCGGATTTATAGACCCTTGATCTACATTATACAGCCATCTTGTATTTCTCCTATTAAAATCAATGTAACCAAACCGAGGCTGGAAGGAAAAATAGTCTGGCACCTTCATTCAATAATTGGAATTAATATTTATAATGCATACAGGGAACAAGACGAAGATGGTGACAGCATGATAAAGGTTTACAGTGCACCACCACGAGTTAGTATTAAACACAGTGGTCATTGCACGCAATGCGCGTCTGAAAAGGATCGACAAGTCCGGACCAACGTGGTCAAGTGTAGCGTGAATTTCAGATTCTATGAAATACGGACTCATTGGTAGTACGAATACGCGTACGCGCAGTACGCACGCATAGCGCATACGAACTCTGTTAACGAATGAAAACAGGGCCCAACTCCATAGCGCTGCTTAACACACGATTTTTCTGCTAACGGAACCCTCGCCCATTTTATAGAGACTGTAAGCATTAAGCACAGCGAAGAGCCCGCTAACTTCGGAAGCAGGATTTGCTTAAATTAGTGACGCAACAATATAAATCTCCATGCACGCGCAAGCGTTAGCACTGCACGACTTGGCCAAGCAAATTTCCTGCTATAGTTAGCACAACTTTTCTGCCTATCGTTAGTTTTGAGTGTATTTTTCTGGATTTTATCGTCTATCGCCTATAGATAAGGACACATAATAGATGTGAAATTGGCTTCTTACACAAGGTAAAGCAAAAATATAATAATTTTATGTTGTGAGTCGTATTACACAGAGTTCTTAGAACCTGGACGTCAGTCGTAGACAATGACGTCCAACCTGGTCTAGATATTCGCGTGAATAGGAGTATCAATCTTCAAATGGTCATCGCTTTCTGTCGTTCTTACTTACACACTGATTGAGAAACTTTAATTAGTCTTCGCAGTGTGGACATCGGGTGGACTCGTGACACAATTAATCGGACAAAATAAACTGGCTAAAATCTCTCCATAGTGGACTCTATACCAGGTCAAGCAATCCTTCAAATATTTACCAATTTAGGCTATATCATCTTAATATGCTGATATGATGAGGATTAACTTACCGATTAGTATTAGTATCTCTAATTTCGATTGGTGTGATGCTACCGGTGTACCCATCCTCTGCTTCAATGAATGTCACGCATGTCTCTCTCCGGTAGATGTCAACGGCCTCCTCGAATTTGGTGCGCGTGTCCTCGCCTCCGAGAAAACATTATAATACAAACTCTCACTGTCAGGTTACACGAGGACGAAGTGAATTAAGAGGATAGCTACAAAAAGCTACACGTGGACAGGCGTAAATGTGGACAATGAGGAATATCAGTGCACGGGTAAAGACCAAAAAAATAATTCACCTGTCCGTTTTCGCTGGGCGTATTGCACATGCGTTAAATTGTATAGAGGCCTGTGGGTATAAGCTGTCGACTAAAAACGCAACGTACCAAAAAAGGGGGGGGGGCTGCACCCCCCCCCCCCCCCTTTGGGATGCTGAGCAAAGTTGTTTTCATCCCAATATGAGCAAATTCTTCCTTAAAAACGACACAATTATGCAGCTTCAAACGGTGCCCGAGATGCCTTAGATTGCAGGAGAAAGTCCCTAGATTTCAAACTTTTCCTTGGGCATACCCCCGGACCCCCCTAGTGAGAACGTTTGGTGGGCGAATGGTACAACCCCCCTCAATGAAAAACTAGATCCACCCCTGCTACCCATAGCTATCTGTAATAAGTTACTTTCATTTTTGTCTGGTTCTCACTTTATTCATATCTGCAGTTACTCTCTGGCAACCTATAACTTTCTTTTACAGATGAAAGTAACAAAAAAAATTAAGTTTCCAATTATTTTACGCAATCTTATAAAAATAATCTACATCATTTGATGTCAAAATAGAAAAGGAAAAAAAGTCAGGCTACGCTGCTGCTATCACATTTGATGTAAAATAGCGGATTTATTTTACAGTGTACTTCGAGGCGTCTAACATTATTGCCGGTTAAAAAATGCTTCGGTAGTGCGCAAGACACATTTTTCTGACATTTGTTTTTGAAATTTCTAGGAAAATTACATGTAAATTAAAACATTGACTATTTTCTTCTTCTAGACATTACCTGCAACCGACCGCATGTGAATTATCATGCATCACATCGCCCTTATTATTAAGCATAAGGTATGATATAGCTTTGGTAAGGATCAACAATTAAAATGATAACTTTCAATCTGTCTATTAAGATGTCACTCGACTATACTCCTCCTGAGAAATATACGTCTGAAATGCTGTCATTTTTCGAGAAAATTTTATTTGAAGACCTCCAAATATGGAAGTGACAGATTTCAGTTACAACGTTCCAAATTTAACAGCTCATACCGTAATCAAAGTGCAAAAAACCATTGTTGAAACAAAATTGATTTTCACCATTTTCTCACGACTCGGAGATGGATTGAGCTCAAACTTTAACAGGTTTGTTATTTCATGTACATGTTGAATCACACAAAGTATGGACACTGCCTGTAACTGTTGTGTCAGGTCCACCAATGCTTTATCGCGCCTTTACAAGCAAAACGGACATCGGTGACAATTTAAATGCTATTCAAATTTCACGCTCGAAGTTTTATCAAATAGTTGAAAATTTTAGTCGGAAACTACAATAATGTGGTCTTGTGACGGGACAAGAGACATTTCCATTTACAGTCGATATAAAATATTGCACATCGATGACTAAAATAATAACAAGAATGGTGATCTCAATAGTCATTTGCATTGGTAGGCCCATAGACAAATCGGTATTTGATACCAGGACATGCATTATATAAAGTAAAATGGATTTGAGCTTACTCAGTTGGGAATTGAACTGGTAGACGAGAGTCTTGTCTGGCCAAAGCCGGAAGGCCGCACTGGCAGCCCTTCGCACTAGGTCCCTGTCCCCAGCCGTCTCATCCCGCATCATGTCATACACTTTCTTTTGTTCCTCACTCATCTCCATGTCATCTTCCAGATATGTCTTAGAAGGGCTCCTTTCCAAATTGGCTGCCAGCTTGTCCTTGCCCATGAAAAACTCAACCGCCTGTCCGTTGAATTCGTCTCGCTCCTATAGAAAAAAGGACATAATACCTCCAAGAAACGCACCCGTTTTATATCCCTCTATGACATGTTCTTTCATTTTGTTCCTGTACTTATAAGCGTTCCTGATAAACTTTGTGCACAGAATTCCATGTGGAGACATCCCGCCTTTAGAATTTCCTTGTTTATACCTTTTCATGCTTTTGTCCCCTATTGTTTTGCCGTCTCCACAACTCAACAAAATAGAAACATAATAGGTACCTACAGTGTTACCGTTTGGTTGAAAATCTAGACACACCCAAGATTGGGTTGGGGGACGGGGGTCTTATTAATTTGTGTTTTTCTCAAAAGTGGTGGTGTTGGTGGTGGTGTTGGGGGGGGGGGGGGGGGGGGCTTGGATATTTTCTGACGTTGGTGACGCCGTTTCAAGTGCAATTTCCCCACATGTATTATACTATGTTGGATGCCTTTCGATCCATATAGGCCTACTGATAAATTTCATAATGCATGGTACGCTAATGCCCGAGCCTTGTTTTTGTTTTTGTTTTGTTTTGTGTGTCTTTTCTTGTTTGTTTGTTTGTTTGTTTGTTTGTGTTGGTTTGTTTATTTGTTTGTTGGAATGCTTGTTTGTTTTCGAATCGTGAAAGTAGATGGCCGACCTTCTTATAAGCCTACATTGATATGCGTTCTGTTTGAAGTATGTGTTAAGGCTTCTGAAAGTGCCGCCATTAAAAAAAGTTAACGCTATGAGATTTCGGACTTTACTTCCCTTTTAAAAAAATCCTCCGGAGCCACAAATTAGAAAAAAGAATGAATTCGAACGTAATGAAATTTCGGACATTAGAAACAAAAAATGGTAACGTTCAGGTCTCGAACCCACAATCTCCTACCTCACAGTCTAACACCGTATCGACTGAGCCATCGAAATGCTCGGCAGACAACGAGAATTCATTGCATTATATACCCAGCCCTATAACATATTCGTACGTATATTAAAAGTATTATAGAGGGCGCTCAACAATGCATCCATTCGGATGTCGTTTGGAAAAAATAATTCGCTCCCTGCCCCACAACAAATAGATTGCGGGGCAGTAAAAAAGAATCGGTGTACATTTTTGGGGGAAATGTTTATTGGCCCGAAAAAGTTAGATACGCACCCCCTGACACCGGTGGTAAAGCGAGTCAGTTTGGAGGTCGGCAGTTCGATTTCCAGTTTTATAAATTTTAATTTTTCTCAAAAAATGGGGCTGTCATTTTACCATCCCCAAGTACCATTGGCTTAATCGGTGAGCACACAGTATTTTTTTTTTTTATTATCTGTTTTATTTATACAGGGTAGCCTCCTCAGTTATAAAACTGCTTTTCTTAAGGGCCCTGTCACAGTTAAATAGGTAAAACTAGAAATGCAAAACAACACAAATATAGATTTAAACTAATTATAATAATAATAATAAACCCGTACACACACATACATTATATTCTAAAAAGTAAAAGATGTCGATAACAATAAAAATATAATGACGTATTACTAATAAAACCTAAGAACAAGCAAGTAAGCTATATAAAACAATTAATATACTTATAGATAAAAACACAAGTTAAACACAAATTTACCAGCATAAAACCAAATTATAAATGCAACAATCACATGAAATACACAGACAGTAGACCATACAAACTAACCGAAAGGGAACCAGCACTGGATTGGCAACATACACATATAGTATGTATTAAAAGATTAAATATTAAAAGAGAGCAAATTAAAAGAGACAGGTATTAAAAAAAATAAAAATTATCAGAATAAAATAAAACAACATGTATTCAATGCTGAGCTAAAAACGATTTGAACTTAAAAAGTGTCTCGGCCTGTCTTTGTGAAGTTGTTAATTTGTTCCATCCCAAGGCCCCCATATATTGGAAAGTGCATTTACCTATGTTAGACTTGGGAGGAAAGGAGATACATAGTGAGCCATTGGATAGTGACCGGGTGCCGATTTCATGTGAGGGTGCCTTGAAACGAGACGAAAGATATTTCGGATTCAATCCATTAACACATTTGTATACCTCGCACATTCTGTGATTATGCCAGCGTTGAGGAAGTGCCAGCCATGATAAGGCCTCGTGAAGTTCTGCAGTGTGTGTTCTAGGATTAGCATTAAGAATCATTCTAGCGAGGCGATTATGTAGTTTGATAAGCTTGTCAGTTTTTGTGCTTCCGCAGCCGGACCATACAACGCTACAATAATCAAATAAAGGTAAGACCATGGCATTACTTAAAACTTTAAATGTGGATGCAGGAATGCAAGGTTTGGCGGAACGTCTGAGAAATCCCATTTTGTTGGAGATTTTCTTTGCGATATCGTGAACGTGATCAGAGTAGGACACGTTTTCATCAAGTATAACACCAAGATACTTATAAACCTTAACGCGTTCAATCATCTCACCTTTCAGTGAGATCCTTATGTCCTCAAGACGAGACAGTCGACATCGTGTACCAAATACCATGAACTTTGTTTTGTTCACATTCAAGGTTAACTTGTGCTCTTGTAACCATTTAGTCACTTGTTCCAGACCTGCCTCCATATCTTGGACAATCATTGAAGACGTTCCGCTAAACAGCATAACGGTGTCATCTGCATACATACTTATCTTAGAACCAGAGATTTCTATGCTTTTAGGAAGAGAATTAATAAAAATAGTAAAAAGTAACGGTCCAAGGATCGAGCCCTGCGGGACGCCAACTGTAACGCTGGCAAGATTTGATGAAACATTATCCAAATGCGTGGCTTGCATTCTACCACTTAAGTATGATTCAAACCATTTAAGTTCAAGTCCCATGATACATTCCTCTGTAGTTTCGACAGGAGAATGTTATGATCGACTGTATCAAAAGCCTTTTTCAGGTCAAGGAAAATGGCACCTGTCACCTTACCGTCATCCATATTACGCATAATGAAATCAGAGACATCCAGAACTGTTGTTTGAGTGGAATGGTGTGGCCTGAATCCTGATTGTTCTTCTGCAAAAACATCATTTGTCGTCAGGAAATCCCGCAATTGATTATTAACAGTCCTTTCGAGAATTTTTGATACGAGAGGTAGGACTGAAATGGGCCTGTAATTGGTGAGCTGGTCACGATCACCACTTTTGAAGATTGGTGTTACTCTAGCTATTTTCCATTTGCGTGGAACGATGCCAGAAAACAGGGATTTATTGATTAAGCAGGCCAGCGATGGGCATATGGCCGGACATGCCGCTTTTAATAACTTGCATGATATGCCGTCAATACCTGTGGCAACAGAGGAGTCCATTTTCTTAATCTGTGTTTCAACGAAGGCATCTGTAACAGGAGAGAATGCGAAAACGTTATCTAGCACTCTGTGAAATAATTGTGTGTCTTTACCTGCATTGTCTTTCTGAAACGCTTTTGCAAGGTCAACACCGATTTCGACAAAGAAAGAATTGAAGTTCTCAGCTAAGGTGAGTTTATCTGAATATGATGGAAGAACGGTCATGTTTTTCACGGAGCTCGCATCCTTAGCCAGTGACCATAATTTCTTGGAATTTCTTTGGCAATTACTTATTTCACGTTCATAATAATCTCGTTTGAGGAATTTCGCTAAGTTGTTTGCTCTATTGCGCAGTTGCTTGGCAACATGCCAATCTTCTGTTTCGGAGGTTTTTTGGGCCTTAGCTCTCATGGCATCACGTTTACGCCCTAGTTCAAGCATTTCCTTTGTCACCCAAAGAGCCACATGCTTACTTTTTTGGCGAAATTCCTGATATGGCGCATGCCTACTGCACGTATCATTGAACATCTCTTCCCATAAGTCCCAAGCCACGTCTATATCATCTTTGTTGTTAATACGTTCCCATGGCATATTATACAATTCACTCAAAAACAAATTTCCATCAAAGTGTTTAAAATTCCGTATTTTAGAGACCTTGGGAGGAACCTTAACATGCAAATTAGTTTTCCTGTTCAAAAGTACCATTGAATGATCACTCAGGCCGAGAGGAATGACATTTATATCAGTAATGTTATCAGGTTGTGACGATAAAACAAGATCAATACATGTGCTCGAGGTTAGAGTCACTCTTGTGGAACTATCGACGAGTTGTTTAATTTGGAACTCGCAGCAAAGATCATCAATTTTTGAGCGGTCCACTGTGTCAAACATATTAAGATTGAAATCGCCAACCATGATCAGTTCTCGACTGCCAAGGTTAATGCCATTTAATTCATTCTTAAGATTAATCAGATGCTCGCCTCTTTTGTTTGGGAGATAAATAACACCCAGAACAAAAGGGTTCCGATTTTTCTGCTTGATCTCAATCCAGCATGACTCAACCTCTTTAGTAACTTCTGACATAATTCGATAAGAAACACTATTGGAAATATAACATGCAACTCCACCATGTTTGTCAGGGCCTTTACGATCATTACGAACTAATGAGTACCCAGTAATGTTAATTTCTGTATCATCAATTCCACTGTGAAGCCATGTTTCACTAAAAGTAAGTAAATGGAAAGGATGTTGAGCCAAAAATAGACGCAAATGCTCGATTTTCGGAAAGAGGCTCTGAATATTTAAATGCGCAATTTTCAGTCCTCTCCAATTTTTGGCATGAGTTAGGTTGGTATGTATTCCCGTGCTATATAAATGCCCAGTACTATTAATAATATTAGACAAGAAACCGTTTGTAACCTCATCATTACCCTTCACCGATTCTTGCGTTGTTGCATCTGATATCGTCGCCACTGCGATTCTTGTGAGGGGAGTGGAGGTCTGTGCACTAGAGGTTGACGTGGGTGCTGATGGAGAGGCTGAATTGGAGCTGACGATTGTCTCTTTCGGGTTTTCCAGTCCTTGAATTGGAAATCCTGTTGTTTGGACATTGTTACACTGTTGTTGAGGAGAGCATGCGCATAAGTCGGAGATATTGCATTGTTTCTGTCTCGGGTAATAGAAGATGCAAATCCGGATTGCGAGTGGCTGGTTGTGTGCTTCGAAGAAGAGGTGACCGACGAATTGTGGTTGGAGGTTTTGATGGGTGGTTGGCCGCGTAGATGTCTGATAATATTCCGGGCAAATACAATAGTGCCGCTGTGACCAAGGTGGACACCGTCAGGAGCAAGACAATTTTGAGTGACATTGTCATTGTTGATGAATTTCCAACTGTGGGCAGTGCAGATTTGTTTGATGAGCATGTTTGTAGAGCCTATTTTTTCACGATCACGTGCGCTTTCTGGATGCCTATGGATTATCGAAGATATTGCAATCCCATGTACGCCGAATTTGCTTTGTGCTTCATCACCCAAAGACTCCAGCTTCTTGGCGATTGTTGCTGCATCGTCTCGGGTGTTATTGGTTCCTGCGTGAATAATTAATTCAGATGTGTACAGTTTAATGATTCCTTCGGTGATACGTGTTGAGAGGTCCTCAATTTTTGCCCCGGGGTGAGAAATAACCGTAACGTTCTTTGACCGGCTGAGTTTCTCCCCTTTTATTCGTTTCACCATTGAATCTCCTAAGATCGTGACATCATTTCTTGTCATGTCATTGAATCTTGTCTTCTGTTTTGTTCTGTACTCATCTATCTGTTGACTAAATGATGACTGGGCCTGGGGTGCAACGGATGTTGACTTTGAAGAGGGTTTTTCTTTTTCTTCGGGTGATGTGGCAGATGACAATCGGTTTACTGAAGCATTCTCCTTTATTACCGTGTCCACCAGCTGTGAGTAGTATTGATCAATCACCTCTTCAGCCGACTGTTCCTCTGAAACAACTTGATCAGTAAGGTCGGCAAAGGGATTAGAACATGGGACAATACAGTCGTGCGTTAAGTCGGAAGCGCTTTGTCGAATGCCTCTGAATGGCCTCTTATTGTTGACCAGTGTCCATGCCCGTTGAGATTGATCTATTTTATCTGCTGTATTGTTGTCGCTAGACGACGCTGTTGCTATTTGACAACAGTGATGATGATTGAGTTTTTCTTCGGCAAGTATCGTAATGGCGGCTTGTAGACTATCCCGTTCAGATTCCAGCATTTCATTTTTGTCCTTTAGCATTGTAATATTAAGGAATTGGTTTTTCATGACCAAAATTTCACTTTTTAGTTCCTCGATAGACTTCCTCAGATTCTGTAGCTCTAGATGATGGTCAATTTCCTGGCTGGCGATGTCATATTGGGATGAAGGGTGATCTTTTGAAGACATGGTTGGACATTTGTCCTTTTGATTAATTTCGGCATTGACATTTGGTGATTTAAGTTTACAAGACGAGAGACAACTCATGGGGAAATCCATTCGCATGTCGTTGAGATATGAATAAAGTTCGACGATATCATCAATTACAGCATCGAGTGATCGGCGAGATTTTAGTGAC
Source organism: Hippasteria phrygiana (assembly GCA_037893225.1). Lineage (NCBI taxonomy): Eukaryota > Metazoa > Echinodermata > Asteroidea > Valvatida > Goniasteridae > Hippasteria > Hippasteria phrygiana. Next base: position 331,310 of record JAZGUH010000774.1, on the reverse strand, counting down.
CGTTGATCTATCTTACCGTCGCCGCCATGTTTCTCGACGTACTTGGCTTCGGCCTGTATGAAGAGATCTTTCCGATTTTTCTGTAGATTATCCGCACCAAACTCCTGTTGTATTTGTTCCCTCAGTTGGCTCCGAGATATATTGTCAGCATTTAGAAGAAATGGTTTGAGGCTATCACACAGATCCATCATTACCTCCCAACGGTGCTTCCTTAACTTAAGTACTGCTGGGACTGCTCTTATGTCTAGGTAAGCATCTTACCACAGGTTCATGGCTCGTTTGGTTATTCGGCAGCCAAGGCTTAGGGTGCCGCTATGTTTCCTTCTTTTTATAGTGCTATAGACCTTCGGGTTATATGGATGAGTGGGGAGGTTTTGAAACAATAACAGTTGTGAAGCAAAGGGAATTTATTTGGTGTGTTTGTATCTATATTTTCATCTTATAAAGTCTAGTTTTCTAATTGATACATTTTCTGCAAAAAGTATCATTGTGGATATTTTAATTGTTTGGATATACGTACGCATTGGTCCTCAGAAGTGTGTTAACAAAGGGTGTTACGGAAACATCACACTTGCATAAACATCCGACACTTTACCATTGATGCACCGCAACAAACCTTATCCTAACCATAAACCCCAACTCGATCCTAAACTTTAACGGTGACCGTATTTGTTCGGTGACCCGTAGGGCGAAGCGTTACCAAAAACGTCGTTTAATGCTTAAAAAGGCGGGGAGACATGTCCTCTGTCCCCCTCCAAGATCACCATGATTTATACACTTCCTAGGGACTCTTATCGCATAAAACCATATAGTGTTTATAGCGACCAGCTTGGCCAAGCGCTTTCATACTGGCAAAATTAATTGTCGCAGCCCCATTTGCGATCGACATAAAAGGTTTTGGGCTTCGGCTACTATGCAAGAATGGCTGCGAACGGACAAGACGTGTGTCACATCAGCTCTCCGAGTTTTCTATCAAAACTTGACTCTAAGATAGAGCAGATAGTCTCAAAACTACAGAGTACACCGTCTGTGCCCATAGAGTCACTGTTGAGAAGTAACTGTACCATTGATGAGCTTCTACCGGCAAGGAATTTGATCTTCGAGTCTGCAAGGGAGAAGTACCGTGACGATTTCCAAGATGGCGACGAGACAAACGACTCTTCAACAAAGCTAAGTACCCAATTTTCTTGTAATTTCTCATTAAAATCCCGTAGGTCCACACAAACAGCGGCCGATGACATCAAGGAACTATGTCTCTACATTTTTGGTCATCGGAACAGTTTTCCTAGGTCTTGTTTAAGTTCAGCTTGTCAGGTTAAACCGAAGCCAACAAAGCGCACTGTGGATCGAGATTTAACAGGTGCTATAGCCCTCGATCCAGTATCTGAACCCACCCTACAGGTTATTTATAAAGCCATCCTACAGGTTCAGAACGACATAAATGTACTTGATCAGAAATTCTCAGACCAAATTGCAACACTTTCTGGCCAGATTTCTTTATCTTCTTCTTCCCAAAGGGAGACAATTGACCACTTGAAGAAGGAATGTGATGCTCTCCATTCTACCATTGATATGCTGATGAGCCCTTCTTCTCGTGAAGCCGATGCCCATTCGAAACGCCAGCCCTGTGCCCTGAGCCGGAACAGCCCGAGTACCATCATGGGTTTAGCCAGTCCAGCGGTATCAACAAGCAACCGCTTTGCTGCATTGGCGACGGAGGATGTCGATCCGGCTAACATCGAAAACAGCTTTGATGATTCCCGGACCGAAGCCGAGTTCCTGATTGACTCTTACTACGAAGCCATGCAGCCCAAAGTCCAGCCCGGCAAGGAACAGGGGTCCTGTACTCCCCCAAACAAGCCCTGTCCCTCAAAAAGCAAGGCCTCTTTTCAAGAGCAGCTCGAACAATACCGGGAAAAGCACAAGAAACTGACCACTACAAAGCAGAAACCGACACCTACCATGAAAAATCGGCCACCCACACCTAGCGAACACAACCATGCAGATATCCTAATAATCGGTGACTCAATGATCAAACGGCTACAACCCAGGAGATTGAGCAGGCAAAAGAAAGTGAGCTGCCATACCATGCGTGGAGCAAAAATCGAAGATCTTGCTCCTAACGCCATACAGCTGTCGGCCAAGCACGACGTCTCTGGAGTAATCCTTCATGTTGGGACCAATAATACTTCTGACAACCCAGAGACTATTGCTGCAAAGATCACTTCCCTTGGTGAATCACTACAACCAAGATCAGTAACAATCTCGTCGATTATACATCGCAAAAACCAAACAGTGCCAAAACGCAAGAAGGTAGATGACTCTAATAATCTGCTTAGGTCAATAGCAAGACAAAATAACTGGGGCTTCATTGACAATGGCAACATAAACCCAAATCACCTTGTGTCGGATGGCGTGCACCTCAACTCGACAGGAGTGCGTCTACTTGCCATGAACATTATCCAACACGTCGCAGGACCACATAAGACCACTGCTAGCCGCATCACACACCAGAGGACCCCGTTCGGCAAGACCTTGTACTCTGATGTCGTGAAGGAGCGGGCTGCAGCGAATCATGATGTCCCGACGGGTTTTCAAATGGCAAATCAGTACTACCCACACCCGTATCAAAAACAGCATCCAACCCATCTCCGTCAGCCACTAACCCAGACACACTATCGAGGCCAGGAATGGAACCAATACCTAAAGACGGTCAGAGAGCTGCTCAATCCACAAGGCAAAAATCTACGATAGACTTAACAGATGGCGTTATCTACAACCGAAGCTCCGGAGGATTCTCTTTCGCCCATCTTAATGTAAGAAGTTTAATAAACAAATTTGACCAATTCAAAATTTTAATGTCTACAAATCCATTCGATATCATCTGTCTAAATGAAACTTTCTGCAATGCCTCAATCTCCGACGATGAAATCACATTACCAAATTTTTCCATTGTCAGAAAAGACAGGAACCGACATGGTGGTGGGGTTGCCATGTACATCCGAAACAATTTAACTTTCACTCGTCGTGAGGATCTTGAAACAGATGATGTCGAGTGCATATGGGTTGAAATTAAGTGTAAACAAAGACAGCCTGTGCTTATTAGTTCTATTTATAGGCCACCTTCAAGCTCTGTTGAATTCATTGATAAACTAAGTGATATTATTAATAAGGCCTCCTGTGAATGTAAAGAAATTATTGCAACTGGGGACTTTAATTATGATGTTTCAGTTGACGATGATAGTATGAACTCAAACCCAATTATTTCTTGGTTAGGTTTATTCCAATTGGCGCAACTCAACACGGGTCACCGAGTCCACTCAAACAATAATCGATCTCATTTTCAGCTCCCATCCAGAGCTAATAAAGGAATGTGGTGTATTACCAGTCCTAATCAGTGACCATTATCTTGTTTATGGTCAACATAGTTGGAAAACACCAAAAATTAAAGGTCGCTCAATAAATTTTCGATGTCTTACAAATATAGACAATGATGCATTTAAAGACGACCTCCTTAATGCACCATGGCAAGATGTACTAGACTCTTATGATGTTGATGAAGCGTGGTGCAAATGGCACTCCATATTTATGAGTATTATTAACTTTCATGCACCAATCAAAACTAAACGTATTCGGGGTGCCTCTTTACCTTGGCTCGATTGCGAAATTCTTAAACTTATGAGACAGCGGGGATCGTGCACACAAAATCGCAAAACGCTCAGGCTCACAGATCGATTGGGACTCTTACAAAAAGCTGCGGAACAATGTAACTAATAAAATCCGCACTAAGAAGAGTGAATACTATACATCAGCCATAGAAGAAAATAAAAGCAATTCATCTATGCTATGGAAAAAGCTAAAGGAGGTACTTCCTAAGAAACAGAAAATTGCTCCAAATTCTATCACTTCCCCAAATGGAGAAAATATTGACGATCCCACTGACATTGCTGATACATTAAATGAACACTTTTCTACAATAGGAAAACGTACGGCTAGAAATTGCCCATCGGGCGAACTTGAAAACAATGATACCTACGCCTCTATCGTTGATTCTCTGGATGAACTTGAAGAATGCACTGTACCTAATATTACAGAAGAGTTCGTTCAAAAGCAAATATCATCCATGTCGGTTGGGAAAGCAACAGGTCCGGATGGCATCAGTGTTAAAATGATTAAAATTGCTTCCCCTTATATTACTAAATCTTTAACTTATATTTTTAACCTCTCCATAAGATGCGAGCAATACCCTAAAGATTGGAGACATGCCTTGGTAACACCAATTCACAAGGGAGGAGATAAATGTAGTACAAGTAATTATCGGCCTATTTCTATACTGCCAATTATCTCTAAGATTCTAGAAAGATGGGTGCACTCGGCAGTATATAACTACCTCGATGATAACAATTTGTTACCTAGTTGCCAATCGGGATTTAGACCCTTACACTCAACTGAAAGCACTCTACACGATTTAACAAACAAGTGTTTTGAGGCTATGGAGCAAGGTAAAGTTACAGGTAGCGTGTTCATAGATCTCAGTAAAGCTTTTGATTGTGTGGATCATGTAATCCTACTAGGCAAATTGAAGAAGCTGAATTTGTCATCTTCTGTAATTAATTGGTTTAAGTCGTACCTAGGCGGTCGTAGTCAGTCTGTAAATATTAAGGGCACAATATCGAAGGTCTTGCCCATAGACATAGGCGTTCCACAAGGGTCGATCTTAGGGCAACTTTTATTCATTGTTTATAGTAGTGATTTTCCATCTTGTATACCCCAAAATTGCAATTTATTTATGTATGCAGATGACTCCACGTTAACGTGTAGCTCCTCTAGTATTAACGAAATAGAAAGGAACTTAAATGTAGCTCTTGCTAGTATTCACAACTGGTGCCTAAGAAACAAACTAGCATTAAATGCCAACAAAACCAAATGTATGCTTATTGGTTCAAGGCAGAAAATATCCAACGTCGACCTGAACGTGTGCATTGCTGATAAGGTTATCGAAAAAGTGAAATATTGTAAATGCTTGGGTGTAGTTGTTGATGAAACATTAAGTTGGGGTACACATGTTGAATACGTAAGGAAGACTGTTTCGTCTAAATTGGGTGTGTTAAACAGAATTCGTGATTACGTTCCCCAAAGCAGCCTGCACACACTCTTTGTAAGTTTAGTTATGCCATCTTTAGAGTATTGTTGTACGGTGTGGGGAGGAAGGTACATATCTCACAACAATACCCTCAACAAATGTCTAAAAAGAGCCGCACGGATAATCCTTAAATGTACCTCCCTCACCCCCTCAGCTGATATGTTTGCCAGACTAAATTGGATTCCTTTTAAAGAAAGAGTTCAGTCCAAAAAGGCTATCTTTGTTTTCAAAAGCCTTAACAAAATGACTCCTTTGTACATGACAAATCTGTTCACACCACTTACAGTGATTCGTGAAACACGACAATCGACCCAAATGGCACTGAAAGTTCCTTTCGCCAAAAAGGAATGCTACGTGACAAGTTTCGCTGTGAGTGGTGCCAGTATATGGAATAATCTGCCTGAACAAATGAGAACCATAAACTCCTTAAGTACATTTAAATCGGAGCTACGTAAAGCCATCTATCAGTGATATTTCTGTCATTTACGCTGATCTGTGGAGTTATAAACTTGGTTGCCAAAATACTTTGGAGCCGGATGGGAATTTCCCTTTGTTTTTCACCCTTGAAGGTTTTTTCGCGGGTTTTTCGCCCATCCCGTATATCAGGAATAGGCTTCTGGAGAGTTGAAAAGTTAACAGAAAATTGATTTATTTGTGTAAACATTATTGTATTTGTTTAAATATTTTGTATGAATGTGTAAATATTCAGTTTTAACTAATAATATGCAGGGCCCCAATGGAAACCAGTTTTAAACTGTTTGGGCATACCCTGGGTAAAGAAATGTAATAAATAAATCTTCTCCCAACTTCTCCCAGAGCGCGCAATGTTTCCAAGTGTACGTAAAGAGAAAACTCAATCCCGAGGATGTGTGAGTCCCGGGCTTTGGCCGCTGCAAAAAACCTTGCCCAAATTAATGTTTAGGCCTATACGTTTATATACATATACAGACAAACTGGGATTTTATCTCTCGCCCAAATTCAGAGCCAACGCATGATGTCATCAGAGGCACAACAGTGTTGTCTCTATAGCATTTTTTACAATGTCGTTGCGAAGGTTCCATGATTAAGCTGATTTCCGTATTAAATAACTTGTTTAGTTGGAATCTATTTCTAACAAGCATAACTTCAAAACTTAGTTGGTGGGTTATTGTGGAGGAATGATTCTACTGTTATTATGCTATGTTGATAAGGATTACCTTTTATTACCAAGCCAAAATAGCGCCCTTTTGTGTGACTAAAATTTAAAGATTTTAAAAGTATTGAGAACCACCAGATCATGCTTTGTTGTAAGACTAGTTTGTATGCGTAACAGCAGGTTATTTATTGTATGGATATTTATTGTATGGTTTCTTTAAATTCACACGGGGCAGGCCTATGAACTGAGCTAGCACTGACCCAAAATGACAAAATAGAACTTACCCCCTGATCGGTCCCTGCCAGTGCAGAGCCTATAAGAAGCAGCATCATCATTAACGCCTCCATGATGAAATAGAATTCGTGAAGGTGGACACGCACTCCTTCAGCAACTGATGCCAGATCGCACCAATCCCGCCCCTTTTATTGGCTCGCACTCACGAAAAATTGCGAACTTGGGGTCGGAGAACTTTAAATTACAAGAGCGTTGACGCGAATGTCCCACATTGGATTACACGCTATGTTGCACGTGAGGGTGGTAGAGGGCGTCCCAACAGTGAAGTGTCGAGATAAAATCATGTCTGCAAATTTTACATTCTCCAGACGGAAAACAGGACGCCCGACACCAATAGAAACAACCAAATCGAAGAACTGCAAGTTGAGACCATGCTGATAGCTGTAAATTGACGTTGGGATGTTTTAAAAACTTATATTTCGTTGGAAACCCGAACTCAAATCATATGCAAGCAAAACGCGTACGCAACAAACCCAATGGCACCGAGTATAATAGACTGGAATGCACCGTATTGTCTGACTTTAATGACCGTGGCAGTTTGCTGCGTGGTTCCCGCATCGGGGCTGTTGAGATTCAGCATACCAACACTGGGTACACTATGAATCTGGCAGCCATGATTGAGAACTCAAGAATATTCTTAGACCCTTACATCAGGTGATGTGCTCCGGCGGAATATCATCTTCAGTAGCTAGAGATTTTGTTATGCAGGTTTGCCCCAAACAAGGCTAAAAGCCACTAGAGGTATGGAGCTACAAAGGGAAAGAAAGAGTCAAAGATACAAGATGTAGGAATAAATATTCCTCTTGAAGCAGGAAAGATCGCAAGATGAAGGGAGTAGTAGGTAAAAGCCGAAGTCAGACCAAAACCCAAAATTTTGTCCCAAATTTTTCTAATTTTTTCCCTCATTCTACTATATAGGTATACAGGAAAATTCTGAAAAATTTCTCTTTAAAATATGGGCCAAAAAATGATACTTTTTTCCTTAAAAAAGGGGAATTCCCTGATTCAAAAATGTCTCTCTCTAAAATATGAGCCAAAAAATGATATTTTGTCCTTAAACTTATCGAGGACCAGACGCAACAACGCATTTCTGAAATAATTTACTAGAAGAAAAAGACGACATCCACGAAATCTTTGGGAGTCCCAAACTTATGATTTATACGTCTAAAGATGAACAAGAATATAACGATGCAAAATCGTGTTGGATTTGTTCGTACCCCTTTAAATAGAAAAATGACACTTGGGAATGTACTTACCCAGAAGTTCACAAAGATGAAGATAATTGCGATCCTATTTTTTGTAATTTAAAAAGACAACAACAACGAAGAACTGCGAGCAATCAGACGAATACACTATTCCGTTGGGCGAGCCGACTGGAGAAAGGGGTCAGCATATTAAAAAAGACCTGGTATCGGCTATAAATGCTCATCCAAATGCTGAAAGATTTCAAAAAACGTGGAACTTAGACGACTCTACCGACTATAACGACTCTCGTGTTATAAGTTACATCGCGCGCAAAGAAAAATATCCTCCAATTGCGAAATATGTACCAAAGAGATTAACGCGTACAAAATGCCGCGACCACTGCCACATAACGGGTAAGTATCGTGGAGCCGCTCATATCTGCTGTAACTTAAAATTACAGATAAAACCCGGCGTAACGCCAATCCCGGTCATTTTTCACAATTTAGAAAATTGCGAAGCGCATTTAATTATGCAAATAGTATTTCAAAAACCGACGGAAAACTAAATTGCAAACCTAAAACGTCCGAAAAATATATTTCATTTTTAGTAGGACAACTTAGATTTTTAGATTCGTTTCATTTTTTATCTACGTCGCTAGAAAAACTGGTAGCCAAGAGAAGCGTTTAAATATATCGATAAAGCAATCACCTCTAGACCAATAGACCCCGAAAAATGTGTGGCAGCATGGAACCCTTATAAAAACTGTCACCAATCTGCGATTGAGAAAGTTCAGCGCAGGGCAGCGCGTTTTGTTCACGGAGATTACGCAAGAACGAGTAGTGTCTCCAATATGTTAACGTCTCTTGGTGGGAGAAGTTAACGGACAGAAGGGAAACACACCAGATGACTCAGCTCTACAAGATTATCACTCAAGTTATTGACATCGACGCTTCGGACCATCTTCAGCCAAAAATGCAGAGATCTAGGAGGGGGAACAATAATCAATTCAACATACTACAAATATCCTCAACTGCACTAAAGAATTATTTTTTCCCAAGGACTCTTAAATTTTGGAATAACTTGCCCCAACACATTATTGACTCTATGACACACAAGATCTTTAGAGACAATTATTGTGATCATATCACGATTAAGACTTAGATGACGACACTTCCCCGTGACCTCCTAGCCAAGACCCCAAGAGGATGTTTTCAGGAGGAAACCAACCAAGTACCAAGTAAGTAAGTACCAGGTTTACCTATAGGAAGGAAACATTTTTCTTGGTTAGTATACACGTCTCATTAGGGTGCCAATATCACTGATGGGTGGTTTCGTGTGCCCTGCTTTGACCAGGGCCAAAGAACAAGTACGAATACCTTCCTCATGGGGGATGTAAACTGCTCAAACTGCTTATTAACTAAACGTTTCCAACTAATAAGTATAAGATCTTTCTCAAAGGCAAATGACAGTGTACAAGAAACAAACACGTGGGGAACACAAAAGCAAGAGGGGGTGGGTGGAGAAACACAAAAGAGAGATTAAGGACTAAAGGAGAGTGGTAGTGGGTGAACATCAAATGAGTACAGAGAGGGGAAGGGACAGCAAGGAACAAAGGAGTGTGGTAAGGGTAACGATGAGGGAGGGATTGAGATGAGAGGGTTGAAGCTTGGGAAGGGGAACAAAAGAGTGTGGTAATAAAAAGGGGGTCTAGGAGGTGGTAATTAGGCAATGGAAGGAACAGAGAAATGTGACAAGGCTTAAAGGAATGGGAAAAACATCAAAGGGGGCAAGAAACCCCGAGAGGGTTTTCCAGAAGGATTATCTGTAAACAAATGACAATGTGGAAAAATTAAGAGTTAACCATTCCCTTCCGGATTTTGAGATCATATGGTTGAATACTCCGAAGACGTTTCATCCACAATTTCTCCCTGCTGAGGCGAACTGGGTCCTTGCGGTGGCCAAATGATTCTATGCTCTGTAGAATCAGATCAGAAATTGAATGGTTAGGCAAGTTGAAGTGGTGACCAACAGGGGTGTCCATTCTCTTGGTGTTCACAGTCGATCGATGATCATAGAAATGCTTTTTGAGTGTGTTTTTGGTCTCACCGACATACTGGATTCCACAAACCCTGCAAGAAATGAGATAAAGCCTATGACAATGGAGGTTTTGCATTTAAAGAATTAGGGGCCGAATACAAGATTATCGAGGTTACATTAAAGGTAGTAAACGTGTGTTATTGTACCGGAAGGGGAGGTGAGTTGGTCTCACACCAACGGTGGAAGTTAGCCCGCCTGGGTCTATAGGTTTGAAAATTGGTAAAATTTGATTGGTATCTGTTGAAGATTTATCCTCGATTTAAATCTGGACCCAGGAAAACCGTAAAGGTGGTGGGTGGGGCTAGCAACCTAAAATGTGGTCAACCCCTCCAAATGCTGTCATCTTCGAGACTTGCAATTTGTATCTAAAGACTTTCAACAGTCGAAATAAGCACATTATGAACGTGGACGGACAAAATCACCATTAAAAACAAACTGTTGTTTTTACTTGTGACTCAGATGACAGATTGCCCAAACTTTTACAGGTCATTTCATGCATTATACCGAATCACACAAAGTAGGAACACTGTCTACACTTTGTCGTCAGGGCTACCAATGTTAGACCATACATTTAAATAATTTAGGGCAATACAAGATTATCGAGGCCGTAGATTGCGGAGTTGAAGTGGGGATATATCCCCAACTTTTTGACTAGGGGGATGTTAGAAAATATCCGGAAACCCCCACCCCCCGCCGCATCGAAATTTCCACCGTCGATCATTAATTTATCATCAGCCTCTAAACTTGCAGACAGGAATGCATCAATTTATTCACGATACAGACTAGGATAAACGTCATGGTTGTTGGAATAATCCTCGTGTTGCCTTTGAGCATAATTGAAGTTATTAATAAAGTGTTCCTGTACAATACTTGGGATTGTATTATTCATGTATCATCGTGGCAATTAATAAATGTTTACATGCAATATATTACCAGCAATATTCCATGTTTACCAGTATTCAGCCTCGCACCCGCTTTCGTAAATTAAAATGCATGACGTGGTTTTAGTGCAGGCGATGGAACACTACGAATTTCATCACCGTGAAATTGCGGTGAAGATGCAGTTTTACCGTGAAATATTTTTTCACGGCGATTACACTGCAGATTATACTGCAGATTATCGGTGAAAATGCAGTGAGTCCCTCCTTGTGGTCTAGCTCATTAAATTGCGATAGAGTTAATCCGTTAAGCAGTTAATTGACTTGATGGCCTAATCCCTTCATAAACAAGTACCGTTACCTGTCTGAGTTATGTGGATAGCGGGGCTAGCGGTGACAAGTTGATTGTGTACATTGGTTATTTCGCTCCGTGTTTCGACCATCGCTATATGGATGTCCGGAGCACTGGATTTAATGTTAAACGCTTGTTACGACGATAAATTCGCGAAAATATATGTTCGCCAAAAAATCGCCAATGTTTAAAAAATATATCTAGATATCGCCAATATCATTTAAATAGATATGATTTGCTGACATTAATACTTTTGTTAAAATATACACAAACTTGTCGGAGTACGCAAATTATATTAGAGCCTGTAGGGCTGGGTATCCACTCCATCCAGTACATACAGTACACAGCACTGACCGACTGCACGGTACATGTATATCGTGTATGTACGGAGGATCGTCGAAGCGGCTGTATACCTGAAAGGCTACGTGCATGATCAATAAGTCACCCCCATGGTTGGACACGTCAAAACAAAGCTTCATAGACGTCAATGGTAAAGATCTAAACTTCCAAAAGTTTCGAAAATATTCATAGATAACTTCAACGGGACTTAACTATGAATGAAAAATAATTAATGTATACTAGCAGCAGACGTGGGATACACAAGGTTGATTTACCTGTATTATTTTGTTCATGATTAATATGGCAAGAATAATTCGTTTAGCCTTGGAGCGAAATTGAAATAAAATTGCATTTCAATTGATCAAAAAGTGCAGGTGACTCTTTTAATTAATGAGAAAGTGGGCAAGAGCATGGTTGTTTGGATAATCCTCATGTTGCCTTGGAGCATAATTAAAGTTATTAATGAAGTGTTCCTGTATAATATTTGGGATTTTGTGTTTACACCCAATATATTACCAGCAATATTCCACGTTTACCAGTATTCAGCCTCGCACCCGGCTTTCGTAAATTAAAATGCATGACGTGGTTTTAGTGCAGGCGCTTAAACTGCGCCCCGAAGCGGCTGTATTTGAAAGGCTGCCTACATGATCAACAAGATTAGTCACCCTATGGTTGGACACATACAACCAAAGCTTCATAGACGTCAATGGTAAAGATGAAAACTTCCAAAAGTTTCGAAAATGTTCATACTTGTAAGGGGACTTAACTATAGACACAAATTAAACTCTTTTTGTATTAGATTTGTTGGGTCATATATACTTGGGTCATATATATACTTGGGTCATATAGTTGTTGGGTCATATATAAAATTTGAAAAATGTGTGACGTCATGATCATGCCATAAAATTATTATTTTTTTTCTTCAAACACATATAAGGGTAGGTCCGATCGTCATGCAAATTGATTGGTAGGTAGATATTGTCACTAGCATGCCAAATCGGAAGTGACATCATGATGACGTCATCGGCTGATTTTCTGTGAATTTTTTTAATTTTTCAAATTTCATTCTCAAAATCTTACATTGTCATTGCTCGGATTGACTCCAATCTTGACTCAGGCCAATACCACGTTGCAAGTATTTGCTTTGACAAGTGCCGTCTTGATGACGACATCATGGTCACATGACGTCATTTTAAGGTCCTACGGTTAGAGATCTGTATATCCAATTGGTTCAATTTTGGTGTGCAGGTAGGCCGGGACATGTTATAGATGAAAATTGATGTGACGTTCAAAATAGGAAAATGTAATTTTCTTTTGTTAAAAAGAAACGTGTAAGAAGAAAATATTTAGAATACAACCAAACGAATCGGTTGGCTAGAGTTGCTGTTGTGGCTATATCGGCAGGTATTACAACGCTAAGGTTGGAATTCCTTTTTTTTCCTAGATTGTGGTGTGGAGGAATTTATTTCAATTGAAAACATGCCCGAGAATCTGTTTTGATCGGTGCGATGGCATTTCTTTTCTAGAAAAGAACTGCTGCCCCTGTTCTTTTTAAAACCCGCACATATTATAACCCCTGCTCGTGGGGCCCATTCGTCATTCCTGATCCCATGATCCCAGCCGGTCTCGACCCACAAGGTGCAACATCCCCGAGATCAAGTCCGGTGCACTAAGCCACGAGACCACATCGCTCCATGATAAATAATGCTCGCCAGACAATTCTTTGTTGACGCATGGTTTTAGGCCCCTTTCAGCAGGATTCGAGTGTTTTAAATATACATTCAATTGAGTACGACATTGACTTCGCACCTCGTCTTCTTTTCTATTTATTGTTTTTATATTTGTTTGCCTTTTTCAATTTCCAGGGGGGGGGGGGGGTAGTAGTATAGTAATCACCGATCCCATGTCATTTAAAAAACCTCCCCAATTTTGCTGTAGGTACATACACCAAATTTCTAAAAAATTTGAAATTCCAAAATCGTCTAAAAATCGCCTAAAAATATATCTAAATTTCTCTACATTTTGCTGTATATCTATACAGCAAAATTAGTACAAAATCAACAAAATCAAAAACGAAAAAACACGTTTTTCGTTGTTCACGCAGATACTTTTCCTCCCCAAAATAACATAGCCAAAACATTTTAAAAAAAATTTAAAAAAAATTAAAAATATTATAGTTGTTACTATAAATATGGAAAATCAACCTTTGATTCATGGATACAATAGATGGAACAAAATAACTTATAAAAAAATATATCGATAAGTATAACTTATCTTTAGGAACACCAACAGGACGCGGTAATACGTATATCAGGCGAGATTATATTTACGCAATAAAGAAAGAGGAAAACAAATTTAAACATTTGAGAGTTCAAACTAAAGAAAGTCTAGCGCGAATCATACGCGATAAAAATATTCCAGTCACTTCTACGGGCAGAAATGGTCAAGCGCTAAAAAAAAGATTACGTCGAAGCTATAAAAAGATTTAAATCTCCAAATATTTTTCGAGAATCAGACTTTCGAGAGACGAGAAGATTTGCGAACAGTTATAGAAATTGGGAAATTGTACCAAATCTGTTTATCAACGATCCGGAACAATTTTACAACACCCACGCGTCGATGACCAAAAGCAAAATAACCGCTGAATTAAGAGAAATAGAAGCGATGAAAGTTCAGATCGCTATGAAAATAAAGTATAAAAAAGTACCTCGGATGGTGAGACTGTAACATCGACTGCAACTCATTTTAGTCACCAAAATCGCGTCTTAAATGAGAGCGATATACAAACAACGCTCAGGCAACAACATGAAACGATATTATCTCAGATAGATAAATACACTAATAAAGGAAGCGGTTGGATCGTAGATAAGATAATTGCGTTTTACATCAACATAAACAGAGCTAACTCACTCGCGGGTGCTTCTTACGTGGAACTACCCGAATATATAACTAACAAACGCGCAATATTTAACATCAAAAACCAAGATCAAGAGTGTATAAGATGGTGTATAAGAGCCGCCTTGGGTATATATACAGATAGACTTAAAAACCAAATAGCAACAAACCCAAAGTACCAATTTCGTGGAAATAATCCATCTACTTATAAAACTGATGACGGATTAAATTTCAAAGATGTAGACTTCCCCACGCCCATACATCAGATATCTAAAATAGAAAGACAAAACGATATAAGTATAAACGTGTTAGGATACGAAGAACCCGATAATAAAACCAGCAAACTCGATCCAAATGGTCTGATATATCCGATCTATTTGTCTAAAAGACCATACGATACAAAAACTATCAGTTTGTTATTATTTGAAGGTCATTATTGTTGGATAAATAACTTGCCTAGATTCTTATCCCGCGTTACCAATAGTCAACATCATAAAATGTTTTGTTTGAGATGTTTAGCGCATTTTAATTCAAAAGAAAAATTAGACATACACATAAAAGATTGCGAAGGAATAGACTCTGCTTTATCTACCGTCAAAATGCCGCGTGAAAACAAAAACAAATACATAGACAAAAGCAAAATAAAGTTTTTAAACTTTAACAATTTACAAGACGCACCCTATGTCATATACGCGGATTTTGAATCTATATTAGAAAAAACAACCGACTCTGCTAGTAAAACTCATATTCACAAAGCGTGCGGTTATTCGTACGTTGTAGTTAGATGCGATGGTCGTAAAATGAAACGAAAGACTTACAGCTATAGAGGCAGACACGCTGTAGACAATTGTATAGCCTCGTTACAAAAACTCGAACCTAAGATTAATGACTTAAGCCGATGATATATACCCTACAAGACGAAAAAATTCACCTAAACTCTAACGAGTGCTGGATTAGCGAAAAACCAATTTATCCAAATTACTCGTGTAATTGCCAGTGCTACAAGTCTGTAGAACCTAAAAGTAGAGAAGAACTGGAAGAATACGCGTACTTAAACGACAAGGGATATCTCGAGAAAACATGTATGTTCTGTCAAAAGAAAATTAACAAATTTCGAAAAGTCAGAGATCATTGTCACACTACCGGTAAATATCGTGGCGCTGCACACGCTAACTGTAATCTTAAATTACGAGTAATACCCGGCAAAACTACAATACCGGTCGTCTTTCACAACTTAGAAAATTATGACGCGCACTTGATAATGCAGGGTGTTTTTAAGTATAAAAAAGATATCTGGTGTATACCCAAAAATTCAGAAAAATACATTTCATTTTCGATCGGTCAATATAGATTTATCGACTCGTTTAATTTTATGTCTAGCGCTCTCAGCAATTTGGTAAAGTCTTGCCCGAGAGAATCTTTTAGATTACTCCTGAAGCGTTTTGGCGAAGAGAACGCGGACATCTTATTACAAAAGGGTGTATATTCGTACGAGTATATGGATAGTTTTGAAAGATTTAGCGAAACTACTCTACCGCCAAAAGAATCTTTTTACAGCGCGCTAAAAGATGAACATATAAGCGACGAAGATTACTCACGCGCTCAACGAGTATGGCGGACCTTTGATCTCAAAAACATGGGCGAATACCACGACTTATACGTAACCACAGACACTCTATTACTAGCCGGCGTATTTGAGAATTTTAGGCGAATGTGTAGAACAAACTATAAGTTGGATCCAGCCAACTACTTCACAGCACCGGGTTTAAGTTGGGATGCTTTATTAAGACATACGAAAATAGAATTAGAACTTTTAACCGAAATAGATCAACATTTATTTTTTGAAAAAGCAAAAAGAGGAGGAATATCGAGCGTCGGTAGTACGCGCTATACCAAGGCTAA
Organism: Hippasteria phrygiana; assembly: GCA_037893225.1. NCBI lineage: Eukaryota > Metazoa > Echinodermata > Asteroidea > Valvatida > Goniasteridae > Hippasteria > Hippasteria phrygiana. The sequence goes on along the minus strand of JAZGUH010000774.1, from coordinate 315,090 downwards.
TAATAAGTATCTGAAAGATTACGATTCTGATAAACCAGATTCGTATATTCTCTATCTACAATCCCGGTCGCAATGATGACGTCCACAACTTTTAGCAAGTGCCAACTGTAGGGCATTGGGGGCTATTTTTCAACTTGTTGTTAAAACAATCGTATTTATCCCGTAATTAACGTCTTGGTTTTTCCGAACGGCCAAACAAAAATTATGACAACCTAATTAGTTGGACATCATTATTAAAATAGCATTCGATGTTTAGACGGGGATCTCCCTTGGGGGCGCTATAATCAGGTAATTCATACTATTAGGGTTGAAAAGTTGATTTTGCGTGTTTTAAACTCTTTATAGATAAACTAGGCGAACTTTCAGACATGTGTGAAATTTTCTTTCTCAAAAAAACCAAAAAAAAAACATTAGAAAAGACCTAAGTGTGAGAAGCAATGGATGGTCATGGCTTTCCGAGTGCAGGAGTAATTAAAAGAAAAGGAAGTGGAAAAAAGAGTTATTTTTTTCGGGTTGGATTCGAACCCACAACTGTTGCATTTAAATGTACATGTCCAAACCACTAGACTATGTGAGTCACAGATGCCAAGAGGCTTAATTGACCGTTCAATTTCCAGACACAGATGATCCCAATTGTTTTGTAGTGCGCATCGTACACGATGTACCATGACGAATAACCATGCCATTTTGTCAAATAACTTTACAAAAGACATTTTTGTTCAACGCGAAAAGCGCATTACGCTACACAAACCACCTACAAGCCTCTTCCAATTTTTAAGCCGTCTCTTTGCGTGATTTGTCGGAAAATTCAACGGTTAACCCTCGCCACCAAAATAGTAAAGGAGAGTCTGTCATTTCTCTATTTTTTTAGTGGCGAGGGTTAATCGTTGAGTTTTCCGACAATTCACGGAATGAGGTAGTTGAAACAAAATGGAAGAGGCTTGTATGTTTGTGTAACATAATGCGCTTTTCGCGTTTAACAAAAGATGTCTTTTGTGAAGTTATTTGACAAAATGTCATGGCTAATCGTCATGGTACATTGTGTACGATGCGCACTGCAAAACAAGTCCTGGCGCAAGCGCATTGCAGCCAGGAATCGTCATTCTGTTAACCCTATCCCGACCGGGCTTAGTTTGGTACGTACGGAGACCGGAAAGGGGCGACTACTGCCCCCCCCCCCCCCCCCCCCCCCCCAGACTTCCGTGTTTTCCCAAGTTCACAAGCGACTTTCAGAAAACAGGCCACAAACGTTCAGTTCAGGAAAGTCGCAATGATGACGTCCACAACTTTTAGCAAGTGCCAACTGTAGGGCGTTGGGGGCTATTTTTCAACTTGTTGTTAAAACAATCGTATTTATCCCGTAATTAACGTCTTGGTTGTCCGAACGGCCAAACAAAAATTATGACAACCTAATTAGTTGGACATCATTATTAAAATAGCATTCGATGTTTAGACGGGGATCTCCCTTGGGGGCGCTATAATCAGGTAATTCATACTATTAGGGTTGAAAAGTTGATTTTGCGTGTTTTAAACTCTTTATAGATAAACTAGGCGAACTTTCAGACAATCCCGGCCAAAATGCTTGGGCCACGTGATGATAAACATACCGTCCTCCGCGCCCCCCGCTCCCCCGCTCAATGTTGTAATATCAAGCCGGAGCGCATTCCGCGCAATGAGAGCCAACATTGACCGGGGGCAGGGGGGTCGGGGGCCCAACGAGATTTGGCCGGGATTGTAGACGCCAACAACCTCTACGGATGGGCCATGAGTCGATATTTACATTACGGAGGATTTAATTGGGTCGTCGCTAGTCAATTTACTCACGATCGTATCATGGCGTTAAAAGATAAGACTAAAACGGGATACATTTTTTAAGTTGATTTGGAATATCCAACCGAACTACACGATCTACACAACGATTATCCTTTAGCCGCTGAAAATATAATCATACCTAAAGAATGGTTATCAGAGTATCAACTAAATTTATCGAAGGAGTTAGGAGATAGCGCTCAGGTAAAAAAAATTAACCGGTACGTTATATCGCAAAGGAAAATGTGTATTGCACTACGTCAATTTGAAACAGTGTCTAAAAATGGGCCTAAAACTAACTAAAGTACATCGGGCGTTACAATTTAAACAAAAACCTTGGATGAAATCGTACATCGATAAAAACACGCAACTAAGAACGAAAGCAAAGTCGGATTTTGAAAAGGATTTTTTTTAAATTAATGAATAACTCGGTATTTGGCAAAACGATGGAAAATGTTAGAAATAGAATAGATGGAGTTTTATTGCGAGACCATCAAGTCAGTAAATACCAAGAAATAGTTTCTAAACCTTGTTACAAGTCTACTACCGCTTTTGAAGAATGCGGCATCTCATTCGTGGAATCGTACAAAAAGAAAACGTATTTAAATAACCCGATTTACGGAGGCGTTAGTATCTTGGATTTATCAAAAACTCTAATGTACGACTTTTATTACAACCAATTAAAAAAGACGTATGGCGATAAAGTAAGATTGATGTATACAGACACAGATTCATTACTTTTACATATAAAAACTGAGGACGTGTATACAGATATGAAAAAACAGTCCGACTTGTACGATTTTAGCAACTACGAGAAAAGTCACTTTTTATACGACGAGACTAACAAGAAAGTCATCGGTAAATTTAAAGACGAATGCGGAGGAAAAGTTATAAGCGAAGCTACATGCATCAGATCAAAGATGTACTCGATTTTATACGGGAACACGATAGTACTCCCTACGGTCGTACGCCCTATGAGCGTAGCTACGCGAGTAGCTACGACTGTATAAAGAAGGCCAAAGGCGTAAACAAAACGGTTATAAACAACGATCTATCTTACGAAAATTATAAAAATTGTGTTTTAGCGAGTGAGTGCTATTCAAACAATATGATAAAAATTGGATCCAAACATCACATGATATACACGGAGGCTCAAGTCAAGCAATCGTGAAATCCTTTAGATACGAAGAGATATATTTTACCAGATGGTGTTAATACTCTGGCTTTTGGTCACCGCTCTATACTCGCGTAGCTACGCTCGTAAAGCGTAGACTAAAGATTAGAACAAGAATTTTTATAAATATCTTTTTGAAAAATAAATTTCTTATGGGTATTATCGATTAACTCGCCGTCGTGGTCTCTGAAAGAAAAACTCAGTTCGGGTATTTTACTCCTAATTAGCGGTATGGTAGTTTTTCTTTTATTCTGTAACGTCGCGATTACATGCGATTCAGATGTAATCGGTATAACGTCTAACAAGTCCGTATGATTTCCATTATAGAAATTATTAGACGTAGATAATTCGCCGCAATGTAAAATTTTTTATTCACATTATTCATATTATAATACCCTACAAGTTCGCCATTAAGGGGTAACCATACGCTCGGTAGACTCAACACTTTTTGAGTATATTGATCGAATCTAATGACAATTATTAGATCTGCTGATGGTGCGATACTACCGACATTAAAAACAATTTTTCTATTAATCTTGTCAGCGGAAACTCTGATCAAAGCTAATTTATTAAGTTCAGCTATTAACCCATCGATATCATAATTTCCAGCTGGAATTACCATTTCACCATTAGTTTCACTTTGACCAGAAGGTAAACTCCATTCTATAGTCATACGTTGAGCTATATTATAAAAACCGATGGAAAATATAGCGCTGTTTAAACTCATACAGTAATTTCCATTAGAGTTATCTATAGGTTTTGACAGTCTAAACGTTTGTTCGTTACCGACCATTTTAAAAACGTGCGATTCCATTTTTAATCATATTTATAAGATTAAAATATTTAGATTTTTTTAAATTTACCGATCGTCAAGTTTTTCCTCGATTATTGATTAGAGCGCCGTCGCGGTCTCTGATACTAAAGCTAAGTTGGTTTATCCTATCACCCGCGAGTCTACGAGCGGTTAATCTTATACGCTCGATAATCGTATTATCTCTTTTCGTTATCGGTATAACGTGTAACAAGTGCGTGCCCCTTCCGTTATAGAAATTATTAGACGTAGATAACTGATCGCAATGTACAAAAACTGTATCGATAGGCGTTGTATTATACTGTCCTACGTAATCTACGACAAAAACTTTTTTTTTTTCGATATCCCCAACAATTGTTTAATGTTTTTATCAAAGCGTAGAACGTTATTTTCTTCCGTTATATAAAAAGATATCTTTTTATTAAGTTTATCTACGGAGACTTCTAACCAAACTAATTTGCTAAGTCTATCTCCGATCCAATCTATATCGTAATATCCAGCCGGAATATCAATTTTTCCATCCGTACTACCCGTGTTTTGCGCCGTGTTCGGATCTATTTGATTTATAGCACAGGAAATTTCGCTATTACTAGGTATATTATAAAACCCCGCGGTAAATATCGCGCTGTTTAAACTCATACTGTAATCCCCTTTAGAGTTATCTATAGGTTTTGAAAAACTAAAAGTTTGTTCGTTACCGGCCATTTCAAAAACGTGCGATTCCATTTTAAATCTTATTTAATTATAAATAAGATTTAAAATGAAATTTTTAGACGTTAATAAACAAACAGTAACGAATGCACTAGATATCGTGAATCTAGCTAGAGGCCACGACAACAAGTACGAAGCAATTACCCCGGAGAGTACCCCGTTGAACATGCACTTGAGTCAACTTAACATCATCGTAAACGCTAACACGAACGCGAGTTTTATCGCTAATTTAGCGGATATATTTAGCGCTTATAAAATGTCCGACATAAAACACGACGAAGCGGTCGAACGTTATGCATCGGACCCCATGACGTTTTATCAAAATCAACTCAACTTCGCATTTTGGTGCGCGACGTCGGGTTGCGGCGTAGGAGTAGACTTATTGCTTCTCAAAAACCCCGTGATATCGGTTTTATTCAAGTTTCACGTATATTTTACGATGAGAAAGATACTTTACTTTCTAAAATGTCCACTTCCGGGAGATAATGTATTCGACGATCTAAACAATAACATCGACGACAGCGCTTATAACGATATTTGTCGACATTTTAATGTCGATACGAACGTGAGTTTTAAACAGGCCGTAGACTTAACTTCTGGAGGATTAGGTACCGCTTATTTTGACCCGCTTAACGTACACCAGGACTCAAAAACATCAGGTATACCTTTACCAGTACCCGGCAAAAATTATACCCCTATTAAGCTTTACAAGGGTTCGGCTGAATATGTACCGAGTACGGGTCAATATGTGACGCATAATAAATTGTGGGAATACGATTATGAAGCTATGAACCCCGGCGCCACCTACATGGGATTTGTAGAGTCGGGCGATGCGAAACATTATAGTAAAATTACAATCGCGTGGATCAGGCAATCCGCGGACGTTGTACGACTCGGTTTTAGAAAGTTTATAGGTCAGGCGAGCTCTTTTACCGACGTTGGTATAGAAAAAATAAACGAAAGCGTTAGAACGTACGTGTACGCCATACTTGGTGCGCAAGCTCAAACAAAAACGAGTATACTAACTGCAGGTACCGGATTAGATGCGCAAAGACAATTTGAAAATATAGTAGAAGACGTTATAAATAGCCCTACGGACTTAGAATCTTCTATAACCAGATTTCAAGATTCTTTACAGTACGCTAGAAGCTCGTTAAACTTTGTGATTAGCCCCGGATTATACTTGATTCCATCAAATATGGAGCTTTTAGTCGGTATTCATCGAGGTTATAATAATAATATACAGATAGCTACGCCAGATTCATCGATAGGATTAAATATCAATTTGAACTCGGACGTACGCTCTGCACCAACCCCACCACCAACCCCTGCACTACCCCAGCCCACTTTAGACCCTCCAACACCAACCCCTGCACCACCCCCAACACCAACCCCAACACCGACCCCTGCACCACCCTCACCCTCTCCCGTAAAAAAGAGTAGTACACGTACTCGTACGCCCTACGAGCGTAGCTACGCGAGTACATCTATACAGCAGAATTTAGACGAGTTAGAAAATTTTGACCCACCGCTACCAGACTCGCACGAACAAGAAAAAACTGCTTTAGTCGTTGGTTTAATGGCCGCTGCTGGGATTGGGTATCTAGCTTACGATATTTTACGTAATTGAAGAAGGTGGTAACTCTGTATCTGGCGGAACGACCATTAATTCTTTCTTAACGAACGATCTCTTGGGGCCATCTTTTAGCCAGTACAATGCGGGCTGCCCAGGATTCGTCGTTCTTTTTTTTATCGTGTACATTTCTACGCTCCAAATAGGATCGGTAGCTCTTCTTCTAACGTCTTTTTCGAGCTCTCCAGGAGCGTAAAGATATCTAACGATATCATCATTTACGCTTAAAAGTTGTTCCGGACTCAAGAGCCCCGAAGAACTCAATTGTCTTATTTCTAACTGAGACATAGCCAATTTAGGAGTTAACGGTTCGCCTTTATAATAGTCGATAACAATCTAGTTTCTTCGTCGTTTAACGCTTTTATAACATCGGGCAATCTTTTTACCCACGAGCGGCTACGCTCGGTAGGCTCTAACATTTCTTGAGCGTATTGATGGCCGAATAATCTTTCGGCTAAAGTACGATTAAATCTTTCTACTATACCTTGAGCTCTATGATTACCGACCTCGCCTCTCTGTACTACTACATTTTTAGTCCGCATCAAAGTATTAAATTCGGCCATAAATTCTGTACCGGGATCTACTTTTATAGTTTTAGGCCAAGATAAGGCCGATCTTTTGTAAATCTTTTTTATCGCCTCTACAACTTGAGTACTCGTTTTGTTCGTCAAGGGTTCAGCTTCTTTATATCGAGTGGCCACATCAACGATCGTCAACGCGTATCTATAAGTTTTCCGTCTAACTGCATCGTGAGGTAGATATAACAGATCCGCTTGATGCATTTCATTGGGTAATCCTATAACCTTATTGAGGCTCGTAGGTCTCGGTATATTACTGGGGGCCGGTAAATAAATTTGCCACATGGCTTGTTTTCTTAACCAATTGCTAACGGCTGGCTCGGGTACATTGGCTTTTAACGATAATTTTGTTATGGCGCCTGCACCTTTCCAATATCCTCTAGGACTGTAAAATATTTTACTTAATTTTGTTTCCATATTATAATAAGTTTTTATAAACGAACAAAAAAAAAAATGGCGAGTGCATTAATGATGATTGGTGGAGCTATAATAAATGCTGTAGCGTTTACAGGATCGAACTTTTTATTTTCGAAGATAGTGGGTCGTCGGACGAAGAACGTAAACGACACGATTTGGCTTTAGAACGATTAACTCAAGCTAAACAAGAGTGGCAAAAACAAAGAACCAAGTATCTAGATTATCTAAACGATCGACTACATAAAGAAGCCAGGGCTCAAAAAGATTTTAAAAATGTAGATGAGGCGTTGAGAGAATATAACGAAGTAACCAACGAAGAGTTGCGATTACCTCGCGAACCTGTATTGTCGGACTTTTACGTACCCAGCGAAGGTCAAAAAGATGGTGAAATTGCATTTATCTTAGGAGGCACTGCTGTTTTAGGTTATTTAGTTTATAAGTTTGTTTAATTTTTTTGCTTTTAAATTTTTTTGTTTTTTGTTAAGTAAAATGAACGCAATTTATGGAAGCAAGCTGAATCCACACAGAAGTTAAAAAAATCCTAGAGCGTTGAAGGGGTTGAGACAATCGATGGTTATTACTCATACTAGTACCGTGGGGGCTAACGATATGTTGGTCGTTGAATTTCCTATGTAGAGTCAAGACGATGTAGTCGTGCTTGGTACTGTACGATTAGTTTTTAATATAGACTTAGAATCTGAAGGCGCTGGCGCCGATGATGAAAGAACTCTATATTATAACGTCGCACGAAATTTAATTAGAGGCGTAAGAGTCAAACTAGAAGGTAAAGATTTCGTAGCGTTTACGAACGCCGATGTATATAACGCGTATACAGACTTGTGGCGACCAGCCAGTGCAAACGATGCGTTTCGAGGACTCGAATCTAGTAACGTCACAAAACTCAGAATCGGCGCTAGTGACGGGGATGCTAGCGAAAATGATGGAAAAGACAAAGCGATAGCCGACGCTTACGGTAACCGATATTACATTCCTCTAGATTTTGAAATGCTTACGGATCATCAGCCTTTTAGTCCATCGACGCTCAAAGATAGACTAACTTACGAATTTACATTTAACGATCACGCGAGCGTAGTAAAATCTACCGATACTAACGCGAAGTATACAATTTCGGGGTTAGATCTCGAGTTTGAAACGGTGACTAATAAAACATTGGCCGATAGTATCAGACAAAAATATCGAGGTAAAACTCATTTTCTATACGAAAAAGTTCAAAGATATACGGTCATAAATTTAAACAAGTCCGATACTACTTGGAACATTAATCTAAATCAAGCCATTAAGAGCCTCAAAGGTATACTTCTTTTATTTAAAGAATCGGGCGAAAAAGATCCTCATTTTTTTTATAATCCAAAGATCGAAAAAGTAGACGTTACGATAGAGGGTAAGCCGAATCAATTGTATAGTCAGGGCATGAGGCGTTATCAACACTGGGATGAGATTACCAAGTTTTTCGGCGACTCTAATACAGAATTTGGTGCTAGTGTGTGCAAAGACTTAGACTTACACGATATGACGCTAGGAGATTACTTAAGCACTGGTTACGGTCTTTGGCTAGATACGAGGGTGACTGATGATAATAAAAGTCACGGTTCTGGCAGGAAAATAGGAGACGTAGGTGGCGGTATTTCTCTTCATTTAGAAAGAAAGGCTGAGACAGCTGGTGGACTATCGTTTTCTTGGTGATGGATGGTCAGTTGGTTCTCGAAGATGGAAGATTTAGCGGTAGTTACTCTTAACATACAAAAGTTAAAAGTATCTACCTTACTATTAAATAAGCATGTTTCCAAAAACACCACACTGCGCACTAATATACGGTAGGACTAATTCGGGTAAAACTAAATATATTTTAGATCTATTAGAAACTGAGTATAAAGATCACTTTGAAAATATTGTAGTTATTTGTCCTACGTTGAGCAACAACAAGACTTATCGCGAGAGACTTTGGTTGTGGTTAGATCCCGAGATATACCTATGCGATTTAGAGGTAGAAAAGGTGTCTCTCAACGAAGCTTTAGAATTTTATAGAGCTCGATTTAAAGGATCGCACGTTTTATTTTTGATAGACGATTGTAGCTCGGAACAAGAAATAAAATATCGTAAGGCGACGTTAGGTAAAAATACTCCCTACGGTCGTAGCTACGCAAGTACTTGCGTTTTAACGAAATTGGCATTTAGCGGTAGGCACGACAATCACTACTGTTGGTTGATGACTCAAAAGTATAATTGCGTAATGACGGATTTTAGAGCTCAAACTGCATTTGTCGTATTGTTTTATTGCAAAGATAAAAATAGTTTCGATCAATGTCTCGATGAAAATGACGCGGTGCCTTTTAGAAGAAAGATCGAGAATTAAAAAGATTTTAAGAGATGTGCCTTTTAGTAAATTATTGGTAAAAACTGATCCTCCAGTCTGTTGGCGGTTGATCTATAGTTGATCTATAGATAACTGTTAGATAACTGTTATATAACTGTTAGATAACTGTTAGATAATTGTTAGATAACTGTTAGATAACTGATAGATAACTGATAGATAACTGTTAGATAACTATTAGATGACCTATAGATGAACTATAGATCAACTATAGATGAACTATAGATCAACTATAGATTATCTAGTCATCTATAAAATATAATAGAATATCTAGACCTATTATTAAAACTAGTAATAGTCATCAACTTATCTTTATTTTCTTACGATTATATGTCTTGTAGAAATAAGATTAAAAGATATAGTTCTATTTTAAATGAGCAAATCGATAGAATCTTTAAGCACGTTATCTCAAGAACCCAAGGTTCAAAGTGTAGCTGCTACGCCAATAGGGCGTAGCTACGCGAATACAAGCGAGTCTCCAGATCCTAAAAATAGACTTTTAAGAGTAGTTGCTGGTGGTGATTCTAAAAAATATTTCGGTAAAGAATACTCCGTTAATGAAATAGAAAATTTAACTGCAGAAAAACAAGAAAAGCTGTATAAAACATACGAAGCCAAGCTCGGTAAAGAAATGATAGTCAGTTTGGGAGGTTGCGTGTTGACCCTTTACGCAAAAGCTATAGGCGTGACTTTGCCGCTGGCTTCGCCATTCGGTTATAGACTTTGTTTAGATTCTGAAGAAGCCCTCGTTAATGACCTATAAAAAGATCCCTTTATTTCAAGCAGTATGTCCAGTTTACTTTGCGAAGTGTATTACAATTATGGGGTGTATTTATCTCCTTTGGCGGCTATGTTGATCACGACTAACCATTTACAGGTAGATAGTAGTAATAATAGTATTACGAATAATATCATTACAAATAATAGTAGTATTACTAACAAATAATAGTAGTATTACTATAAAAGATGAATCCAGAAACGACAACGACGGATCAAGTAGCAGAGACTCCCCAAGAGACTCCCCAACCTCCCCAAGAGACTCCCCAACCTCCGCAAGAGCCTATCCAACCTCCGCAAGAGCCTCCCCAACCTCCACAAGAGCCGGCTCAGCCAATAGCAAGAGTAACAAAAAGAGAGTAAAAGACCCTAAAAGAGTAGAATTAGGAAAGAGACTGGCTGAAAGAAACAGAAAGATTAAAGAACAAATACAAAAAATGCAAAGTATAGAAGAAGAAGCTCCCCAGCAAACGCAAACAGTTACGATGGAGGACATTCCGAGCTGGGGATACGCGATAGTTGGTTTGGCTGTTTTAGGAATTGGATATCTCGCGCTTAAAAAGAGTAAACCGGCTGAAGACGTTGTAGGTCCGCAGCAAAAAGTAAAAGAATAAAGTTGAAGAATAATAAAAAAATAAAATGTTAGTACAAGTAAAATGGATACTAAGAACGTTGCAAATACTCTTTATCACGGCGCTGTTTTGAGTTTGTTGACCGTAGGTTATACTATGTTGAGTAAAAAACTTTTGAAAATTAGGCCCGCCGATTTAGGAAAGTTAGACGTAGAAGATACGGTTAAAATCACCGCTACGGTTGGTAGTGCTCTAGCTACTCAGACTTGGTTGGTGAGCCAAGGAGTAATTCCTCAGAATGTAGTAAATACTACGTAAAATATAAAATATACGACTTTATAAAATGGCTGAAGGTGGAGAATATTTCGAAATGGACGACTTAGGTCGAGAAGACGAACGAAATGATGCTGATGATGATTTTCAAGATGTCAATGGCGACGATGGTTTTGAATGGGACAACTATGGTGAAGAGACTGGCCTTTTGATTCCACCCCCACAAACGACGGATGAAGCCGGTGATATTATAGATAAACGTCGTGATATATATAAAGAAGGTATAGTTAATAAATTGTATGGTTTTATGGAAGGCGAAGGCTTAACTAGACCAAAACTCATTAGGTATGAACTTTTTACTAAAGATGAAAATGGTATTTACTTCGACGGTGTTAGATTAACTGATAAACGTTATACCGATGTGTACGTAAAGCGACGTTAAAAAAAAACTTTAAAGAGAAGTATCCGGAAGGAAACTTTAATAGATTTTTTTAACAAGATTTGGGTTTATTAACGGTAAAAGAACAAGGAGTGCGAGAGTTAGAAGACTATATAGATGATGCTGTTGTGAAACACGTCACTCCAAGACGGCAAGTTGAGGTAGCCAACGGTATACACAATTACTTAGAAAATGTGTTTAAAACCGATGAAACTACAATTCCTCCCCCTCAACCAAAAGGAGTAGATGCTCGAGCGCAAACTGCGGGGCTAAATTACAGAGAACTTGTAGCTTTAGACAAAAAAATACAAACTATGAGCGGTAATGCCGAATTAAATTTAGCCGAACTGCGTAAACTATACGATAGACGCAAGGAGATAAAAACAGCCCTCGAAGTAGTAGAAACCGATAATGAGATGCAAGACTTAATGAAAGAACAAGACGATATTGAAGATGAAATAGAGGGTAGATTAAGACTCAAGCGCGACATTGAACTAAGCATGAATAGTCAATTCGTTAGAATCAAAGAAACGATTAATAAAATATTAGAAAGAGATACCTCGCTACGGGAAAAGATTAGAATTCTGTTTCGAGAACAGGGCGTGACGGTCGTTAGTATATTGGCCGCGTTTGCTTTAGCTATAAGTACGATCGTTGCTTCTTTGGTGGCGGCTGTTAGTGGGGGGTGGTACTGCGGCTACAGCGGTTGTTCTTGCTCCGACCCCCATTACTCCGACCCCCGTTACTCCTACACCCAAACCCGGAGGTAACGTGAAAGATTGGATAAGTAATCATTTAAAAAAATTGGCCAATTTACTAAAAAAGCTCGGGGGTAAGTTATTAGCCGCTTTACCCGGTATTTTGGGTAGTATCGCAAGTTGGTTGTTTAATCTATTAAGTAAGTCGGAAGGTTGGTTGGCGGAACACGTGTGGGCGTTATTGATCGGTGTCGGTACTTTGATTCTCGTATACGTGCAAAAAAACAATTAATTTATAAAAATTAATGTTAATATACGACTTTATAAAATGACCGCAGAATCTATTTACCCTAAATTGCCCGATGTTCCTAGAGAAACGAACGAGTCTTCAGTCTTTAGGTTAAATAAAATCGAACGAGTGCAAAAAGAGATAGCCGCCGAGAGAGATAAGAGAGAACGATTGCACAAAAAGTATAATAAAATTATTACCTGTTTATCTAACGCAGAGACCGTTATAGAATGTTTCGGAGCCGTGTCCGGCACCATAGGCATAGCCAGCGTTGCCGGCGTCATTAGTATACCAATAGGCGTGGTGCTAGAAGGTGTAGCTATAGGATGCGTGGGTGTAAGTTTAGTATTAAAACGATTTAGTAAAAAGTTTAGAGGTAAAGCCAAGAAACACGACGAAATTGGAGTAGTAGCCGAAACAAAATTAAATACGATAAATGAATTAGTGTCTCAGGCCGTAGACGATGGCGATGTAAGTCACGAAGAATTTGCTTTGATTAACGAAGAATTAAGAAAGTTTTATGGAATGAAAGAAGCTATTAGAACTCAAACGAAAGCTAGAGAAGAGTCTGTTTCTAATCAAAAAGAAATAGACGATGAGGTTGAAAAGAAAGTTGTTGAGAGAATGGAGAAAGAAAAAAAGATCTTATCGCAAAACTTACAACTTTAGATTAGAAATATGTAAAGAGTACGAACGTATCTCCGCGAGTATAGGTGAGCTACCTAATTATGAGAGTTTACAGCCTAGGCCTAGCGCTCCGTATGAAGAATAGTCGTAGTTATTTATACTCCTTACTGTCGTAAACGTACAGTAGATCTACGTAACACAAAAAACCCTCATCTCTACTGAGTGTAGAGGTGAGGTTTTTTTTTACCTAAAAAAATGTTTGGCTATGTTATTTTGGGGAAGAAAAGTATCTGCGTGAACAACGAAAAAAGTGTTTTTTCGTTTTTGATTTTGTTGATTTTGTACTAATTTTGATGTATAGATATACAGCAAAATTTAGAGAAATTTAGATATATTTTTAGGCGATTTTTAGACGATTTTGGAATTTCAAATTTTTTAGAAATTTGGTGTATGTACCTACAGCAAAATTGGGGAGGTTTTTGAAATGACATGGGATCGGTGATTACTATACTACTGGGGGAGCATTTCGTCAATGTTCTATTAAAAAAGAAATACACGCCCGATTTTGAAGATTTACATGTATTTTTGAATACGGCCACCGTAGTGGCAGTCTTATACTGCGACAGTCCGACTACACTTTTACTGCGTTACCGAAGCCTCTCTTACCTCGTCAGTCCTACCTTGTCGCCACATCAAGTACGTCTCTTATTACCGCGTCAGTCCAACACGCTTACTACGCCACTAAAGTCTCTTTTACCGCGTCAATCCACATTCTTACCGCGTCAGTCAACACTCTTACCGCGCCAATAATCACTCTTACCACGTCAATGACGTGTCTTCCCGCCATATTTCATGTGTCTTACCACGTTAATTATACCTTTTTTTATCTCGTCAAAGCGGTGGCCCTTATAGTACACCATACTCTCGGGACATATTTTGACAGTGAAATGAGAAACGCAACCTGCAGTTTCAACTTGGCATTTTAGAAGCAATTTTACTGGAATGTAAAAAATATATATAATTTAGGACTTATATACTCCAATCATTTTTACCCCAACTTTGCTAAATCAACAACGTGATGCAGCAAACCCACAGGATCTCTGCACAATCTTGTACATTATATGCACATATATTTCGATAAAATTAGTTTCAAACTATTTTGCGGCAAATTGCAGTCATTGGCTATTACAACGACATGACTCCAAAATCCACGATATCAAGGTACTACTGCCCTTTGAATATGGTAGTTTTGGCCATAGTTTTTCTGCCTTTGTGCCCCTGTACATGCTGTAGCTTGGATGTCAGGCGCGGTTCTAGCCTTTCATTTAGGGCAGGGTTGTACCATTCACCCACCAAACGTGGAACGTGCCGAAGGCACGTTCCCACTAAGGGGGGGGGGGGGAGGGGGTCTGGGGGCATGCCCTCCTGATTTGTTTTTAAATCCGAGGGCTTTCTCCTGCAATCTCGGGCACCGTTTGAAGCTGCATAATTTTGTGATTTTTAAAAAGGAATTTGCTCATATTGGGCTGAAATATTTCTTATTACAACTTTGCTCAGCAGCCCGAGGGGGGTGGGGGGTTGCAACCCCCACAACCCCCCCCTCTAGATCCGCCACTGTGATGTGTATTCCTCACAATAGCTGTGCGCTCTAGTAGAAAGATAGTGATAAACTACCTGCCATGCTAGCGTTACGGTTGTCAAACCCATCAATTTCCATAAATCAACCTAATTTAGTAATAGATAAACAAAATAAGGTGGACGCTTACCTGTGATATGAAACTTTTGCGGAATATTGGCTTCCCAGTCGTTTTTTATTGCTGTGACAAACTGCAGCATCGCAGTTTGAAACTGTAGTGACCAATCTATGTAATGGGCAATTATGGTTGCGCATTAAGCTCCACCAGGCGCTCCATACAAAGATTACTTGCATGTTAATGAGTTTGGTGACCTAGCAACATGGTTGACTCTCGTTGCGCTGCACTTGCGCAGTGGTGTCACATGTTTTGTGTATGATGACTGTTGGTTTAGTGCGATTCGATTCTAACGTTGAAAAGTTTGCTTCACAAGTTCCTACAAGTTTTTAGCCAGTCAATTGTTTCAGGTAAATCTGCCTCCATACCAGTAGTACTTTGTTAATCACTGGAGCTCATGTACATTCCGAACTGGTGGTATTTTGAGAGTTTTAAACCTTCCGAACTGACATTAATTGGTGTGCAAGTTTCTCGCGATTTTCAACAGACCCATGGCTGTATTAAAAGTAGTTGAATGCATTTCGTGATAAAACATTGTAACATTCCTACAAAACCATTTTTAATGTTGAAAACGGATCGTCACGCGGATAGTTTTATGCGCGTCGCCCCACGCACTGAAAAATGGCGCTGACCATGGCAGAATGCGCGTCTGTACGCGCTGCCCATCTAGTCTTTCTAATTCTATATCTATGGTATGAACTCGATTTCATGCGTGTGCGCATACGCATACGTCAAATGTTAAATAATTTCAATATGTCCGACTACGATCAGTGTGTACGCACTTTCAAAATCTTTTCAAAAGTGCGCGTACACATACGAACTTATTTTACGCACTGCGTGTTCTTTTGCGCGATGAAAACCACTAAAAATGGACCAGTTAGCTGCGTACGCAGTGAATACGCATCGAGTACGAACCTGCTTTTAAGAACAAAACAAAGAGGTTAAATGGCGCGACCAACATTAAGAAAGTGACCCCCGCCCCCCCCCCCCCCCCCCCCCCCCCCCAAATTTTGGGAGTCAACGTTTTGGACAAATAGAGGGGAAAACAATCAGAAACCCCCTGCAAACAATCCTGGATCCGCCCCTGGTGACCTAGTGTGCGCATGCGCTTTGGGACTGCAGTTAACGTGCTGGAGTCCAATGGCTCAGATCTTTCAAAAAAACACCGCAGAAGGTTTGGAAATTTGGTTATGTTGAAGAGCTGGACATTATTTGTACATGTATTTCATAAAATATACAGGGTGGCTCAAGGCTCGCAAATCCTGTATTTTATATATCGAACTAAAAACAGCAGCAGCTGCAAGTCTTGAGATCAGTGGCGGCGGAACCGGGGGTCCAGGGGGGCCACTGCCCCCCCCCCCACTTTTTTCATGGGGGAGGGGGCATGCCACCCCCCCCCCCCCCCCCCACTTGTATTAGTTCTCAAAATAGTGTACGCTCGGTCAAATCATGGAGGTAGGAAACATGGTCAAACATTTTTTCAGTCATCCACTGCTTGCAAGTTGCAACAAACTTGTAATCAACAAAAGCGTACAACTCAATAATTTTGCAGGGCCAGACTAGGAGACCGATTTTCATAATGGCACTATGAAAATTTCAACTGGACTGAATTAAAACCAAAGAAAAATTCCGGATAAATTAGAAATGAAGGGTAAAAACTGGAAGTCCGACAAACCTTTACAAACCCCAAACGGACGTTTCTTAACCTTTGGTGCTCCGTGTTCTCTGTGTGTGCTTTTACCTTTTTACAACACGGGGACCCATATGGCCCCTGCCCCTCCCCCCTCTTGGCTACGCCACTGTACCAACCTATACAGAAGGACAGACGTCCACAATCGTTCCTGTTGTGCCTGTATCAGGAATCAAAATTGGCACCTTCGCAGTGTTTCGTGTTTGTAGAAAGGAAGGCATAATGTTTCAAGCTTGTGTAGCCTGTGTACTTGATATGAATTACCAAACTCAGTACAAAGGTGCGTGGCAGTTTGTAGAGAACGTGGTTGATCAGCCTGGATCGAAGCGTGACTCATAATCAGAGATCCTGCCACCAACTATGAGGACATTTAGGGCGTAGGCTATGGTTCCAGTAAAAGTAAAGTTCCTGATAAAGAGTAAATATTTACAGGGTGTTAAAACAAATCCTAACATTTAGATCGCTTATATAATTCAGATTAGGCACCACATTCAAAATTCTGTAATAGAAATATATATTAGGAGCTCGGGCAATGAGAACTTGAGCCCTGTTCCAGTGACTGATTATTACGTAACAGGTACACAGAAAAGACTGGTGATTTTCAGACCATCCAATTCAATACTTACCTCTTAGAACCGATAACTCTCCACTTGGCGGCCACTAATCGCATTCTCGATAAGACGGCGTGGGCGGCTCCCGTCCCAGCATCTGAATGCTGGCAGGAGCCGCCCATGCATTGCGATTAGTGGCCGCCAAGTGGAAAGTTTCACTGATTACCATCACCGTCGCACAGTGGGCCAGAATCGCCTCAAAGTGTGCTAAAATTCAAAATTGGTGAATGTAACATTTTCAACTTTTTAAACTTTTTGAGGAAGAACAGATCCTAAAGAATATTTTTTCACTCATATTTTAATTTTTTGTAAGTTTTGATGGTGTCTATACCCCTGTGAACATGAAAAAAGTACGAATGCTGCTCTTAAAATGATCAAAGTGGCAACTTTGAAAAACGCGTTGTGACTTTATGAAGGAGAAAGCAGTAAACTTGTTACTGCGTGCAGTTCTTACCTATTAGTAACTAAATTAGAAAATAAAATTCAAAATGTTATAAAAGGTACATTTTGGGAGTAATGATCAGTAAATTTGACCAAAAAACGCTCAAAAGTGCATTTTTAAAAATAAAATTAGCACGATAGTTAGGATTCCCGGCGATTCCTGCCAAGATTTTAATTTCAACATTTCTACCCAAGCCTAAGCTTTCCGTTGATGCCAATTTGTTTGCTAGAATTTGCTATACTGCGTGTAAGAGGCGTTTTAAATGACCCATATTCGCTGTTTTTAATGAACTGTGGTACTGTATAATTATTTACGTACTGGTGAGGACAAAAAGGAGGGTTCAACAAAGGGAACAATACTGTCCTCACGCTTATTTCTTTGTTCCGGAAAAGTGAGGACAGGCAAACTAGTGCTTAGTCTATGGGGATGGGTTAGTGTGTAGGACAATAGAAAGTCCTGACCAGGATGGAAAAAAAAGTACCATTGTACAGGGTGTCTCTATAAAAAGTATACCCATTTTAAAATTCAAATTATCGCAAAACTACACAATATTTCAGAAAAAGATAAATACCTGTGGAAAGCTTGGAATGTCCTCTGTCCATTGGTATGAGGTTCATTATGTCACTGTCATGGATGACTGAACAAAAAATACAGTTATGAAAGGTGTCGAAATCAGCACTGTGACAAGTTGTTTTCTGGAATGACAAAGCTCAGACAGGTGTTCTTCACAATTTCTTTGCTGTTACGTAAGACTGCTGTTACGTAAGGTCAGGGATGTGCATTTATGCATCACATTATGTAAGTATTCTTGGATGCACCAAAAGTGTTGCATGCCACAGAAAAAGTTCATACCAACAGCAAACATGGTGCAGCTCACAACTCAACAGAGGACATTTGTTGTCAAGACATACCATGAGACAAGAAGTTTCATTGCTGTCCAAAATGCCTTTAGGGACCACTTTCCTGAGAGGCAAGTGCCAACCAAAATGACTATTTGGAAAAATGTGAGAAAGTATGAAGAACACGGGACAAGCTTAAACCGTAACAAGGGACATTCTGGGCACAGACGAACTGGAAGGTCAGAGGAACATATCAACGTGGTTAGAGAGGCGATCGAAGGTAACCCAACGCTAAGCACCAGGAGGAATGATACAGGATTACCTCGTGCTACCTTCAACAGGATCACACGTCTGGATTTGCATCTCCATCCTTATCACATCCATGCTCAACATCAACTCCTACCAGCTGACCTTGCCAGACGACTTGCCTTTTCACAATGGTTTGTGGATAAATGTCACAGAGATCCACAGTTTCTGCAGTTCCTTAGTATCGGAGATGAGGCAGCCTTTTCCATGAATGGGAAAGTGAATTTTCATAACGAGCACATGTACGCTGAACTGCATCATCCACCGGGTTTTTCTTATGACGTGAACATGAGTAGGGAGAAAGTTAATGTGTGGATTGGACTTTGTGGTAATGGATCATTGTTAGGACCATTTTTCTTTGAAGGAAATTTGAACGGACAGGCATACCTGAATATGATCAATGACTTTGTGGTACCAGAGATGGATCAGATCTTCCCTAGACAGCGACGTGGAGCCTTCAGACGGGTGTGGTGGGCTCAGGATGGAGCCCCTGCACACAGACTTATTGCTGTGAGGAATCGTCTAGCAGAGCTTTTTGGTAACCGGGTGATTGCATTATTCCACCAGGTTGAATGGCCTGCAAGATCACCAGACTTGACACCATGCGACTTCTTCCTGTGGGGTCACTTAAAAGGCAAAGTGTTCACCACACCCCCAGCTAACATTCAGGAGTTAAGAGCCCGGTTAGTGGATGAAGTGAATCATCTCCGCCAAGATCATGGGATGATAAGGCGAGCAGTAACAGACATGACACGAAGATGCCAACTATGCATCGTCAGAAATGGTGGGCATGTGGAGGGTACAGCACCCTAAATGTGTCGGGTAGCCTACATGTAAATACCACAATTAAAGGAAAGGATCAGAAAAATGGTGTTGTTTCTTCATTCATTGTCCGGTCACCACTGTCTACAAACTTGTCACAGTGCTGATTTCGACACCTTTCATAACTGTATTTTTTGTTCAGTCATCCATGACTGAATGAACCTCATACCAATGGACAGAGGACATTCCAAGCTTTCCACAGGTATTTTTCTTTTTCTGAAATATTGTGTAGTTTTGCGATAATTTGAATTTTAAAATGGGTATACTTTTTATAGAGACACCCTGTATAGGCCTATACATGTACTATATACGCAACCAACTCATCACGTCCGGTGTTGCATGTTGAGTATGCTATCGCTTAACCGCAAACGACCATAGTACGTTCACACGTTGAAGGTATGTCATATTTCTGAAGCATAATCAAGTTCACACAAAGTTTTTTGTGACAGTGTGCATGATGTTTTTAATAAGAAACAAACTGAACATGCACTTTTAAATCTGGTTTAACCCTTCTATGCACCTGGCCTAAATCGACCCAGTTGTTGTACAGATCAAAACGTATCAAATGATAGATTGAAACACACACAAACTGTCAGAGTCGGTGTTTAGAGTTTTTGATAGGCTGTGATAGTTATAAGTATAGGAGGCTTAATACAAAAGTTGTAAGTTTGCACATCCAAAATATTAACATAATCACTTAAATTCAGTATAGGATCTTCAACGATGCACAGCTGCTAGCTCGCACTAGATTTCGTTCTCTCTTTTGATAAAGTTGAAGGCTAAAAGGTCTGAAGTATTTATAGAATATATTTCACGAGTTTTATGCGGGATCTACAAACACCTTAAATGTAAATGCTTGCTGTATTAACTATGTAAATCACCTTTCAGTGTACTATTCTCTTAATATAAAACTGTGTAAAAGTAAAAAGTCACTCTTTTGTAATTGGAGCGATATTCATTCCTACTGAGTAGAAAAATTACTTTAACATTTTGAAGCTTATGTCATAATAGATCAATGGAAAGACTTACCAACCAATTTTGGTAATACATGGTATATTATGGTTGTAAACATGTGTAGTCAACATTAAATTGTATGAGTTCATATACCCCGAATGTCAATTGTGTAGCATAATAGATTACATCCATATAAGAATTAAAATATATAATTTCAACCTGCCAATCAAAGTGCAGCATTACAAAAACGATTCAACAAACCAATTTAGGTTTCAACAATCAATAATCTAATATGAATCTACCTCTATTTTGATTGGATAATTGATTCAACCAATCAGAAAACAGTATATTGCTGACGTCATAGACAATTAAAAATGCTCCCATTGAATTCCTTAGGTCCAGAAACCCTTATACGATTCAATAATCAATGTAGTATGAATCTGCCTTGGTATTACAATGAATATTTGCCTCGCCCAATCAGAAAACATTATTTTGATGACGTCATACAGATTTGAAAATACTTCCATTGAACTCTACGGGTCTGCAAACCCCTTAGATACTTCTAACATTAACTTCATCAAAACTTCTTCAATGAGTATTTAATTTTGGCACACTTTGACTGCATTCTGGCCCACTGTGGCGTCGTCGTCACGGGAAAGGGAACGGCACGCAAGCGCTCCTGCTACTTGGTATTTAGGAATTGTCAGCTAAACTGGTACCCCTTGTGGCCCAGCGTTCTTCAGTAACGTTAGCCCCCGCTGAACAATCAACTCACCACCCCCCCCCCCCCCCCCCCCCCCTCGGGAACTGACTTCTCCGGATCGTAGGGATGAGTTGTCGTTGTGTCCATCTGAAAACTTCTTGGACACGAACTCTAAACTCCGATGTCGGCCGGAGTTTTCGACTGCCATGGGAGTCCGCTCATGACCGATCGACCCCACAAGGTTACCGAGCGGCACCATGTGGCCTACGGGGGCGAAGCCTCGGGTTCGGGCGGCTTGGCCCTGGTCCCCGGATGGACGTTGGCCCTCTATCCGGTGATGATCATTCTTCCGGCGAAGAGTCCACTGACGTAACCCCCCTTTCGGCTACTGACCTCCGACTTCGTGCGGTTATGAAAGATATGGTCCAGGTACTTAGGATCCCGGCTGAGGCAGAACCACAGATATTACCGGGCGAACGGCAGTCTTTCAAACGCCGAACCGCCCCGTCCGAGTCTCGGACCCGGGGACAGGTTTTCCCGGCGTTCCCTGTGGATACATTTTGTACGGACCGCATCGGGGCTTTGGAAGCGTATAAACGATGGCGACCCAAAGACAACATGACAGCTATTTTAATAACAGTACCGGTTATTCCGGACGCTGCCAAAGATAAAATGGCAAGAAGCAACCCGGAGAATGGCGTCCCATCCTGAACCTTCGGCCACTCAACAAAGTTATTCGACCACAGCGGTTCAGGATGGAAACACTCCGTACCGTGTTGGATTCCCTACCCGTACAGTCATGGGCTGCGACCTTGGATCTAAAGGACGCCTATCTCCACGTGCCCATTCGCGACAGTCATTCTGAGTTTCTCCGGTTCATGTATGCGGGATTAGCTTACGAATCATCGTTCTCCTGTTCGGACTTTCCACCGCGCCAAGGGTACTCACACGATTGGCGAAGATTGTGGCAGCTATCCTCGGACAACGAGGCGTTCTCATCTTCGTCTATTTGGACGACTGGCTAAAACAATTGTGGGAATGTCCGAAAGCCAAACTCGTCAGGCTGTAAACACCACAAGGTAAGTTGCAGCCAGTCTAGGCTTTCTATTCAACGACGAAAAATCACAACCCCTTTCTGGGGGCGGAGTTGGATCTCTCCTGCAGCGTCGCCTTTCCCACTCCAGAACGTCTGGAGAATCTTGTGGAATGCAAAGTCCTGCTGATGTCAGCCGAAAAAGCCCCAGAGGTGGCCTGGCTCCGCCTCTTGGGTCTAATGGCCAGTATGGTGGATCTGAAGACTTACTGCCGATTATACATGCGGCCAATTCATCTGACGTGGTGGAGTAACCCACACAATCTTTTAACCGGTCTGAGGTTCCGTCTTCCCCAACCAACGTTGACGCTAACCACGGATGCGTCACGCGACGGCTGGGGAGCACACATCGGGAAGGGCTCGGTCGCCGGGACCTGGTCTCCAGTGGAGCGGGCTCTCCATATCAATATCTTGGAACTGCTGGCTGTGAAAAAGGCCCTGACCAATTTTCAAAGAGGGACGGCGGGGAAAGTTGTTCTCCTACATCAACCGACAGGGGGGCACCCGGTCGAGCCGCTTATGTTTGTACACATAGGAACTTCTTTAATGGAGCATTTCCAACAACACGACCTTGTTGGCAGTCCACTTGGCGGGCAGGTTCAATGTCCAGGCCGATGCTCTGTCCAGAGGCAAAGTCCTCCCACAGAGTGGACGCTCCACCCTGCAGTGGTATACAGAGCATCTTCTCCACACTTGACAGGCCTCACATAAACCTTTTTGCCTCAGCTCTAAACAATCAGCTTCCAGTGTATTGCAGCCAGGGTCCCGACCCACAAGCCTGGGCAATGGACGCTCTTTCCCTGAGCTGGGGGAAAATGCATGCGTATGCATTTCCCCCAATTTATCTCCTTCCACGCGTGATAACAAAAGTGGAGGCGGAACGTTGCAAGCTTCTTCTAATTGCCCCGTTTTGGCCCCAAAAACCTTCATTTCAGAGGCTCATCCGGCTGCTGGTTCACCCTCCAATCCTGTTGCCACGGCGAAAAGACCTCCTGAGTCAGTCCCGGTCGGAATTTCTTCACCCAGACCCAGAGAAGCTCCACCTAACCTGCTGGCCTTTGTCGAGTCTTCCCTTCGAACAGCAGGCCTTTCAAAAAAAAAGGTGCAGCCTCAGAGGTTCTATTTCCCGGCTCTTTATAACTACGTCTCCGCACAGAGCCGCCTCCCGTGATACCATTTATCGCTGGGTGGTTAGGGCCATTCGAACATCCACCTCAGGCTGGCCAACTCAATCGACTGGTTCCGTGCATGCCCATGATACTAAGGCAACTGCGACGCCTTAGGCCTTTCTTAAGGGGGTCCCTATGCACGAAATATTGGAGGCGGCGGCCTGGAAGACAGCCTTCACATTTTGCCTTATGCTACCTTAAAGACGTCTTGCAGACCGAGGGGCATGCAGATGGGCCCTGTGGAACAGCTTCGATGCCCACGACTCGTGGAAAGGACCACGATGATGGGGGAAAACCCAACCGGCGATGGTAGACGCCGGAGTCATGGGGCGGTCCCTGTCAGACAGTAACCCCATTTTGTAGTGAGTTTTCCTTTACTTGTTAACGGTTTACGTGTTTCTACTAGGGTTCACAATGGGCCGATACTTAAGGCGGTTGTTTACTACTTTCGCGGTCCTTGTGAAATCCTCGCCCATACCCCCCTCCTTCGGTGCTAATATGTACGAATTAGCAGGTAAGAGAGGGCCCGAAGTGGACTACACCTAATCTGAGGTGATTTGGTAGTCCACGAGGGGCCGATACTTACCTGCTAATTCTCCCTCCCTTCTGCCCCTCTTGGGCTTGGGTGAGATTTCTTGTATTTTCGCTCTCAGAAAAGAGGACGATATGACGCTTGGCATCATGGGTGCTGGGTATGGGCTGTGGTATACGCAAAATCTAGCGAATGTAGCCTGCGGCCTAGGAAGAGTAACGCATATGTAGAATTAACAGGTATGTATCGGCCCCTTGTGGACTACCAAATCACCTCAGATTTGGTGTAGTTTGCCTTTTATTGGTTTTTAACAAAGTTAATATACACAAGAGGGAAGGTATTGTAAAAGTTGGTAAATTTGAAAAGTTTCGTTCTAGTGCCCGATCTAAGAATGGTGATGCTGAAGTGTGACTTTTTTCGGGTATGAAAATACTTCCAAGATAACACAGGTCGCAGTTAAAAGGGTAAAATCTCCTGTGTTTTAAACTGATACATGGAGTCTTACATATTAAGGAGAAATGTGCATTACTCATAAATGCAAATACACATGTATTGCTCCTATTTTTTTATGTTAAACTGACAAGATTGTAGTTGTTGGATACAATGTATGCTGCAGCCTGAATAAAATGTGTTTCAAACTAAAAAGGACGCGTGAAAACTGTGTTTGTTTATATTTTAGTTGTAGAAGTTGCTACATCTGTTGGGTAAAAGCCTTTAACCAACACTGTTGCCTATTAAATGTTGGGTCAAATATCAACAGTCTGAGTTCTTGGGTAAATTTTTACCAACTTTTTCTTTAATAAATTGGCCAACAATCGGTCATGGATGATTACCCAATTGTTGAAAAAAGGTTTTACCAACTAATTTTGTCAAATGTTTACCCACAACTGTTGGTTAGAGTTTTTCCCATTTATTTCACCAGTTGATATTTGACCCAACGTTGGTTAAGAATGTTGGTTAAACTTTCACCAACAGGATTTGCAGTGTAACAATTTGTGGTCACAATGTACATTGCCTGTATGACTGAATTACGAAAACACGGAATCGACAAACAAACATACATCCACACTCAGAGTTTTAATGCACATCGGCAGGGCAATCAGATTAATTGTATTTTAATACTAATGACTTATGACATGACTTAAACATAGTGTACACGATTGGTAATCTTCCAATTTTCTTTTTACTGAATTATTACGAAATACCTTACTAGACTGTAATGGTAGTGTCAATCATCCTGTGAAATGATAGCACCAGGTGTGCTGTCGTTATCAAGAAAAGGGGAAATTTATATCGTTTTCCAACGATTCGTTAGAAAATTGCCATGTAGACTGAATGCCAGTATGTCCGGGGCGCGCCACTCGTCCGGGTAGCCACGCGCGCCTTGACTAAAGGCTATTATTCGCCCGACGGTTGAAAACGAGCGCCGTTTTTCTCTCGTATTTTTCGCCATTCAACAACGCAAAACTTTGAACATGTCAGCTAAACGATATTTCCTATAAAATACTAACCCCCAAATCCGCCCATTTATGAAATTTGCAACAATGACCAATCTTGTACACTACGTTTAATCTTTCAGTTGTTAACATCGTCCGTTATCGTGTCTTGTTATTTTTGTATTACTCTGATATTTCCAATATCCAATCGCACTGAATCTCTATAAATACTCATGCTGCCAATTTTTAGAATTTCACAAAGAGAGCAACTTATCGGAAAGATTTACAATGACAATATCAACTGTTTGTATCAGGCGTGACTTTACGGGGAGAGAGACACATAGAAATGTAACCTTAAAGTTCATGTTAAAATTGTGTTTGTTTAGTAGACATTTTTTGTGTTTAATTGTGGAGTTTTGGCTCCCAAATCCAAGATTCACGAAACATTTCTGAACGTTTCTGAAATTTAACAGCTATTAACAGCTATTAAATTGGTTTAAAATTAACTTAATAATTACGCTCAATCTGGAGCTTCATCTTTACACTCCGGATTCCTTAAAATCACTTTTATAAAATGTACTAGTGTGATAGTAGTGTCATTTAGTACATGTCGCTCACAGTCTCTAACGACAAGCAAGAAAGGGCATCTCGAAAACACCAATTTCTGATTACACGTCCCATGAAATGACATTTTCAAGGCTTAAACCCACACCACAAACAAACATCCAATTTACCATCACGTTCAACCTCTGATTTTCTATTTAGAAGGCGTTAATGCCCCTTTTAGCAAGTGTTGGGGTTTATACTAATGTTAATTTACATATTCATGACCAAGGAGTGATGTCACACAAGGCAAAAGCTTCACTGTCAAAACTGACTGTGCATAAACATTGAAGGAATTTTGTTCTTTTTCTGGGGGGTTAATTGTCCAAATGTCTGTGTTTCTGCCGCATGTGAGTACTTAGTAGCCAGTGACTAAACAAATTTACTATACAAACTGTGGCAACAAGTCAATTTTTGTTATACTGTAAGTGCCCAACTGTGACTGGAAGTGACGTTGATTGACATCATAGCAACAGTGCTATCACATGACAGGAAATAGTTTGATGATTTTGAATAGTGAAAAAGAACACCTCGTCCTTGTTTCAAGGACACAAAGGGAATGTCTTGCACGAAATATCTCTGAGAATGATTTTCATTTCGCCGAACCTTCAGTGTCAGATTTAAAGTCAAACCCTCCTGTTGTTTCTTCTTGAATCATTCCGATTAATGGTCAAGCAGACAAATTAAACTACTTGCAGGGAACAAGCGAAGATACTGTAGTAATTATAATCATATTTCCTGAGGATTACATTAATAATTATTTTAAATCTACGATTACAATATTTAGTATAGGCAATATCACCGTCAACAGTCATGATAGGTGTACTGTGGATTTAGTTGCACTCGTACTCACACACATATCCCGGGTAGTTGTACAAAGAGTCACTCTTGAACCTCATCAAGGCCAGGTTTTTCTTGGACGTGACGGTAACCCCATTCAAGTCAAGACCACAGTACCTGAACACAGGACAAATCAGATATTTTAGCATACAGTTGCAAAATATGCGAGAAAAGGTGTGATAAGGCGGTTTTAAAGTAACGTATCTGTCGTGATGAAGTTTATTACATCCGCGCAGATTAATTCAAACCCTAGATTGCGAACTTATGTTGTACAAAACTACTTGACACAATTATATTCTATTTAAAGATTCCCCTACCAAAAGAATTCTTTGAAGTATATAACTGCGAAATGGGAGGTGGGCAGTAAAGAACTCACGCGGATAAAGCATTGTAACTATACAATCGTTATCGTCACGTGACCCTGGCAGGTAGGACAAAATGATGTATGTTTGAACAAAATGATGTACATGAATCACAATGAAAAGGCAAGCTAGCAAATACTCACAGATGCTGGGAAAACAGAGTAAAAAATTATGTTCTAGTAGTCTGGTTCCCTGACCATACTTAGACAAAACGGTGCAATTTATAGAGTTGGGGAATTATCAGGTCGGGGAACTAGACTATTTCCAACAACTGCCGGCCGACAATCGTTGGAAAACGATATAGATGTTCACTTTTCTTGAAAACGACAGCACCCCAGGTGCCATGATTTCACAGGATGCTTGAGAAGTAAGGCACCTTCCCCTTACGTTCTCCGTGAAATGGATTGGGCCCCATTGGCGAAATTGGACAGCGTGCTCAGCAGCGCCATGCAATTCGGTCGATTCACAACTCGGTGCGCCGCCAGCGGCAACCGGTGAGAGGCCAAATTACGCAGTGCATCATGGGGAAAAGTCGACATCGCAAAACCGGAAGCGGGTATCGCCAATGCATCGACCGTACTTCTTACACCCCTTCTCCGCTTAATCTATCAACTTCTCTCTCTTTTTTCCACGCACAAAGTATTCCACGTTTAGTCAAAAATTGCTTTAACTCATCCACTCGCATTCGCGCGAAATCCATACTGCTGTACTGACCACCATCTAATACAACGCGATAGACGCGATGTCGACCCCGAAAGTGGGAAATTAGCCTTTTCCGGCTTGCCGCTTGCGCACTGAGTTGTGAATCGACCGAATTGGCCCTTGGTTGTGAAAGGCAGTCACTGTACCAACGTTGACGATCAGTGCCACTTACTGTTTTGGGTAAGTCTCATCAACGATGTCGCCGATTTTCATTTCCAACACATCATAGAAGCAATACCATGCTTCAATGTTGAACGTCGTGAAGTTGAGTTGGACCCGTTGGCCTTCTGGACACTATAGAAAAACGGGGAAACAGCTACGTAATTGTGACCCGCTCTGGAAAAGGTATATTATGTCGCAAAATATGAAAACATGAGTTTTATGTAGGCCATGTTTGGAAAGCCCGCAATGTAAGCTTTCATTTGGTACATGACAGAGCTCCAAAGCCCTTTCCTTTCTGCAGATATCGCGTTTTTGCATATGAATTAGTTCTATGGAGTTCAAATTGCACAACAGAGAAAACAGGCTTTTAAATAGCTAGTTCTAATACAATGAAATGGAACAATGCACTCTAAAAAGGTTTTTTTCTTCACTTTATTCACTGAAATCAACATTGTTGTGCACTAAACCTGAAACTTTAGATATTTAAGATGTCATTAAAGACAAAAAAAACACTAAATTAGTTTTGACGAAAAATTTCACCCTCAACGTTGAAAGGGCCATTACACGTAAATGCATAGCGCGACTTGTATCACCTTTTTCTGGAGCGGGTCACAATTATACTTAGACAAGTCCAGCTGCATTTGTTTTTCTCATTTCTTAAGTTGGATGATGACGTTTTTGTCATATTCCCTACAAAAAACGAAAGTGCTAAAAGCATCCATCTTAGAATGAAACAATTCACTCCTTGCGAAATAGACCATACGAACTAATGACGTCACACCGTGTTTACGTTTGCCAAGTGGGGACACATGCGGAAATATTACCACGTCGTAGTGTATGGTTTCTCCGACAAAAAAATAGGCCTTCTTTGCGCGCAGATGCTTATTTTGCTTATTTCGTATTAGGGATCTAAACAAAAAAGACCATTGTTGTTTCCCTGTGAGTATGAAAAGTGTTGTCGTTGACTCGTTGTGTTTGTCGGAAAGCAGATACGGTAAAAAATGACTAGATCCCAACTCGTATACACAATGAAATGCATGCCGTAATTACTACAGCGCTGTTCCGTCCCCACCTGATCTGACTGCACGAATGCAACGAGGCGTAGCATCATTACTTCGTGTTATTTTTGACATATAATTTTTTATAATTCTTTAAATGCACGGCTCTGTAAACTCTGTTCCGCTGGGAAAAAAAGTTGTAACCCGGACAGTTTTACCTCGTCTTGTCAATCACGTTCACTGAGTTGACAAACTGAGCTCGAAACTCAAACATTGGGACTGTCATAAGTTTAAATTCAGAAATTATCAGGAAAAAGAAGTTAAAGTTGTTAATGCTGATTCACAAGTCTTACCAAGTTCGCTCACCAAGGAAAGAAACACATGTCTTGCCTTGACCAGAATATTTAACTTACCCTTATGTTTACAAGGAACTTTCCCGCAAAGAACTTTAACACCATATTCTCTGTTTACCCTCTGAATTTAATAATAAGAAGTTACGTACTAATCTCCTCAGTAGCATTGTTTTGATCGCTGTTGAAAGCAGTCAAGAGAGATTGTGCTATGAGGCAGCACATCTTGTCTTTATTTACTATCCTACCTCAATGGCACAGCTGCACTCGGTGTTGATAGGATACTTGGAAGGGTATCCCGGGCTCTCGATTACCCCTGACGGAGCCGTGAACTCCTCGCTGCATTCTGAATCATTGTCGGGGAAACGAGCTTTGTCATATACCAGTAAGTTCAAGGCCATTATATGTCCTTACAGCACCCTCAATAAACTAATGTTCACAAATAAAGCACTGTTTGCAATTGCGAGATGTTTTCCTTCAAATGCACCCGTTTGAACATTAATATTGTTTTGTCAGCAAACTAGATTTGTTTGGCAAGTACACTGTATCTCAGCTTCAGCGATCAGGTTCTCTGCATCTGCGGCCAAGTTCAGTTCCCCAAGAACTTCACCATATTACCACAACTGCGGGTACGAGCCAAGTCGAAACACAAGCTCATGGCAACTCCCTTGCCAAAGGTTCTCCTTTACCCTGGGTTATTTAGCTAACTGATTCACTATTCCGTCACTTACGGCAGATTGGTCAAGACCGTAATGCAACACACATGCCATGTTAGAAGCATTTGACTTAACCTTCTCCTCAAGCACTGGGTTTGTTGACTCGCTTTACAGTTTGGTGACCGGTAGATTAATTATGGTCACCAGCTTCAAATGCTGACGTTTAAAAAGCGATTATGGGCTAATGAACACATCAAAGAGTTTCCGTAGGACTCCAGAGGGCATTCAAATTTGATTACAAAATACTAGATAACTTGAAATGTGTTCATACAGGTGTACGTGGGATTCTAAATTAGCATTATATACATTATGACTGACCTGTTTCCTTATTGAAGATCTCGCAGTAAGGTCCTGTGTACTCCTATCCTCGGGACAAGCACAGGTACAGTTCTTGGAAGGAAGACCATAGTGCTCACACTTACTTGCCAGGTCTGATGGACAATCATCTAGGTAATGAGAGAGCCGGACACAACAGAGAAATCATAAAATATACAATGTCAATGACAAGAACAATACAATAACAACGATAACTAAGGGAATAAATATGTGCTGGGCCGGTCTTAAACGTACGTTTAAAACCGGCCCAGCACATATTTATTCCCATTCATAAAATACCTTTTTGTATAATTAAGCAAAAACCACCGAAAAATATAGATTTCCAATGATTTTGTTCAATCTTTTTTTTACCTTGGTTTGTAAAACACCCCTTCAGCTATTTAATGGTTCATGCCACGCGCGAGTAGTGGTAAACATTTCCTTATAAGGAAATTGACGCGCGCGCAACGCGCTCGCCAGGTGGCGCGGGGCGCAGCAGTGCGGGTGTAGTGTGAAATTATAGACTCTAAATACGGACGCATCCGTAGTATTGCGCTTGCGTTATTAGGAGAGTGACTGGTCGCTCGAGTGTTCAACCAATAAAATGGACCAGATTTTTTTGGACTCTACATTTCGTGTGACACCGGAAAAAATGTTTAAAATCGCGCCGTGTTTAAACAACTTCCAGCCGTGTTTAAACAACCGTTTAAACACACCCACGTGACAGGCTCTCGACCAATAGGGATAGTGAAACTCGCTGAGACATTTATGAATAGAGGTTTGTGTCTGTTTGAAACAGAACAAAAGGCTTTTTCCGTTTTTTTGTTTTCCACCCTAAAACTTCAGCTTACGTTCTATGTTTGTGTAAAGTTTGATTAAGATCTGATGTTTATAGTGAGTAAAGTGGCTTGTAGAAAATTCGTGTACAAAGTCTATGGGATTTTGGATAGAACTAAACAATTCATATAAAATCAGCTGATGACGTCATCATGACGTCACCTCGGATTTTCCATGCTAGTGGAACTGTCTACCTACCCACCAATTTTTATGACGATCGGACCTACCCTTATATATGTGTTTCAAAAAGCCCATTCTTGATGACGTCATGATGACGTCACACATTTTTCCCATTTACGTGAAAGAATATGAGAGCTAACAAAGCTATTCCGTGATTTAGAAAACGGAACTATTCATAAACTTAATGGTAAAGGTATAAAGTTTGCTCATCTTAATATCCACAGTGTGGTTAGTAATAGATGAACTTCGACATGTATTTAAACTAAAGCCTTTTGATGTAATTTGTTTAAATGGAGCACTGTGTGATTCAACAATATCAGATGATGAAATATCGATTGATGGGTTAACCATTGTAAGAAAAGACAGAACTAGACACGGTGGTGGTGTTGCAGTTTACATTTCTAATCAATTCATTTTTACGAGAAGATCTGATATCGAGTCCGAGCATCTAGAAAATAAAGTATGGCAAATGTGCACCGATATTACTTGGATCTATTTATAGACCACCTAATTCTAGTAGTCTTTTCTTTGAAAAACTTGATAACGTTTTATCTGTAGCAGTAATGGACAATAAGGAAATTATCTTACTGGGTGATTTTAATTGCAATTTTTCCGAAAGTGTGTCAAACAGTAATACTGAAAATATGAAGTTTTATACAGAGATGTACGGGCTTACGCAGTTAATCCAGTATCCAACAAGGGTAACCAGTCGAAGCAAAACTATAATCGATTTAATCTTTGTCAATAATCCAGATGTGTATAAGGACCGTGGGGTTTTTTGCACTGGTGTCAGTGACCATTTCCTTATCTACACTATTAGGAATACCAAGCGTCAATATCAAGCCCAGCATGGTCATAATTATATATCATACGGGCCATTTCATAAACTCGACATTCATAATTTTATCCATGCTTTATCTTGTCAACAATGGGAAATTCTTGATACCATTGAAGACATTGATTTGGCTTGTCAAAAGTCGGTTGACATGTTTATGAATATTGTCGATTCCCATATTCCTCTTCAGCAAAAGAAAATTAGGAAAAATGCCTGTCCATGGATATCACGTGATATTGTGGACTTAATGAAAGAGCGAGATAAAATGCACAAAGCTGCTGTTAAATCAAATAGTACGGATTTATGGAGTGCATATCGCTCGCTGAGAAATAGTCACTCACTCAATACAAAAAGAGAAGTCTGGTCATTATCGTGGTATTCTTTGTGATAACAGAGGAAACGGCAAGAAAATATGGAACTGTATTAATGAGGTAATATCAAAGAAGAAACCTACTTTGCCAAACACAGTTCACCATGAAGGTCATAAATGTGACAAGCCAAACGATATTGCAAATGTCTTTAATGAATATTTTATTAACTGCGCAAAGAAAGTGACCGAGAAGCTACCAGAGCAAAACAATATCGGTACATCAAACGAGAATGATAGCGTTCAAAATGCCTTTGAAATTCAAACTGTTTCGGAAAATTATGTTGTTGAGGTTATAAACAATATGAGTGTAAATAAGGCTACTGGGGACGACGATGTCAGTTGTCGCCTTCTAAAAATTGCTCTGCCAGCTATTCTCGAGTCATTAACTAAACTGGTTAACCGGTCTTTTCAATGCGGTCTGGTACCTCTAATTATGAAAAGTGCAAAGGTCATACCGGTATACAAAACTGGGGAAAAGTCTGATGTAGGCAATTACCGACCAATCTCTATCCTCCCAGTTATCAGTAAAATTTTGGAAAAATCTGTCTATGATCAGCTATATGCATATATTAATGACAATGAACTTATGCATGCTAATCAATCCGGCTTTCGACCTTTGCACTCTACAACAACCATTTTAGCTAAACTTGTCAATCAATGGAGTAGTAATATTGAAAACGGTCAACTTAATGGAGTGGCTTTTATTGACCTAAGGAAGGCATTTGATACAATTGACCATAATATTCTTCTCATAAAATTGAAAGCACTTGGTTGCTCAAATCGTACACTGAATTGGTTCTCCAGCTACTTGTCAGACCGGACTCAAAGGGTCTGTTTTAAAAAGGTTTTATCTGATCGATTAGAGGTTGTTAGCGGAGTTCCACAAGGCTCAATTCTAGGTCCGCTAATATTCTCTATATATGTGAATTCCATGCCGTCTGCAGTTACTGATGGTATAGTAGACATGTTTGCTGATGACACTACTGTTACTGTCAGCGGCAAAACGGCGAATGAAGTTGCAAACAAATTCTCTGTTGCGACAGACCAAATAAGCAGATGGTTAGAGAATAATAGACTTGTGCTAAATTTTGATAAAACGAATGTTATGATCATAAGGACAAAGGCAAAATTGAAGAATTCGAGAGAAATTACAGTGTCAGTTAACCAGTGTTTAATTAAACGGGTCAAGAGTATCAAATGCCTTGGCGTATTAATTGATGAAGAGTTAAAATGGACTGACCATGTCGATCATGTTGTCAAGACGGTACGGACAAAACTTGCAATCTAGAGACGCGCAAAACCATGTATTCCATTTAATGTACTAAACACAATGTATAATGCTTTCGTTTTACCACACTTCGACTACTGCTCACAAATATGGTCGGATAGGTATCAGATGCACAATGATAAATTAATTAAGTTACAGAAGTATGCAGCCCGTTTAATCTTGTCTAAGGGTTTTGACACTCCATCAAGTGAACTTTTTAAAGAATTAGGATGGTTGCCATTACATGAACGATTTTTTACTTAAAGGCAGTTTTTATGTTTAAATGTACTCATGGACTTGCGCCGTCGTATTTAACCAATAATGTAACACAACTTTCAGATACATACGATTACAATACTAGAGGAGCTACTGCTAATAATTTGATTATCCCAAAGTACAAAACGGAGTGCTACAAACACAGTCCAATCATTAATTGCACCAGAATATGGAATACCCTAAGTACTAAAATTCGTTCGGCGCCATCTCTATCACATTTTAAATCACTTCTGAAGACAAGTCTTTTAACTTCTGCCTCTTAATTATTTTATCTTTCGCTGTTTTAATTTCTATTTGTATAAACCCACCCAGTTTTATTTATATAATTGTATTTGTATTATTTTAACTATTACAAATCGAAACCTTTATCTATTTTTGACGGATTTTGAAATTTGTTTTATTAGTTTTATTCGGATTCCCGTATGTATTTATGTGTACTTTGATGGTAATTTACCTATTATATATTTTTTTATTCTAATTTTATTTCTGTATATTATTGTTTTAACCTTTCTGTTCTTGTGTTTTGTTGTTTTACCATTTTATGTCTGGTGTACATTTTTAATGGTATATTTGAAATTCTATTTATGTTATATTTATTTTAATTATATTTCCCAGGGCCCCATGGAAGACCACAAGTTTATGTGAATGGGTCTCCCTGGTAAAACAAAGATAATAATAATAATAATATTCCAAAAAGAATTTTGAATTTAGCATGTTCTGTTAATGAGATATGGCTTTAAGAAACTTTAAGGTTCAAAAACTTTAAAATTACTATAAAATCGTATAATGACGTCATCACGACGTCACCTGAATTTTCATCTATAACACGTACTTGTCTACCACCATAGCAGGTTTGAATGCAATCGGACCTACGGTTCTCAAGATATGGGCCGTTGAAAAATGCACCTTTAAGATGACGTCACATGACACGTGATGGCGTCATCATGACGTCACGTTTCGGAATACATTTTCAGCTTAGGGTATTTGTTTGTGTTAAGTCTGATTAGGATCTGAGGTTGTTTAGTGACCAAAGTGCCACTTATAAAATGTGTGTACAAAGTCTATGAGATTTGGGATAGAACTAAACATTTCATAGAAAATCAGCCGATGACGTCATCATGACGTCACTTTGGATTTTACATGCTAGTAGCATTATCTACCTACCCAGCAATTTATATGACGATCGGACGTACCCTTATATGTGTTTCAAACAAGTACATTTTTGATGACGTCATGATGACGTCACACATTTTCCCATTTATGTGAAAGAATATAGGAGCTAACAAAGCTATTCCAAAAAGAATTTTGAATTTAGCATGTTTTGTTGATGAGATATGGCTTTAAAAATCTTTAAGGTTCAAAAACTTAAACATTACTACAAAATCGTATGGTGACGTCATCGTGACGTCACCTGAAGTTTCATCTATAACACATGGTGGCCCACCAACATACCAGGTTTAAAGGCAATCGGACCAATCGGATGACGTCACGTGACACGTGATGACGTCATCATAACGTCATGTCAATTTTCATCTATAACACCCGCTGGGCTATTATTAACTTCTTACTGCGACACTTAACTTCCTAAGTTTGCCAACCAATGGAGGCAGATCTAAATTCTCTTTGAAAAATAATATCTTCTAAAGTAGATGTATTACATTTCCAGTAACCTTCACCCCTTTCGGGTATACTCGTCCGTTCAATTTTTAAAATAACCCCATCATGATCAGAGAATAGACGGGAAGATTAGTAATAGAGGAACACGGAGGATTCTAAGAAATATGAAATCGGTCCAGCCGACTACAAATAGTGTTAGAGGCATTTCTCCAAGTAAAATATCTGTCCCGAGGAAAGGAATTCCTCCAAGGATCAATGAGCGAAAAAGCAAGACAAAGTGATTTCAGTTCCTCATGACTAATGTCACAAGCGACTGAAGCTCTGTCTAAAACAGCATCTAAAACATGGTTCTATCAAACGGTGCGTGCGCATTGATAGAACCAAAAGAACTAATTTCACGGTCACTATTGGTGGCGCTACAACAGGGCTGTCATTCACACAACATGGCGGCCGAGTTTCCCGAACTGCCGCGGTTTGTTCTCCTAACAGACGACGAAATATTGGAACTCGTAGGCGATGCTGACGCTGCTAACACAAAGAGACAAATGAAATATGCAATCAAATGATTAGAGGAATTTGCAAGACACGCAGGAACAACAATTAAAGCTTTAACTGATTCGGAACTGGACCACTTTTTGTCGCGGTTTTATGCGGGACTGAGAAGGTAAACGGCACGTTGTAAGTAACGTTACACCAAGAAATCCATGCATGCAATCTGTCGGATTTATTCAGGCGTTGTACAAAACATTCGTGCAATGGTAAGAATAATTTCAGTCGGTGACAGATGGAATGTCCCATTCCACTCGGCTTCGCCTCGTGGAATGGAACATTCAATCTGTCACCTCATGAAATTATTCTTACCATCGCACTCATAAACATTCATTATTTGTATATTAGCGCATGCAAATGTGTGCTAAACCTGACCCCCTTGACGTCACATGGTATGCTCTGCGTTGTATAACTATTATGTCAATCAGTAAATTTAAACTCTGTTGGTCCGTGGTTCAAACGAAGTGCCTTTGTCCAAAGTACACGTAATAATGGACCCTACTTAAGGTATGCACTTGCAGCTTACATCCAAGTTGATTGTACAAGTGTACATGTACATTGGTTATGTACATCAGCAGGCCTACGTTACATGTGCGTACACGTACGTGCGTGTACTATGTGCTTGTAATTATTTAACAAGAATACCGTCAAAAATATTTTCTTCACTGTGATATATTACAGCTCTCAGTGACACAGCTACTGAGCCAAGAACTGAATGAAAAGATGGCGTATACTTTGGAACCGCTTCATTCCAACCCAGAGTTGATCAACGACACCATTAAGCTTTTAAAAGACCAATGGCCTGATTGTTTTGCTGAGAGGTAATGACAAATGTTTCTGTGATATAGGCCAAAACCCGGGATAGGCCTGCTGGTTTGTGTTTTATGGTTTGTGGGAATCCCCAAGTAATATTGTAAAAACTAGAAAAGATCGTTCACAGGCGCGTGATTGTATAACGAGAATATTGTCCACGATTTCAGTAATATTATTTTCACACGAAAAATTCATATTCTGATGCACATCGTGTGATTCAGTTTAAAAGCATTTCAAACAATAGTCGCAGTCATCGTAACAGTACCGGGTCGAGGAAGGGGTTTGGACTTTAAAAGGCTAGGAATTTGTTCTGAAGTTAGTGACATCTTTTCATTTGACAATATCATTATTCGTTCTGCGTTGATTAACACTGGTCACGCAACTGCATGTCACGCTAAATAATTCTCATTGTCGATTATTATTATTACTACTACTTCAGGGGTTTCGGTATTCGGCCATGACCCTCTCCCCCCTCCCCTGGATCCGCCAGTGATTCAAACTTCATTAAAGTTTGAAACACAGTGAACACACAGTTGGATAATTTTGCAATAGGATACAGGGTAAGGATGAACCAAGAGCCAAGGATGATGGAAAATGTCACGTGCAAGTGTAGCAGCCTCTAAAAGGAAAATCATTTGCTGGCCACGTGACCATAATGGGTCAAAATCAATGGAGAACTGGCGACGTTACTGTATTTTCGTTTTAAAAACAAGTGTTTTGTTTTCCAAATATTTCCAATTATTTCATCTGTGAGATGTTCCGCTTGTCGTGCGCCTTTTTCTGGAGGGGATGTCCGTTTTCTCCCACGTTTTCCTCTTTTTGGGGAGGGGTGGAAGGGTGGGGTTATGGGGCTTTAAAAGGGCCAAAAAGATATACCATAATCACAGTTAGAGATGATGTGAGAAACGCTTAGACTAATCCTTTCTAGATACCGAGCACGATATGGGGCATCAGGTTACCCCCCCCCCCCCCCCCCCCATTTTGTTGTCCCTATACCCTATACCCTATACACACTCCATACTATCGTTACCTACATCCCCTCTAGATTTCTTAAAAGAATTCCTGAGATTCCGGGAACACGATGACCAAAACAAAAGAGGGGGGGGGGGGGGGGGGGTTCCCCTTTGCCCCATATCTTGCTTCATTTGCCTTTCAAGGATTAAACAAAACGGTCCTCTGCCACCAATTTTGCCTACATTGTGTAATCCAATCACTTTACCATGAAGAATGCTGTTAGGTAATACTTACAGAGGCCTATAGTCTACTTTCATTCTCTTTTATCATTATTCTAAGACTGAGAGAGATTGAAACGGCCGAGTGTGAGGGTCTCCCCTGCTCATTGGTATTGACAGAGTCACGAGAGGGCGCTTTCAAGGAAGTTCTGGGTCACGTGCGAATAATTGGCCTCAGTCCAGAAACTGAAAACCGGGTGTACATCGAGTCAGGTAAAAACTCTACTGTAGGAGATCTTCAGCCATATTTTGAAGCATTTTGAAAGATTTTGAAAGCTTTTGAAGTGCATGTATGGTTAGAAAATCCCTATGCCTATAGTGTATAATGGGTAGAGAATAGAGATGTCTAGGAATATGTAAAAGAATCATTTAATCTTTTGTATTGCTAAAAAACAGGAAATTATTCGTTGAAACTCGAAAAGACCACGGACAAAATCCAAAAGATGTCTACCGTCTAGTGGCCGTTGTATCTGGTACGTATGGTGCAACATGGGAATGGGCAGTGTGATGAGGACATAAGATAAAAAGTTGTATCCTTGTTGAGCGACTCCCACACTGCCGATTCTCAAGGTTGTCTGACTCTCTTATAATTGGGGGTGTGATCCCTGCCCTTACAGCATTGTGTTTATGATGACTTGTCAATATCCTTCTGTACGCTGAAATATGATAAAGGCCAACCTAGTCAGTTTCCCATGTGGTTTGGTAGAGAAAATCAAGTTGAAATGTTATATTTATCTTTAGATTTTCCACACTCACTGATTTCAACGTATTTTCAGCGGTAAATGTTTTAATTGCCAATCAAGCTCTTTATTTGGCTCAAGGAAATCCTGGACTTACACCTTACAACACCTTCACTTTCGTGACATTTTCAGTGGTCATAAAGAATGCCAGAAGAAAGGAAGGTTTGGGCAGGACGCTCCATGAGATGGTGGAAGGCTACGCGAGGAACATTCTCAAGGCTCGGTACATACACCTCGCCGTTCTGACTAGAGACAACGAGAGGTTTTATCGACATCTTCAGTTTGACTTCAACATGATGTGTTTGCGGCAAATTGCTCCAAACGTAAGGAACCGTAAATTGGCAAGTTTATGCGGTGGTTTTCCCGTGCAGGCCTCACAACTTCGGAAAAAAACACACCAGCTGTCTGTCTGCTGTCTCTCCGAATGACGTTAAAGGGATACAAAACCTTGTTGTAGCCCAGCTGCCCAGTGGGGCTACAAAAAATGTTCGCCCTAAAACTGCTATGGTTGGAAATATCATAAAAAGTAATATACAACGATACATCCGACCATCCCCTTAAAATGTCTTAACGGGCTATTCTGTTGAAAGTTCCCAGCCTCGACTCCATGGGCGCGTGCGCGTTTCCTCATCGCGCAAGGCATGGTGGGAAGAAACATGGCGCAGCAAGATCGTACCTATGGTAACGAGGTTGGAAATTTCCAAATCCCCCACAGGAACTGGAAGATCTGCATGCTGCTAATATCCAAGCAGTTCGTGACATTCTATTGGCGGGGTACGCGGGAGGTCAAAGGGTTAACCGTCGAAATGAACTGGGATTGCCATCTGCAGCTTTCAACAGAATGAATAATTTCATCCCTATCAGATGATAAGGAGACATCAAATTCTTTGTGCGGATTACTAACGGTAAGCACTTATCCAGAACCACCAAAATGACATTGTCGTGTATTACTGAAAATGCACAAGGCCTTATTGAATAGGCAGTAGGCACAAGGCCTTATTGAATAGGCACAAGGCGCGATGCGCGCGACGATGTCATTTTGGTGGTTCTGGATAAGTGCTTACCATTACTGACGTCGCTTGGAGTTCTGCCAATGTGTTTACATTTGTTTTTCATGTTGGTTATCCCTGCATTGATTGGCGCAACTGCATTTTTATCGGATCACAAAAATATACAATGTTTCCTTATTAATGGTCACAAGTCAGTGATCTCACAGCTGTAGGAGGTCAAGATGTTGATCCGCCTACAAAGTAGAGCATATTGGCTGAATACCTCATATTTAGTAATCTACTGGCATTTTTCCGACTGTATTCTCTTTTATACACCATGTATATAGCGTAAAGAAAAGAACCATCTTTTCTCTATTGTCAGTAAACTTGTCGAAGTAACGTTTGGTCTTTTTCAACATTTTGCAGATGCTTCGAACCTTTCACATAGCACGCTGGAAAGGAATCATCATTCCTGACAAGTGGAAACACCTGTACGAAGGAGAAGTCCTTACTGAGGAAGAGGAAGCAAAAATATGGTGTTGTCGATTCGTCAAAGACTTGGACGGATAGGAGTGAGGACAGTATAAACTAAATCGAAACTTAAAATCATGTTAATGCAAAGGGGCTTTTTCCCCTTCACTGACGTATTTTATAAACACTGTATACTCAGTGCTGTCCAGAGAGATTGTTTGTGTTATGTTATGTTATGTTAGTCTTTTGCCCCGGGATCATTTTATACAAGGACTACTAAAA
This sequence comes from Hippasteria phrygiana, assembly GCA_037893225.1. NCBI lineage: Eukaryota > Metazoa > Echinodermata > Asteroidea > Valvatida > Goniasteridae > Hippasteria > Hippasteria phrygiana. Next base: position 274,036 of record JAZGUH010000774.1, on the reverse strand, counting down.
GAAATACTTTGGAAAACAAATTCTGATCTCAAACAATATTTCATATCCCAAGCCAGGCTGACGGCCACTAAATTTAAACGGCCACGCCCCAAACTTATATAGTACCTTTAATCCCAATTAATTCAAAATATCCGTCCGCCATAACAAAATAGTGCCATAACATTTGGAAACAATCACTCGGGTGTTGACATTTGGCCTTCCCTTACAAAAATATCCCATGACATTTTCCCATGACATTTTCCCATGGGATCTTCCCATGGGATCTTCCCATGGGATCTCCCCATGGGATCTCCCCATGGGATCTCCCCATGGGATCTCCCCATGGGATCTCCCCATGGGATCTCCCCATGGGATCTCCCCATGGGTTCCCAAGGAGAAATTGGACACCATGTACTGCATGGGACTCCATGGGACCCCATGGGACCCCATGGGTTTCATTTCATGATTTATCCCATGCTTCCCCATGGGTCTTTTCCCATGCTTCCCCATGGCGTTTTTTCCCATGCTTCCCCATGGGTCTTTTCCCATGCTTCCCCATGGCTTTTTTTCCCATGCTTCCCCATGGCTTTTTTTTCCCATGCTTCCCCATGGCGTTTTTTCCCATGCTTCCCCATGGCGTTTTTTCCCATGCTTCCCCATGGCGTTTTTTCCCATGCTTCCCCATGGCGTTTTTTCCCATGCTTCCCCATGGCGTTTTTTCCCATGCTTCCCCATGGCGTTTTTTCCCATGCTTCCCCATGGCGTCTTTTCCCATGCTTCGCCATGGCGTCTTTTCCCATGCTTCCCCATGGCGTTTTATTTTTTGTTTTTGACCATTATTAATCTTGTTGCTCTAATTATCTGGAGCATGGATTCTTCATTGGGGAAATTGCTTTACACCAGCAGAGTTGACTTGCGATTGACTCGATTACATCTCTGATATTCCACACAAAGGCAAAAATTGACAATGCTAATAATGACTGATATTAGAAGTATCTAGCACATTTGGTTTATTCAACCAATTGAAACTCTGCAAGTATCTCATTATTGGTAAAAACATAAATACACGAAGCAGGTATTTCGACAAAGTACATGTACAGAAATGTTTAGTGTGTAATCCGCAATATTGGTGTATGCAAATTTAATAAATTCTTTAAAACCACTTATTTAGATGTACTTGCATGTCGTTCGAGTACAAATGTATTTTCTTACTTGTAATTAAGTTTTAATTATTTGCGATTAAAGATAGAGATATTGAAGGTACATGTAGCACTTTAAAGACTAACTAAAAATACGGCATTAACCTTAAGTTGTATTCAGCCATCTTAGTCAGGTAGATACATATAAATATTAAAGGTAGCACTAAGTAAAATTAAAATATGGCATAAGCTTTCGTAGCTACAACTACTTCATTAGATGCTATATTTTAATTTAAGTCTTTGAAGTGCTACCTTTAATATTTATCTGTATCTACCTGACTAACACGGCTGTTAACCCTTTGCGTACGGAAGACGCCATATGGCATAAAAAAAGTGCCACCTGCACAAACACATTGTAGCGGTTCGCTTGGCTGCAAGAACTTCTGCGACACCCCAACGTACGTCTCCCGTAAAAACCCGTACTCAAAGGGTTAAAAACTTGGTTTAAAAATACTAATGATACTAAACTTATTTGCGTTTTCTTGAAAAAGAAGATACTCTTGGGGTGGCACCCCGAAAAAAAGATTTTCAATATGAATTGATTTTATAGAATTTCATTTGTTATGATCCTGGTAATAAGACATCCACCAAACACAATTCGGTTGAAGATGAAGATAAGTAATCAACTTTTGAATTAGGAGTGTTGCACTAATTCATATGGCCGCATATTTTGGAGGATGGTAAAACATTAATCAGGATTTAAAACCGTCTTTAGCTACCCTGTAGATTTTGAACTACAAAAACCATTCAGATCAAAAAAACAAAATGTCAATGGGATGCTCTTAATGCAAAATTTGAACTTACATAACTTGGCTTTGGCCAATTTGTTTTTGGTTGGTGTCTCCTTTGAATATATTAACCCCAACGTCACTGAATACTACTTGAGTAAACTGCAGTATGCAGTACTTTTACCAGACTGGCCTATGAGAATTGTGTAGTATTTTGTAGTACAGTGTACTGAATGCCAAATAAATGCCTAAGCCATTAGGGTTAAAGCTCATAACTAATGTAATTCTACTAGGTGTAAAAAAAAACATGATACACTTGTAAAATTGAATAGCATCAAAACTGTCCATCAAAACCTAATTAGCTCCTAGAATGATGTACCCGAGACATGGCCATTTATGTTACGCTCATTGCAATTGGTACAATGTATAGGCACTATATGCACCGAATAACAGGCTGGTCAATTTCAGGTGCAGGATTTCTCTATAGGCAAAGTAATGAGCCCTCGTAATCATGACCCTATTGTCGTGTCTAACGGATGAGTATTACATAATTTGGATAGGAACTTCGCTTTTGGAGGGAAAAAAAATGCCATTTTAGATAAGCCTCTTACCCAACCCATTTAATGATTTGGGGGCTCAGAGTGATGTCACATAAAATTACCATGTCTCAGGTACATGTACATCATACTAGGAGCTAATTAGGTTCTGTTGGACTATTTTGATGCTATTCAATTTTAAAAGTGTACATGTGTATCAGGTTTTTTTCACACCTAGTACAAAATATCAATTGAATGTGAAAATCTTCTTTTCGGGGTGCCAAAAAAACAAAACGTCCCTATATATCCTACTTTTCCTCTGTTCATTTAGTCTTGAGGCTGGCCATTCTCACGTCTTTCAGTTTGTAAGCCATCACCTGCGGGATGTTGGCCTTCTCCACATCTGGAAAGCATTGGCTGACATAATCTGGAAAATAAATAGCAAACAACGATTGTATTTAATTTTGACACAAGTACACAATATTAAAATGAAAACCTTCAATTTTAATCAGGATTTCCCTTAATCTTAAAACAAAACGGGGCTTCTCAGATTTCCCAACAACAAATGAATAAGTCAAGGTAATTACCTACTTATCAAGGAACAATTTGGCAATTTATACTTTGTTCTTACAAGCACATTCAAAAGTTCTACTTTTATTACTAGCAATATGCAGGCATGGCATTTGAAGAAAATGAAAACCCACAAAGCATCCGGAGGCATTTCATTTGTATGGCGTTGCTGAAAAATGCATAAGAAAACTGTATTTTCTACCAAAAGATATGATTCAAAATTGCCAACAAATTTGATCATTACAATGAAAAGAACGTTTCAGGTTGCAGAGGTCATTTTAGAATGATAAAAACAATTTAAGGACCAACAAATCTCCGGAAAGAGGTCTAACCAAAAATCCAGACAAATCTCACCCCAGAACATGGAAGTAAAGTTTTTTGTTTTTTTAGTAAATGTTCACTGAAGTCAATTTGTGTATGAATTTCAAAAGTCATATACTGAAGAGATTTTCATAAGTCCCTCACCACTAGAATTAAACCTTACATGACAGAGGAAAGTCTTCAATTCAACATTTTTACATATGTTGCATATTGCATGTTATGCTTGCATTAATGGCCATTTGGTTTTTGTTTTTTCAAAGTACATGTATTCCTACATATATGTACAAGTATATCATTACTGTTACTGTATATCATTACTGTTTCTTGATAACTTTTGGTATCTCATCAAGCCTTTAAAATGCTGCTTTTGTGAAGGTAACTTATGCCTTGATATTTTTATGTACTTACGTATAATCCCGTTCACTTTGTCTTGGGGCAAGGCAGGCCTCAAGTCTTTCAGGCAGTGTATGCCAACACCCTTCTTGCCCATGACGCTGCTTTTTTCCATCTCCTCACGTGTGAAGAGGGCACACATTAGATCACGACTAAGTTTTTTGTACTCTGAATGCGTGCACCTCTTCAACACATGAGCAGGGATAAATGCAAACCGTCCAAGTGGCGTCTGCATATGACAAAAGATTGAGAAAATATACGCTTATTAAGGGTGAGTAACAGCATTTTCCTGCAGAGTGATGGATTTGAATTGGAAGGCTTCTGGATGGTTCTATAAATTATCTAGAGAGATAGGGGTTAACAAATGATCACAAACTGGCTAGAGTGTTGTTGCATAGAACAAAGGAGTACAAACAAGGACTAAATGAGATATTTTTCATTTTCACTTTAAGTATACAAAATGTAGGGCAGCACTGAATCCACAATGTAAGGGAAAGTCATCAAGTCTAATTACCATAATAATGATTTTCAATAATGGTGAAGTCAGTGATTGATTTGAATTATTTTCGTTAATGTACCATCTCAATGTCAACGGCCTGGGTCACGGTGCTGCTTGCAGGGCTGCTTGCAGGGCTGCTTGTAGGGCCGCTTACAAATCTGCCTGCAGGGCTGCTTGTAGGGCCAATTGAAACTGCACGGCTGCTTGCAGGGCCACTTCGCTGGGGGGACACGTTGGTCTTGAGGCTCTGTGCTAAACCTTGTAGGTCTTTCACTACACCAGGTAATCCTGTATAACCAAAATTAACCTGTGAAATCATGGCTCCTGGTGTGTTCTAATTTTCAAGAAAAGTGGATTTTTTGGTGTCAATTTCCAGCAATGGTTGGCTAACCGTAATTGGAAACCCAACCTAATAATTCTTAACTTGATAATTCCCCGATGTCTATAAATTGCTCTGTTTTGTCTTAAGTAGGGTTAGGGAACCAGAATAAAAAACAAAACAGCATATATTTTGTTTTTCCAGAATCTATGGCCATAATACTTTAAACGTGTCAGTTTTACAGTATTTGCTACAAAACACTAAATCTCAAACTCATACAATTCTGAAAATTATAGCAATTTTTAAGCAAAATGTTGTATACAACATTTAGGCCTAACATGTACACGTACATAAAGTAAGCTATCAGCTGGTAACTTACTCATACTTCAATGCATTTATCAGATTTGCGCCTGAAGTGTGGAAACATTATGGTTTGATATTGGCCATGTTCATTAGGGGTTATGCCCTTAAACACTGAGCATTAACTTGTCCTTACCACTGCTGAGAGCCTTCACCTGATCCTCCAGCTCGGTGACCCTGTTTTGCAGAGTTGTGCAGGTGTTGCACTTGGGTGCAGTTGGTGCATTTTGAGCCGCCATCGATGCCTTCTGTTTTAGCTTGTCGATGATCGACTCTGCTTGCCCGCGCTTTGCCTTCTTCACCTTCAATTGAAAAACCAAATTAATAAATCAGTCCCATCACCAGCTGGCAGTACAGTGTGCAGGTAATGGCTGAGTGATGATCTGCAACATATTATTATTATTATTATTTCTTTCTGGTAATGAAACCAAGGATTCCTCAAAAGTGCCCTAGGCACTGTAGCTCGGAAGCCTGAAAAAACCTGTAGAGAGAAGACAATGAGAAGAAGTTACAGTTTTAGAGGTGGGAGAAAAACCCAAGAAGAATATTCTGGGGAAACCCACGGAATCAGGTAGGGACTGAAAACCCAATCACCAGGGCTAAAAAAGTATTTCTGCATTTTTGCACGTTTGCTAAACCATTAATTATTTTAAATCATTCCTTGGTGCGGGCGATAGTTATAAAAGTGAAAATCTGTTATAATGATGATAATGAGCAGTTAGACTGCCTCTGCACATATTTTGTTTACCCTGAAATCAGTCGTCTGGACAATCGAATATTCGATCAAAAGGAAGGTCAAATATTCAATTTAATATCTGATTTGATTCGGCTCTAAAATCGATAGCCAGTAAGGGCTGATGCTGTTCCCATGATGCTTTGAGAATGTTGAAAAGGTTGCTCCTGCCCCCAAACCAATTGAATTAGAATCATACATGTGACTGATTTAAAAAGAAATGGAAAATAGGGCCTAGGTAGCCTAAACCATGGAGAAATAAGACACATTTGCCTAAACCAAGACGGAACTTACAACTTTTGTTTTTGCTTTGGATTTTGACTCGGATGGTTCATCTTCCTCGACCTCTAACTCCTGGCTACCGGAAGCCGTGACGTCATCGTAAAACGTCTTCCGTTTCGGCTTACGTTGACCACGGCCTTCCTTAAGCTCATCAGCATCATCTGTGTGATCAGCTTCAGCTTCTGTGTCCGAATCTGAATCAATGAACTGAAGTTCCTTCGCACGCAGGACACTTTGTTTATCTGAAATGGGAAAACCAAACTTATAAAAGGGGAGAAGTGCATTTTTGTGTTGCACCTTGCACAATCCCTTCATCCCTTGTAATAATAGGCCTTAGGCCTATTTAATCATAATTAATAGGCCTAATATAATAATAGCATTTAAACCTTTTGCTCATTGCCAACCATTTGCATAATAAATGCAGACAAAGGACATAACCACGGTATCTGTGGACTCAAATTTTGCAACACAGTCAAAAGGCCATCAAAAATCTAACCTCTCCGTAGTTTTGCAATGTTTCCTCCTCCATCCAACATTGTCCTTTCTTGCTTAAAATGTTTAAAATTAAAAATTTCTCCCTTTATAATAATTATTAATTAAATTAGGCCCCTAAATGATCAGCAGATAGTTTTGCATGCATGTTTTGAGAATTGTTATAAGGCCTGTAGGGAAAAATGTCAGGAAACCCCGGTCATGCTATTTAGCATCAACAAAGCGTCAACAACCGTCAACAAACATGACAAAAGGCTAAAATACGTCAACGTAAACCTACCATCTGTGCAGATTACTCTGCCATCGTGTTTCATCCAACCGTTGGCGGGCTCTTTTCTTTCGAGTATGGCGGCAGGAATTTTTCCAATTTTTACAAAGTTGTCAAGCAGCTCACTGTCAATGACAGAAGACAGCATGATGCTTGTATTGTTGCTGTTGGTCCAGTGAACAAGCGCGTATCTATTCATTTTTTGTTATGTTAATTTTACAAATACAATTGGAGATCAAAAGTGCAAAGACGCAAAGTTCGAATCGTCGAGACGAGAATTAGAAGAGGTCGAGTGTGCAACGTGGCGTTTAAATTTATATGCGCATGCGCGAGCGCGAAAGCGCCCAATACCGCGTTAACGGGCGCTTTCACGCCGGCCCCTGACGCTGGGCATTTCTCAAATCTGGCTTGGGCTTGGGCTTCGTCTCCAGCTATTTCCCAGTCCATTGCCAATCTGAAGCCTTGAATACGTAAATAAATACGTAAAAAAACAGGCTCAGGCTCTGGATTAAAACATAAGATTTTGATAGCAAAAACAGTGTCCAAGATCTTACCAAATCTGGGGACATAACATTACGCGAAGCCGAAGCCTGAGCCAAAAACTCATCGCGCAAGGCATGGTGGGATAAACATGGCGCAGATCAATGGATCGTACCAATGGATCGTACCCATGGTAACGAGGTTGGCTTTATGCGCGCGCTTTAACTGGTACGCCTGCTTATAACTCTTCATTCGGCGTAATATCCAAGCTAACCAGCGAAATTTAGTCTGTTCCCCTGAACACCAGTCAACTCTCTGCGAATATGAGTGGTACCCTTTTTGCAGTGATTTTTTTTTTTTTTACATGTAAAGTCATACAGTAACGTCATTGAATAGTATCCTCGTGTTGGCAATTTTCGCGCACCTAAGACTTCACGACGAATTTCACTCACATAAACAAAATAACATGGAGCTTTTGACTATACTTCTATCCTCCCAGTGTTGCTACCTACCTGAAAATACATTTCCAAGCCGAGTAAGTGTCATTAGTACACAGCAAGTCTCGTTATCTTCAAACACCCCGCATCCGAGGTTTTGAAATCAATGTAGCCGAAATTCGCGCATAGCGCGAGGGTCATTGCGTCACACTCTACGAGAGCCCCGTGGAACTATATTGTTTACAAATTGTGCAGTGCGGCGTGCGACGTGACTTGTAGGCCCTACTTAACTTGTAGAATAGGCTACATCTTGTCGACGTAATGAAGGAAAAGTTAAAATACTGAGAAATTGTGAAAATTGCCAAGATAGAGTCAGTACTTGGAGTGTAGACAGTAGCTCCTAAGATAATAATGACAAATTTGTCAAACGTATATACAATGTACATGAATATACAGTTTTCTGTTAGGACACAGTTACTCCTCCACTGTTGCCAGAAACAACATAACTCATACATTTTCTTTTTTTCGCAGCTTTCTTCCTTTGGCCGATTCTTTCTTCTTTTTCTTTGAAGAACGTATCCACTTCTTCTACTCTTTGGACAGTATTCTCCGTTATTTGTCCACGTCGTTCTTCTGATTGTGGATCAACATTCTGCATTTCTGGCGATGCCATCTGCTGCTGGTGATCTTGATGCTGCGGGGTTGTCGACTTGTGCTCTTCATCACCTTGGGATTTGCAAAGCTTCTCTGCCCGTAGCTCTGGATTGTACTGGGCTGGTGCACATATTCTGTCAATTAAAAACCCGATTTATAGACAATAAGATAGGGAGGCATCTTGTTTCTTTGTATGTTTATTGCTTTTAATTTCGTTCTAAGTTTGACCTGATTTTGATTTGCAAAATAAAAGAAAAAGATTAATTTTTTTAACATAAAAATAGGAACATCTGCGGAAATAAATACAAAGGCCTAGGCCTAACACCTGCAAATCATACTTAAGTGGGGGAACGGGGGGGGGGGGGGAACAATTTCCATTTCCCCTTCCCCTTTTTCCAAATGCCCCCCCCCCCCCCAAAAAAAAACGTTTGGCAGTTCCGCACAAGAAAAATATTTTTAAAAGGGCAGCAACTAGGCCCGCACTGCCCCCACCCCCCAACACACACTTTCGAAAGTAATGAATGCCTGGATTCAAGTTGCATGTGTAGCTTCAAATTTATAAATTCCCGATCGAATTCCTTCGCCCGAGGCGATAGGTACAATATTTAGGTCTAACTTTAGATATGTAGGTTTTTGCAACCGAATGTCAACTTAAGTAGGCCTACTCTAATAGTATTTTTCTGAAACGTTAAGACTCCTGTTAAGATCCGTCTTTTCAATTTTTTTAAGTTTCGTGTAAAAAAATTATAAAGCGCAAGGCCCCTCTGATGCCCCGTATTTTTTATTCACGCCCTCTGTTGTCACAGATATGACGCAAAATCAATCATTTATACTTTGGTCTCACAGATAACGTACGTTCGTGTATTTTCGGTAAAATGTTTCGACTCCTACGGGCCCTTCTAATCAACAATTAATTGTATCTTACTCAAACTGTTAAAAAACATTATCAGTTCATAAATTAACGCAAAATACTAACCGGGAACGCCTTGATGTTCCACATCTTGACCGCAAACGAGGCAGATGTGACGTTTCAATCGGTAAACTTTGGAATTACGTAATTGCGTATCGTAAACAAATAGTTACGCGACGCTAAAGGTAGGTGCGCGAATATTAATACGCGCGAATTTAGATGGTCGCACGGGGATATACGTGTATGTCCTAAAATATTGAGGTCAAGTTGGTTAATAAAGGTGAAAAATATACAGGAATAAACAAATTGAGGTTTCTCTCTCATGATTAATGTGGTTTTTACCCTCTTATTTAAAAAAAAAAATCGCCATGCCAAATACAACGGCACACCGTACAAATACATTAGTTCATAAAATGCTCTTATGATTGATTCCCTGGTAGACATGCCCCCAATTTGTGCCAAGGCATTATCCTGTTCCTGTTCCTGTTCCCATGGGTCCCTGTTACAAGCTTATATATGTCAGCTCATAGTTTCTCGTAGTTTTCTCAGTGTTCAGAACGGCTTATGATGTTTTCCCATGGTTAACAAAATTCTTCCCATGGGGTTTTCAGTTTTCAGTTTTCCCATGGTTACCCATGGTACTAGCTTTGATTCCCATGGTGTTCAGGACAGCTCATGGTGTTTCCCATGGGGTTTTCAGTTTTCCCATGGTTCCCCATGGTACTAGCTTTGATTCCCATGGTGTTCAGGACAGCTCATGGCGTTTCCCATGGCTAAGAAAATTCTTCCCATGGGATTTTTCATTTTCCCATGGTTCCCCATGGTACTAGCTTTGATTCCCATGGTGTTCACGGACAGCTCATGGTGTTTCCCATGGTGAAGAAAATTCTTCCCATGGGATTTTCCATTTCCCCATGGTTCCCCATGGTACTGGCTTAGATTCCCATGGTGTTCAAAGACAGCTCATGGTGTTTACATGGGATTTTCAATGGGTAGCATGGTGTAGCATGGTGTGTCAGAAGATGCTTAATATTTCCCATGGTGTCCCATGGGAATCCCATGGGACACCATGGGATCCCCATGGGAGATTTCTGTAAGGGTTATGCTAACTTGAAACTTTCATGCAAACTTTGGGCCAGTTTGTTTTACACGAATCCGGATCGCGATCAGTGATCTGTACGTTGGTTCACACACCAAATTCCGCCTAATGCATGGCGCGAACCAGCGGCTGGATCACTGATTGTGATCCGGATTCGTGTGAAACAAACAGGCACTTCGAGACGGAAAATATTATTCTACAAAGGTCGGCTGAAAGTTCGTAGGTTGACTATGAAGGCATTACTCCTTCAGAGTCAACTTTTCAGCAGGACCCTCGTAAATAACCTTTGGATCTTCTCTTCAATGATTAAAATAAGAGGGCTGCAAAAAGACCGATCCATTAAGACCCGCCCCTTTACGTACATATTGACCAATCACAGCCGTGACATTAGCCCGACAAAAGTCTGTCAAAAGTCATGTATTACCCGCTATAACGATCGAGCTTGCTTTTTTTCGTGGACCAAAATTGCCGTCATGCATATTCATATTTAAAGGTAGTAGGCCTATACATCTTTTGCTTTTGCTGTAATTTTCTGAAATAAATGGATTTAGGGTTAGTATTTTATAGCGTGCTAGCAACTGTAACGCTTACCTGCTTAAACGTTTTTTGTGCATAGATGCTGGGAAAACAGAGGAAAAAATATGTTCTTGTTTTGTGGTTGCCTGGGAATTAGTCAGGTCGGGGAACTAGACTATTTCCAACGATTATCGGCCGACAATCGTTGGAAAACGACATTAGTTTTCACCTTTCTTGAAAATGGCAGCAGACCAGATTTCATAATTTCTCAGGATGCTTGAGACTGCTATTAATTCAGTAGTTTCGTTTTATAATGTTTGCAAATGTATACTATCTTCAAGTTAACCTATATAAAAAGGACCCCCCCGAGGGCGCTAGATAAAGTGATGTCTTCAGAAAACAAATCTGGCTCATTTTAAACAAACATTTTACAATTTGATTCTGAAAATCTATGGGGGAAATTTCACTACGCAACTGGTTTACAACTTAGAATGATATTAGTGTACTGTTTGTGTAGCGCTTTATACGAATATAGCTCAAATTGCTTCACAATTATTTCCATGCTGGGCCTACATTATATAGTTCGTCCTTCGAAACTCGAAGATGACAGCCAACATCTCCATGCTAGTTGGTGTTGTGTGGTCGCTGATAGCTAATAGTCAGGAAGCTGCGGTCACACACTGGACACACTAGATCTTAAGGGGGGGGGGGGGGGGGGGGGTTGGACACGCAGGGAAGCGTCTAGCTGACGATATTTCCGTTGCTGTCGTTTTAGCTCAGCCTCCCTGATGCGACGGGCTTCGAAGCTTGATGCACCTTCGTGGGATGATCTTCGCCATGTCGTTCGATCCTGGGCATGTTCTTCCCAGTTACTCACATTGATGTTGCACTGCTTCATGGTTGCTTTAAGGCAATCATTGTATCTCTTGAATTGACCACCAGCAGATCTTTTGCCTGTTGTTAATTCCCCATAGAATATCTTTTTGGGGAGTCGATCATCAGGCATTCGTACTACATGACCTGACCAGCGAAGCTGAGCTCTCATGATCAAAGCTCCTACACTGGGCAATTCCGCTCGCTTGAGGACGTCAGTGTCAGGGACCTTGTCTTGCCATCTGATGCGTAAGATCTTGCGCATACAGGAAAGGTGGAAGTGGTTCAGCTTTCTGATGTAGCGGCTGTAGGTTGTCCAAGTTTCACAGGCATACAACAGAGAATTCGGGACTGCAGCTTGATAGACACGCAGCTTTGTTTTCAAGCTTATGCCTCTTCTATTCCACAGACGCTCACGAAATCTTCCGAATGCTGTGTTTGTTTTTGATACCCGGTGAGCGATTTCCTCGTCTATGTGAACCTCTCTTGACAGGGTGCTGCCCAAGTATGTAAACTTGTCCACAGAATGAAGGATGTGATCTCCAATGGTGATGACTGGAGGAACATATGGCTTTCTGGGAGCAGGTTGAAACAACACCTCTGTTTTTTTTAGACTGATTTAAAGCCCAAAGCGTGAGCAAGCTGTTGCGAAGCAGTCCATGATGAGTTGTAAGCCTCCTGAGTGTGGGCGACAAGAGCGCAGTCATCGGCATATAGGAGTTCACGAACTAATTCATCGAATACCTTCGTTTTCGCCTGAAGTCTTCCGAGATTGAAGAGTTTTTCATCAGTCCTGAATCTCATCTTTACGCCGATGTTGATGTCACGGAAAGCATCAAGAAGCATGCTAGCAAACACGACACTGAAGAGCGTTGGTGCAAGGACACAGCCTTGTTTAACTCCATTTGATACAGGGAAGGCTTTTGAAGACATTCCATCATCCAATACTCGCGCCATCATACCAACATGAAACTGCTTCACCATCTCGATATACTTTTAAGGGCAGCCAATTTTGGACAAGAGTTTCCAGAGGCCTTTTCTACTGACAGTGTCGAATGCCTTTGCCAAGTCGACGAAGACACAGTAGAGGTCGGTATTATGCTCTCTGCATTTCTCTTGTAGCTGCCGGGCTGCAAAGATCATGTCGGCTGTACCTCTTCCTTTTCTGAAACCACACTGGCTGTCGGGTAGAAATGTGTTGGCAATGTGTGTTGTGAAGCGATTGAGCATGAGTCCGGCCAGGATCTTACCAACAATGACCAACAGGGAGATTCCTCTGTGGTTGTCACACATGAAGCGGTTGCCTTTCTTCTTATAAATGTGGACAATAGAGGCATCCTTGAACTCTTAGGGGAACACTCCCTTATCCACATCAGTTGGAATAGCTCTGTGAGGCGTTGCACAAACGAAGCATCTCCTGCTTTGTATATCTCGGCAGGAATCGAGTCGGAACCAGATGCTTTGCCCATGGATAGTGCATCAATGGCTTCTTCAGTCTCGGCAGTAGTTGGCACTTCAGCTAGGACTACATTGACAGTGCTTTGAGGCAGTTGATCTATTGCCCCGGAGCTGATGTTTAACAGATTTTCAAAGTGGGAAGCCCAGCGGTCCATGATGAGGTTCTTATCTGTGATGAGTGTGGATTCATCAGAGCTCAGGACGGGGGTAGAGCCACTTGATTTTGGCCCATAAATTGTCTTAAGCGCATCATAGAACTTCTTCATGTCTTTACAGTCTGAGTAGGTCTGGAGCTCGTCCGCTTTTTTCTCCACCATGAGTCGCACATAGCTCTGAGTCTGGCCTGCAGCGTCTTACGGATGTTCTGGAAGGCTGCTTTCTTTGATGCGGATGTTTTATCATTGATCATGGATAGGTGTAAGCGATGTTTCTCTTCAAGAAGTTTCTTGACCTCCTCATCATTTTCATCAAACCAATCTTGGTGTTTCCGTAGAACAGGGCCCAAAGTTTTAAAAGCTGCCGTGTGGACTGCATCTTTGAAGCATTTCCAGTCAGCTTCAATGTCACCTGAGACCAAGTCAGCACAGTTGAACTGCTGGTACATTGCACTGCACAGTTCACATTTTACAGCGGCGGTCTTCAATTTGGTAACATTGGGCTACTTTGGTGGCTTCTTGCCTTGAGGTCTCCTGAGAAGTTTGATGTTGAAGTTGAACTTCGCACGGATAAGTCGATGGTCAGTCGAGCAGTCGGCTCCTCTCATAGCCTTGGTGATTTTCACATCTGCGATGTCCCTCTTCCTGATTATAATATAATCAATCAGGTGCCAATGTTTTGAGCAGGGATGCATCCATGACGTTTTGTTTTTATTCGGAAGTCGAAACAAAGTGTTGCTGATGGTGAGGTTATGTTCTACACATTTCGTGAGGAGAAGGAGACCATTTGAATTGCAAGTACCGATACCATGCTTCCCTATTATGCTCTGCCATGTATGATGGTCAGAGCCAACACGAGCATTGAAGTCGCCGAGAATTATGAGTTTGTCTTTTGTGGGAACCTGGGAAATTACTTGTTCCAGATCATCATAGAACTTGTCTTTGACATCATCCGGGTTCGTCATGGTAGGTGCATAAACGCCGACTATGGTGGCATGTTGTTTCGCTGTGAGAGACAGACGCAAAGTCATTAAGCGGTCGTTGATACCCACTGGTAGACTTTCAAGATTATCTACGATGTGATTTTTCACGGCAAAACCAACACCAGCTTCATGATGTTCATCGCTGGGACGACCACTCCAGAAAAAGGTGTAACCAGCACCAAGTTCCTTGAGATGACCTTTCTCAGCAAAACGAGTTTCACTAAGTGCTGCTATGTCAATGTTGTATTTGGCAAGCTCTCTGCCAACGAGTGCAGTTCTTCGTATAGGTCTATTGGGGCCATCACGGAGTGTTCGCACATTCCAGGCTGCAAAGTTAAGCGGACGTTGTTTGGCTTTCCTGCAGTTCGTATGCTTGCTCTGTGAGCAGTAGGTTGTCGATGTCATTTTGTTTTGAAGATCACTCACGGTAGAAAGATAGTCCTGGAGGATGTGTCTGTGGGGAGGGGTAGGGGGAGGGAGACGGTGGAGATGTTACGGCACCTGCGCGTGACTTTGATTTAAGTGAAGGAGATTTGCGCTGAGTCAACCTCACTCTATCGGCTTCGCTCATCTGGGTTCAGCTGTAGTGGATGGCCTGCAGTACCTAGTGCGCCCGTACCGATGACCTGAGCTCTCCACAAAGCTTTGCTGCCATGCCATCTAAGCCGGGTGATGTAGCATATCTGCTGGGTCCGCCTTATCTGCCACAGTAGACTTCATGCACGTTAGTGTACCGAGAGAGAAAAGGGCGTCTCTATCTCTCAGGAAAGTTCGTATCCAAGGTGAAAAGTTTCAGTAAGGAATATTTTCACCTTGTTTTGTCAAGAAACACTTCAGGAATCACCTCAAGACGTCTCAAAAGTTCCTCGTGCCGTCCATAGGCCTACATCTTGATGTCAGATATCGGCGAGCAAATATTGACGGGAACAGAAAATATTGAGACGTTTTCGTCAGAGCCAGATGTAACACTCCATCCATAGCCGTTATCACATAAGTATGCAATCGCTATGCAGAGATGAGCGCCATCTCTTCTCTACCCTCAGAGGTACCCATTTTATTCCTGGGTGGAGGGGGGGGGGGGGGGGGGCAATTGTAGGGATATGTCTTGCCCAAGAACAGAAGCATTTCTATACCCGGTATTTTCGAAATTTTATGATCAGGTGATCCAACAAAAACGGACCTTATGCATTTTGGCATCTTGGAGGCCAAAATCCTCGTTACCCATGGATAGGCATGATGGGTAAACCTTTTGTGCATACATTGTTAGCTTAGATTTTGTGCTTACATTTGAATGACTCGAAGACGGCGGTTACACATTTTTTTATTGTGAGAAGAAATTCCCCGAAAGGATTTTACACAAAACTTCTTTAGAATGCTGATAAAGTATTGAACATTTTTTCCGTCGGTAGGATTTTATTTTCTGTGGGTTTCACCGCGTTAAACTGTCCTTTTGCACGGCTGTAATAAGCATTTTTCCGGGACTGCCAAAAGGTGATTAAAACTGACAATATTCAGAACTTTAGAAAGGCTATTTCCTGGAAAGTTGCTGTAATAAAACACAAACTACAGGAGATACTTGATAAGGAAAAATAAGTAACAGGTATTGTAAACACCTCACAAAAAGTATCGAAACACTTGAATCAGACCCCATCATTTGAACATTATAGCTGCGTAATACAAATGAATGGTCCCTTTGAATTCCCAGTTTTGTCCCGAACATTTTGATACGTCACATGTTATGATCTGACGTCAATTACCGGAGTAATGATTATTTGAATGATCAAAGGTCGAATTTCAAAGTGACAGTTAAGCCTATTCAGCCGAGTACTGCCCTTATTCTTCGCGGAGAGCCAATGCTGTACTTTTAAAAGCGCCATATTAACTGTATTTTTTGGGGCTACGGCTTCGAATTTGGTTATTGATCGAGGCTACGGTGAAGAGCCGTAGCCATTGATAATGTCTGCGAGATAGTCTTACATCGGGATGCTACAAGGCGTGTTGCCAAAATACCGTACAAATGCTATGACAACACGAACCATTCAAATTATCTCTTAGAAATGGTTTTCTGTCAGATGTAACCCAGAAATATGTGCACAAGAAGTTTTCCAAGACACTATAAAATCAGGCGTGCAAAGGTGTTTTTAAGTAATATTTATTGATTTCTTTGTAACATTGTCAGGTAAATTCGGAACTAGATAGTATCGATTCTTGGCATATTTCTATAATGATTGGTACGATATGATTAAAAGCTATTGAATTATGCATTATTCGAAAATCATAGGGATCGCTGGTTCAGTTAATCAATTGCTGCTACAGAATCGAAGTACAGCCTACACCAAATTTGAACTCGTGAATCTGACCAAAAAAGTATTGCACACTAATAATCACCAGAAAGGTTTCAAGTTGGTCGTTGGGTTACTTTCATGTTACTTCGCTTCGCTCATACGCATGAAAAACAGCTTCGTTTTATTGGACCACCATAATGAAGACAATGAGAGGAAATTTGTTTTAGTTGATGAATTTTATTATACAGTGGAATAATGGTGGGGCACAAAACACCGAGTGCACCTCTTTATATATATTCAACATATGGTTAAACTCCATTTCGAACACTGCACCAATCATCTGATCGTGCCTCTCTTTCGGATCATCTGATCCCTTCTTCCTGGTCATCTGACCTTTATCTCTCTTCTTAATATACTGCACCGATCATCTGATCGCGACTCTCCAATGACTACAGAATCATCTGATCTTTATGACACCTTGGTCATCTCACATCTTCTATGTTCGGGAAAATCAAAAACAAATACACAAAAAATAAATAAAATTATAACATACTGCACTGATCATCTGAAAAATATATGTAACTGCAATACAATCGATCATTGATAATAAGAGTACTGTTAATACAAAGTAATGCTTAGGACGAGGAAACGTTTAGGTCCCAAGTTTTTGTTTTTCTTTGTTTTAACAAGGTAATTTACAAAGTCCCAAGGTTGTTGTATTAACAGTGTTAGACTGTATTGAAGGAGCATGTTCAGAAAATGAATTTCGTTTTTAACCTATCAATCATATGAATTACCTTCCCAAAATACAATCTATGGCAAGAAGACAGGAAAATTGCATTTTTTTTTTTTACGATATCCTTGAAAAATATATACAGATTGCGAGTAGTGCACCCCGTCTGAATAGTCGGTATGACGTCATCATTTTGGGCCTCTCGACCAATCAGAACGCTGGATTTTGACCACGTGACACCTCATTAGCATAAAATTGTGGAGCAGGCCCGTACCATTTATAGTAGGGTTGTTTATATGCCGGAGGGGCGTAAATATAGATAAAACTAAATTTGTATATTTAATATAGTGTTTGTATATTATACTTACATTATGCCTAGGATAATAACAGATTAGTACAAATAGACAAATAGTGTTGCGAATGAAGGATTAAGTACCTTTCGCGTTGTTTGTGATGTGAGTAAAACAACGTGTGACCTCCGTTGCGAATGGTTTAGCCCGAACAAGGTATACCTAGACACGGATCACGCGTCACGGTGGGCAGCCCACGGTACGGGCTTCCCCGCGCGTCAAGACATGTCCGACCATGGTGCCCAAACTGTCCGCTCTTATCTTCCAAAGTACAGGATGCGCAGCTGTATAAATACGAGAACCAGTAGGCCTACAATTTAAATGGTCTTTTTTTTTTAGAGTTTAATTGTCAAAAGGCTGTAGACAAACAGACGTATTCGCGATACAATCCACAGTGGGCCTACCCTTACAAAAAAGTTCTATAGAATTCTATAGAGTGTGTTATAGAGCTCTATACGGTTCTATAGAGGCAATGGTTTTCTATAGAATATTTAAGGCTGTCTATAGAGATTTTAAAAATATATATAAATTTCTATAGAACAAATCTTCCAGTTCTATAGAATGGTTTCTATAGAAATTAGACATATCAATTTGTTTGTTGAAAGTATGTACATTTATATAGTAAACCACAATATGTTTCTAATTTCTATAGAAACATAGAATTGTATAGAATACTTCAATAAGAAGACTGTCTATAGAGATTTTTTAAAAAAATCTATAGATTTCTATAGAGCACTGATTAAACAAATTCCTGTCAGTCTTCTATAGAATTCTATGTTTCTATAGAAATTATAGACACATTAATTTGTTTGTAGAAAGTATGTACATATTTAAAGTAACCCACAATATGCCCCTAATTTCTATAGAAACATAGAATTATATAGAACACTCCATATGATTTTATTTTTCGGTAGAAATTAGAGATGAGTATAACTGTATAATACTTTAACAAATCTTTTTTTTTCAATCAAATTTACTAACAAGATCAAGGCTGAGGACTATGATTTTTAAAGAAGCGATTATAAGCATTTTCAAAGTATTCATTTGTTTTCCCTTACCGAACTGTGGTGTCTGTACACCACATCATAATTCGGTGCAGGTTTGGTACATAATATGTACCTCTCTGGGTGTACACCATGCAACACTGAATATATGCAACAGCACATACATGCATGGAGGAAATTCCTTCCTCCATGATACATGTAAGTACACCACACAGCTAGCCCAACAGTTTACTAAGCCAAACAGGAAGTTGATGTGTACACAGACCCTGTACAGACCAAAGCCTACATGTACTGTTACATCATCAAGAGTATCATGTTACTTAGACTCAAGTCACATGACAAGGTGACCTTGCTGCTTGCATACCAGAGATAAACGGTCAGTGTGGGAAATTTGAAATCTGCACTACAGTCAGTTGAATGTCAGTGCAGCAGTGCAGTATGGGCTTGATGGCAGAAATTGTATAAAACTGGGTCAAAATCGTGGATATTTGCATGGCATTTACATGTATGCCTGTGGACATAATTCACTGCTCATGTACACACTCAACCTGTACATGACATGTAAAAAATACACTGGTGATTGCTGGATGGATGGACAAGTCTTTGGACATGATCGATCACACGTCAAGATACAAGCAACATGTTGAACCATAGAGGAAGGAATGGTTGAACCATGGAGGTATATGTCGTCACGCTGATCACAAGCTGTTTGTATGCGGTAAGTCTACAATTGTTACTATAGTAGGAGGTGACATTCCCTTTTTTGGCTTACACAATCTTATTTTGACTAATATTCTGTAAAGATTGTCCCCATTGTTGCTTGTATGTTAGTGCATGGAGGCTTTTCCTACCTCCATGGTTAGTGATAACAAAACAGTTGTTTATTAGCCAGTTAGCTGTCTAAATTTCAAATGAAAAGGGAAAATAAAATGTATATGACAAAGGGGAAAATATTGGGGGAGGGGGACGTGTCCCCCCCCCCCCCCCCCGGATTGCCCGTGCTTTAAGTCCATTTTTAACTTTAAATTTGTGCCTATTGATCGCCACAAAATTATTTCATAAATTTTTATCTGTGTAATAGGCGTACGGTTCAGTATTTGGGGCTCATATCCCCATATTTTTGCGTCGGGAGCCAATGTCGTCCCCCGCTGTTTCGTCTCTTTGCGGCTGTTTGTTGGAGGTGAATTCGCCCCGTGTTCAAGCTCGTTAGCATTGAACTGTGTTTGCCCGCACCATTTGGAGTCATCCTCATCCATTGCATATGCAGAGCTACCCAAGTCGTCCAAGTCTTCGCCCATTACAGAGCTGCCTAAGTCGTCTGAGTCCTCGCTCAAGTCCTCTCCCGTAAGATCTTACGAGTTACATGTATATTATATAAGATCTTTTCTTAATTGTACACTTGAAAATGAATAAAACTGCTGCAAACTGCTGACTGACTGAATGGACCTGAAATATACAAATAAAACAATTAGCTGGCCTGACGTTTCAAACTTAAGCAAGTTCTTTCTCAAAGGCAAATGACAGAGTACAAGAAACAAACTTGTAGGGAACACACATGCCAGCTAATTTTTTAATTGTACACTTGTTAAACCTTTTTGAATTCAGTAAGTCTACAATTGTTACTATAGTAGGAGGTGACATTCCTTTTTTTTGGCTTACACAATCATATTTTGACTAATATTCTGTAAAGATTGTACCCATTGTTGCTTTGTACGTTAGTGATAACAAAACAGTTGTTAGCCAGCTATCTAAATTTCAAATAAAAAGGGAAAATAAAATGTATATGACAAAGGAGAATCTTTTTGTTTTTTTGGGGGGACACACTGCCATAGCCGTCAACTCCCAAAATATTGGGGGGGGGGGGGGGGGGGGGTGTCCCCCATGATTGCCCATGCTTTAAAGTCCATCAGAAAGTCCATTTAACCCTCAAAAATAGTTTTATTTCATAACTTTAAATGTTTGCCTATTGATCGCCACAAAATTATTTCATAAATTTTCATCTGTGTCCGGAGTAAACCGAGTTTCACTAGTCCGTGTGTATTTTAGATTTTAGGAAGTACGAGTTAAATTTTTCGCCAGGACATTTCTCTTTACGTCAGGTGATTTATCAGTTTCCACAAATACTAGTAAAAAATTCACAAAGGCCGTCTTCAGGGCTGATTTTCTGAAGAGATCAATGTAAATTTTCCAAGTGCGCCAACAGGGGTGATTGTTCACTATTAATATTTTAACAACCAAAATGTAGTTTCCCCCCTTAAATCTCAGTTAAATTTCAGAGATTTTTGGTGGGATTTTTTTTCATTGTTAAAGATTCATGTGTTTTAGGCTCTCGTAGTGACCGCAAAGGCCCAGACAATCATGGTGGTGTAGCATGTTATATTTCAAATAATATCCCTTACCGCATCATGAATGAAATTAGCAGCGACTCTGAATCCTGTTGGATTGAAATTAATCTAAAATTATGTAACCCCATTGTTATAGGAGTTGTCTACCTGCCAAACAAAAGAACCGAGCATTTATTAAATGTTAAGAATATGATTAATCAATTAGATTACAGCCGTCGTGAATTAATAATTGTAGGTGATTTTAATCTGAATATGTTTGATAGTGCTGAATGTTCTAAAATAGATGACTTATGTTGTGAATTCCAAATTGCACAGCTTGTTGACTACCCAACCAGAGTCACTTCTACCTCTAGTACATGTATTGACCTTGTTTTATCTTCCCATCCTGAAACCATTAATTTCACCAATGTTTTTCCTCTTGGTCTAAGCGATCACTCGATGGTCTTGTTCAACAGGAAAACCAATGTTCAGGTTAAAGTTCCTCCCAGGGTCATACAAATGCGAAATTATAAACACTTTGACGACGGCGTGTTCTTAGAAGAGATGTTTGAAATGCCTTGGCATAAAGTGCAAGAAAAAGATGATATTGATGAGGCTTGGCATACATGGGAATTAATCTTTAATGGTGTTTGTAACAGACATGTGCCATTCCGGGAATTTCGCCAAAGAAGAAATCACATGGCACCTTGGGTGACTAAAGAAATGCTTGAACTTGGACGTAAACGTGATCACATGCGATCTAAAGCTCATAAGACGGGTAGAAATAATGATTGGCTTGTTGCTAAGCAACTACGTAACGAAGCCAATAACTTGGGCAAGTACCTAAAAAAGAGTTATTATGAAAAAGAGATCTCTAACAACAAGAATAATTCAAGGAAAATGTGGTCCCTGGCAAAGGAAGCCAGTTCTATGAAAAGTTATCCTACCCTACCATCAAGCTCAAGAACTAATAAACAAACCTTAGCTAACGATTTCAATTCCTTTTTTGCCGACATAGGCGCTGATCTTGCAGAAGCTTTCCCAGATGATCCACCAACTGTCAAAGAGCATCATTATGCTTGTCATATTGAGTGCGCCGATACCTTCAAATTCTCACACATAACACCTCTCTTTGTAGAAAAACAAATAAGGCAGATGGACCCGTCAGTTGCAACAGGAATTGACGGTATATCAAGCAAGTTACTCAAAACTGCCTGTCCAGCCATATGTAACTCGCTCACGTACCTAATAAATAAATCATTATCTTCAGGAAGTATTCCACAAAGATGGAAGATGGCGAGAGTTACACCAATATTTAAAGTTGGTGATCGAGATGAAGTTACCAACTATAGACCTATTTCAGTCCTCCCACTTGTATCCAAAATCTTGGAAAGAGCTGTACATGACCAGCTTTATACTTTTCTTTCTAGGAAGGACTTCTTTACAGAACATCAATCGGGTTTCAGACCACGCCACTCAACTCAAACTACAGTTCTTGATGTTACTGATCATATTTTGAGTAAGATGGACGCTGGAAATGTAACTGGCGCCATCTTCTTAGATTTAAAAAAGGCATTCGACACCGTTGATCACAAAATACTGTTGTCTAAAATTCAGAGCACCGGTGTCAATGGCCTTGAATTCAAATGGTTTGAATCTTACCTATGTGGAAGAAAACAGTGCACACAAGTAGCTGGTGCCCCGTCCGATTTTGCCAATCTAAGGGTTGGAGTCCCCCAGGGATCTATTCTTGGGCCTCTACTTTTTATCATATTTATAAATAGTCTTCCGATCAGTGTCTCACTTCCTGGGTGCAAAATAAATATGTATGCCGATGACACGATATTAATGTTCAGTGGAAAGTCACCCGAAAAAATTAACAGGGATATGGATATTGGTCTTCAGCAGGTGACGAAATGGTTAATGGACCACAAACTAACACTGAATGTCAATAAAACAAAGTTCATGATTTTTGGAACACGTCCTCGACTTTCCGTATTTAATGAAGTCCAAATTTCCTTAAATGGAATGGCTATTGAACGCGTTAAAGTGTACAAGTATTTAGGGATAATGCTGGACGAACATTTATCATGGAATGACCACATTGACTATACAGCTAAGAAGATTTCTAAGAAAATTGGGTTCCTTAGACGCTCTGCCAAACCTTGTCTGCCCAGCTCCACGTTCAAGATGCTCAGTAGTGCCATGGTCTTGCCTTTATTTGATTATTGTGACGTTGTTTGGTCAAACTGTGCAACTACCCAATCTGATAGGCTTATCAAACTGCATAATCGTCTTGCCAGAACACTCCTAAATGCCCATCCCAGAACACACATTGCTGACCTACATGAAACGCTTTCTTGGACAACATTACCAATCCGTTGGCATCGACACAGAATGATCGAGGTTTTCAAATGTGTAAATAATATCAATCCAAAGTACCTTAATGAGCGCTTCAAAACGCCGTGTCATTCAATTGGTACCCGCCAACAATCCAACGGCTCATTATGCATGTCTACCATTCCAAAGACTAATGCTGCCAAGCGCACTTTCCAACATCTTGGGACCCTGGGATGGAACCAATTAAACACTGAGCAGAGACAGGCTAAGTCTTTATCAAAATTTAAAAATCTTATGGTTTAATTTTAAACTGTTATAATTTTATTCTGATTTTAATTCTGTGTCTATTGTTGTTAAATAATAGTAATAAGTATGTGTTTGGTAAACTTTTTATGACAGTTGTACTCTACCTACTATATTTTAATTTTACCATAAATTTTATTTGCACCTGTTTTAATACGTCTCTAATATAATCTATGTTGTTTGTGTTTTAATATATATTTCAATGTAGACCTAGTTGCACTCGTGATTTTCGTTGTATTGCTTATTAGCAAATCTTTTTTACTGATATATTGTTGTGCTGTTTGTTTTATCATTTGTTCATTTCTTAAATTAATTCAATAGCTCTATTTTATTATAATTTTAATCTAATGATTCATGTTCTTTTAATTATATATTTCGCCCTTAAAGTTTGACCTATATTTGCGTGTTTAGTTAATTAATCAGGATTCTTAAATTAATGTTTTATATTTTATACGTTTATTATATTGTTATATGTTCTTTATATTGTATATGTTCTTTGTTTAATATATTGTATTATTATTTTGTATTATCTCACAGGGCCCTTAATGATAGCAGTTTTATAACTGATGAGGCTACCCTGTTTAAATAAAACTGCAAATTTTATCTTTCATACTGTAATCATTCTTGGTCGTCTCCTTGCATTTGTTTATAAAATACAAAACTATTCAAGCCTTCTTTAATTTACTTGTTTTGTATCCGTCCAAAGTTTTTTAAATTCCTTTTTGCCTACCATTTTTTAAATATAAAAACAATGATGTATGTGGAATTATGTAGTTTCCTATTTAATTAATGTTGATCGCATATCAGGTGCTTATACATGTATTTATAAATTTTTCATTAATTCCCTGTGTGAAATTATTCATGTACAGTATTAGATTTGGAAACATTCAGGACGTTTTGGCCATGGCCTATGCTGGAAATAAATGCAGTGAAAAGTACACAGCAAAAAAGTATTGATCTCCAATTGTTTTAATTTTGAAGGATGAAGTGTATCACGTTGATATTTAATTAAAATGTTTAGAAAAGTTACCAAGTTTGTAAATATTTATGACATTTTATAAAAATGGAGTCATCTTTCTATATAATTCTATTAGATGTTTTATAGAAAAGTGGTCATATTTCTATAGAATTCTACTAGATGTTTTATAGAAAAGTGGTCATATTTCTATAGAATTCTATTAGATGTTTTATAGCAAGGTGGTCCTATTTCTATAGAATTCTACTAGATGTTTTATAGAAAAGTGGTCCTATTTCTATAGAACTCTACTAGATGTTTTATAGAAAAGTGGTCCTAGTTCTATAGAATTCTATTTGATGTTTTATAGAAAAGTGGTCATATTTCTATAGAATTCTATTAGCTGTTTTATAGAAAAGTGGTCATATTTCTATAGAATTCTACTAGCTGTTTTATAGAAAAGTGGTAATTTTTTTATATAATTCTATAAAAACTATAGAGGATCTCTAAAGAAGTTATATACAAATCTATAGAAAAATTCTGTAGAATCTTATAGACATTCTATAGAATTATCTTTTATAGAATTGTAAAATTTCTATAGAATTCTATAAAATGTCTTATAGAGAAGTGGCCCATTTTCTAAAGAAACTCTACAGAAACTCTAAAGAAACTCTACAGAAACTCTAAAGAAACTCTAAAGAAACTCTATAAAGGAATTCTATAGAATATCATATAGAAATTCTACAGAATTTTTTTTTATAGATTTCTATAGAACTTTTTTGTAAGGGTACAGAGGATAATGTACGACACGCATTTCCGTCCACCATCAGCTGATGGCGCACTGGCCGACCCGGCCGTGATCATTCCACCACCTATGACATCAGACTATAACCGTACCATCTGGTCAGATTTGCGTAGGGCCTAAACTCTCGCTGCATATGGCGCGTGTATGAATTACTGCACTAATGCAAACCATGGAGGAATAAGACACATTTCCTCCATGTGTATACAACCCAAAAGCACAGCAGCATAATCGCACGGTATAGTCCGATAGCCTATACTGTCAGAGATGTTTCACGGTAAATTCCAGAGATGGCCAGGTTTGGAGTAATGGTCAGCAACACCAGTTGCACAAAGGATATCCGGCCACATTACCACCAGAAACACATACAAGTAAAATTGTACGCAAGGCCATGCCATCGCGTGTACGCGGGTGGGGGTATGAGAAAACACCAAATTTCCGCGTAGCTCACTATTTGGACGAAAAATGTACATGTGCGGCCGTATTACGTTAGGCCCTGTCCGCACCCAACATGCTGTACGTGCAGGCCGATCTAGTGAATGGAACAATCGGTCTTGAAGTTTAATCCCCAGATAAAAGCCCCATTAAAGACAGTGTTTGGTCAGATCGATTATCTTTTAACCACAAAACCTGTATACACGCGTGTATACACAGGCCGGAATGGATCCCCGCAAGTTGAAAAGATTACACCATTACAAAAACGTAACTGCATTTAGTTTCGTCTAATTGTACAAACATTCACACGGCAGAGATGCTAAGTTGACCTTGGTACCTGTCCACAAGCCAACAGGCATGGCTTCACACTTGGTTCATACACGGAGTCTGTTAACCGTCATGTAAACACATTCCATTTGCAATAAAACTCGAATATATTCAATGTTTGTTCAAACGTATATATTTATTTTATATATTTTTTACAAACTTGGAACATATTGAGGATTCCCTTAATCGTCAATTCCATAATTGGAGACATTTACTTTGAAATGGACGAACATTACGACAGAAAATAAATTCACCCCTTCATCAGGCCCCGCTCTTTCGTGGAGGAGTGTCAGAGATCATATTAGTTTCTTTGTTTAGTTATAAACAAGTCCACTGAAAAAAGTAGGGACAACGTAGACATTTATCAATTGACTTTCAGGTCATTGATTCGGTCACCTATGTTCAGTAGGCAATAGCTAGCTAACTCTATAATGAGCTGGCCTATATGACCTTGCTCTATGGTTTAACGGGCTTGAGGGTCGACGGCTATATGTACACGCTTTCGTATATGTAAACAACATTGCGTAAGAGCTATACCAGCCAAAGTAGGCCTAATCTATGAAACTCTATAAACACGATATTTTCGGACTACGTTCTGACAGGCAAAGATTGTTGCTGCTAATTTTACTTCTTTTATGGGACTGGGAAGTACACACTACGAAGTAAGCAATGTCACGGTAACGGGTTTCAAAAGTAAGCGTACAAAATGTTCACGGAACAATTAAAACGGAAAATTGGAAATTATCAAAGTAAATTACCAAAAAGCGAAAACTAAAAGTGACATAAAAAATAAAAATGTACAAATGAAAAGCAAGTATGTAAAATATACGGTAAAGTGAATCGCGTTCAACCTAAAAACTGTACAATTACGAATAAATCGTAATAACTAAAACAAAATCAAAATCAAACGTACAAAACTCTTGAAAACATAATATGAAACGGCGTAAAACTCTAAACTGAACGACTAATTAATGTAAATTAAAAATCAACAACTTAAAAATAATTATTTAAATAGGGCCTACAAAGTAAAATTGTTCAGCGTAACAAAACGTTTCAGACAAAATGTACACAAATAAATTTAAACGTGTTTTTTCTCTCTTGTTTTGGATACTCTTGATTCTATACTTTTCTTCTAGTGTACTTGTATATTTTTATTACTTTTATATTGGTATCGCTACTATACTAGGGTACGGTAATAAGGGTATACTGTACACTAATACCTATACATGTACTTGATTTGGCTTACGTCATATCACATGGCCCAATAATACAAGAACCTAAATGGCTTTAACAATAAGGCAAACTACGGAAAGAAATAAATCGGCATTAAATAAAAGAAGACACGGAAACGAATAAATAGACAGAGTGCACGGCATGATGTGCCAATGAAATTGCATAATTGGCGTATTGTTTAAACACAGATTGGTATTTAAGACACAAAGTTCCCAATATATTTTCAGGACCAACAGTATAGAAGGTGGGCACGGAGCTAGTGTTTCTTAATCTGGCGTAACACATGGATTCGTTGCTTGCACCGAGGCAGTGTTCGAATTCGGTCATTGCTCATTCAACGTGTCCCGACACGCATCCTTTTGGAAAGGCGAATGCCGTAAATATGACGTCACGGTTCATGCCGCGATGGAGTGGTCTTATTAGCCAACAAATGAAATGGCATCTGGAAACACCTAAACACCGACACAGTAGCGAATCAGTTAATTTTGCCGAATAATGGAGTGATAAGTTGTTATTCTGAAAATATATATTGATGGCAAAACAAGAAATGAAATTTATTACATTATGTGAAACAGTTTGTTTTTGCTAATCACCTCAATACAACGACCATTGATTTGATTTATCAGTTTCAACGAATAATCGTTTGTTCCCAACACATGCGCAGCAAGATTACCCTTGAAGTTTTTCATTTACACCGATTCTCGACAATTTGTCTTTGAAATATACAACGACCATTGATTTGATTTATCAGTTTCAACGAATAATCGTTTGTTCCCAACACATGCGCAGCAAGATTACCCTTGAAGTTTTTCATTAACACCGATTCTCGACAATTTGTCTTTGAAATATATAGCGGGTCATTGTATTGCGCTACAAACAACGTTACGTAAGACCCGCCATACATCGTATAATACCGGTAAGCTATCAAGCCTGTATGTGTTGCAGGGACCCGTTTGTCCTGTTTTCGCAGTTTGAACAAGTCCAGACACGTTTGCCGTTTGGGAGTTGAAGCCGTAAACATGACGTCACGCGTCTATGACGTGTCATTGCTCCCAGCCAATCAGATTACGGGATAAAATTATTAGCCAATCACGGGTTGGATTTTCTTTGCCTCATAAAATTGACCAATCACAACAAAGAGGTTTTCTTTTTTTTCCGACTATAAAACCGGACTACAATTGCCGGAACTATCAGATCAACTACAGATCGCCTTGTGAGAGGATCGCCAAGAAATCTTGGTGAAGAAGTAACCAGTGTCTGCACTTCATCCTCGTTATAGTTGAAAATATCTGTGTAAGGTAAGTTCAACCATTATTTCGCACAGTAGTCCAAAGTTATTCTTATGGTTATGACGTGCAGTAATGAGAAAGAACCACACAGCATATAGAAACGAAGTATGATTTTAATGTAATCCAAAATAAAATCCCTGTTTATCAGCATTT
This sequence comes from Hippasteria phrygiana, assembly GCA_037893225.1. NCBI lineage: Eukaryota > Metazoa > Echinodermata > Asteroidea > Valvatida > Goniasteridae > Hippasteria > Hippasteria phrygiana. The sequence goes on along the minus strand of JAZGUH010000774.1, from coordinate 245,259 downwards.
CAGTAACTGGGTGAATTTGGTAAAAACGGGTTTCATTGGATTTGTAGCAAGAATTGGAAACGATGTGTATTTTAGTTCTTTCTTCTGCCCTAGTATTTGCTCGTACACATTCAAAGAACCCTATAGTCATTTTTATTGTCCCGTATTTGTTTTCATAAACCGATTGATTATGCGTTAAAGCAATTCAACCTAAACGTATAACTCTAAAAAACTTAAGTGCTAATTTAGTCGAGACCATCTCAAGACCAGGCACAAGACCCTGCAGGACCAGCTTGTAACAGGCACAAGTAACAGGCATAAACCATGACAAAGGAATGCTTTTGTTACAGTTCATTTGATTAGCTTAAGACTTGGATTAAGACTGCTGGTCTTGTGCTGGTCCTGCAGGGTCTTGTGTGGGTTTGTGATGGTCTCGACTACAACACTGCTAATTTAGCACTTGAAGAGCTAACATTTTGCACTTCTAGGTGCTCGTATAGTGACTGCACGTGCCGTGCTGATGTAGCACAAGCATGCGTGCTATAATAATAGCACACACAAAGAGCTAAACTAAAGCACTTCATGTACTTTTTTCAACAACTCAAAGGATACAAAATAAAGCACTGGAGAACAACGGGAAAGGTTATACTGGAAGCTTGGTTGACATTAATTAACTAAAAATTTACGGAAACACAAGAAGTAGGAACCAGACTAAACAGAAATAACTTATTATACATTTCTATGGTAGAGTGTAAACTTGCTGCAATAACCGACAAAGTGAACGATGTCATGCTTTAGCTTTATATTCAGCCTATCCCACTATAAAAAGTCATGGCTTCCCATGAACAGTTTCAATATTTGAATACAAAGGGAGATGTAATGAGATTATTCATATATGTTCGTAAAAAATAAAAATTCTACTGTGGAATTGTTTGAATAAAACACATTATGGTCAAGAAAGTGTATTTTTTACTAAAAACTGCAATTGAACCTGACTTTTGTGAACACAAATTTCCTCATTTCTGATTAGTCGTGCAATTGTTACGTAATTTTACACCCTCATTTTCAGCACTCACCGTGCAGCACTTCCACTTTTTTGGGCCTAATTTAACACGTGAGGTGCTAACTTGTGCACGTTAGGTGCACGCATTTGTTCAGCACTCGGTATTTAGCACTTGTTTTTAGAGTGATATACCGTAATTATGTTTGGACGCATCCCTAGTTTTCGCGTTTAGCGTCAATTTGTACAAAGGGGATGTCAATTTACGAGGCCACTTTGTCAACATTCAGCGGTTGTGAGACAAAACTCTGAAAAGACCATTACAAGACATCGAACTCGTTAAAATATTATATTATTTAACCTTACCATTACTGCTATGCTTCGCGTTGCATGTATGCAAATTTTATTTTTGTCATTTACTTTTCCTTGTGTAAATTTAAAAAACTCTTAGATAGCGTTGGACATGATTGACTGTATATTATTTTGCAAACCTAACTAACCACTACTTTCTTTTCATTTTTAAACAGATATCGCAATGATGTATACGTGCAACGTTTGCAGCAAAACGTTCACAAGACGTAACAATTACAGCCGCCACATCGCCCGTCACGACGATGCTAGCCAACACCAGTGTAACGTGTGCGGCAAAGTATTCACTCGCCGTGACAGCTATCTCCGACATCTGAGAAGTCGTCATGATGAAGGGCAAATCGGCTATGGTGTTACTGGAGACGATGAACCATCCCCAGCAAAACGTCAGAAAATTACCGACGCAACCAATATCACCGATATCACTCATCTTTACAGCGTGACCAAGGTGAAAGAAGTTGAGTTGAAAAAGTTTAGCACAAAGGGGTTAGACTACACCGTCACATTTAAGGATAACCTGGACATCCATGATCCAACAGCTGTGTTACAAACTCTCCATCGAGTTCTAGATAGCCTGTTTGACACGTTGATGGCTGGTGCTGGACCTAAAGATCTCGTGCGTATTGTGGTTAGGTGTCCCGAGCTCGACTACCCCATCCAGTTACCGTTCATCACCAAGGATCAGTTGACACCGGAACGATTTCTGGCTCGAATCGAGCAGGTGGTCCAAAGTAACGAACAATTCTCCTTGGATAGTAGTCTCCATATTAACATAACTCACGTGACCATGCCTCTGGGGGGAAAGATTCCCAAGAAACGTTACGTCAATTTCGAACGCTTCCTCAAAGAGAAAAAAATGCATCATACAAATAAACAACAAAGATGAACTGTGCTGCGCTAGAGCAATAGTCACAGCAAAAGCTAAAATTGAGGGCCATGAACGATGGGATTCCATCAGAAGAGGATATTCGCTACAACAAACCTTAGCTGAAGATCTCCACAGGCAAGCTGGAGTGCCTCTGAATAAATGCGGCGTGGAGGAAATCAAATTATTTCAACGCGTTCTTCCCGGATATCAGATTTTGGTGGCGTCTAAAGACCATGCAAACTCTATCATCTTCAAAGGTCCACCAGTCGACAAACAGATATGTTTGTATTATCACCACGGGCACTACGACGTTATCACCAAGATGCCGGCCTTTGTAAACCGCAGCTATTTTTGTGTCACGTGTCTGAAAGGGTTCGATCACCCCGAAGACCATCCATGCAAAAACTCCTGCAAGCTGTGTTTTCAAGCCAACTGCGTGGAGGAGGAGTGGACCTACTGTCGTGACTGCAATCGACACTTCAAAAGTTCGACATGTTTTCAAAATCATTTGAAGAGAAACAGTCGAGGCACATCCGTTTGCAAGACGCACTACAGGTGCAAGGATTGCAGTCAGTTCATCAGCAGGTCACATCATAGAGGCAAAGAACACGTGTGTGGCGAAAAATACTGCACCATCTGCAAAGAGTACGTCCCACAAGATCATCTTTGTTACATGCAGCCTGCCACGGAAAACGGTGCGCAAACAGCCAAAGAGATGAACGGCAAGCAGAAAGAAAAGGAAGAGAACTACGAGAATGAGACATCTTACATCTTCTTTGACTTTGAGTGTATGCAGGAAACTGGGATCCACGAACCTAATTTATGCATTGCTCACAAAGTATGCGGCGAATGCTTAGACAGAGAAGACGTTACTTGTCAACGTTGCGGTGGCCGAGAGCACGTGTTTCAGGGACCCAACACTCAAAGGGAATTCTGTGAATGGCTGTTTAGGGAGGAAAATGCTGGAGCCGTCGTCCTATGTCACAACTTCAAGGGCTATGATTCTTTTTTCATTCTCAGATACTTGTATGATAATGCAGTTCTTCCTGAAGTCATTTTGAATGGTGCGAAGGTCATGAGCATTAAGGTGGCAGTCAACGATATGAAGTTTATAGACTCCCTTAATTTCCTCCCCATGGCACTCGCTAAATTACCCGGCGCATTCGGCCTGAAGGAGTTGGCTAAAGGCTACTTTCCCCACTTCTTCAATAAAAGCGTCAATCAAGAGAAAGTCCTGCCCCATCTTCCCGATATGCGATACTATAACCCTGACGCCATGAAACCAGCCGATCGACAGAAATTCAAGGAATGGTACGAACTGCACCGAAATGATCCCTTTGATTTCAAGCAGGAAATCATTAAATACTGTCGGTCAGATGTCGACATTCTCCGTCGCTGCTGTCTGCGCTTTAGAGCGCTGTTCATAGAGATGACGGAGGATGATACTACCCCTGGCATTGATCCCTTCCTGCACTGCATCACCATCGCCTCTGCGTGTAACTTGGTATACCGGACCAAGTACTTGGATTCCGACACCATCGGCATCATCCACCCTCAGGGATACCGGTCAAACGACAGACAGTCCGTCAAGGCGCTCCAGTGGCTGAAATGGATGGCACATAAAACCGGTCAATATATTCAACACGCTGCTAATAATGGAGAAGTACACGTGGGCAAATACAAAGTTGACGGATATTTTGAGGTAGATGGGATGAAGACCGTCATGGAGTTCCAAGGGTGTATTCATCATGGACACACATGCTTATCACGTGAAACAAAACACCCCTTCAACGGCCTGACCATGGAGGAACTCTATCAGAAGACGCTCGAGAGACGCAAGTTCATCATCGATCAAGGCTATCGATACATCGAGCAGTGGGAATGTGACTTCGATGCCGAGCTCAAGAAGGATACCACTATGAGAAATTTCATATCGGTCTTGAAGATTCCCACCCCTCTTGTCCCACGCGATGCCTTCTGTGGAGGACGTACTAACGCGACCAGACTCTTCTACGAAGCTGGGCCCGGGGAGAAAATCAAATACGAGGACTTTACCAGTCTGTACCCCTACATCAATAAGTACGGGAAGTACCCCATCGGCCACCCCATCATCATCACGGAGAACCTCCGTGATATCAGCGAATACGAGGGTCTGGTCAAGTGTAAAGTGCTTCCTCCCAGAGGGCTGTATCACCCTGTCATCCCCTACAAGACACAAGGGCGACTCATGTTTCCATTATGTGCCACATGCAGCGAAACATTGCAACAGTCACCTTGTCTCCACACAGACGAAGAACGCGCTCTCGTGGGTACTTGGGTGACCATGGAACTTCAAAAGGCACTTCAGATGGGCTACCGGATTTTGGAGACCTACGAGGTCTGGCATTTTGAGGAAGTTTCCATGTATGATCCGGACACAAAGGAAGGAGGGCTGTTCGCTTCATACGTCAATGCATTTTTGAAGATGAAGCAGGAAGCGAGTGACTGGCCAACATGGTGTCAGACAGAGGAGCAAAAGCATGACTACATCAAAAATTACTTCAACAGGGAAGGCATCCAGCTAGAGTGGGATAAAATCCAGAAAAACCCCGGACTCAGGGCACTGGCTAAACTTATGCTGAATAGCTTTTGGGGTAAGTTTGGTCAGCGACCCAATATGTCGAAGACAACCCACATTACCGATCCTTCCGAATACTTTGAGATGATGACGAGAGATGATATTGAGATCAGCAGCGCTAATTTTGTCTCGGAGGAAATGGTTGAAGTCCAGTGGCAGAATACTGAAGATTTCGTCGAGCCCTCTGGACGCACCAATGTCGTCATCGCGGCTTATACAACGGCACAGGCTAGGCTGAAACTATACGAACTCTTAGAGGGTCTAGATCGTAGAGTATTGTATTACGACACCGATAGTGTGATATATGTTAGCCGAGAGGGAGAACGGGAACCCGACATTGGGGATTATTTGGGGGAACTCACCAACGAAATTGATTTAGACAACCACATTTCGTCATTCGTGTCGGGCGGACCCAAAAACTATGCTTATAAATTGGCTAAGCCTGACAAAAGCGGTAACACGACGTTCTGTAAAGTCCGCGGTATAACATTAAATTATCGCAACCAGTCGATCGTGAATTTTGATCGAATGTTTCAAATGGTCCACAATATCGGTCCACACAAAGTACAAGTCGTTGATCCCCACAAAATAACCAGAAATAAGAAAACGATGAACATCGAAACCAAAGAAGAAAAGAAATTTTATTAGGTGGTTTACACCAAACGGGTCCAAGTCCAAAACTTTGACACCCTGCCATATGGTTATTAATAACACACTTTCGATGTTGTAATGTCATGAATTGTTATAAAGTATATCAAAAGAAGTTGTGCAAATGTCTGCAGAACCGTGTACGTAAATACATGTATAGGGCCTACATGTATATAAATTACTTACTTGAACTGTTCCTTTCGATATTCAGACTACGATTTTACTCGCTAACAGTTTAGGTAAATATATTTGCAGGGCAAAACACTGGTAATTAAAATTGATTATTAGACGTTCAAAGCCCAAACAGATACGTTTAAATTCCGGTATACGCTATAAACATGCATAATGCAAAATGTTTACATCGGTTATTTTTACCAATACGTTTTTACATGACGTTTGTTGACAAGACCGGTTGAGTGCTATTGCCCGGACTAAGAAATTGATGTTTCCTAAACTATGCCGGGTTTAACATTACCCCAAACTATAAAAATAAGTGATTAATAGACTTTCATCTCTGCACTTTGTTTTAAAGTTTACTTCAACATCCAAGCTTATTGTTTTTTACACGACAAATGGGTGTGCATTAGTACGGGAATAGGTACTCGTTACAGAAAGCCAATCCAAAAATTAAATCTCGCATAGGAGGTCTGCACGTTAATACTACCACATTGGTGCATCAATGCAGCAAGATGGGTACAGTGAGGTATAGCTTAATGAAGGTGTAGATTACATTTTATCAAGCCTTTTAAACGTTAATCTATTTTTTTTTTCCATGTATACCTTGGTTTCCCTACAATATTGTTTCCGTTGTCTTTGAAATTACCAAGTAATATGTTAATTCAGTTACGGGTATATTCCATAATCTGGAACCGATTCCTAACATAAGCGGTCGGGTACCGGGTACCCTGTTCAGATGCACATCTAATAGTTGCGCAGTTAGGCATTATGACTTTATTTTTAACATGATAAAGATTCAGATTTGTGTAAATAAAATACTTGAAACTTGAATTACCCTTTGACCAATCAAGGAATTCTGTCTATTTATTCGTTTCCGTGTCTTCTTTTATTTAATGCCGATTTATTTCTTTCCGTAGTTTGCCTGATTGTTAAAGCCATTTAGGTTCTTGTATTATTGGGCCATGTGATATGACGTAAGCCAAATCAAGTACATGTATAGGTATTAGTGTACAGTATACCCTTATTACCGTACCCTAGTATAGTAGCGATACCAATATAAAAGTAATAAAAATATACAAGTACACTAGAAGAAAAGTATAGAATCAAGAGTATCCAAAACAAGAGAGAAAAAACACGTTTAAATTTATTTGTGTACATTTTGTCTGAAACGTTTTGTTACGCTGAACAATTTTACTTTGTAGGCCCTATTTAAATAATTATTTTTAAGTTGTTGATTTTTAATTTACATTAATTAGTCGTTCAGTTTAGAGTTTTACGCCGTTTCATATTATGTTTTCAAGAGTTTTGTACGTTTGATTTTGATTTTGTTTTAGTTATTACGATTTATTCGTAATTGTACAGTTTTTAGGTTGAACGCGATTCACTTTACCGTATATTTTACATACTTGCTTTTCATTTGTACATTTTTATTTTTTATGTCACTTTTAGTTTTCGCTTTTTGGTAATTTACTTTGATAATTTCCAATTTTCCGTTTTAATTGTTCCGTGAACATTTTGTACGCTTACTTTTGAAACCCGTTACCGTGACATTGCTTACTTCGTAGTGTGTACTTCCCAGTCCCATAAAAGAAGTAAAATTAGCAGCAACAATCTTTGCCTGTCAGAACGTAGTCCGAAAATATCGTGTTTATAGAGTTTCATAGATTAGGCCTACTTTGGCTGGTATAGCTCTTACGCAATGTTGTTTACATATACGAAAGCGTGTACATATAGCCGTCGACCCTCAAGCCCGTTAAACCATAGAGCAAGGTCATATAGGCCAGCTCATTATAGAGTTAGCTAGCTATTGCCTACTGAACATAGGTGACCGAATCAATGACCTGAAAGTCAATTGATAAATGTCTACGTTGTCCCTACTTTTTTCAGTGGACTTGTTTATAACTAAACAAAGAAACTAATATGATCTCTGACACTCCTCCACGAAAGAGCGGGGCCTGATGAAGGGGTGAATTTATTTTCTGTCGTAATGTTCGTCCATTTCAAAGTAAATGTCTCCAATTATGGAATTGACGATTAAGGGAATCCTCAATATGTTCCAAGTTTGTAAAAAATATATAAAATAAATATATACGTTTGAACAAACATTGAATATATTCGAGTTTTATTGCAAATGGAATGTGTTTACATGACGGTTAACAGACTCCGTGTATGAACCAAGTGTGAAGCCATGCCTGTTGGCTTGTGGACAGGTACCAAGGTCAACTTAGCATCTCTGCCGTGTGAATGTTTGTACAATTAGACGAAACTAAATGCAGTTACGTTTTTGTAATGGTGTAATCTTTTCAACTTGCGGGGATCCATTCCGGCCTGTGTATACACGCGTGTATACAGGTTTTGTGGTTAAAAGATAATCGATCTGACCAAACACTGTCTTTAATGGGGCTTTTATCTGGGGATTAAACTTCAAGACCGATTGTTCCATTCACTAGATCGGCCTGCACGTACAGCATGTTGGGTGCGGACAGGGCCTAACGTAATACGGCCGCACATGTACATTTTTCGTCCAAATAGTGAGCTACGCGGAAATTTGGTGTTTTCTCATACCCCCACCCGCGTACACGCGATGGCATGGCCTTGCGTACAATTTTACTTGTATGTGTTTCTGGTGGTAATGTGGCCGGATATCCTTTGTGCAACTGGTGTTGCTGACCATTACTCCAAACCTGGCCATCTCTGGAATTTACCGTGAAACATCTCTGACAGTATAGGCTATCGGACCATTTAAATTGTAGGCCTACTGGTTCTCGTATTTATACAGCTGCGCATCCTGTACTTTGGAAGATAAGAGCGGACAGTTTGGGCACCATGGTCGGACATGTCTTGACGCGCGGGGAAGCCCGTACCGTGGGCTGCCCACCGTGACGCGTGATCCGTGTCTAGGTATACCTTGTTCGGGCTAAACCATTCGCAACGGAGGTCACACGTTGTTTTACTCACATCACAAACAACGCGAAAGGTACTTAATCCTTCATTCACAACACTATTTGTCTATTTGTACTAATCTGTTATTATCCTAGGCATAATGTAAGTATAATATACAAACACTATATTAAATATACAAATTTAGTTTTATCTATATTTACGCCCCTCCGGCATATAAACAACCCTACTATAAATGGTACGGGCCTGCTCCACAATTTTATGCTAATGAGGTGTCACGTGGTCAAAATCCAGCGTTCTGATTGGTCGAGAGGCCCAAAATGATGACGTCATACCGACTATTCAGACGGGGTGCACTACTATTGCGAACGCGAAAAATTCAGAAAGAAAAATGAGAAAGGAAAACATAATTAAAATTGATATGGTACTAAATCTGAAATGGGAAAATGGTTGGTCAAATTTGTGATCTGGTCACGCTCCTTAAATAGATTACTTTAGATTTACGCTGCATGATACGGGTAGGCGACACATCCACAATTATTAATCATTCAACAAAAAGCGAGTGGGAGAGCTTTAACCTTTCTTGTAAATTCCACTTGACATAACTGTTTTTTTGCCCGATGAGTCTTCCAACGACCATGTTGCATAATAAGGGCTTCTGGCGCATGCTTGTTAGCCAAATGAGAGGCACCCCTAGACCTTAGGCTATGTAGACCGTATTCGTTAGCATTATTTACAGTCCAAAAACAATTCTGCTTCTTGTGTAACTCAAAGGTCTGTTTGAGCTGAGTTTTTAAGTTTTCGTGGAAGGGAAAAATGAAACGGGGGTAAACAAATATCTGTCTTTCCCCCAAAGAAATGTCAGCAAGGTCTAAATATCGACGTAAAAGTGTGACTGGGGAATATTTATCCAATGTGTCGCACAGAACAGTTGTTTTACCGTCTCTAAATACGTCAGTTTTAGATCTGGGGATGAAAACAGAAATTCCTTTATTGTCGTCGAGCTCTGACAAATGACTGGCCTTGATGTCTGCCAGAGCGTACTTGAGAGAAACGTAAACGGCAGTGCGCAGATCCAAAAGCGAGGCTTGGGGACCGGCCATAAGGTCAATGATAGCTTTTACTTTATACTTGATCGAGAGAAAGAGGGCGTTTTTGGACGGGTGGATTATGCAGTTGTCGCTTGCCGCTGACTAAAATGTGTTGGATTACGAGTGTATCGAGAGGGTTGTTCTCGACATTAACCAGGGAATGAAACCATTTTAAGGCGGCAACTGTAGTGATTAAAACGCTATCGGAACAGGCTTTGGATTTGACGCGAGAGAGATAAGTGGCGATAATCTGTTCAGAAATAGGCAGAACAGGAATGATGGATTGCGAATTCAACCAGGAAATAAACTAACGGCATTTGTAAAAATAACTAACAATTGTACCCTCTGCTTTAGCAAAGACTGCATCCAGAAGAATTCTGTATTTTACTTCCTGAAATTGTTGAGGAAAAGAGCCAAAACGGGTGCCTTCGAACAACCTACACAGCGAGAAAAGAGAAGGGGAAATTAATATCTGAATAAATCAAAGCATCAGGAACTTCTGAAATCCAAACAGGCAGCAGCAGCCACATGACCAACGAAATCACTAGAACCAAGGAGAGAATTTTTGTTCCTTCCGTGATGAAGCGCTGGAGAGCCCAGCTCTATATAATCAGATCTTTTAAACTGTTTGGGCACACCCTGGGTAAAGAAATTTAATAAATAAATAAAATAATATAGCAAGAGGTATCCCTTGCAAGTTGCATGTGCGACGAAGCGTGTTCAGGTTGAGGAACAGAGACGAAACCATCATCGAGAGAGAGAGCTACAAAAATTCCAGACAAAGACCTCCAGTGCCGAACTAAAGGTTTCAGTAATTTTGTGAAAACGTATGGCGCAGAGGTCAAACCAAAAGGGAGGATATTTAATTCAAAATATCTGTCGACACCCTCGATACAGCAGGAAAACCCCAAAAATGGTGGAGAAACAGGGGCAATGTCGACATGATGATAACCTGATTTTAAATCAAAGGATATCAATAAAGCATTTAGCGAAATGAATTGAAGGGCCGACTTCCAATCGTCTTGTTTGAAATGACGTTTGGGTACATAGTTGTTAAATGCACTTAAATCGAGAATTAGTCTATTTGTGTTGGATGCAGAGGACGCGGACTTACAATGTAGGAAGGTTGAGTTTTCCGCAATCCTATAGAAGAGGCCAAAAGCTTCAGAACAGACTTGGTCACAAATTTGTTGTCTCGCATAGCCGATTTGTTGCGAAAAAGACATCGGAGGCGGGTGTTCAGTGAAGGGGATTATGTAACCGCTTTCGATAATAGAAATTACCATATTAGGAGCTCCTATGTCATGCCAGAATTGCACATTTTCCTTTAATCTGCCTTTAACATGTATACCATCAGATTGTAACAAAGGCAATTTACAAGAACAATGTACCGGTACCTCTAGAACGCCGTCAAACTTGTTGCATATGCCATTGCTACTAGGACTTGGAGGAACTTGCGACACTGGAGAGTCCGCTGGCATCGTTCTGATGCGGAGCAGAGATTGCGGGTTGGTCCGAAGAGAGCAGGGCTCTTTGAGAGACTGGAACTGACCACGGAGTGGGCTGTCTGAAGCTGGACGGTGGGAAGGCGGTGCTGGGGCTGGCCCTAATTCGTCCGCGGAACCGGGAGTAGTTGCTAGAGGCGAAGGAGAAGGGTCAACTCTTGCACCAATGCCCTGCCATGACGCAGGAGAAACACGAGTCAACATTTGACATGCCTGTAATATGAAGAGAACATAACAAAGAGCCAAGAGAAAAATTCCCAAGAGAAATTTATGGGGTGGGTGGGAGGGCAATCAGCAAGAAAAGGCAATGATAGCGCAACAACGACACGAAACGTGTTTCACTCGGTGTGTGCGTTCACCTGAATGCAGAGGCAACGTGCACCCAACACTTATAAGGGGCAAACATGACGCAAAGCAAGAATGTCTATAAGTGAATTCTACGGGACAATGAATATGTAAATTGCAAACGCCCGTGGTGGACCAAGCAAACGAAACGACATTTTCATGGATTCGCATTCTTATAAAAACCCCGGTTTCAAAGAATCTCATGAAAACTATCACAGCAACAGTGGAAATCAACGAATATCACTGCTTTTAAAAGGCTACTATGCAATTTAATTACGCAACACATTATGCCTATTCAAACGCAAATAAGCACTCATTGCTTAAAAAAGAAAAACTGATCTGATTAGAATAACTGGTCTGCGGCAGCACCATGTAATCGATTTTGTGAGTTTGTGTGGTTCTGAAAAGAACCGGAGAAAAAAGAACCACACAAACTCACAAAAGAGATCGATTACATGGTGCTACCGCAAACCAGTTATTCTAATCTTTGCTTTCGCCATGCAAACCTTCAAATCTCAAACTGATCTGACGTACGTGTACAGCACAAAGGGTAAACTGAGATCTGCACAATAAGCGAAACTATTGGTGGAGGAAACGCACGTGGGTTCAACGAAGTGTCTTTGTCCAAAGTACACGTGATAATGGCCTAACTGCCTTAACCCTATCAATACCGCGCGCGCCACCTGGGCTCAATGTTGCATGGACGTTCGCTACCATCGTGCTTGTTTGTCACAGGAATTTATAAGCTTTACACGACCAGCGTTCTCTGTTGGCACGAGCTACTATTGTTTGCAACTGAAATGTGAACAGCGCCCTCACTTTGGGCAGCGCTGTGCAGTTGGTTTCCACTTACTTGAAAAGGCACGCGCGCGATCGGCAGTTTGCATCCCCACGCGACGCCACTTTATAATTATAGCCGCTATCATGGCAGAAAACGCTTCCAAGATTTTGGAGGAAATCTTCGCAGATAGCGGTTCAGATATGTCCGATGATGAATCTTCTCTAGCGACATCTGACGACAGTGATGGCGAAGCTATGCAAACTTCGTCAACTTCGTCGGGAAAGCCAAACTTCAGGTAGGGAGGTTCATAAAACTTAAAAGGTTCAACTTGGCTAGTCTCGAAATGTTTCGCATCCGTCATTCATGTCTATAAAAATATTACTGGGCTACTGTAATGTAACCTTTGCTTTTTAATGTTCTTTCGCGGGGAAAATCATAAAAAGCACTGAACGTTTAAGTTTGCATTGCATAATACGATGGAAATCCAATTAGAAATTGATGAAAATATTGAATTTGTACCTGAAGTATGCAAAGTCAAGTGTGATGATTTTGCATCCAAATCAAAGTTCAGATATAGGACAGCAAATGCAATGCTGAAAAAAAAAAACACATTTCAATTCCACTGAATTGGGCCTTATTCAATTACTAAAAAAAAGACTGGCGGCAATAATAATCTATAAAAAGGAGGAGATTTGAATGTAATTAAAAACTACAATTTATATTAATTAATGTACATGTACCCCCGAAATCAAAATATTAATCACAATTTCCTATAAGAACATTGGTCTACAAATGAACAGCAGCCTCGTACATGTTTCTGAATGTCCGTATTTTTACTTGTTCGCTAAGAATAAGATTGATAAGTAAGATACTAGAAATATTAACTACAATCTGTGTCTTATGTGAATTTAGGGATAAAAGGCCTACAGCAATTAGATCATGGCTGCACTTATTTCAGTGGGAACACTAGATATGAGCATCCAAAAACAGCATTGTATGGACAGTTTTGTCATTAAAGGTAATACAACATTTGCGACCACCCACCCCCCCCCCCCCCCCCCCACCCCACACAGACAAGAAAAGAAAAAATACCTCATTATTATGAATGACCGTACTTGACAGTCAAGAATAGCCTCGAGCATCCTGTGAAATCAGGGCACCTGGTGTGCTGTTCTGTTTAACTAAACTGACATTTTGTAGCAATTTCCAAAGATGGTTGGCCAACCGTCGTCCAAACAAATACTAAACCCCGTATCAATCCGTTGGACCCAAAAAACAAAAGCTAATGTTGTATACTACCTTAAAGAAAATGTGCCTTGAAATGAATAGCGTCCCATTACCTTTCTGAATGTTCCTATTTCAGGTGTGGATGGAATAAAGCAAGCACCTCCTACAGCAAGCGCCCACCGATGAACTTCAATGAAGAGACTGGCTGTACGGAAGATTTCAGTGACCTGTCACCCATGCAGATCTTTCAGCTCTTCTTCTGCCAAGCAGTGTGGGAGTTGATGGTGGAGGAGACCAATCGCTATGCCGACCAAACAATGTGTGCAGATGCAGCCAATCATCAGCCTGCCTGGACTCCAACTACTGTTCCTGAAATGATGGCATTCATGGCCTTGCTTCTGTGCATGGGTATCAACAAAAGGCCTCGCTACAGCATGCACTGGTCCAGGTCTGAAGTTCTGCGAAGTCCCCTGTATTCGGCGACCATGTCTCGCAATCGATTCACTGCGATCCTTCGATTTTTCCACCTTGCCAACAACAGAGCTCAACCAGGTGATGCTCCCCCTGACAAACTGTCCAAGGTTCGCCCGCTGCTCGACATTGTATTGCCATCCTTTCCTCGCATTTACAAGCCAGGCCGAAACCTCTCACCGGATGAGACAATGATCAAGTTCAAAGGCCGACTTGGTTTCAAACAGTACATGCCACGAAAGTCCGCCAAATGGGGATTGAAATGTTTTTCATTGAACGAGTCAGAAACCGGTTATACATGTGCCTGGAAGGTGTTCACCGGCTCTCAGCCCACATCAAAAGAATCTAGTCAATCCTCCGTTGGTTATGCTTCAACACACCACCCACCTAATCTTTCATCTGCTGGGCATGTAGTCCTCGACCTTATTAAAGGACTCGAACATAAGGGACATTTAATTTTCATGGACAATTGGTACACGAGCCCGGCTCTCGTCTGCAAGTTGTCACAGTTAAAGTTCGGAGCTCGTGGAACTGTACGCTACACCTCACAAGGGATTCCAGATTGTGCAAACCCCAAAAAGTTCCCCATGAGAAGAGGTGCTGACCCCCAGTTTTACACCAAAGCCGGGCAACTCTGCGTCGTTTGGCAGGATGCCAAACGTGTAACTCTTCTTACCAATTTTGGAAACTGCGATATCGACACGAAAGACATTCGGAGCAAAAACAGTTTAAGTGGACTTCGTACAATCAAAAAACCTGCTGTCGTCAATGATTATAATAAATACATGGGAGGAAGTGATCTCGCAGCACAAATGTGTCAGTACTACTCGCACCCTCACAAATCGATGAAATGGTGGAAAAGAGTTTTCGTGACCATTCTTGACATCTGTTTGTTGAATGCTACCATTGTATACAACAGCATCCCTACAAACCAGCACTTGACCACTTTGGATTTCAGGGTCAAAGTGATAGAAGGACTTCTTTCCACCTGGAAGCACAACCCAGCTCAGCATGCCAGTCAAGTGACATGTGGTTCCAGCCGCTTTCCAAATCATCACTATCCTGGGAGAAATGTTGCTGGCAAAAAGCGCAACTGTGTTGTTTGCAGTACCAGAGCCAAGCGGAAACAAACTCGCATAATTTGTAAACAGTGTGACAAACCAATGTGTGTAATACCATGCTTTGAGAAGTTTCACAGTCTGTGATAAGCATTCGCCCGAGTAGGTTTTATTGCGGTCCCCCCCCCCCCCCCATTTCAATGTTGGAGTGACGGTGCACACTGCCAACCCAACATTGAATCGGGGGGGGGGGGGGGGGGGGGGGGGAGCTGCATACACAGCATTTATACCCTGCATTGGTGCACAGCACCCGCTGAAAATTGATTCAGCATTGACCATCGTGCGAAGCATGCTAAAAATCACAAAGCTAGGAAGTCAAAATAATTGGTCAGCGAGGTTAACAATTGAGCATACATGTAGTTCATAATTCCACAATGTTGCGCCTGCCTGTGCACGCAAAACATTGATCAGAAATTACACATCTTACGATCGACGCAAAATTGCAACTAATAATTATAATAAATGGGGAAGGTACCAAAATAATCATGAATAAATAATCTTCCTAAACAACCGTTTCCTTAAAAAATTACCAATTCGAGTGAAAATTGGAAAAAAACCTTAAATGCACACTATTTTGTTTACATGTACTTGTCTAGGTAGACCTGTATTTTTGCAGTCTCCTGAACTCTGATCGACCCTTCGAATTTGTCAGATCCGTAATACATTGACATTCTAAAAGATTATTTTTTCACAATTTTGTTCATGGCTTGTAACGGAGATGGGCAGCTATAGGGAGTTAGCTCGATTTGACACATTGCATAGATTTTCATTGCTGGTCAAATCAGCGCTAGCGACGCGTATTATAGTTGCTTTGTGTACACTGTATAACTTATGTTTCTAAATCTTTACTTTTTTTTTTTAATGTGTTTTGTTATGTCTGGTATGCCTTACACAAGCTGTCGCTTTTTAGGTTTTGCCTCTATAAGATCTTCTTGACTTGATTTTCTTATTTGTATTCTTTTATATCTGTTGTGAATTACCATGAAGAGGAAATAAATGTTGCTTGTTGCTTGCATTAAAAACATCAAACGTTTACATACATTTGTACATGTACATGTAGCCAAAACTATTCAAGATCTTGCCTAATCTGGGGACAAAATTACGTGAAGCCCGAGCCCAAGTTTGAGAAATGCCCTCTTAACTGCATCCAAACGTTACTAATTTGTTCAAGTTTGTGCAATTATCACAACAATCCTTGAGAGTTGGGGATTTATGAACCACCCCTCAAAATAAATCTCTTTTCAAAGAGCAATATTTTAGTTCTCATTCAATTAGTTAGGTTGGGGTGCTGTTTCTCAATGAACCTCAGGATTCCACAACACTAGCCTTTCATTACATTGCCTTGTGAGGGCGCTATACACTAAAACTTGGCCAAAAGTGTCTGGTAAAGAACTGGACATGTCATGTACATGAGTGTGGTATCCAGAGCACAGTCACAAAATATGCCTTGGTATTGAAAGGGTTAAGGTCATAAAATCAACGTGCATTTACATCAGCTGGCCTACGTCATGGGTGTGTACAGTTACATGCGTGTAGGCCTACCATTAACTAGAATAATTTGACGTCTATAGCCCGTCAAAATATTTTCTTCACTGATATATCACAGCTCAAAGTGACACAGTTGCTGAGCCACGAACCGAATGAGAAGATGGCGTATACTTTGGAACCTCTTCATTCCAACCCAGAGTTGATCAACGAAACCATCGAGCTTGTAAAAGAGGAATGGCCTGATTGTTTTGCTGAGAGGTAATGCCAAATGTTTCTGTGATATATGCCCAAACCCGGCTAGACTTGCTGGTATGTGGTTTGTGGGAATCCCCAAGAAATAAGATAAGATCGAAATTGTCCATCGATTTCAGTAATGAAGTTCTATTATTTCACAACCAAAAGTCACATTCTTAAGCATGCACATCATTGTGATTATGCAGTTTTAAAGCATTTCAAACTAATAATAATAATAATAATGAATATAATAATAATAATAATGGACATTTGTAAAGCGCACGTATCCACCAAGACCACAGTGCTCACAGCGCTGTATTATTACCCCTGGTCATCGGGCCCATTAATCATTCCTGAAACCTTCCCAGCTCCCTGGGAAGTATACAGCCCCGGCTGCTATTTTAAGCGCACACGGGCTAATCAAACACATAACCATCACTGCCCTCACATGTACCCATTTACTCCTGGGTGGAGAGAAGCAACTTGTGACAAAGTGCCTTGCCCAAGGACACAAGCACCATGACCCCCAGCTGGTCTCGAACCCACAATCTGCAGTATATCACCGAGATCTTGAGTTCGATACGCTAAGCCACGAGGCCACAGCGCTTAATTACTGACACCGGGGTCGAGGAATTAGAGGGGTTGGACCTTAAAAGAAGGCTGTGTTTTTTTCTGACATTCATGTTCTTTTTGTTCACTATTCTAAGACTGAGAAAGATTGAAACGGCCGAGTGTGAGGGTCTGCCCTGCTCATTGGTATTGACAGAGTCACGAGAAAGCGCTTACAAGGAAGTTCTTGGTCACGTGCGAATAACTGGCATCAGTCCAGAAACTGAAAACCGGGTGTACATCGAGTCAGGTAAAACTGTACTGCATGAGATCTACAGTCATATTTTGAAGGATTTTGAAGGGTTTGAATGCTTCCGGAGGGCATATGGTTAGAACATTCCCTTACCTGGTGTAGTATCATTTCTGTCCCCCTGGAAACACTTTCGCCATGGCATATAAAATTTTAAGCATTCTCGGGATATTCGTTCTCCGGACAGTTAGGATATAGTCTCCCTCTCCGCAGGATATCGTCCCAAGCCCAGAAGGATATCTTACCCGTATGGTGTACTATTTACGACACACCGCTTTACCTCTTCCACACGCGACACGACTATACGACGCGACGGCACGACGGCTCCGTTGCATCGTGCCGTCTTTCCCATTACTTTTGTGCACATTCTGGCGTCGCGTCGTACATCGCGTCGTGCCGTCGCGTCGTTTTTTTTCCAGCTTGCAGGTTTTCTTTCGTCAACGTCGCCCCTTCCGTCGCCCATCGCGTCGCACCGTCGTGCGTCGCGTCGTGCGTCGCGTCGTGTGTCGCGTCGTGTGTCGCGTCGTGTGTCGCGTCGTGCTCGCGTCGTGCTCGCGTCGTGCGGGTCGCGTCGTGCGTCGCGTCGTGCTTGGTTATGTAACTGAAGCCAGCACCCGCCATATTACCACTCCTAATTTACCACTGATCGCTATGTAAGGAGAACGAGGATGAAAGGAGACCGTCGGGACAAGGTTGGAAAACTTGTTGTATTGGGAGTGATAACATATGGCGGACGATGGCCTCAACTCGAACAGCCGATGTGTTATCCAGTTTACATAGAGATCAGTGGTTCAGATGCTAGTCTTGGTTCCAAGACGTCCTTAGCGATGCGACGTACAGCGCGGCCGACAGCGCCCTCTCGCTACACACACACGCCAAGGCCAAATCGCTAAGACCGTCTTAGGAATTTCGCAAGCGAAAATTTCGCGAAAATGTCTGACCGCGTGGACAAGCGATCGATTTTACAGCAAACAAACTGGGCTTTGGAAAGCTAAAAAGTCATCAGATCAGTGCCATTCATCAATTTGTACGTGGCCACGATTTGTTTGTTAATTTACCAATGGGATTTGGCAAGAGTAATTTTTCAAGCTGCTCCATTGGTCTTTGATTTCTTGAACGAAGCATTGAGGTGTTTCCTACCTCCATGAATGAACGAAGTAACCGAATGCAAACAAGAGAAAGCGCTGATTATTGTCGTCGTGCCATTGATTTGAAAGCTCTGGCCGTTGATCAGTTACATCGTGCTGAACATCTGGGACTGAAATTGGCGGAGATAACGTCTGATATTCCAGAACACATTTTTGGAACAATTCGAAGATTTCTCAATCCTGTTTGCCATGCCAGTCCATAATCACTCTGCTCACAACGTTAACTGACTAGTAAGTTATTACTTAAACATGAGTTTCCTCCAGTGCGCAAGCGCAATTATTCGTTTGACCCGCCTGTTAAAAGATGCATAAGCAGGTCGCGCGCGCTCCCTTGCGAATCCCAAGACGTTCTTAGCGATTTGGCCTTGGCGTGTGTTTGTGTGTAGCTAGAGGGCGCTGCCTTGCGCGCTGAACGTCGCACCGCGCTAAGGACGTCTTGGAACCAAGACTATTCAGATGCTGGCAAGGGTTTTGTGCTATACCAGGCGCGGATCCAGGGGGGGGGGGGGGGGGGGGGTTTGGGGGGTCGAACCCCCACCCCCCCTCCCCCCTGCTTGTGGCCATTTTGTTTTTGTTAGGGGCTTACGCCTAAAGTTGCAAACCAGAAAAGCAGAAACCACATGTCTTATTTTGCCTATTGGTAAGAACAAAACGGCGCCACCAACGGTGAAAAAGTGTGTCACCCCCCCTCCCCGCTTGTTTTGTTGGAGTCACCTTTCTGGGCAAATTTCAGAACCACCCCGGCCACCCCCCCCCCCCCCCCCCCCCCCCGCAAAAAATCCTGGATCCGCCCCTGTATACGCATGAACCCTTCTTGACTGCGCTCTTGGCAATAAACAATATTCAGTAATCAGTTCAACACACATAACAAAAGAAAGGCACTTTGATATTATGAGAAAATTGTATTCTCCCAAAACTTTCTCAAGTACATTCTTAACAATAATTGTACATTTGATTCAGCTTAAAACACGAATGGTACAATAGTCATCAAGATCAAACGCCGTGTGCGTAAAACAAAGTTACGGGAGGGGGGGGGGGGGGGGGTTCTGAAGTTTGCCCAGAAAGGGGACTCCCCAAAAAAACAATACAAGCGGGGGGGGGGGGGGGGGGGGGGCTGACACACTTTCTCACCGTTGGTTGCGCCATTTAACCACTTTGTTTTGTTCTTACTAATAGGCAAAATACGACATGTGGTTTCTGCTTTTCTGTTTTGCAACTTTAGGCGTAGGCCCCTAAAAAAAAAAAAATTAACAGAATTCTAGCAAAATCGTCTTTTTCAAATACAGAGTTCAGGCCTTTTGTTCATCGCGCGGTCAAGCGCATGCGCGCATAAATTTAAATATATTAGCGGGTTTTTCTGGGCCTGTTTGTTTTACACGGATCGGGAGGTGATCCAGAGCCGAACGAAAACAAACAGGATCGCGAATCCCTCTCGCTATATGTTGCATGCTGGGAGAATTTGTATCACACGACAATGTCGTCTGCTTCAGATTCTGTAGGGCCATTTTTTTGATAAACTATCTAGTATTTGCAGAAAAGTAAATAAATCGTACATAGCTGTAATAACAAAAATACACTGTAAAAGAATTATGAGTAAATACTGTCACAATAGCTTGTTAAATGCTTCAAATCTACGAAAAAATACCTTCACTTTTCTCTGTCCGTCTCGCACGTCGCCATCTTGGATCTTGCGAACACACCTCGCGAGCAGGATCACTAAAAACGTGATCCGGAGCAGCTTTCGATGCTCCGGATCACTGATCGCGCTCCGGATCTGCGTGAAACAAAACACCCTCTGTGAGCCAGTTCGGTATTTCAACTGCGCATGAAGCACGACGCGACGCGCGACGCGCGGCGAGGCGCGACCCGCGAGGCGCGACCCGCGAGGCGCGACCCGCGAGGCGCGACCCGCGAGGCGCGACCCGCGAGGCGCGACCCGCGAGGCGCGACCCGCGAGGCGCGACCCGCGAGGCGCGACCCGCGAGGCGCGACCCGCGAGGCGCGACCCGCGAGGCGCGACCCGCGAGGCGCGACCCGCGAGGCGCGACCCGCGAGGCGCGAGGCGCGACCCGCGAGGCGCGACCCGCGAGGCGCGACCCGCGAGGCGCGACCCGCGAGGCGCGACCCGCGAGGCGCGAGGCGCGAGGCGCGAGGCGCGACCCGCGAGGCGCGACCCGCGAGGCGCGACCCGCGAGGCGCGACCCGCGAGGCGCGACCCGCGAGGCGCGACCCGCGAGGCGCGACCCGCGAGGCGCGACCCGCGAGGCGCGACCCGCGAGGCGCGACCCGCGAGGCGCGACCCGCGAGGCGCGACCCGCGACGCCAGAATGTGCACAAAAGTAATGGGAAAGAAGCCAGGGCACGACGCGACGGCACGATGCAACGGAGCCGTCGTGCCGTCCAACGTATAGTCGTGTCGCGTGTGGAAGAGTCAAAGCGGTGTGTCGTAAATAGTACACCATATACCCGTGCTCTTCAACAATTGTTTTTAGTTTATACGAATGTTTGTATGTCTTATCCCCCCCCCCCCCCTCCATTTTTGGCGTCTGCAACCTTAAAGAAAGGCTTTTATTCATGGTTGCTTGCGCGCCTATAACACAAACATCGACAATTCAGGAACTGAATTATTGTCGGGCCGCAAATAATTCAATACTTCTGTTAAGTTATATTATTTGATAACTTAACGTTGCGGATTTTATTTTCCTTGGATGCCACATTCAAAAGTGATAACTTTTGTATTGTTAAAAAAAAGAAAAATTCGGGTTGAAAATGGAAATAACCACGGAGAGTATTATCTTTGTAAAAAAAATACATGATGTCTACCGTCTAGCGTCCACCGTATCGGTTACGTATGGTGGGAATGGGCATTGTGATGATGATGATATAAGGTTTAAAAAAAAAGTTGTATCCTTGTTGAGCCACTCCCACACTGCCGATTCTCCAGGTTGTCTGACTCTCTTATAATTGGGGTGTGATCCCTGCTCTTACAGCATTGTGTTTATGGTGACTTGTCAATATCCTTCTGTACGCTGAAATATGATAAAGGCCAACCTAGTCAGTTTCCAATGTGGTTTGGTAGAGAAAATCAAGTTGAAATGTTATATTCATCTTTAGATTTTCCACACTCACTGATTTCAACGTATTTTCAGCGGTAAATGTTTTAATTGCCAATCAAGCTCTTTATTTGGCTGATGGAAATCCTGGACTTACACCTTACAACACCTTCACTTTCGTGACATTTTCAGTGGTCATAAAGAAAGCCAGAAGAAAGGAAGGTTTGGGCAGAAAGCTGCATGAGATGGTGGAAGGCTACGCGAGGAACATTCTCAAGGCTCGGTACATACACCTCACCGTTCTGACTAGAGACAACGAGAGGTTTTATCTCCGCCTTCAGTATGACTGTTACATGATGCTTGTGCCGCTAATTGCTCCAAATGTAAGAACAAATTGGCAAGTTTTATTCGGTGGTTTCCTGCGCATCAGGCCGCACAATTTTGGAAACAAACCTGCCGTCTGGTATCTGTCTGAAAGGACGTTAAAGGGACACAACCATTTTGTAGCCTAGTTCGGCAACACGTGTTCAACCTGAAACTTCTATGGTTGGAAAGAGCATAAAAAGTATACAATAACTTATACGACCATCCCCTGAAACTACCGTTTGCCTAAAAACCGCTGAAGAAAATCATGTCGGATCGGATACCAGTTTGGTACCGAAGTCGGACCGTTGGAAACCAGTGGTGCAGCACGCGTAGTTTTTCGTCGATGGTTTAAATTTTCAGACAAATGGCGCATTTTTAAGGGATGGTCGTATTATGTTAACATTTTTAATAATCTTTCCATGACCATAGCAATAATTGTAGGACGAACGATGTTTCCGCCTGGAAAGGAATGTGTTCCTTTAAAGCGTGCATGCATTGAGGCCGAAAGATAGGAGGCAAGCAAGCAAGCAGACAAGAAGGCAGCCAGTTTCTTTTCTTTTTTAATGCATAACATTCCGGTCTCATATTAAGATTCGGACACTTTGCTTTAAACGTATTTTACAACATTTGCAAACATCCCAAAAAACTACTACATTATTTTGAAAGACCTTGATAGTTGGAAAATAATAGTCTCAAGCTTTCTGTGAAATCAAGGCACCTTGTGTGCTGTCATGAAGAGTGGAATTTTTATATCAATTTCCAGCGATGCTCGACCGACAGTCGTTGGAAATAGTCTAGCTCCCCGACCTGATAATTCCCAGACGTCTATAAATTGCTCCGTTTTGTCTGAAGTAGGGTCAGGGAACCAGACTACGAGAACAGCAATGTTTTTGTTTTCCTAGCATCTATGCACACAAATCTTTAAACAGGTCACGTTTACAGTATTTGCTTTTCAAAATACTAACCACCAAATCCATTCATTTCTGAAAAATTACATCAAAACCAAACATCTTGTGATTTCTCTTTAAATCAATTATAGTACGCAGATGGTATCAGTAAAAACGATTCAATAACACCACTCATATATGACCTGTACAATTTTGGGGTCCATATAATTTTTGTTCTTCCTCTTTTTCCTCACTGCAGATGTTCGATTCTAAAATTGTCGATTGTTTGTATTTTCTATTAAGTTGATAATGTTGAATATCAATCTAAATCTAAATCTGTGTCCGGATGCGCCATAGCGTAAAGACAGGAACAATCTTTTCTCTATTGTCAATAAAACATTTTGCAGATGCTTCGAACCTTTCACAAAGCACGCTGGAGAGGAATCATCATTCCTGACAAGTGGAAACACCTGTACGAAGGAGAAGTCCTTACTGAGGAAGAGGAAGCAAAATTATGGCTTCGTCGATTCGTCAAAGACTTGGACGGATAGGATTGAGGACAGTATTAACTTAAAGACCTTCTATAACCAAAGTTTAATTCTCTAAAAAAGATTAGTATCTTGATTATGAATTACAAGAAACCAAATTCGTGCTAAATATTGTCATTTTCTATCCATCATTATTAATTAACGGACGCGAGAAAGATGCTAATTAAATATTCAAATTTCGCGCTTACTCCAAGTTCCCCCCCTGCTGCCGTCGACATTGACGTCATAGACCTTTATCATGGTACAGCCATCTTGTTTTTCTCCTATTAAAATCAATGTAACCAAACCGAGGCTGGAAGAAAAAATTGTCTGGCACCCTCATTCAATAATTGGAATCACTATTCATAATTGCTAAGGCATACAGGGAACAAGACAAAGATGGTAACAGCATGATAAAGGTCTATTGCGTGTAGTCATCCATACTAAACTCAGATTTGGAATTGAATATAGGCTTACATGATGTGATACAGAGACGAAGTCAATTCAACATGTATTCTGTGTAAATACCGCGTACTCATGTATGAACTTGTACTAAGTGCAACGATCGGACTACACACCATGACGTACGCTTTTCCAGACGATAGGATTTTCAAAAGTGAGCCAATTTGCATTTGTTTTTTAAATAAAAAGGACAATAAAACATATTTTTGTGTATTGCTCCCTATATTGACATATCTGTAGAATGAGACAACAATTTCACATTTTTTCAAAGCGTTCTACTGGGTCTTTAAATCGAAAAGTAAAATCATGTTGTTGACATTTGACCTCATGCTAACTTGAAACCTTCCTGCAAACTTGCAGACGGAAAATGTTATTCTTAACAAACTTTGGATCTTCTCTTCAATGATTGAAATAAGCGGGCTGCAAAAAGACCGATCCATAAAAGCCCCGCCCCTTTCCATAATTGACTGATCACAGTCGGAATAGCCCGACAAATGTCCGTCAAAAGTGATGTGTTACCCGCTTTACCGGTCCCTGCATTCGAAGTCAGAACGATAATAATGGAGGGACTGAGTACCAGTCTAGACTCGACTGACGTCTAAACATTTTAGGTTATTCCTGCACGGTTGAAAGTATGAAACTGAAGACACGCTTGTATACATTTGTGTGTAGGATCATTATTTGGTACAATTAAGGCCAAACAAACAATAAGAACACTATATGTGGCAAGGATGATGGGAAATGTCACTTGCAATTGTTGTGATCTCAAAAAGAAATAATTTGCTGGTCACGTGGTCCAGTTTACAGTATAATTCTTTTTTAAAACAACAGCTCCAGAACTTGGCGGACTAATTTTCAAGTATGTGAAAGCTTTCGAACGCATCTGGAGCCGTTTTCTACTTGCGAACGGAATCTTGTGAATTCCTTATCTCCTTGTTTCCATGGTAACTATTATGCTTCATATCCCTTAAATTGTCCTCATAGGGTCGGTTTGTTATGACCTTTAATCTTAATAGAAAACGGTTAATACTAGTCGTGATCTGTTCTCTGTAGGCCTAAGTAACCAAATAAAAATAGAAAAATGATGTGTAAAATCCTTTTTTTTTCATTCCTAGTTTATTTTTACAATTTGCGCCTCGGAGCGTTCAGTGCGCCAAGAAGAAACCGCTACACGAAAAAAATGTTTCTTTGTCGACTTTATGCACGTCGGACTTTGAGGAAGGCACAAATTGCCTTGAAAAGTATAAACAAAAATCTACCCGAATGTGTAATACTAATAGTTACGGAGAAATGAGGAAAAACTGAAGCACTGACATCGATCCTGACATTCAGATTGGCGCAGCCTGATTTTCAGACAAATAGCGCATTTTCACAGGGTGGTTGTGTACATTATTATATTCTACTTTTGAATGATCTTTCAAAGCATGGCAATTTTGGGACAAACGCTTTTGTATCCCAATTGGGTGCCTACAAGGCAAGGTGTACCTTTTAAGATTCGCGCTTGGAAGAAGGTTAACTTGGGGGTGTGGGATCAGGTTTACAGCCATTGCACAGATTTCTTGCGCTGAGCTCGTTCTAAAATTACAAGACGGCGATACGTACGCCCTCATAAGATCTAATTGAGTACCGGTGTCGTATGAATATCCGACTCCTTTTCCCTATTATTGGTTAAACCCTCTCACGTGACGTCCACTCTCCCATCGATCACTTAGGCATGTGCAATACTACCGTATTTCATATACATGTAGTTACTAAATTTCATCACGCCACATGGTACTGTTCTCACATCTGCGCTGGTGCTTGTCACTTTCTTTATTATGAGTACAGAAGTGCATCATGTCAATTTGGTTGGGGAAGAGCCGACAGCACGCAAGATGGCAAATCGCAGACGTCCGGGCAGAGACGGTTCTGGACGTCATTCTGCTGAAAATTTTCAACAAAATGGCGTCCGAATGCTTGAAAATGTCTCACTGAAATGGCGTTTTTTGGTACTTTACACTTTTCTGAAAGCTGAACTGATATTTCATTTCGATAGATTTCAATTACGGGCAGCTATTTTACTTACATTTATGCTCATATTTCTTGGTCAAAGGATCAAATGGGTCAAATGTGTGGCACTCAAGCGGTGAGAGACATCGTTAAATGCACGGCATGCCAGCACGTGTATTTGAATGTGCCTACTTTCACTACGCGACGGCGACAGTCGGCAAAGTTGAACTTGGCTGATCTTTGCCGACTGTCGCCGTCCATGTTGGGAAAGTCCCCGATGAAGCGTTTCCATTTATCGGCGTTGCATCGGGGACTCTTCGGCGACGCTGTCGGTGATTATAACGAATCGACGCCAGTAAACATTGGCCTAGGCCTATACGAAGTGTGATATGTCTTGCAGCCGATCTGCTGATGGTTTTAATTAGCACAGGGCAAGGAACACTCTGAAATCAAGCCCTTTTCTTGATAATTTTTACTGGACTGAATTAAAACCAACACAAATTCCGGATAAATTAAAAATGAAGAGCAAAAAATGCAAATTGAACGCCAAAAATGGGGGAGGGAGAAACAAAGATTTGTGTAGTCATGACATGGCTAAATTAATAATGGGTAAAAATAATTGCTAAAATAATGATAATATAATCTTTACAAAACTTTTGTTTAAAAAAGTCAGGTAAGTGGCCAGGAATCGCCTCAGATTGCACCACGGAGCATCCAGAATCCAAAAATGTTCGGGGCCCTTAAGGGCCCCGGACCCCACGCCGTAAGGGCTTCGCGCTCGCATCGTTTTGGGTGTGCCCCCGCCTACAAAATTCCTGGATCCGCGCCTGGTTTTGGGTGCACGGCTGTCGATGTCACACCTCTACCCTCTCCCTCCCCCAGACAAGCCCGTGACCATGACCACAATTTGAAGAGGATGGGGTTAACTCTGATAGCCTTTCCCGGATAAAAAAAATGCTACTCTCATTCCTCTTCTATAAGACTGAGGCCGTGTCCGAAATGGGCGTCTAGAGCTACAGCTACGGCTACGTCACGCGTAGTTGTAATGGACGAACACCTAGACAATAGCCCCAGCCAGACAAGCGATTCGGACGCAGCCTGAGACTGGTTGGAACGGCCCATTGGTATTGACGGAGTCACGAGTGGGCGCTTCCAGGAAAGTGGTCGGTCATGGGCGAATACTGAACACCGCCGGTGTATTTTGAGTAGGGTAAAAACTACCGCAGCAGATCTTGAACCATTTTGGCTATTTTCTTCTCTAAAAGAGCGTAATGTATGGCTATAACAACATTTCTCATAGACTGTGGAATGTTACTGCAGAATTAATAACTCTTCATAACTTATGAATAGTTCCCCCTATTGTCAAATAACCCTAATTAAGGGGAAAAAAGATAGTTCTTATATTACACGCATGATTAAAAGTCACAGTGTCTTATACAAAATAGGGATGGGCAGTGTTTGAGGATACAAGTGGCCGCTTACGCCCAAACCAGACTGTTCCCGCATTTAACAATGGCATTAAATAGAAATTTAAAAAGATTAAAGGCGGTAATCTGTTTTTTTCTTTACCCAGGGTCTGCCCAAACAGTTGAAACTGGTTTCCATTGGGCCTTGCATACATTCCAATTTTAAAAATATGAATATTTACACACATACAAAAGTATTTACACCAATACCAGAATATTTTACACAAATAGATCTGTTTACGGTGACGTTTTCAACTCTCCCTTTGGGGGTATATTCCCCACCAGTACAGTGTGTATATGCATAACTTGAGAAATAGTTCACATATTGGCACCGGTGAAGGCTCATTTTATAAAGCTCTTGAACTCCTTTATAATATGATGAGCCCCCCAAAAATAATGATTTTGGCAGGAAGTGCCTGGTTTTGGCATGGGGTGTTGATTAAATGTTGAATCCTCCTTGGGCCAAAAAGAATTGTTTGGTTGTCCTGCGCCCCCCTCTGGCGAAGGGGTGCGGAGGACAACCAAACAATGTTTGTTTGTTTTTTTACATTCCCCGGAAGTCAAACTTCAAACCATACACAAAGTAAAACAAACACACAAATGTTGTTAGGCCGATAAACAGTTTAATAAACGTAATACGGCTGCCTCTTCAGCGATGGCCGCCGGGTCCTTCACTCCATCCGAACAACACATACCGTAGCCCTAAGGATGCCAGTGCTGACACAAGGCATATCTCCTGGGGCTCAATGTCACTCTATGGACCACTTTTTGGTGGGCGCGACCTTTGTGTGTTTCAGCTGTATGAGCTGGCTCAACATTAGACCAAAAAACCTCACGAAGTTTCGATGTGGTAGCCACATTCAATCAAACAAGACTCCCCCCCCCCCCCCAGTTTGCAGTTTGCAATTAATGCTGAGCGTGTATTAAAGACGCCATCTTGGCTTCCCCTGTGATACACGTTAAGTTGATGCATTTTTTTGTTTGAATATTTATTATTTAATCGTTTGTGTAAATATACAACAAAATTCCAAACTAAATATTAAAATATATAGTGATTTAAGAATATAATCAGAAAAATTTTGAGATATAATTTTTTCATAAGTATATTTCTCAAAAAGCTATTTTCATAACATTTTAGCCTCGTGCGTTATACATGTGTGCACTGTGGCCACTCCTTGGGATTTTTCCCAAGATCTTAAGAATTTTGGTGGGAAAAATATGGATTGCACATGCGCAAAGCGCTTATTCCGATGCTCTTTGTAGTCTAGTTCCCAGACCAAAATATTCTGACTATTTCTGATGAATTATTAGGTCCGGTAGCCGCTAATGTCACGTGACGAAAACTGTCAGAATTCTGACATTTTCCGAAAATGTCTCAAGTTTTCCGAACTTGTTTTAGGTAGCATTCGGCTGTTAACTTTGATGTTCGCAACAACAAAATGTCTGTCAGGCCCGTTACAGATCCTGAAATTTGAATTCTCAATTATATATAGAAACTGACAAATCAATGCCACACTCTTGCAGTATTTTGCCGACTGGATTTTGCAAGAATATTAAATTTAAATGATGCCACTGACGTCACTCGGACTAACACACACGTCATGATCTATTTTAAACCGCGGTTGCTACCTGACCTAAGATTTAGACGTCAGGGAATCTTGAGGTCCGGGAACCAGACTATGCTCTTTGCACCGTATTTCTCATCGCCTTGGGAATTTTACTGGATGAATCTTGGGAATTTGAAATTTGATGAGTGGCCACGCTGCATTTGTGTATTTCTGTACCGCGTGTATTTCCATCGAGATATTTATTGTGCGAAGTCACACACTGATACTAGTACATGTATATGAACTTTCAAACTAGGTAGGGTCGTGTTTGTGTATTACAAATAACAAAATATAGATAGAAACGAGATGGAAAGAATCAACCAGCGAAATCAATTCGAGTTTTGGGATAAAATTGAAAAAGAAAATGGAAAAAAATACGCTCCAAGTGGCGTAGAGGATTTCGTCCGGGTCGGTCGGCCTCTCCAGCCCTGGCGCCGGTTCCAATGGTGTCGGGAGGGGGGCGCCGGGGAGCGTTCCGGGCTCCCCGGCCTAGATGGTCGCCCCTCCGAGGGACGTCCCGGGTGGTACGGTCTGCGGGGCGTTCCGGGTGGACGCGGTCCCCCGACCTGCTGGGAGACTCGGGGACCTGGTGACCCCTCCCGACGAGTGAGGTGCGGCGGCGAGGGCGACTGCCCTGCGCTCGGAGCGGCTGAGTGGGGGGCTGTTCCGGGTGGTCGCCCCCCCCCCCCCCCCGGTGGGACGTCGGAGGCGGAGGGGGTGGAGCGGCGTCCATCTCTCCGTCGCTGGCGTGGACGTCAAGCTCATCGACCTCCGCACTCACCGATCCCACGAAGACTCCAGCACAGTAGGGGTAGTGTCGTTCGCGGACGTCCCTCCTGTAGAAGGTTCTACGGGAGGCAGTATCGACTGGGACGGATAATTCTCCGCCCGGCCCTAGTGACTCTGTCGGGAGCCGGCTCCAATGGTGGGGGGATAGTCGGCTCGTCTTCTTCTGCCGCCTCGCTGACTGCCTCGTCGGGTCCGGCCCCCGTCCCACTCGGCTCGCCGGGGGTTGTCACTGTCGTCTCAGTCGGTGGCGGCGTCCCCACTCCGCATGGAGTCGGGACCACTCCGGTGTTTTGGCCTTCCCCGTCATCCGACTGGACGTCTGGGGCAGCCATGGTCGCCGGGTCCGCCAACGGGGCCCCGATCGGTCCGAAGTCCGCGGCGGTCCTTCCGCGGTGGTGCTGTCCTTCTCCGCCTGGGGTCCAAGAGCGGTACGCTCCCACCAGCCCACATCAGCGTCGCCCAGGTATGGTTTCAGCCGGTTATAGTGGACCACTTTGGCTTTGGCTCGGGGGGACTTCTGGACCCGGTACGTGACGTCGTCCATCCTCTTCGTCACTACGAACGGCCCGTCTCACCAACATTGCAGCTTGGGCGTGCGACCCACCTTCTTGGCGGGGGTGTACAGCCACATCGGTTGGCCCGGCTCATATCCAGCCCCTTCGGCCCGGCGGTCGTACTGTTGTTTTTGGTAGGCTTGGCTGCTCCGTAGTAACAGACTGTTGTGTTTGCCACCTTGGTGAAAATACACGATGCAGACATCCAACATTTTAAGTGCTAACAAGACTTTAAGATATATAATTCATAAATTATGTGCTACATAATAACAAATTTATGAATTGATTCTTGATTTATAGATGTTTAACTCACATTATGTTGGTGATCAGCTCCTTCAGCAAGCATGGTATGCCCAGGGCAGCAGCACTGCAAGTTGCTTATGTTAAAAATACAAAAACAAAAAGCATATTCTCTACAAATGAAAACAATGGGCTGATAGAGAATCACCAAAAAATACATCATGGACCCAAAACACATTCTAAAAAGTTTATTATATGTTTTATTGCCAACTGGACTGACCTGAAATTATAAATGATAAATGTACCGCAACCCAACAAAATGAGTCACCAGTTGCCAGAGCTACTTTTGAGTTACAGGCCCTTGAACACGACTTATACAATGATGTACACAGAATGATTTATAAGCTCAGGGATTTCCATGAGTCTACACGAGAAACTGCTTCGGCTCATACATATGGTTGGTCAATAAACTTAACGTTAAGCTCTTTTCACAGCCTTTCAGCCTGGGTCAAACTCAAACCATGGAGTTATTTTTCCAGAAAATAATGATTGCAAAAAGGCAAACAAACAAATAGTGACAGCAGAAATATTGCATGCATTTTTTTATAAAAAGGGTGTTGAGAAGTATTCTCATCAAGACAGAAAAACAACTGATTTTTTATATAAAAACTTTAGAGTCGCTTAAAAAAATTAGGATAGGTTGGGTAACCGGAAGCAGGGGCCCAGTTGAGAGATTGTGCCAGTGTGAAGGCTTTAACTTTACAGCAAAATGGACATGACCATTAAAATTTAAAACTGAATTTACTGAAACTGTTTCACCTTTTTTTAGTTAGGGAACCTATAACCCTTATGAATGTGTATATATCTTCAAAATTTGTTGTTTTTCTAATTTGTTGTTTGAATATGTATAAATCGTACAATTTAAAAAAATGCCACTGCGATCAAACCAATTAAATGATCCTACTCATTCCATATTAAAAGCTAGTTTATGATGGGCTACATTATGACGTACAAACATTTAATTTTACCAACCTTGTCTTCATCAAAAAGCCAGGGATTGGTTTTTTGAATTGTCATGATTGAGGCACCCTCCTTCGTGATGAGTTGTCGGCGATCAGCAAGAGTCATCACAATCAGACTTCGGTTTAGTATACCTTCCTGCTTCATCTAGACGATGAGAGCTGCAATAGAGGCATCATCCTCTGCGCGTGACCTGGCTGGCTGGTAATCGGCTATGCCCCACTGTGGTGATGCTTTCTTGGTGGAAGACTGGTCTGATGATGATTGGTTGTCTCCAAACTTCTTCTAATTGCATTGAAGGACCACAGCACAGGGACATCTCATCTGAGAACTTGTACTGTACTTTCAGGGGACCTGATAATGAAAAGAGCCATGAATTGATGAGCCCCTTGTGCCCTTGCATTTGTTTGCCTGAAATGAGACTGTCCTTGCCTGTTGTAACACTAAAAGACATCAGCTGTTTGTGAAAGTTCTATTTATCAATACCCTGCCCTCTTTCTACAAAAATAGCCCTGCTAATATTCGTCATAACATCTTACTTATCGAACAATTAAAAAAGTTAAAAGTGAGTTTTCGTTCTCTCAAATGGGTCACTACACGATTACCACAAAAATAGTCATGATTGGTAGTACACACACGTTAGTCGGACTAGCATAGTAAGGGGAAGAACATAGCAAATAGGGCTAAACTGTCCTAACGTTAGCCTGAATTGAACGTTCGGCCGGAAAAGCTAGTCGGGAAACTTGTGACTGCCAGATGGGCCTATATCATCAAATCAATCTTTATCAATAAAATCAGAAACACATATCGACTTACCTTTGCATATTTGACATCGTTAAGTTGACAAGGCGCGGCGCACCACAAGAAGTGTCCTTGTTATGTACGTGTGTAGTGTACATGTACTTGTAACAATGGCGACGGTATGGTTCCACTCCACTAAATACGGCGCTCATTGTAACCAACACAAAATCGGACAGAAAGAGCGCCGCCTGGTGACGCTCAGGAGTAAGGTGGCAATGTTCTTTTCACTGGAAATTAAGGATTAAGACTCCTAGAATAATTTTCTTTTAGAATTTATGAGGGTTGAAGGAATGACTTTTTGTTTACTCCCCTCCCCCAAACCACCCCTAAAATGTTGGCCCATCTCTGGGCCCAGGTCTAAATGTAGCCCCCCGCCTCTATGCCAAATAGACCCACGTATTGGTCCGTTTTGTGAACGGAATCCCCCGAGTTGGAAGCCACGGGTCACCAATTCTTGATTTCCACAAATATTTCTACAATCAGTCCCATTTATAGGCCCCAGGGACCTCCTATTCAAAATTACCCGAGGGTTCACAAAATATTAATGAGCTCGCGCGCAGTGATTTTTACAGAGTATTTAGTGACATGCACCCGTATAAACAAAACGACGCGTACAATCCCGCCTAAATGTAATTAACCGACTGAACGCGGGAAAATGACAAAGCTCAAGTTGGTCAGAACATAGAGAGCAAGGCTCTATGGTCAGATATAGTCAATGTACAGCTAGAGACAATTGACTTTGCAAAATTAGTCACTCACCTTAATTAGTCAAGGGCCTTTTACAACTGACTAAGGAAATTGGTCAAAACCTTCACATATGACTATTTCATTTAAGTCACGGATACTTTGAAACAAGTTACGAATGTACATCAGTCAAAAGGACGTTTCGTTTTAGTCATTTCCAATGATAAATTAGTCGTCCTCACGTATTAATTAGTCATTCAATTAACACCAATCAAAGTTAGTCATTGTGACAAATTTAATAGCCCGAATGACAAATTACTTTTTACAGTGTACAAGTAGTCCTTGAAAAGTAAATAGTTTTTCATTGCGAGTGAATGTGAGTGTTTCGCCCAGGATAGTAAGAGGCGAACAGCATTGTGTGCGCAGAAAACATCAAAGTACGGAGACTGTCTTATCTGTATGCGCAAAGCTGAGGTATCACGTCCTGCAACATCAGCGCTGCACTATGTGCGACTATCAGGCTGTGTGCATGCATCAGACTCTTTCAACACTATCTTCATCATCACAATCAAGAATGTTGGCAATTTGTCTAACTTTAGCTAGGTAGCGTTTGTCCTGCTGGGGGAGATAGTTACATGTACTAAGAAAATGGCGGTCAGGGCGTCCAGCCTGCTTACACAGGAGACAAGATTTAGAGGTACGTTGTTTTGGCTAAGACCGTGGAGTGTGATATGGCTTTTTTGGAAGGGGTGTGTGTATGTTTTGTTGAGAGGTGTCGGTGTGGTACGGTACGCATTGCCCGAGAATGTTCAGAAGAACGAATTTCGTTTAACAAACTTTCAAGAGCTTGAGAGATCTCTGGTTTGAGGGATGCCAATGAACGAGAACGCAGCTCTGTTAATTTTCCATACCGCTGTTTAACAAGACCGTACGGGGGAGTTCAGTATGAATCAATGACAACCACTGGAGGACTATGAAATTCTCTATATAGGGCGTTAGTTATTCATCTTCTGGGATAGGTTCACCATTGTGGGAAATACCACCATTCACTGTCATCAGATTATCTTCGACAAAGGCAATCAAACGCTGATAGGCTTATAGATCTTCAGGTCGTTCATCTGGCTCTAGTTTGATATCACAGAAGTCTAAGAAATGAGCACCTGTACTCTGAAAACCGTAATGAAGCCGGACCTTACCCCAAATATCGAGACAGAATTTTTCACAATAGAACTCCGTGAAATTACAGCACAGTAATTACCTGTAGCTATTTGTCCGAGCATCAAATCAAGCATTGCCGACTTTTGAAGAGCAGTTTTCAGAGACACTGATTGAACATCAGCCGGATCATCTTGAAATCCCCGCAATAGGGAAGACTTTGTCTTCTTTCCCCATGTACAATTATCAACCAAGAATGGGGCAAAATTCGAGTCAAGTATTAGCGTGTAAAGAATGTTTTGTTTTCAGTTTTCAAAGAAATTGACCGTTTCATGCTTTAAGAGGCACCATTGTTTGGGTGTCTGTGGTGTTGATGCCATAAAAGTATAGATCTATACTGTAACCAAGATCCACACAGTACGTGGCGAGGCAATGATATATGCCTTACTGTTGAGTACCAGATAAAATGTTACTTAGTATTGGCTCTTTGTCACAAGTCAAGTGATATTTTAGGGGAAGTGTATGTCCAATAAGTTTTTCCAACTACATGTTAATACGTCTGACCTATACCTTATATGTACATTTTATGCAAAACAAGGTGTGGTTTGATATGGTTAGCCCCCGTGTGTGGTACGGGCATGGAGGTTTTAAGGCTGATGTCAATACTGGCTCACTGAGGTGTAGGCCTACACAGTACATGGGGTGATGCAGAGGGTTTTTTGGGGGTGCGGTTGGTAGAGGCAGACAGGCCTGAGGTGCGATAGCACGTATAGAGCGATAGCTCCTAATTTTGCTTGGCTGGATTTTGCTAAGTGTTTTGCTTAAAGGAAACATGCTTCTCAAACTGGCCGGATTGCATTCTATTTCATAAATAAATTCATTTATATGTATTAAATGTGAATTAAAAGCCAAACTGGTTCAAGTGAAGATTTAGTGTGATTATTTGCCGCCCAAAAATTGCCCCCCCCCCCCCCTTTTTTGAATTTTTTGAGACTCAAATTGAGGGCGCTGTTCGTGACGTAGACTGAGGCGCCGAAATTCATGGATCGACTCTATATTCTGGACCCGTAAATGACGCATGTACATCGTATAAACACTAGGTCTACACGTGCAATTTCGTAAGTTGCAACAACTATTTAAAAAAATCGAACTTACCCTGATTTATTCTCTTTCAGCGAAGGCTCCTCGGGGAATGGGCCGTTTAACTACTTTCGCCTGTACCTTACTCACATCTGGGAACTTTTTTAAGATGGCAGTGGACTTGAGCATATTTTAAAAGGTCATCCTATGATTTGAAAATACCAGTATCGAAACACGACGGCTCAAAGTGTTCGCTACATAACGCTGAAAAGCTGCTGGGGCCGGACCACTTCGCTCTTGTCACCTTCACTTTCGCCGTCCAAATCCTTTCAGTTGGAAATAATTGAAGGCTTACTCCATCCTTCGTTGTTTTGCTGCACCCACAGCAGCCACACACCTTGTCGGCATGGCCGAAAACACTATATTTTGCTTATGTTTTGGACGAAGAATTTTCGCTGTTCTGCACACGCACGTACATGTACACTCAATGCATACGCGTGATGAATGGGGCCGGCTCGCGCAGCAGAATCTTTAATGTGCCTCGATCTACGTCACACACTTATGTTAATGAGGGTCCCACTCAGGGGGCGGAGTAGCTTGGACAAACATTTTCAATTTTTTTCCTCATATTTAATCGGGGAAATAATTGTCTCTGGACACAAAATATCATTGTCAAGATAATACTTTATTGTTTTAAGGGGGAATAATGCAATATATATCCTAAATCATGTTTCCTTTAATTCTGGAGTTGGAGAATTAATTTGGCGATAGCCTCAATTTTAGCGGTAGCTGAGGAGAGATTGGCTGGAATTTTGCCTGCGAGTTTTGTTCGTTTTAAACATCTGCAGTGCCAGTGAAATTGCCCTCCGACGGTGTTCCAGACCATAGGAGCCAGTATAGACTGTAATTTTTTTTTAAATTTGTCTTAGTTTTATTTAATTACTTCATTTCAGCTACATGTATTATTGAATCTGCCAATGTTGTTGTATTCTAGCTTGTGCATATTTGAATGACATCAGCATTGCAAATCATTTTTGGGACACGCCCCTTTGGGCGGGTAGCTGCGTTTTATGATAATGTTGATTTATTTTGCACGGGTAAGCTCAGCCCAAAAATTCTAGGATAGGTTCTTATGACTGTATTTAATATTTCAGGGCTCCTTTCCACGCCCGATACGTATATTTGGGATTTGCCTATCGGCTGGGCATCACCTTTCCATGGCATCGCCTCACCACTTGGTCTGGACGACGGCCGTGTACTGCCCCTTGCTCGCACGGACGGTCACTAGCGTCATCCACCACCGTTTCACAGTGCATGGATGCGTCGCTAATTGAAGACTCACCGGAAAGCGGACTGTTCGCCTAAGTGAGCTATGGGGTAACATTTTCAAGACCTAATTTTACGTAAAACCGGAGAGTTTTGTTATAAAAATATTTATATAATCTGTCCATTCTTAAAACGAAATAGGCCTAGTGTAGGTGTAGGTGCCATGTTCAACATAGGTTTAAAATGACTGGCTAATTTCAAGGTTTTTTTATCTAGTCTTGTTGATTGTTATAGGGCATTTTGTATAATTTGTAAATAAATATTTGATAACTGTACATTTTGTTTCCCTTTATGATTATGTATGAGCGTCGTTAATTACTAGACCGGGGACACATTGCGTGTGAGAGGGTAGGGGGACCCGGGTTTGTGACACTCTGGTAGCTCGATTATAGCTATAAGTGGTGTTCTGTTTGTGGGCTAATAGTACTCGGAATGAATTCTTTACCAAACGCTGCCACCACGCCAGTTGAAACAAAACAATTCAACACCAGAAGAATAACATAAAGCTGTGCACTCTTTATTGGGCGAAAAACAGAAACACAACACTGCGTATAATGCGAAGCCAACACAAGAGGGCGTAGCGAAGCTAACACAAGAGGGCGTAGCGAAGCTTACACAAGAGGGCGTAGCGAAGCTAACATTAGGAGCAAGTTCGATCAAGGATCAATGGCAACCTCGTTACCATGGGCACGATCTTGCGGCGCCATGTTTTCCCACCATGCCTTGCTCAAGGAACCCACACGCGCCCATGGAGTCGAGGATGGGACCAATGGTTATTAACTTGTGGTTGGTTTGTGACGTACGTAGCGCATGAGCACTGAAGTTGAAGTGCGAACGACTATAGTCGAACTATTGTCATGTCAACGCGACCATGAGAACATGGCGGTGGCTAGTTTGTTTACGTTTTTGGACGAGTTCATAGATGAAAGCGAGACGGACGATATTTGCTCAGTATAGGCCAATCAACAATGTCACAAGTGGTAACGTGTGCATTATTTCAACATGTTTAAAGAAAGACAAAGTAACAAAAAACGATCGTTCACTGCTGCTGAATATTTACGTTTTTCTGCCATTTTTCTAATAACTGGTCCTCTCTGCACTGTGCTATTAAAACGGCTATTGGTAACCAGCGATGCAACCAACCTCGGTAGGCTGGTCGCGAATCGTCGACTAGACTAGTCCAACCATCGTCGACTAGCGTGCGTTCGATCAGAGTTAGTCGAACTATGGTTAACTATAGTCCTTGATCGAACTTGCTCAATGCTGCGTTTCAATCACGTCGTGTTTCTCGTGTTCACGAGTTCACTAGTCGTGTTATATAACGTTCTTATCGCCTGGTAACTCGTATTCACCAGTGGTGAACTGAAGGCGGAATTTTTTTCTCGAGTTCACGACTCGACAAAAATGGCGGGCCAATGTTCAAATCTGGCTTCGGCTTGGGCTTCGGCTTCGCTGTTTTAGTTCGGCAGAGATCATGCTCTAGTCTGGTTCCCAGACCAAAATATTCTGACTATTTCTGACTTTGGTCGTTGCGCTTCCGCGATGGCATGGATGTGCAATGTGCATGTGCGCGTGCGTGTTGGTGAGTAGCATTAGAATGCAACCTACTCGTGAACTAGGAGTAATTCACGGTGAACACGAGAAACACGAACGCAGCATAAGAGTGCGTATATCTATCTATACTATAAAGACCCTACTGCGCCATCTTGGAATTAGAACCGCGCCATCTTGGAATTAGAACCGTGCCATCTTGGAAAAGTGCGTCACGTTTGGTCGGGTGACTCGGCGTAGTATCGCCGGTGACCGGGGGGCGAGGAGGGTACCGGAGTACTGTTCGGATGCTGGATCACGT
The DNA here is from genome assembly GCA_037893225.1 of Hippasteria phrygiana. Classification (NCBI taxonomy): domain Eukaryota; kingdom Metazoa; phylum Echinodermata; class Asteroidea; order Valvatida; family Goniasteridae; genus Hippasteria; species Hippasteria phrygiana. The sequence goes on along the minus strand of JAZGUH010000774.1, from coordinate 206,575 downwards.
GATGATGTCTCCCGAACGGCCGTGCTGCGATAATGTCTGATTGGCTGTTTCCAACAGACCTCCCGGTTAGTCCGTGATGCGAGAAACCTCCCGAACTGCCGTGTCCCGGCGTGTCCGATTGGCCGTTTCCAACGAGCCTCCCCATTGGTCGGCCTGACCCGCGGAATCCTAGGTGGTGCCGCGATATGATTCCCCCTTGCCGAAACGGGGTTTGCTCGAAACGGGGTACCAGTTACAGTCACGATGTCCGGAACTGGCGCCTGCGTTTAATATGGCCGTTTTGGGGGGCTAGCCAATTTTCATGCCAGGCTGTTTTCACGGCAAGACGCTTTCGCCTATATTGTCAATACGGTGGCCGATAAACAACGTAATTGGAAAATATAGATGTAAATCTTCAAAATCAGTCGTCTCTCTCTCATTCAAATAGCTTACTGGCGAAATGCTGGTACTTTCTGCCGATGATTTCCAATTATATTTGTTAAAAAAGCAAAACAATTATTATATAAAATAGTTAAGTAGACCCCAAAACTTTAGGCCTATGCATATAGGGCGAACGGGCGCTGTTCATCAGGCCAAAACAAATTGTTTCCCTCGGACAGGACAAATTGGAAAAATGGGTCGGTCGGTCGGTCGGTCGGGTATTTTTTCCGCATTCACGCTCACCCGGGCGTGTTTAGGCTAGGCCTACACATTGAACAAACCCCAAGGTTTAACACTTTTTGAGACATAGAGGCTGAGTTATGTTTTTATTGATATGGTAAAAAATGGTCCTATGACCAGAATACCGCGTGCATGACTACTTGCAATGGACGAATTACTTTTCCCAACGATTTTGTACTTTTTGTAAATGTTTGGGAATTTCAAAAATAATATCCCCTACAGTATGAAAATAAATCTTGGCGGCTGCTAGCAACATTTGTGCGTAAAGCGCGCAGCGGCCAATGTGCAGTCCAGATTTTTATACATGGAGATCAGTGGGCTCAACTCATTCAAATTAAAGAAGGATTTTCTGTTAAAAAGCTGAAATCAGTCCAAAAAAAGCAAAAAGTTCACATTTGTCTCAATTCAATTGAAAGACCGACCCCTGACCTCCAACCTAAAGACGACCCGAATTAAACGGTGCAGAAACAGTACGGTAGCCTAAGTCAAATTAAGGACGGATTTTCGCCTTCAGTTAAAAAGAGCTGAAACAAAAAGCTTAACATCGGTCTAAGAGTGGCGGCCGGAATGCCGTTTCACGAAGTTTTGTACCATTCTAAATATCCGATTTCGTCTTTGTTTTATTAAACAAATTGAAAGATCAACCTTAGACCTCCAACCTAACTGGTGCTTAATATAACGGTGCAGAAACAGTCAGCCCAATTCAAATTTAAGACGGATTTTCGGGTAAAAAAATAGAAACCTGTCATAAAAAGGCAGAATTCCATTCCCTCAAATGTTGTACCATAAGACAATTAGACTGTAGGGCATGGGCCTGAAATCCTTTCAGAAAGCGATTTCTGTTCTCCATCGTTTGGGGGGGGGGGACACACAATATGGCTCAAATGGTAGATACCATGTGTATAATCAAGGATTCACTTGATCCCACGCTCAAAAATTGCACATTAATGTGTAATTCCCGAAAAAAATCTTCACATTTTTCACTTTAAAGAAAAACATAAGAAAAACAGCGCCCTCGCTTGACCAAACATATATTTAAAAAATATATCAAGCTCAGTATATTGTGCCTCAAATATTATGATACGATGGGAATTTCTTTTTCATGTTCAAGGAAATGATTAATTTGTTTTATATAGTAAACACAGCTATGTCAATGGTTATTTTCAAAGATTTTATAGGTTATTCTATTATTTTCACCAGATTAATTGTCGTCAAATTTGGTTCGACTTTTAGAAAATAATTTGTTGAGGCATTATAATCCCCACATTGTTTTTCGACGATAAAGCTGGAGTACACAAACTACATGTACGTGGGGTTTGAAAAGGTGTAATATGTGGTTTTGCTTCATATTTTTAGGTCATTTTTAAGGTCACTCAGGTTAATGTAAAATGAAATATTGTTGGCTTAACGCATGTAGAAACTATTTTTATGCATTTAACTAAAAAAGAGAACGCATGGGGGGGGGGGGGGGGGGGGGGGGGTCCTCAACATTTGCCAATCAGTAGATATAGAAATTTCAAAACATGTGTATTTGCATGTATTTCCTTGTACATGTATAATCCATACTTTCAGTAAAATTCACTATGAACAAAATTAATTCAAACATGCCACTGGATTGACAATTCTATAGAATTACCAAGGTTATGGGCTTCCAAAAGAGTTATTGCATGTGAAGATAAATCAATAGGATCACTTATAGACTTTATGGCAAATGTCATGTCTAAAAGTTTGATCCACGCAATTCTCTAAATGCGAACATTTTTAGTATAAAAAAAATGGAGGGTTGCAAAAATTCAGAATTTTTTTTTGTAATTTTATCTTTTAAAGAAAATGTGCTTATTGAAAAAAATGCTATTTTTTCAAAAAGCATGGATAATATTTATTTGCAATTTATGAAGGACATTTTTATAAGGTCTAAAGAAATCAACACAACCCTCAAAAAGGTGAACGACATAATATTACCTCAGTTGTATTACTTGTCATGTTTCAACCGGACACAAAAGAATAATTACATTGTATAAACAATATCATGTACATGCAGTTTTTTTTGGTTTACATGTAGTCTTTGTAAGAAGCATTCCTTTGAAATTTCGGAAATCAAATTGAAAACATTTCCAATCTGATGAAAAAACAGAGCCCTGTGTGTTCTAATATTCTGTTTTTTCAATTTCAAATAAGGGTTTGCCCTTCCCGACCTAGTATTACATGTACATGCATTACAATTAGCATTGCATGCTCAGTGCTTCCCAGTCTATGTGAGGTATACAAAAATCACATACTGTTTGGGTGGAATTCGAACCCACAACCTTCTACTCTCTTGTGCAGATGGGATCACTGGCAAATTTGATCTCTAGGCAACATGTATATCGCATGCAGTTAGCTGGAAGGGTTAACCCTTATATTTGAGTTAACATTGCAATGACGCAAATCACAGCAATTTCTCATCCTGTGCAAATACCTTAATTTTCTGTTCATTCCAATAACATATTCTCTTCATGTCTATCCATTATTTATAGCTGATTTATAATTATATAAAGCCACAGTTAGCAACTTGTTCTCGACATAGTTTGTTACATTGTGGAATGCGGATTGCTATCCTGGACTGGACTATTGACAGGATCAATGTTTTATTATCCACCAAAAAAAATGCGTACCTCAACGTTTGTTTCTTGTTAACAGTTTAAAAAGTATTTTGTAAGGCGGATTTGATTGAAAAATTCTACCAACACATCCGAATTGTAACATTACATTATTTGAAGATTGTTCTTTCAAAGTGCCTATTTTTCTTCTATTTTTAAGCTTAAAATTGTTATCTAAACAATTTACAACCAAATCTTTCAGGCAATACACATCTGCCATTACACCTCAAAAATGTAACTTGAAAAGATGGTAATCGAGCTACATGTACCGTAATCTTGAAAATATTGAAAAGCCAGAGTTTCCAACTTGTTCTCAACAAAGTTTGTTACATTGTGGATTGCTATCCTGGATTGGACTATTAGCAGAATTAAAGTTTTCCCCACTGAAAAATGTGTACCTCAATGTTTGTTTCTTGTGTACAGTTTAAGGAGTATTTCTTAGGCGTATTTCTTAGGCATCGCGAGTCTGGAACCAGGTAGTATACCGTCACTGCCATCATGATCTGCTACGAAACACCTCGTTATGTCAGCCGATTTCCCACCCAAATCCTTCCAAATTTGTACTCTTTCTAAAAACTTTGTCCACGATGTCTCAGTTATTGGTTTGATGTCTTCAGAAACTTCAGATAAATGTGCATAGCATTTAAATTTGGTGGACTCTGTTTCATTTTCGTTACGAGTATCGGCCATATTAACTTAAGACGATTGTTTTGACGTTGCCACTGGTTTCGAAGTCCCATGGGTAGTAATAAAACAGCTATGTTCATTGTTTTGACGTTGCCAATGGTTTCGACGTCCAATGGGTGGTAATAATAGCTATGTTCATTGTTTTGACGTTGCCACTGGTTTCGACGTCACACATGTGGTAATAGCAACCATGTTCATCAGCTACAAAATCTGTTTGTTCAGCAGGCTAAGTGTCTGAAGCGCTCTCTTGTCCGTGCACCGGCGTTGATATCTGTAAAACAAAGGAAATACACACAACACATTAAAACTGAAATGTTTGTTAAATGTATATTTCAGCCCAAAAATATCAGCCACCAGGTCAACCGTTCTTATTATCTGAAGGGTAAATTATTAGAAGTGCAAACCCTTATTTAAATAAACATAACACCGATGCAAGACAATATAATAACATTAGTGTGTAAATTCTTTTCAACATTCTATTCCCAACAAAGCTGATTTTCAACAAAGCTGTTTTGTTCAGCCCCCCCCCCCCCCCCCCACAAGGATCTGTTTGCAGTATACATGTACATGTATAGTAACAGCCTGAAAAAAAACACCCAGACAGGTTGGGGAATAAATTCAGGTTTTTTTCGGAACTTCATGCATTTGCCAGTTCAAAAATTGGCCAGGGGTTTCCGTATGGGTGGTGAACCCAATAAAACAGTTTGCATGAATATTATGATAATTAAGATATAAATTATCTTATTCATAACAAAATGTGTATAATTAGTGCAACCAAAATGAATGCCTGCAGTCAAGCTTCATATTTAAAAAAATAAAATAAAATTGTATTGCAAAAAGCGCTTGTTGTAGCGCCTAGCTGGATCAACAGTTTTAACTGAAAATTGAATTTCACAGAAAGTGAAACTTTAAATACTAAATACTCCCGTTCATAAATTGCAAGTTTATCTACCCGTTACAAAGTTAGAAGAGAAATTTATTTCAGCGTGATTTTCCGATTTTATTTTGAAGTGCACAATGAACCCTTTGAAAATGCCCCCCAAAATATTATAAGAAAACAATTTTCTGACAAACTTGCAGCTGGGTAATGCTAATCATGGGTAGCCTATCCTGCCTATGTAACATTGTAAGTAGAGACTAACGTTAGAGATAATACTTATAGGCCTAACATAAGCATGCTAAGTGTTTATCAGAATTTATCAACTTTAAAGAAATTCTTCAATGTTAAATTGGAATTTTCCGAGATGTATTCAAGTGCGCCACGTTAGCATAGTCGACATGATTGATGGTTTTAGGCGACTCGGCAGATTTTGTGCCCAATTTCCGGACACCGCCGTTTTTTTATTTCGGAATAAATTTTATGACACCGAAGTTGTTCACAGAGGTTAAATAGCAAGCAATATAAGGTAAAAGTACCAGTATTTCACTGAATTAATTTGATGTTTTTGTCAACAAAGAAGTTTGGCAACACTGCATGAGTAAAGTTAGGGTATAATGCAAGGGCCTAACGCTAACGAATAGGCCTACTAGTCTGTGCGCCACGTTCACGACGTTAGGGAAAACCACCAACATGACTAAATGGGGCTAGTACTCGTTTGAAAATAAAAAATAAATAAACTCTATGCTTACCCGCAGCTGACAAGGTTTAGGTTTGCTTCTTGTTTCTGCTTTCCAATTAAGGAGAGCCCGTTTCTGTTTGTAGAATCGTTGGAATTTACTGAGCATTTGCGATGAAAACCGTCATGGCGGTCGTTTTGTTTACGTACGTTGCCACTGGTTTTGACGTCCCGCGTGTGGCCATAACAGCCATTTTCATTGGCTACAAAATCGTTTTCTATTTGCGCATGAAATTTAGTATCCAATGAACGCCAAGCCAAAAGTGACAAAGATCGCGAGGTACGAGAAACCCGATTTCATTGGACAAACACACGCACGACTGATTCTGTATGATATTATTCCGCACAAAATAGATACTTTTTTATCATCAAAATTACATAACATGCGAAACCTATGAATGCGGGATCAACAAAAATAATAACTATTGTATTGTTAACTTGCTTGAGAGAGTTATATCGTGTCCCCCCTCTGCCGAAGAGAACAAGGCTGAACGATACGAACGGACTCCCCACGGTCTAATTTTTACACCAATCACATGCACTAGTAACAACAATACTAACGCGAAGTGCCTTTGTCGATCCAGGGGTCATGACTTATGCACTTGATTATGTGCGTTGATTGTGTGCGTGTGCTTTTACATTAGCTATGTGTACGTGTACTGTGACATGCCTATGTGATTGTACACGTCCGTGTGTGTACATTTAACTAGAATACTGTGACGTCTATAGCCCGTCAAAATCTTTTCCTCACTGTGATATAATTACAGCTCTGAGTGACACAGCTACTGAGTCATGAACTGAATGATAAAATGGCGTATACTTTGGAACCTCTTCATTCCAACCCAGAGTTGATCAACGACACCATCAAGCTTGTAAAAGAGGAATGGCCTGATTGTTTTGCAGAAAGGTAATGCCAAACGTTTCTGTGATCACTGCTGGTATTAGTCCATGGGCCAGGCAGTGTTGTAGTCAAGGCCACAACCTCCGAGGCCGAGGCCAAGACCGAGGCCACAACCTCCGAGGCCGAGACCGAGGCCGAGGCCACAACGTCCGAGGCCAAGGCCGAGGCCGAGGCCACAACGTCCGAGGCAGAGGCCGAGGCCGAGGCCGGTTACTAAACACGTAATAAACTAGTAATCCACTCAATCAAGGTTAAAGGCAGTGTGTATGATTGGTCATTGTTGCAATTTTCAGAAATGGGCGGATTTGGGGGTTAGTATTTTATAGGAAATATCGTTCCACTGACCTGTTCAAAGTTTTGCGTTGTTGGATGGCGAGAAAAACAGAGAAAAACGGCGCTCGTTTTCAACCGTCGGGCGGATGATAGCCTTTAGTCAACAAGACGCGCGTGGCTACCTGGACACGTGACGCGCCCCGAATGCCAGCATGTCCGGGGCGCACCACTCGTCCGGGTAGCCACGCGCGCCTTGACTTAAGCCTACAGGGCAGTTTTCCAACGATTGAAAACAATATAAATTTTCACTTTTCTTGACAACGACAGCACACCTGTACTTACAGGCTAGTAAGGTATTTCGTAATAATTCAGTAAAAACAAATTAGAGGATTACCAATCGTGTACACTACCTTCACTGTTGGATTTTTTATTCTATTTTCAAGTCACGTCAATGGCAGGTTCCTTAAAGGATATGTTTATTGCATTTCAAGAACATAAGGGTCTCCAGCATCTATTGGGATAGCTTTGCACGGTGTGGCCTCATAATAATCCCTCCTCTGCTGAAAATGCGCTCCACTGGAGCACTGCTGGCTGGAACATAGTCTTGGGCCCAAGACCCTTGTGTTGTTATTTCGGAGCGCCCGCGCGCCAGATTCACTAACGTTGTGTCCTCGAAATCCCGGCTTCGTACGTGCGTTCTGGCCTCACGCATGCGTAGTTTACAAAATGCAGCCGAATCCGCAGCCGGTGTTTGTCAAACGTGCACGATTTTGGATCGCCACAAGGGTCTTGGATAAGTTGGCAGGCAATTCTTAACTTTTTCTTTACTTTTCGATGATTCTCCCTCGCTTTTCCGAGGGATCCAAACAGTGACCGAGTTTGGGCCTTAACATAAATTATTCATTACATGCAAATACATAGGACATGACGAGGCATCATGACCATTGATCTGCAGCTGCGCGCGTCACATGCGCGTGCACGCATGTCCGACATAAACCACGAATGTGATTGGTCAGAAAACCATCAGGCGACCTCACTGGATCGGTCTATTGCATAACCGTCCATCATTATCACAGTCCACAGTCTGGTCGCGCCCCCGAAATGCCAACTTATCCAAGACTTTACTACAGATCCAAAATCTTATCGCGCTGTCGGCCTATTGCAACTACACTGTACCTGATCGCGCTGCCTGTGCATTGCAACTGCGAAAGTACAAAAGTACAATAGTAACGTCTTTGAACCAAGACTAGCTGGAACAGAGAGGACAGTCTTTGCAAGGGCATGCAGTTATGGGTACATAGACTAGTAGACATGTGACAGGCTTCGCGTTGCGCGAGCACGCGTGAATAACAGGTTGGTTCCCTCAACTTCACTATACCGGCCATTATGATTATCGCTTTAACGTTCACTCGTTCAGGGCCGAGTGGTGGACCAGGAACCAGTCTATAGCGGGAGTAGACAGATTATCTAACAAAAATATTAGATGCTACCTGAGTACGTGTAACACAATAGTGGCAGTTCATGGGGCGAGTGAAGTGCTGGACCAGGAACTACACGTAGTCTATTACCGGGAGTAGACTGGTTCTACAAGAAGATAATACATATAATGTACGTACGTAGTACGTGCAATCGGGGAGCTATCTATAGCTCCATGGTGCAATAATGCAAATACCAGTTCATTAATTCGTGCGTATCTGCTTGAAACTTTATTTCGTTTCACGGAACTCACTGTGGCAGCTTCTCGAAAGTTTCATGACGGTAAACAATTTAAATTAATTGAAACAGAAAACACATCTGAATTGGTGGGAAAATTGGTCAAAGTGGGCGGCCTCGAGCCGGCCTCGACCAGATCTTCGAGTCCGGAAGGCTCCGAGGCCGAGGCCGAGGCCGAGGCCTTGCACTCCGAGGCCAAGGCCGAGACCGAGGCCATAAAAATCGGCCTCGAGGCCGGCCTCGAGGCCGAGGCCGGTCTCGAGACCTCCAACACTGGCCAGAGGCCAAAATTTCACTTATTGGTACCACCTGAGGTGGCAAAATCTAATAACATTTTTTGAAAGGTCTATGTCTAAGGATGATAAATTGATGTGATAGCAATCCCAGGGTGGTAGCTTAGTGGTAGTAAATGCCCACTTTTTAAGCCCAGTCAGAATGAGCTTACTACATAAATCCTTAGCAATTAGGTTAGGATACAGTTGATTAATTCGCAATTACACCATTATGCTTTGTTGTATAGTTCAGCGGAAAGCACTGAAATAGTGCATATTTATAAGTTGTCAAGCCAGAGTACTGTAACATACCAACATAACCCCCCCCCCCCCCCACCCCCCCCCCCCCGAAACAAAATTTATTGCAACAATCAACATGCACTACTGGAATAAGTTCTATTGTTCACCAACTGCCTGTCTTTATTTTATTGTCATACATCACGTGCAATAACAGCGTAATTAATATTAGCCCAACCCATATGCTAAGGGATGTACATACATATAGAATGCTATTATAATGTAACTTAATGGCAAAACACAAAACTAAGAAAAAAAGAGACTAAGCTAATCATTTGGAGATGCTATCACATGCTTTTGTACTTAGGTCGATCCTACAAAGCATTTGGCACTCGTAATGTTTTGCCACCTTAGGTGGTACCGATATCTGGTCTGGCCCATGGACTATAATGTTTGTGGGAATCCCTAAGATGGAAATTGTCCATAGATTTCAGTAATGAAGTTCCATTATTTCACGACCAAAATTCACATTCTTATGCATGCACATCATGTGATCATGCAGTTTTAAAGCATTTCAAACTAATTGTCGCGATTATCGTAACACCGGGGTCGAGGAATTAAAGGGTTTGGACCTTAAAAGAATTAGGCTGGGAATTTTAAAAGTTTTCTGACGTTAGGGCCATTCAAAATGTTCAATGTTATAAAATTTCGTTTTTTTTCTTCGAATTGTTTTTTTTACCACCCACCAACCCACCCCAATTTTCGATCTTAAATATTGATTTGCCATTCAATTAAACAAATAATAAAATGCCCCGTTTCATGACAGCGTGATGCAGCTGTGGATCTCCCCCACTTTAACACATGCCCTGATGACTTCTAGTGTTTCATAATCAGCTTCTGACCTAGCGCTGGCGATACTGATGTTTTTCGTAGTCGATATTTTTTCCCGCTATATCGCCGATATGGCGATGAAATAGTCTACAAATTACGGCATGATAAAAATGTTGTGAAAGCTTAGCGATCTTAAAATCTTAGCGATCTTAACATGTACAAACGTATAAACAACATTCAAAAACTCAACACCGCCAAAGCGCTCTCGCAATATCGCCACTCAGATCGTCCACCCATATATGGAGGAATGGTCCACCATACCCACGTGGCGGCCAGTGTTGCAGCCAACTTTTTTATCAAGTCATTTGTTTCAAGTCAAGTCACCAATTTTTTCAACAACTTCCAAAATTCTTGAAGTTAATGCCGCACAATACCTCTTTTGAAGTTGACATTCGTGTAAAAATCACGCAAGGACACGTATCGTTTTCCCAAGGGCTTTGCAACGCGCAAGCAACGTGTATGGTATTAGCACGGTTCCCGTCTCTGCTGCGGTATTTAATTAATAGCAGTAGAGACGGGAACCAGTCTACAGTGCGTATTCGATTCGGTATATTTTAATGCATGACTTACAGAAAATTTAAATAGGTCTAGTATAGAATTTTACTCTCTCGATCTCTCGATCTCGATATTTCAAATACTCTACAAAAATGTATTGTGATTATACAAACGTTACTTCATCATTTTGAATGTTTGAAGGACATTACATACCCGTCCATATGTCCGCAGGCCTATTATGTCCGCCCCATTATGTCCGCAGGCCCAATATGTCCGCCCCAATATGTCCGCAGGCCCATTGTGTCCGCAGGCCCATTATGTCCGTCCCATTGTGTCCGCAGGCCCATTATGTCCGCCATATTGTGTCCGCTTGCCCATTATGTCCGCCTCATTGTGTCCGCAGGCCCATTATGTCCGCCCCATTTTGTCCGTAGGCCCATTATGTCCGCCTCATTGTGTCCGCAGGCCCATTATGTCCGCAGGCCCATTGTGTCCGCAGGCCCATTATGTCCGCCCCATTGTGTCCGCAGGCCCATTATGCCTGCACCCTTAACTCTGGAGTATTAGTCCTAACTGATGGTATTTCGATATGGTTGAGGGGGTGCAAGTCTGTCGCGAATCCTTCATTTTCATGCACAAGTTAGTAAGTATAATCATAAAAATGGTAGATATTTTATGTTTCATTTTTTAGTTTAAGATTATATCGTCCGTGCTCTTTGAAAATTTTTCACTCTTAGATGCTTTCATTTTTAACTTTTAAATATAACGGACATTGAACGGAAAGAAAAGTTTAGTTATCAAATATTGGCTTCCCCACATTTTATAACTGTTTTCATTCAAATTCCCTAACGGTTAACTTCAATTTCGTTTCGAAAATTCCTGACTTTGCAAATCCTATGTTCAATTTCGTCTTCGGTCTCGATCGCTGATGTTCGCACTTTGACCAAACAATTTCATACATTTGTCATACATTTGTTCTTGAAAGACAATTCAATTTCGTCGTCCGCAGTTACCGGGATATGCAAGGTCATGAATTTTTGAGACAAAATTTAAGTTAACCGTTTAGGAATTTGAACGAAAACAGTTTTTAAATGTGCGGAAAACCCTATATTTACTGTAAAATATTGTCGAATTATGTCCGGCCTGACAATATTGTTACCAAGGGTGGATCCGCTATATGCGTTAGAGGCGAGAAGGCAACCAATACAAAACTGTATTTGTATTCAGAGGGTTGCAGATGCTCAAAATATAAGTTTTCAATATTGAAATAAAATATATAATTTCGAAATCCGTTGCAAGAAAAAATATTGAAAAAAGGAAGATTTTCTTTAATCTTCTCAAATCGTCTGCAAAAACTTCATTTGTAATTGGCTTGGTAGTCCTAGATGCATTCATTAGGGCAAGGATTATCACAAACTTGGAGGGCGGTCTTAATGTACATATGCAGCTGTAAACATGGTCATGCAGCCTACGATAAAAAGGATTTATCACATTAGTTTATGTTTTGCACATTGTGTCGCAAAATAAGCCTATGGTTTTCATGGTACATGTACATGCAAGACAAATCTATGTGAGGGGGTGATTCAGTGGGCCATGCCCCCGGCCAAAAGTGTGGGGTGGATATTTACCCAGGGATTTACGTCCATAAGGACGACCATGGTAAGACTAGAGCCAACAACACCAAACAGTCAAGTTTCTGACAAGAAATAAACGAATTTCTCTTTTATCCTTCCTCCAAAATTCAGTCTTCAATTTCTCTCGGATTGTTTATTTATTGCATATGAAAAATGAGAGAAGAAATATGTTGAATATGTTCAGTGTCATTGCAAAATCGACCAACATTGTACAAATAAGTTTGTTCGGTACCGAGAAAAAAACAAAGAGAAAAGGGACTTTTAGTCTGAAAGTGCACCAAATTGCAGTAATCAGATACGCAAAGGCCCTAGACGTCTTGGATATGGACATTAACATAACGCAAAATGTTCGAATAAAACTGTGCTTTGTTGATAAATTTTCAGAGGTTTTGACGTTTTTATGGAACAAGATGTTAAGAATGGGAATAAAGATGTGCTGGGGCGTGTATAAACATGTAGTCTATAACCGGTGAGGCGTCGCCGATAATGGCCCGAGCCGACCAGGCTCCTCACCGGTTATAAATCAGGAGTTTTCAGATGCTTCGGGATCCATCCATTCTTTCACCATGGGATTTGCTTGAGCCTCTTCCTGTACCAGGTCTGTCACACGTCTGTTTACACACTCTAAAAAACACATTAGTCAGATTTGACTAGAAACCAGTTGAATTTGACTAGATACTCGGGGTCAGATGGGTGCAACTGAAAATCAGTCAATCTGAGTAGATTTTTCCAGTCAGTATTATTGACTAGAAAAACAATTGTCATATAGAAAACTAGAATTTGAGTTAAAAGGAAACACTTTCCTTTCGGTTCGTAAGCAATTATGCATTGCCTAGGCAGGTTATATAAAGCGTTGTATTTTACGTTTTGTTCATTCGGCTCCCTGTCACACACACACGGCATACACGCTGAGTTTACAGCAACGTCTGCCTGCGCACTTCACTGCGTTTTGCATACCTCGCCGCATTCATACACCATGGCTGTAGGAGGTACGCCTCAGGTCGACATGGGCGGGCTTATGACTTACCTTGATAGAAAATTCGAAAGCCTCAAGGAACAGAATGCGAGGTAAGCGAAAAAGGCCACGCTTCAGCTCCATGACATAAAGAGCAAAGGGAATTTGGCCCAGTACAAATTCTGCGCTAACGTTGCTGCGGGTGTCACAGATGTGAAGTCGGCGGTCTTGGATGAAAATCGCGACGACGCATTGGAGAAGCTGGACAAGCTGAACGCCGTCGTCGACAATCGCATCAAGCTGATAAAGCTGGCCGATAAATCACCATCTGGTATTGGGAGACCGTCAACCACTATATCGCCACCTTGCTTCGGATTCTGAAGACGAGAAGAGGATGCGCAAAGCAGAGAAGGACGCCGCACGTACGTTGAAAGAGCGTAAGCAAAAGCGACTCAAGACTACCAAGGTCCAGCTCAAATCTTGCCCCCTGGAGGCCCTTTCGTAACACCGCCCCTGCCCAAGCATCCGGTACAGGGGTGTCTGGACGAGGCCAACAAAGAGCATACTGCTTCCGCTGTGGGCAACAAAGACATTGGGCAAAAGCTTGCGCTACCGGTCCCGGAAGGTCTACCCAACCCTCAACTTAACCGAGTACATAACACTGGTGAAGAAAATATAAGTAATTCTGTTGTTCTAAACGATGTGTTCACAGATTTAGGATATGGAGAAATTCTTGATTTTAATGTTAATGTTTCAATTAAATTATTACCATTGTGTGGTAGTCTCCTTAAAGCTCTACCTTTTTGGAAGAAAATAGGGTCAAACAATTTTATTTTGCAGACCATTGAGCTGGGTTACAAGTTGCCATTCTTACCGATGCCTAATTCTTGTTTTTTCCCCAATAATCGTTCAGCAAAAGATAATTTGGTTTTTGTTGAGTCTGCCATAGCTGAATTACTGGCTAATAATTTAATTGAAGGGGTTTTTTCTCCCCCAACTGTCGTTAACCCTTTGAGCGTGTCCACCAATCGTTCTGGCAAATGCAGATTAATTTTGGATCTCCGAGAAGTTAACAAGCACTTGGACTTTTTGCCAGTTAAGTACGAAGACCTAAAAATCCTAAAGCAATACTTAAAGTCAAGTTCCTACATGTTCTCATTCGACTTAAAATCGGGTTATCACCACGTTGAGATTTGTAGTTCGCATTGCCAGTATCTTGGTTTTTCATGGCAACTTGGCAATTTCAAAACGGATAGATATTTAGTTTTTAAGGTTCTACCGTTCGGCCTGTCTACAGCTTGTCATATTTTTACAAAATTGTTAAGGCCTTTGGTAAAGCGGTAGCGACAACTAGGTATTGCCATTGTATTGTATTTAGATGACGGTATAGCGGCTAATACAAATGAACAGCGGCTTATAGAGCAGGCTATATAGTTTCTGCCGACTTGCGTAGCGCTGGTTTTATCGCGAACGAGGCAAAGTCCAACTGGTCCCCCACTCAAAGTCTCACGTGGTTTGGCTTTGTTATAGATACAAAGCGGTTTATCATTTCAGTTCCCTTATCAAAGATAACTGCGAAATTGGTTTTCTCTTGAACCCTTCTCACTTAACGAAGGTTGAGATACGAGTTGTGCGATAAGGTTCTTTTCAGAACCCATACCTCTCGTTAGTTGAGATAAACACATGGTGTTACCGCAAACCGAAACGATATCGATATTCCACCATGCAAAGTCTCAAAACTTATATAAAGATAACTGCTATTGTGGACATGTTAGATTTGCTTATCTAAACGACGCTCTATAACGCTAGTGTTACGGCCAGGCTTGTTGCACAATTGGTCGGTCGTTTAGTCGCATGCAGACCCGGTGTTGGTAACATTGTAGTTCTGATGACTAAATCCTTACAAGCGTTGATAGCGAGTAGACGTACTTGGGATGGCCCACTGCACATTGACAGCGCTGGTTTCTACGAGTTGAAATTTTGGAAAAAACAACTGTTGAAATGTAATGGGGTCTCTTTACTGAGTAATCCCAAATTAACAAGGATTGTGTATAGCGACGCTTCTCAACACGCGTGCGGCGGATATATTGTAAATGCCGATGATCACCCCTGTCATGATTCATTTTCCCAGGTTGAACAGACAAAGAGTTCGGCCTGGAGGGAACTCAATGCTGTTTTTATTAATCTAATATCAAGGGCTGACAACTTAGCCAATACTAACGTTAAATGGTACACTGACAACCAGAATGTTAGAATCTTGTCGACTGGTAGCATAAAGATCGATCTACAACAATTGATTCTATAAATAGTAGTTGTTTGTCTAGAGAAAAATATCAATATTTTTCCCGAATGGATCCTACTGGGCCTCAATGACAAAGCAGACCACATCAGTAGAATCGTAGACTACGATGACTGGGGTGTTTCTCAGTCGGTCTTTACTCTTTTTAACAACAGATGGGGTCCATACGAGTTGGATCCTTTTGCCAATAACCATAATGTTAAGGTATTGCATTTTTTCTCTAAGTATTGGTGCCCGGGTACGTCTGGTGTAGATGCGTTCGCCCATGAACTACACAAATTTAATGCCTGGTTTGTTCCTGCAGTCTGTATGATTGGCAAATTACTCGCATTTATGACTCGATACAGCTGCGCAGGTACGTTAGTTGTACCAAAATGGCAGAGCGCCTACTTCTGGCCATTGATAGCCAATATTATTAACAGTAATGTAACTATTGATTTTGTAGAGTATGTCCGACCAACGGGATTTTTTCAACCGGGGTCACATGATTCC
Source organism: Hippasteria phrygiana (assembly GCA_037893225.1). Lineage (NCBI taxonomy): Eukaryota > Metazoa > Echinodermata > Asteroidea > Valvatida > Goniasteridae > Hippasteria > Hippasteria phrygiana. Next base: position 190,811 of record JAZGUH010000774.1, on the reverse strand, counting down.
TCGGTTTTCTGCAACTCTCCTTTTGTTTCTAACGTTCTCGTATTGAACTTGAAATTTTAATTTAATTGATTTATTCTTTACAGGGCTATTATTTTTTCAGATATCGAGAAAGTAGATGGTCTCTGGTTGGCTGGGGAAGCCTTATCTGATCCATCTCTGAAGGCGCTGTTCAACCAATTGAAGCACACCTTAACAACGTCCAGAGCAGACGCAACCACGAGAAAGTACAGCTATGCCTGTATGAGATGGAGAAGATGGACAGAATTATATCCAGATGTAAAACCATTCCCAGTTGACTCGTTATATTTTTCTTTGTACTTGATTTCTTTATCACACATAAGTAGTTCACCTGCACCAATTGATGCAGCTTATTATGCCATCCGTTGGATATATGTTTTTTACTCAAATTGCGAGTTGTTTAACCCATGCGATTCTAGGGTGGTAAAATCAATTAGAGATTCTGCTCGCAGGTTACTTTGTAAACCAAAAACTGCGAAAGAGCCTATAACCTTAAATATTCTACTTACATTACATAACAAGTATGGCATGTTTCTCCACCCACCCCCTCATGCATGTGTGTTCCCTACATGTTTGTTTCTTGTACTCTGTCATTCACCTTTGAGAAAGAACTTGCTTAAGTTCGAAACGTCAGACCAGCTAATTTTTTTATTTTTATATTTCATGGCAGAAACAATTGTGTTTTATTGTAATTGAAATATAGCTTGGTTCTCACATCCTTTGTATTTTTAATTGATGTTATTGTTATTGTTATTGTTATTGTTATTTTCATTGTCGTTGTTATTGTTGTTGTTCTTGTTGCCGTTATTTTTATTTATTTTTTTTAAATATGAGATATTAGCACTCGTCCCCACGGTAATGTACGCTATGCATGGACTACATGGTATAAGTACAGTATGTGTACAATGTATGTGCATGTATCCAACCAGAAAATACCACTTTTCCGTGTTACAGCTTTATTCATTTTTAAAATATTGAAATGACTTTAAACAAATAATTTTGAACTAGTTTGTCATGCTCGGGGTTGGGTGGATAGGTGGTGGTAAGTCATTCCTTTTTAACTCTGTAGAAATCATCTTTTATTTCATTTCATTTTCAAAATGAATTAAGCTCTATTGCACGGTACAGAAAAGTGGTTTTCTCTGGTATGACATACACACAGTCGTACTTTCCCGATACTACCAAAGACAATGCTTTGTTTCCAATTGTTAATTTCATATAACCCAACCCCATAGACTAAGCACGTATGTTTACGTCTAAGGACCGATTTTAACAAAAGACCGACTTCCGAGGACAAGAAATGTTCCTTTGTATGTACAGAACATGTACATGTTTGCCCCTGTATGTGAAACTCGTATAGGGGTGGTTATGGGGTAGGTATAACAAAGGGCAACAATGGGGACAATGCTACCCCACGAGGGTGTCTTTAGAAATCGACGTAACCCTCAAAGTTAACGCTATGGCTTTTGAGATTTCAATGGGGACAAAGGGAGGATAAAATAAGGGAAGTAAATTCCAAAATAGAGGTATCCCGTACCTACCCATATGTGAGGATATGTATGCAAGTATGTGTGTGGCGGATCCGGGGGGCGTGGGGGCGCACGCCACCCTTTTTCCTTAACAAAACCCAAAAAGACAAAGAGAGGGAGAGAGACTGAACAAGATAAGAAAAAAGGGGGAGAGATTAAAATGTACCCAGACCCCTCTAGCAAGGGGGCAGGAACGCCTTCGGCGTAGGCGCCACAAATTGCCTTCACCATTAGCTGTTCGGTAGATTTCACGCCCCCCCCCCCCCCCCCCCCCTGTTTGGAAAATCCTGGATCCGCTCCTGCTGCTCATACATGTGTGCTCATACATGACATGTGCTCATACATTGTACGTACATGTGCTATGTCGTCAACATTGTGTACTCCTGAAGGGCCCAATGCCAATATAGGCCAGAACAAGAAAGCAGCTGGTAAATTATCCCAAAGCAACTATAAATAAGAAAAAGGGGGCGGGGTACTAATTTTCAGGGGGTCATATCTCAGAAAAGACTTTGACTGAGTTGGGCCTTAAAATTTTGAGTGTGTTAGTTCACGGCACATGTGGAGGTATTTTCATCAAAACCTGAGTCGGACCCCTGGAAACCTTTCAGTGATTTGGCACGGAATGATCCTGAAGGAATATTAGACATATATTTTATTCTGTTTTTTAAGGGATTTTTTATATGGAACACTTCAGGAAGAAAACACAATAGGGTTATATTTTTGGTGCACAAGTTCTATTGCCAGCCGGGGGGGGGGGGGGGGGCACACAGGCCTCGGCTGTGCCCCCCCCCCCCCACCCCACCGTAATTACGCAACTGAGGGACCTCATATCGGACCAATGAGAAGGATCGTTGGACTGATACTCTCATTAAAAATTATTCAATTTCGAGCAACACTGAAACCAAATAACTACGAAAGGCGGCATTTCCCGATGTGTTGTGCAGATTTGGGGGTATGGCAACACACTTTGCGACAATTTTTGCTCAAATAAAAGCCATTACTTTATTTAAAACATGTACAATTTCTTTAATGATGCAACATTTCGCAATACGGAAATTAATTCAGACTGCACCCATCAACGGTAAAAATAAGCTAAACTGGAATTATAAATATGACTGCAGCGCATGCATGTAAGTAGGTCTTTCGTGGAGGGTACCAGAATATATTAAAGGTTTTATTGATACAAAACTACACATAATGGGCTTGCGGACATAATGGGGCAGACATAATGGGCCTGCGGACACAATGGGGCCGACATAATGGGCCTGCGCACAAAATGGGGCGGACAAAATGGGCCTGCGCACACAATATTGCGGACATAATGGGCCTGCGCACACAATGGGGCGGACACAATGGGGCGGACGTAATGGGCCTGCGGACACAATGGGGCGGATGTAATGGACCTGCGGACATAATGGGGCGGACGTAATGGGCCTGTGGACACAATGGGGCGGTCGTAATGGGCCTGTGGACATAATGGGGCGGACGTAATGGGCCTGCCGGCATAATGGGGCGGACGTAATGGGCCTGCGGACATAATGGGATGGACGTAATGGGCCTGCGGACACAATGGGGCGGACGTAATGGGCCTGCGGACATACATTGTAATGGGGCGGACATAATGGGCCTGCCGACATAATGATGCGATATAATGGGCCTGAAAAAGCGTGCGGACATAATGGGCCATGCGGACATAATGGGCCGTAACAAACGTCTAAGACTACATGTACGCATAGCGCGTACGGGTATAGGGTTGAAAAAACAAACGAATCGAAATGCGGGAGTGGAATTGGCAAGTCAAAAGAGCATTTCTTAAATTTTTCTTTTTCTTTATTGAAAAGTAAATTTCGATTTTCAATAATTTTCCTTGACCCACCCACCCACCCACATTTTCAACAAGGATGCAGGGTACGTAAGGATGAACCATGAGCCAATGTCTATAAGGATGGTGGAAAGTGTCACGTGTAAGTGTAGCAGCTTTTGAGAGAAAAAATCATTTCCTGGCCACGTCAGTTGGGTCAAGATCAATGGAGAACTGGCGTAGTTACCGTACTGTATATTCGTTATAAAAACAAGTGTTTTGTTTTCCAATTACATGTGTACTAATTCTCACCGTGCGTTAATGCGAAAAAGAAGCAAAAATGGGATCTAGGATTTCCCCGTTTTGTTCAGCGTAATTTCTCTCTGCAGAATATGTTCCGCTTGTCGTGCACCTTTTTCTGGAGGCTGGGGATGTCCGTTTTTCTCCACTTTTCCCCCTTTTTGGGGGAGGCTGGGATGATGGGGTTATGTGGGGGGGGGGGGGGGGGGCGGGCTTAAAAAGGACCAAAAGATACCATAATTACAGTTAGGGATGATGTGAGAGACGCTTAGACTAATCCTATCAGGATTAACAAAAATCTGTCCTCTATACCACAGGAATCTGCCTATTATATACATTGTGCAATCGAATCACGTTATCATGAAGAATGCTGTAATACTTACATATAGGCCTTTAGTCTACTTTCATTCTCATTTTTCATCATTCTAAGACTGAGAGAGGTTGAAACGGCCGAGTGTGAGGGTCTCCCCTGCTCATTGGTGCTGACAGAGTCACGAGAGGGCGCTCACAAGGAAGTTCTGGGTCACGTGCGAATAATTGGCATCAGTCCAGAAACTGAAAACCGGGTGTACATCGAGTCAGGTAGAACTCTACTGCATGAGATCTTCAGCCACATTTAAAGGGTTTTGAAGGCTTTTGAATGCTTTCGAAGGGCATAATGTATGGTTAGAACATTCCCTTACCTAGTGTATTATCATTTCTGTCCCCCCGGAAACACTTTCACCAGGCACATAAAATAATATTCGGTCCCAGGAAAGTTAGGAAATAGTGTCCCTCTCCGTCCCAAGCCCTTAAGGATGCTCTTCAACAGTTTAAAAATAATTTTCAGATTGTATGTATTGTTTAACCACCCCCCCCCCCCCCCCCCCATTTTTGGCGTCTGCAACCCTCCGAAAAAAAAACCTTTTATTCATGGTTGCTTAATAAAACCCTGCGGGGCACCAGGCAAAAATCCAAACACTCTCGCACCTGTGTACTGTTCGCGACAATACAGCGGACTTGCATACAGCGTACGTACATATAGAAGCATTTAAAACAAATTGCAGATAATTATTTTCTTACAGTTCCTGGATATATTTTGCCCTGAAAAAAAAGCCCATTATCTCCCCCAAGCAGGCCCGAAACAGCCTAAGAGGTTGCCGACTCAAGATAGTCTCAAGCCCTTGGCAAGCTCTCAAGAGTGTGCGTTGAGGTACCGTACCCGCTAAACTTCCTCTGGAAGGCCCACTCCCTTTGTCCAGTAATGGTGTTCATTGGTCAAAATAATCCACAAAACATACAGTGCACAAAACATATGGAGGTCATCAACCTATGGTGTTTTGTCTAATTATTTACGGGTGGATGAAACATAACTTAGATAGCTATGGGGACTCTATGGCATCAGATCATGCAGGAACTTTTTCTTAAATCAGATTTTGTTTTACCCCACAGGGCGGTAGTTATTTAAATTTGAGCAAAAAGCGACTTTCTAAAACAGTACACCGGTGCCCCGCAGGGATATGTCAATAACTTTTGTATTGTTAAAAAAAACAATATTGATTTTTCGGGTTGAAACTGGAAAAGACCACGGACAGTATTATCTTTGAAAAAACAACCCAGAATTCGAAGATGTCTACCGGGACGTCTATATCTAGCGTCCATCGTATCGGTTTTACGCATGGTGAAACATGGGAATGAGCAGTGTGATGAGAATATCAGATTAAAAAGTTGTTGAGCAACTCCCACACTGCCGATTCTCAGGTTGTCTCTTATTATTGGGGGTGTGATGATCCCTGCCCTTACTTACAGCATTGTGTTTGTGGTGACTTGTCAATATTGTATATTGCTTATGTACGCTGAAAATTGATAAAGGCCAACCTAGTCAATTTCCCATGTGGTTTGGTAGAGAAAATCAAGTTAATGTTATATTCATCTTTAGATTGTCCACGCTCACTGATTTCAACTTATTTTCAGCGGTGAATGTTTTAATTACCAATCAAGCTCTTTATTTGGTTCAAGGAAATCCTCGACTTACACCATGCACACACCTTCACTTTCGTGACATTTCCAGTGGTCATAAAGAAAGCCAGAAGAAAGGAAGGTTTGGGCAGGACGCTCCATGAGATGGTGGAAGGCTACGTGAGGAACATTTTCAAGGCTCGGTACATACACCTCATAGTTCAGACTAGAGACAGCGAGAGGTTTTATCGCCGCATTCAGTATGACTGCAACATGATGCTTGTGCCGCTAATTGCTCCAAATGTAAGAAACCATTGGCAAGGTTTTCCGCGCAGGCCGCACAATTTCGGAAACAAACCTGCCGTCTGCTATCTGTCTGGAAGGACGTTAAAGGGACACAAAACCATTTGGTAGCCTAGTTGGGCAACAAGTGTTCGTCTTGAAACTTAATTCTATGGTTGGAAAGATCATACAAAGTATACAATAATACATATGGCCATTCCCTGAAACTGTACCGTTTGCCTAAAAATCACTAATGGAAATCATGTCGATCGGGGATACCAGTTTGGTACCGAAGTCGGACCGTTGGAAACCAGTGGTGAAGCATGCACGCGTAGTTTTCGTCGACGATATAGATTTTCAGACAAATTGCGCATTTTCAAGGGATGGTCGTATAATCTTTCCAACCATAGGACGGACGATGTTTCCGTCTGGAAGGGAATGTGTTCCTTTAAAGCGTGCATGCACTGAGGCCGAAAGATAGGAAGCAAGCAAGCAAGCAGACAAGATGGCGGCCAGTTTCTTTTTAATGCATGACAAGTCCTGTCTCATATTAAGATTCGGACACTAATTGCTTTAAACTTATTATACTACTACATCATTATGAAAGACCTTGATAGTTAGTAAGTAATCAGTAAAATCAAGGCACCTGGTGTGCTGTCAAGAAAAGTGGAATTTTTATATCAATTTCCAGCGATGCTCGACCGACAGTCGTTGGAAATAGTCTAGCTCCCCGACCTGATAATTCCCAGACGTCTATAAATTGCTCCGTTTTGTCTGAAGTAGGGTCAGGGAACCAGACTACGAGAACAGCATTTTTTGTTTTCCAAGCATCTATGCACACAAATCTTTAAACAGGTCACTGTTACAGTATTTGCTATACAAAATACTAACCCCCATATCCATTCATTTCTGAAAATTACGGCAAAACCAAATGTTGTATATCTTCAAACATCTTGTAAAAACGGTTCAATAACAACACTACTCATATATGACCTATTTGGATGTTGGTTATAGATACAATTTTGGGGTCCACAGCATTTTTTTCTTCCTCTTTTTCCTCACTGCAGATGTTCGATTCTAAAAATGTCGATTGTTTGTATTTTCTATTTAAGTTGATAATGTTGAATATCAATCTAAATCTAAATCTGTGTCCGGATGCGCCATAGCGTAAAGACAAGAACAATCTTTTCTCTATTGTCAATAAACTATTGTCGTTCCCAACATTTTGCAGATGCTTCGAACCTTTCACAAAGCACGCTGGAGAGGAGTCATCATTCCTGACAAGTGGAAACACCTGTACGAAGGAGAAGTCCTTACTGAGGAAGAGGAAGCAACATTTTGGTTTCGTCGATTCGTCAAAGACTTGGACGGATAGGATTGAGGGCAGTATTAATTTAAATCGAAAAGTAAAATCATGTTGTTGACATTTGACCTCATGCTAACTTGAAACCTTCATGCAAACTTGGACCGGAAAATGTTATTCTTAACAAACTTTGGATCTTCTCTTCAATGATTGAAATATGCGGGCTGCAAAAAGACCGATCCATTAAAGCCCCGCCCCTTTCCATAATTGACTGATCACAGTCGGAATAGCCCGACAAATGTCCGTCAAAAGTGATGTGTTACCCGCTATACCGGTCCCTGCATTCGAAGAACGATAATAATGGAGAGACTGAGTACCAATCTAGACTCGACTGACGTCTAAAACTTTTAGGTTATTCGTGCACGGTTGAAAGTATGAAACTCTGAAGACACGCTTGTATAAATTTGTGTGTAGGACCATTATTTGGTACAATTAAGGCCAAACAAACAATAAGAACACTATATATGTGGCAAGGATGATGGGAAATGTCACTTGCAATTGTTGTGATCTCGAAAAGAAAATTAATTTGCTGGTCACGTGGTCCAGTTTACAGTTGATCTTTTTTTAAACAACAGCTCCAGAACTTGGCGGACTAATTTCCAAGTATAAGAAAGCTTTCGAACGCATCTGCATGGAGCCGTTTTCTTCTTATCTCCTTGTTTCCATGGTAACTATTATGCTTCATATCCCTTAAATTGTCCTCATAGGGTCGGTTTGTTATGACCTTTAATCTTAAATTCATATTTGTTTTTACAATTTGCGCCTCGGAGCGTTCAGTGTGCCAGGAAGAAACCGCTACACAACAAAAATAAGTTTCTTTGTCGACTTATGTCACAAATTGCACAAATTGCCCTGAAAAGTATAAACAAATCTACCAAAATGTTTAATACTAATAGTTATTCAATCATTCATTCAATTACTTTTTTATAGTTAATAAATAAAAATACATGTTGGAATACTTTTGATATTCCATTATGGTCAAGCCGCAAGCCTTGTAAGGAGCTTGTGTAGCCGGCCTGGCCGGGTGAAGCGAAGCCTGCCCTCCCGCGTCTTGGGTGATATTAAGGTAGGGATAATGGGACTGTCTCGACGCGTCGCGGGACAAGGACGGTACTCGTAAATGGATGGCCGCGGGGCAAGCCTGGCGCAAACGCATTGTGTGGTACAAGAAGGTCTGGTTCCCAATGCTGTTTTACTACTGGAAATAAGTCTATGTTTCGCCGGTCAGATGTCAGGGGTCAGAGGCCAATTTTTTGTTTTGTCATCACTACTCACTAATTACAACACACATGTTTTTTTGCATAAACAACTATTATAAAAGATAAGGAACATTTCCAAACAGCAAAATTTCATGACATTTGAAGGCAATGTGTCCCTTTAATTACTCTCAAGGCCCTTTTTTGTAGATTAAGAATTCTGTTAACATGATTAGCAGCACAATTTCCCCATGCCAGGATCCCATAGTTCAAATATGGCAAGATCAGTGTACTATAAAGAATAAACAGGACTTCCTGTGGGGAAAAAGGCTTTGAGCTTACTAATAACACCTACATTTCTTGAGATAATAGAACAAATATTATTAATTTGATTTTTCCAAGAGAGAGTAGGATCAATATACAATCCCAAAATGTTTACACAATCAGAATAAAGTATTTTTCTCACCGTTGGTGGCGCCATTTGATTTGATTTGATTTGATTTTATTTTATTCGGTATTACCATATAGACAAATATAAATATAAATGTATATATATGTACAAACAAACAAACAATTACTACAATACATTAAAAACATGGTAATACAAGGGATAGCCCATGAAAGTTTTTCAACTTATTTCCAATGGGGTCCCCTTATTGCACAATAACCACAAAAAGAAAACCTACACTCCAAAAACACACAATGTCAAAACAAGCAAAAGCAAACAATACTTATACAAAAAACGTCCAGCAAAACCAAACCAAAAACATAAAAACTACGCAGAAAAAATAAATAAAAAATACATGGATACTCCATACAAAACTAAAGATTACAAAAAGACCATACAAGACAAAAAACATCATGCAAGACCTAAAAAAAAGAAAAACATAAAAGGAACAAAACCCCAAACTAAAAACAAACATAAAACAAATTAAAACATTACATTATAAAAAATACATATTTAACTAAAAATTAACCCTCCCTTCCCTTTTAAAAAGAATTATCTACTAACAAAAAAAGCCCGTTCCCTCACAGTCTCCCTCTGTTCTAAAAACTTCTTTAACTCCCTCTTAAAAGTAAGTTTATTGTGAATTGATTTTACATACTCTGGCAACAAATTCCACTCCTTAATGCCATTGTAAAAAAAAAGATGTCTTGGTGATGTTATTAATAGTGGGGACCACTATTGTTTTGTTCTTACCCAGAGGCAAAATTTAATAATGCGTTCCAATCACGTCGTGTTTCTCGTGTTTACGAGATGGTTGCACCAATGCGTACGCGCACAGGTCGTCAGTTAAGTCGTGAATTCGAGAAGAAAATCCTGCCTCCAGTTCACCACTGCTGAATACGAGTTACCAGACTTGCGAACTCGTGAACACGGAAAACACGAGGTGATTGGAACGCAGCATATGACCTGTAGGGTTTCTGCTTTTCTGGTTTGCAACTTTAGGCGTTGGCGCGGCCCCTACAAGCCCCCCCACAAGCCCCCCCCCCCCCCCCCCCCACATCTTGTGTACTCACATCGAGTGCATATGCAGCGGCTGACAGCAGCCGGTATGCAGCCTCAGACGAGGTGGTCGATTCAGTCAAAACTTGATGTTTTTATCATCTCTTCTGAGAGGCATTATTTGCAACCAATGTTGGCAGAGATCATAAGCTAGCAACACTCCTTCTGGAATTTAACCGATGGCAAGGATATGTAGAGATTTAAGGCGATTTGTTTGTGTGATTTTGTACAATTAAACGGAGCTAGATTGATGATCGTGTCATTCCATCATTCACCAAGAGGGAGAAATGAGGTGCGCGTGTGTGTCAGTTCGTGAAAACGGTGACGAATCGTTGAAATCTAGTTCCCCGACCTGATAATTCCCCCGACTCTATAAATTGGGAACCAGACTACTAGGACTTTTTTTCTGTTTTCCTAGTATTTATGCACATAAAACTTTAAAGTGTTACAGTACATGTAGTTGATAGCACGCTATAAAATATTATACAACACCTGAATAAATCCCCGCCATCCGATTGGTGGAGAGTCGATCACGTGCATTGAATTATTCGACCCATCACACGACGCGAACCCGCCCCGCCCAATACGTTCTATCACATGGGTCTATCACATGGTGCGCGCGCATTGATAGAACCAAAAAACTTATCTAATTTCACGGTCACTAGGTGGCGCTACAACAGCGCTGTCATTCACACAACATGGCGGCCGAGTTACCCGAACTGCCGCGGTTTGTTCTCCTAACAGACGACGAAATATTGGAACTTGTAAGCAATGCTGACGCTCCAAATACGGTTTGTTCTAACAATTTGTGAAACAGTTTTTTACAATTCTGAACAGTTTTTAACTTGAATAAAATGCATTGAAAGTGTTCCCCCAGCTATCAGTGTTACTACATGTTTCTTACATTTATGTAAGCACCAGTTTACAAGTTACCAATCAGATGACGAGAATTTATTCAGGCGTTGTATAAAACAAATAATGAATGTTTCACATTCGTGCAATGGTAAGAATAATTTCATGAGGTGACAGATGGCATGTTCTATTCCACTCGGCTTCGCCTCGTGGAATAGAACATGAAATTATTCTTACCATCACACTCATAAACATTCATTATTTGTATACTAACCCTCAAATCCACTTATTTCTGAAAATTACAGTAAAAGCAAATGATGTATCAGTACCTTTAAAGGAAACATGATTTAGGATTTATATTGCATTATTCCTGCTTAAAACAATAAAGTATTATTTTGACAATGATATTTTGTGTCCAGAGACAATTATTTCCCAGATTAAATATGAGAAAAAAATTCCTGAAAATGTTTGTCCAAGCTACTTCGCCCCCTGAGTGGGACCCTCATTAACATAGGTGTGTGACGTAGATCGAGGCACATTACATATTCTGCTCGAGCCGGCCCCATTCATCACGCGTATGCATTGAGTGTACATTCTTCGTCCAAAATATAAGCAAAATATAGTGTTTTTCGGCCATGCCGACAAGGTGTGTGGCTGCTGGGTGCAGCAAAACAACGAAGGCTGGAGTAAGCCTTCATTTATTTTCAACTGATGCGAAATATCGGAGAATTTGGACGGCGAAAGTGAAGGCGACAAGAGCGTTATGTAGCGACCACTTTGAGCCGTCGTGTTTCGATGCTGGTATTTTCAAATCATGGGATGACTATTAAAAATATGCTCAAGTCCACTGCCGTCCTAACAAAGTTCCCAGATGTGAGGAGCCTTCGCTAAAAGGGAGAAAATCAAGGTAAGTTCGATGTTAGTTGTTGCAGTGACTTACGAAATTGCACGTGTAGACCTAGTGTACGTGTGTCATTTACCGGGTCCAGTCGATCCATGAATTTCGGTGCCTCGGTCTACGTCACGAACAGCGCCCTCAATTTGAGTCTCAACAAATTCCAAAAAAGGGGGGGGGGGGGGTCAATTTTTGGGCGGCAAATAATCACACTAAAACTTCACTTGAACCAGTTTGGCTTTTAATTCACATTTAATACATATACATGTAAATTAATTTATTCATAAAATAAAATGTGATCCGGCCAGTTTGAGAAGCATGTTTCCTTTAAGGCCGCCGTGATACATGTACCTCCCCGTATTAACAGTACATTGTACTTGTAAAAACAGATTACTACGAATTAAGCTCGAGTTTAATTATTAGTTGAGGCGATTTTAAATTATTTTAACACTTTTGGCACAAGAAACACATCAAAGATTTAGTAAATGATGAGAAAAAAAAACAACAAAACAGACACTCGCTCCACATCGCTCATGGATCTCAGTGGCAACTTCTGCGTGATACTGAAGTGAACACCGATTTGGTCAACTTTAGCGCTTTTGTTCGATATATTTCGAGTCATTTCCACTCTTGCCGAGTAGATGTAATAATGGTTTGGAAAGTCTATTTTTATAAAATTGCATCGAAATTACGATTTTCGTGTTATTTCAGGAAATATTTGGTAAAGTTTACCGGATCCGTCGTTTGCCGCTTCTGGTCGATCGCCATTTTGAAAAATTTCCAAGGCACAGCTTTCACTGTAAATCCATTGGATGTGATTTCCTATTCAAAATGGACATGAGGATTAAGAGGATGTGATTTTAACAATGAGGGTCCAAAATCACATCCTACTCAAGCCTATGAACTATTATCTCACACTGACAAAGAGTACATTGTGACTTTTGGGTTTAACAGCTTAAACCGCATTGTGATTCTGGATGTGATTTTGAACCCTCATTGTTAAAATCACATTCTCTTAATCCTCCTGTCCATTCTGAATAGGAAATCACATCCAAGGGGTTCTTTATAGTGTTTGTTGCTACGGATTTTTCCTAACCTAAAAATAGCTTGCCAGAGTCATACGATACTGGAAACATACCGGAATCGTCTGTTAAATTCACGGCTCTGAACGAACGCTGCTTTGCGCGCAAATAACAAACAAGGTACATGTAATGGAGTACCGAAGTGATGACGTCAATGCAATGTTTGGAACCAGAATACTTTTGTTCTTTTGTGTCAATGTGTTTGCGTGACTGGCTGTTAACAAAGGAACAGTCGAAATCCCATTTGTTTGGAGCCAGTTGTCGATCGCGCCAACTGACGTCAGACTTCGGTACTCTATGTAAGTCTTGAAAGTTTGCATGGTGATAATCTCCCCGTCAAGTATGGTAAGGAACTAATCCTCCATAGATCCTAGCAGCACTACTTGATTAAACTGCTGCACTACAGTCAGCGCGCAGCGTGCTGAAAAGTGCTTTCGTTTATTTGCAGCGTATGCATAAAACGCTCGGTAAATGCATATTCATGAGTTTGGAGATCACATTTTCGAAATTCATTTTCCAGTTAACGTGTCTTTAAAAGTAAGATTTTAATTAAAAGACAGGCTGGAAATGGTATAGCCTTATTGTTTAGTGAGATTATTCCAATTTTAAACGTCCATTTTGTGAAATATATGAACGAAAATGTGACCGTTGTTGTAGTGAATTTATGGTCGGTGAAAAATGTCTTTTTTCTAAACTAAACGAAGTTGGGCAGAAGAATCTGACGGGTTGGAGACAAGCTATAATATTAAGTTACCTATCTTTATAAATACGGTTCTCTTGATTATTCGAAACAGTCAGGATCACTAAAAAAATGTCCATTCCGTATGCCCAGATTAGGAAAACAACGCAGCTTTGCAAGCACGTGGATGGCATGAGTGTGCTGTCCTCATTGGCCATATCCCTAAACGACTTAGCATCTTGACCAATCAGGCACCGCTACATTTAACACAAGGGCACTTTCATGTGTCAGGTACCCTGCTCCACATACAGGCGTATAATATAGTGTAAAGGCAGAGTAAAGGCGCCAGACTAGAAAATAACATCGTTGCGTAATGCACATGTCTTCTCGGAATAGGGAAAGTACATGTAAAATGATGTATTGTAAACACATCACAAAGATTGCCTGGCTGCTTTTTTGTCATTTTTGTCAATTTTTTTTCAATGACAAATGTAATATATCCACAACCTAAGTTCTACAGCCTGGAATTGAAAATGGGGTAGTAAATCGAAATTGTGTGCCGATAAAAAGTTGTCTTTTAATGATTTTCCTTTGTATTTAGTTTTGGCTCAAACTGATTAAAAACAAAAGGGGAAACCACTTTTTCTTTGACGGGTTTGGCCAAATCAAGTATTGTAAAATGTAAATATAGGCTACCCACAATGCTATTTCCTGTAAAAGGGGGGGGGGGGGGGGGGAGGGAGATACCCTATCATTAGTAGTATCAATTTTTGTATTCCTATAACATTCATATGTTAATTGTAGATCATGGATGACATTAATAATAAATAACAGAAAATTATGCTTTAATGAATACAACTAAAACCTGTGTACCATTTTCACTTTTATGTTATTTTCACAAGCAGCTACAAATGTTTTGTATACAAGGAACTGAAAGACTTTTAAACATTAATAATATTTCAAAGAAGGGCACAAGACATTGCAGAAATGACATTTTCACACTTTATATATTAAGTCGAAAGACATGAAAATGTGTTTACAAGAGTAAACATGAAACTACATGTTAAGTTTTTCTACATGTATACTTAAATCAAACACCAATAAATAATAAGTTCTTCAATACATAACATTTTGCAAGGTTTCGGTGTTGAGATTTGAGGGAAAATAATGAACCACAAAACATTTAGAGGCATATGGCATTGCTGAAAAATGCCCAAGTAAACTGCATTTTCTACCAAAAGATATGATTCAAAATTGCAAAAACTAGAGTCTTTAGAATTAAAAGAAGACTGTGCAGTGGAATGTCCAATAAAAAAAATACATGTATATGTACCAGGCATGCAACCTCACAAACAAATGAGGAAATTCCAATCTTTACACGAGTTTGTGTTTTTCAATTGTCAATAGCATACCATAAGTGTGAAGTGAAAAACGAGGAATCAGCTGATCCGATGAAAAGTTGCATGCATGCCTATTAATGTACATGCGTTTCAACAAAACCGGAGTCGTTTTAACATTTCTAAAAATCTGTCTATAATACATGGACTCGTACATACACACTTTTTGTCATTTGTTAAATTGTTAACACATTTCGAGAGTAATATTGTAACGGACATGTTTTGTAGCGATCTACCGACGGCAAGTCGCAGTGCACCGCCGGTTCCCCCGCCGGAGTAGGTTCAGCGAACTCTTAGTCAATGTTCACCTTGCCCCAGTTTGCCGATTGGTTGTTTGGCGCGCGTGTCGCGCCGGATCTCTAAAAATAGACATTGTATAGATCTTGTGTTGTAAAGGGGGGAAATAACGTTGGCCCTAAGCCAGATTTGTTCTAGACGGGAACGATGGGAAAGTTGGAGTCGTCTGGAGGGAGTTGAGTTGTTGTTTTAACCAAGTATGGACATGAAATAAACTACCGTGAGTATAACTAAATAAATAGTTATCCGTCTCTCCCTTGTCTGAGTTTACAAGTCGGGGGACAAGAACCCACACAAAAAGGTGACGCTACAAATGGTGGCAGCGTGCAGGATATAATGATTCAACAACGTTACGGAAACAACCGAAATGGCGAGCTACCGGACATTCTCCGACGTAGAAAAGGCACTCAGCGAAATCGGAAGATCACTGGAGGACAGGCGGGTCACCAACTTACAGTGGGAAAGTACACCCGTGGACTATGGACAGAGGCAGAGGGATCAGATGCCCAGTGAATCTTTAGAAAGGGCCCGGTCCACACCCAGGAGCATGGGATCGCAAGGGGTTAAAGCTCACCAGAGGAAGTCGACTCGCTTTGACCGGATGTTGGACGACTTGAGAAAACAGCTAAAAAGGGAGTTTGAAGAGTCCGCAAGTGCTGTAAAGAATCTGTGCAAGGACCACGACACCCCGCCCCTTAATCCCGTAGCGGCTTCCGGTGGTATGTCTGGCTCGACAGTGGCGCGAACCGAGGGGCACTTGGAAACCGCTGGTAGCGGTATCCCTGCTGCCAGCGCGGATCAGCGCACTGCGAGTGCGGCTGGCCCCGCAGCGGCACCGAGGATAAAGGCCCGGGAGTTCGATGGTTCATCTTGCCTAGAAGAGTACCTGGTGCATTTTGAGAGGGTTGCAAGAATCAACAGGTGGAACAAACTTGAGATGGCTGACTACCTACTCGTGGCCCTGAAAGGACAGGCGTTGGAATTAGCCTGCTCACTTAGCAAGGATTCACAGTCGGACTACGTGGAGCTGGTGAGAGCGCTGGAGCGGCGCTTCGGGTCGGAACGGCAGCGGGTACGTCACCGAGCGGAGCTGACAACCCGAAGGCGGCGAACTGGCGAAACTGTTGCAGAACTGGGCCAAGCAATCAGGAAACTTGTTGGGCGAGCATACCCCGATGGCGGAATGGCATTCCAAGAGGAGTTTGCCATTGAACAGTTCAAAAACGCCCTTGATGACTATGAGCTAAAACAGGCTTTGTTCCAAGGGAAGCCTAAAAGCCTAAACGAGGCTGTCGAAATTGTGGCTGAAGCTGAGGCTTGGTTGAAGGCTGAGAAAGCAGGTCGCTCCCGGGCGGTTAAACCTGCAGATGACACTGAAGTTTGCCATGTTCGAACGGAGACTGCTGAAATCGCAAGGATGCTCCAAGAAGTGTTGACAGCCCTAAACCGGCACGGAAGAACCAACACCAAGGACTGGAAACCAGGATGCTGGGTGTGTGGAAGTCTGGAGCATTTCCGGAGAAATTGTCCAGTGGCTACAAAGGGATCATCGCCGTTAAACTAAGGGGGGCTGGGCTTAAGAGCCGAAGTCCAGCTGCATATACAATTTACAACAGGCTCCACATTGACAGGTCATCGGTGGTAGGCATCTCACCGACGAAGGCAGCCCCGCCGGTGTCGGAGGCCCCGCTAAAGCGGGGTACCCCGCCGGTGAAGGTGGCCCCGCCAGTGAAGGTGGCTCCGCCGGTGCAGGACACCCCGTCGGTGTCGGAGACCCCGCCAATGCGGGGTACCCCGCCGGTGAAGGTGCCCCCGCCGGTGCAGGCCATCCCGCCGGCGTCGGAGTCCCCGCCAAAGTGGGGTACCCTGCCGGTGAAGGTGCCCCCGCCGGTGCAGACCACCCCGCTGGTGTCGGAAGTCCTGCCACCGCCAAAGCGGAGTTCCCCGCCGGTGAAGGTGGCACCACCCACGTTGGAAGCTGTGTCAAACCCGGCCACACTTCTGGAATCTTCAGTGCAGACAAACATGCTGGAGACGGCGCCGCAGCCGGGTATCACTCAGCAACCCCAGAACTCTCATGGGTCGAGGACTAACAGAACATCAGCATCGATGAATGGAGGTGCTGGGTTGCGGTCATCGGCGTCCAGTGTGGCTGGATTGTACGTGCGGGGGAAGTTAGAGGACGTGAATACAAGTTTCTTACTGGACACTGGAGCCACAGAGAGTTTTGTGTCAGCTCGTGTGTTTAATAGAGTGTCACCACTTCAGAAGCCAACACTCACTCCTCCTGACCGCACGTTTCGACAGGCTGACGGGAGTGAACTGTGCTTTACTAGGCGAGCGAAGATGCAAATTACACTCGGAGGATGTAAGATATGTCACATGGTGTGGGTAGCCGACGTCAGTGATGAGGCAATTCTCGGACTTGACTTTATGCGAGAGCACAAATGTACATTGCTGTGGGAGGAGGAGTGCCTCCAAATTGGCCATCACAAGATCCCAATGCAGACATGTTCAGGGAAGCCTGCAACCTGCCGTGTCCGGGTAACGGAGAATGTACTGATACCACCCTTGACTGAAGTCCTTGTTGGGTGCCAGGTTGTACGTGACAAGGCTGGAACGCTGCCCACCTGGGGGGTACTTCAGAACAGAGACAAACTGGTTGAAGACCGCAGTTTACTGATTGCCAGTGCATTAGTCGAAGCACGAAACTCTGTGGTCCCGGTGCGCATACTGAACTTGTCACCAGAGCCCAGACTGCTGAGAGAGGGTACTGTTGCTGCTACGCTGGACCCCGTGGACAGTGTTACGATGGTTGGGAGTCAACTCGAGGCTGGGAAACTTAATGTGGTGCAGGCCAAGGAGGACAAGGACGTCAACCAGGTAGTTTTGGAGGTTCCCGAACATTTGATTGAACTGAGCTGCAGTAATCTGGCACCAGACGAGCGGGAGAAACTAGCATCATTAGTGCGGAGGTATAGCGACGTATTTTCTGCAGAAGATGGGGACATTGGCAGAACCAACATCATGAAGCACCATATTGTGACCGAGAATGTGCAGCCAATTAGACAGAGGCCGAGAAGGATTCCCCTGAGCCAGCGGGAGGTAGCGGACCGAGAGGTAGCCAAGATGCTATCTCAGGGCATAATCGAGCCCGCCAACAGCCCCTGGTGCTCGCCGATTGTGTTGGTGAAGAAGAAAGACGGAACTGTGAGGGTATGTGTTGACTACAGAAAACTAAATGAGGTCACTAAGAAGGACGCTCACCCACTACCTCGCATCGAAGACAACTTGGACTCACTTGCAGGATCCCAGTTCTTCACAACGCTCGATCTGACCTCCGGCTACTGGCAGGTGGAGGTAGCCGAGGAGGACAGGGCCAAGACCGCATTTAGCACAGGGCGCGGAGGACTGTACCAATTTGTGACAATGCCCTTTGGGCTATGTAACGCGCCGTCTACCTTCGAGCGCCTAATGGAGCGAGTGCTGGATGGTTTACAGTGGCAGGTGGCAGTACTGTACCTCGACGACGTGATAGTGTTTGGCAGATCATTTGAGCAGCATATGCAGAGATTATGCTTGGTTCTAGAGAGGTTACGGGAAGCGAACCTGAAACTGAAGCCGAGGAAATGTAAGTTGTTCCAGCAGAGGGTTGAGTTCCTTGGCCATGTTGTCTCAACGGAAGGAGTTGCAACGGACCCTGAAAAAGTCGGAGCGGTACAGGACTGGCCACAGCCAATGACAACCTCAGACGTGCGGAGTTTCCTTGGCCTCGTCTCATATTATAGACGATATATCAAGGGATTCGCTGGAATCGCCCGTCCGCTCAACCGACTCACTGAGAAAGGAAGGGAATTTACGTGGACCAGTGAGTGTCAGGAGGCATTCGAGGTGCTCAAACACTGCCTGACTTCTGCCCCAATACTGGTCTACCCAAGCACAGAAACTGAATTAATCCTCGACACGGACGCAAGTGGGTTCGCCATCGGAGCTGTGCTGTCACAAATGCAAGATGGTAAGGAGCGCGTACTTGCCTTTGGGAGTAGATCATTGACCAAAAGTGAGAGAAACTACTGTGTCACGCGACGGGAATTGCTGGCTGTGATTTTCTTTGTACAGAAATACTACCACTACCTGTATGGGACCCGTTTTCGCATCAGGACGGATCACCGGCCTCTGAAGTGGCTACATGGAGTCAAGGAGCCTCAAGGACAATTGGCCAGGTGGCTTCAGAAGTTGAGTATTTACGATTTCGTCATCGAACACCGTCCAGGCAGCCAACACGGCAATGCCGACGCACTGTCTAGAAAGTGCTTCCCTCAGTGTGTCCACGAGGTGGAAAGGGACATCCCCATGGGTGCAGAAATTGACAGTGGGAGCTTACGACCTGCAGAAAACCAGGTTAGGGTGGTCAGACAGCATCCTCAATGCAGCAACACAGCCCTGCCGAGGCAGGTGGCCCCGTCGGCGCAGGTGGCCCCGCCGGCGCAGGCCGCCTCGCCGGTGCAGGTGGCCCTGCCGGTGCGGGCTGCACCGCCGGTGCAGGCCACCCCGCCGTTGCGGGTTGCCACGCCGTTGCGGGCGGCTCCGCCGGTGCGGGCCGCCCCGCCGTTGCGGGTTGCCCCGCCGTTGCAGGCGGCTCCGCCGGTGAAGGCCACTCCGCCAGTGCATGTGTCGCGAAACATGTCTACCAGTGTGGGCGACAGAAACAGCCCAGTAGTGACACACAACCAGCAGGACTTTAGCCCAGAAAATATGGCTCGGTTGCAACGCAAAGACAAAGACTTGAGCGAGGTTCTTTCATGGTTTGAAGAACGAAACGGAAGGCCCGCGTGGGAAGACGTGTCTTCCAGGAGCAAGGAGCTGAAGTTCTGGTGGGCTCGCTATGAACAGTTGTTGGTAAAGCATGGGACATTGTACATTCGCTGGGAGGCTGCCAGACCATCGGACAAGGCTCGGCTGAGAATAGTGGTGCCACTGGACATGAGATCAGCAGTTATGGAGCACTTTCATGACCAGAAGACGGCTGGTCATCTTGGAATCGCAAAAACATTCTCCAAGCTGTGTCGCTGCGAGTTCTACTGGCCTTCAATGCGGCGATCCTCGCGGCGATGGGTACAGAACTGTCAAAAATGCCAAAGACGGAAACAGCCGTCTAGGGCAAAGCGAGCCGAGATGGTGCGTTATCAGGTGGGAGCGCCACTTGAAAGAGTCGCAGTCGACATTATGGGACCTCTACCCGTTACCGACCGCGGAAACAGATATGTCATGGTGGTGGGGGATTATTTCACAAAATGGACAGAGTGCTACCCGATCCCCGACCAAAAGGCCCGCACTGTAGCGACCAAGCTCGTTGAGGAATTCGTGGCGAGATTTGGCGTCCCACTGGAACTCCATTCGGACCAAGGCAGGGACTTTGAATCTGCAGTCTTCAGGGAGATGTGCTCTCTCTTAGGGGTGACTAAAACACGGACCACGGCATACCACCCGCGTTCTGACGGAATGATAGAAAGATTCAACAGAACGATTGAAACAATGCTCAGTCTCTGGGTTAACAAGTCACAGACAGATTGGGACCTTCACTTGGCCTTACTGACGATGGCTTACCGGTCCTCTGAGCACGAATCAACAAAAGAGACACCCAACACCATGATGTTAGGCCGAGAGGTATCAATACCAATAGATCTTCTCGTCGGGCAAAGTACTCGGGATGAGCTTAATGTGTCGGCCACTGACTATGCGCAAAAGTTGCAGGACAAATTGCATCTCGCCCATGAGGTAGCCAGGGAGACCCTGGGTAAACAGATGCGTTCACAAAAGAGACACTACGACCGCAATGTAAGGAAGATGCTGTACAGTGAAGGAACCGTAGTGTGGCTGCACCAGAAACACCGAGTGAAAGGACGGTCTCCGAAGCTGGCACTGCACTGGACTGGACCGTTTGTGATTGTCGATAAACTTTCCGATGTTGTCTACCGGATCCAGAAAACCCCTCGGACGATTCCCCTGGTGGTGCACGCTGACAGACTTAAACTGTGCCATGGGGTAAGCAAAGAGGACTGTGGATTCAAGCGCCATTCCATGGTGGGCCGGCACACTGCCCCGCCGGAGCCAGCAACCCCGCCAGTGCACACTGCCCCGCCGGAGCCAGCAACCCCGCCAGTGCACACTGCCCCGCCGGAGCCAGCAACCCAGCCAGTGCGCAGTGCCCCGCTGGAGCCAGTAACCCCGCCAGTGCACACTGCCCCGCCGGAGCCAGCAACCCCGCCGGTGCAACCCGCCCCGCCGGTTGGAGTGGGCAACCCCGCCGGAGCTGGTACCCGCAATACCGTTGGTGGCCCTACGCACGGAGGAGGAGTGCAGACTGATGACAGTATTGGTCACCACGCTGAGCAGCGAACACGACGTGGTAGAGTCGTACGGAAACCAGCAAGGTTTCTGCAGCAGGTCTGTTCTGTTGAGGGCGGACTTACCAACAGCAGTATGGCAGACAAACCCGAGAGTTCCCCTGTGTATTCCTGCAAGACCTGCGGGAAGAGCTATACTAGTGCATATGGTCGACGCCGTCATCAGAGGGCAGCGCATGACGGGAAGCAGTACGAGTGTCGGGTCTGCGGTAGTCTGTACCGCCGCCCGGAGTACGTGGCCCGACACATGAAGGTTCATGCGGGTACGTCTGCACCGAGCGCCAGCGCCAGTAGTCACGCCGAGCCTCCTGCACCGACAGGCATGCCGATCAACCAGGATCAGACGGCGCAGGTTCGGGGGTCCCCTGTCTGCCGAATTACCAGTGAGGAGAAGAAGACGGAGGGAACTCGCCTGTACGTGGACGGACAATGGTTCTCTGCCCGTTCCGTTCACACCGTTGGCCTTACCAAGTGTGACACACCCAGGGGAATACAACCCAGCAGACACACCACTGAGGCTGCCTCTCAGACTGAGCCTGTGATGATGCGGGAAGAATTTACTACCCGGATGACGGAATCTGTAGAGGACCAGGATCAAGGGACCTACACTGTTCGCGAGACCGAGTCAAAGGGAATACGTGAACCTGGTGATATATTGTGGAAAACATGGCATCGAGATTCAAGGCTCCCGGACAGTGACCATGATAACCCCTAGCCATATTTGGAATTCCACTTTTGTTTTGGTTTTGATGATGTTCTCCATGTTCGGGTAGTCGCCATGGGTTGCTGGATTAAACGTTTGATCTGAGTAACCACTATGGGGACCAGTATCAACGTTGATCAACATCCTTTGGGGGCACCGAACGTTGTTGGTTGTACTCATATATACATGTATATATAAAGTTGTTTTGAACAAAACGTTTTGTACTACTTGTTGAATTTCTAATCCTTCTAAAGTTAGTCTTGGTCACCTATTCAGGAGAATAGGCCAAATCTTAGGAGGGGGCAGTGTAACGGACATGTTTTGTAGCGATCTACCGACGGCAAGTCGCAGTGCACCGCCGGTTCCCCCGCCGGAGTAGGTTCATCGAACTCTTAGTCAATGTTCACCTTGCCCCAGTTTGCCGATTGGTTGTTTGGCGCGCGTGTCGCGCCGGATCTCTAAAAATAGACATTGTATAGATCTTGTGTTGTAAAGGGGGGGGGGGGGGGGGGGGGGGGGGGGAAATAACGTTGGCCCTAAGCCAGATTTGTTCTAGACGGGAACGATGGGAAAGTTGGAGTCTTCTGGAGGGAGTTGAGTTGTTGTATTAACCAAGTATGGACATGAAATAAACTACCGTGAGTATAACTAAATAAATAGTTATCCGTCTCTCCCTTGTCTGAGTTTACAAGTCGGGGGACAAGAACCCACAAAAAAAGGTGACGCTACAATATTATAAGTCTTTAAGTGATGGGCAATTCCTTGGAATGAAAACACATCGAAACCCACGTTTAAAACAGGGTACGAATTGTCCAAGGTACGAGTTGTGCAAACGATTGTGTCTTATTCTTCCACTGGTCTAAGGTACGAGTTGTCCAATGTACGACTACGAGTTGTCCAAACCTAGGTACGAGTTGTCCAAACCTAGGTACGAGTTGTCCAAACCTAGGTACGAGTTGTCCAAACCTAGGTACGAGTTGTCCAAACCTAGGTACGAGTTGTCCAAGGTGCGAGTTGTCCAATCCAAGGTACGAGTTGTCCAAGGTACGAGTTGTCCTGTTACCCAGTTTACAGTACTACTAGGCCGAGAAACTCTGAAACATAAAAAAAAAACATTATAAATGTTTTTATAACACAGCCAAATTTGCATTTCATAAACATGTATGCCACATGCATGTGAAACGGGACAGGAACCTATTATCGACATGCCTTTCTCTCGCCACATCGCGCAATAAGCGCCCACGTACGTACACAGTGACGTCATTGACATCAGACATTTCCCCGTGTAAGTTTGTAATTTTCGCCAACATTTAGCATCGAAATAAAGATCGCTCGTTGAACCTGCAGACATGGAAATAATACGGATCGAAAGGATAACTCTTCAAGTGTCCAACAAACGACAAATTTCATCTCAAAATATCTCGAAACAGTCAGGATCACCAAAAACGTGCAGGTAGTTCAAAAAACTATATTTTTCATACCTCATTTTACAAGCCTAGTAAACAGCCTTCACAACGAAAAAAATGTTTAAAAATTGTATTATTCGATGCAGAAAGAAAGAAATTTTTACTCAACTCCATGTTGGCCGGAAACTGCAGCGAAAATGGGCTTCCCATCTATTTTCTAGAGGCACTACCGAACGCTCGCAAAAACCTCGTGAATTCTCGTAGGTCCGAGACCGTCAACTCGCTGCAAATAAAACGTCGCCGGGCACTACCTCATTATCGAGTACGCTGCGCGCTGACTGACTAGCGACAGTCCGGCAGTCTCCTGATGACGAACAGAGCATCCTGTTCGAAACGTCGAGTTAAAAAAAAAAACCGGTTCTTCTCAGAACCACACAACTCAAAAGAGATCAATTTCACATGGCGATACCGCAAACCTTCTATACAAGGTCACGTATGTTTCCTCCGCCAACTTAGTTTTGCTCATTGTGCAGATCTACAGTTTACCCTTTGTGCTGTACAAGTGACGTCAGATTAGTTTCTTTTTATTAAGCAATGAGGTGCTTATTTGCGTTTGAATAGGCATAATGGTGTTGTGTAATTGAATTGCATATTAGCCTTTTACAAGCAGTGATATTCGTTGATTTCCTCTGCTGCTGTCATACTTTTCATGAGATTCTTTGGAAGCGGGATTTTTACAAGAATGCGAATCCCATGGAAGTGAAGCTAACGACCAACTTGAAACCTTCTTGGTGATTATTAGTGTGCAATATTTTTTGGGTCAGATTCACGAGTTCAAACCCGTTGTAGGTTGTGCTTCGATTCTGTAGCAATTGATTAACTGAACCAGCGATCCCGGTGATTTTCGAATAGTGCATAATTCAAATTTGTTTTAATCATATCGATACCAATCACTATAGAAATATGCCAAGAATCGAATCTACTTCCGACTTTACCTGACAATGTTACAAAGAAATCAATAAATATTACTAATAAAAAACTCTGCACGCCTGATTTTATGATGTGTGTCTTGAGAAACTTCTTGTGCACATATATTTCTGGGGTACATCCGACAGAAAACTCCGGAAGAGATAATTTGAATGGTTCGTATTGTCATAGCGTTTGTACAGTATTTTTGCAACACGTCTAGTAGCAGCCCGATGTAAGACTATCTCACAGACATTATTATCAATGGCTACGGCTCTTCACCGTAGCCTGCCGTAGCCACAACAGATCCGATCCAGGCAACGGCTTATACTGTGCGACTGCAGCATACCAGCCTGTGAATAAACTAAACTGATACGCCCGCAATACACCTCAACATGTACAATGTATTGGTGAATTGCTTGTAAAGTCATTCTTTTTCGGAAAAGAATCTAAAAAATTAAACGTTATTTTACGGGATTTTTTTATATTTTATATTCATGTAGTTTATTTACTTTATATTTCAACCACCCTCTCTTTTGTGCGAGTCACGAAATGGCCTAAGTGGTGTGTGTGAGTGCACGGTCGGCTGATCATAATTGTGCATGAGTGACCTGCCAACTGGAAGAGTAGTTTAATAAAGGTGCGATATAGTATTGTATGGTAGAGCTGACAACACAGTTGCAGGCAGTGTTCATACTTTGTGATTCTACACATACATGAAATAACAAACCTGTGAAAGTTTGAGCTCAATCTGCCATCGAGAAAAAAAAAGTGAAAACGAGAATCACCCAAAAAATTAGTGAAAAACCATTTCGTTTTACAAGCGATTTTCAATATAAGCCTATTTGCATTGTTGAGTATACAGTGCTTCATACATTACGTCGGGATATGGCAAAAACGAGGAAAAAAAACCTGTTTTAAATTACATTCCGTCTTCACATTGTTGAAATCGATATCAGCCTCGGCATTTTTGGAGGTCTTCAGATACAATTTTTTCAAAGATGACAGCATTTCAGACACAAACATGTCCCAGGAAGGTTGATACTGGCACCATCTTCATAAACAGCAAACTTTCAGATTGAAACTAATAATGACTATTTCTTTTATCATATACCTTCAATTATATTCAATGAAGATTAACTACTCATGCTGGGTACTTTTGAGAAATGTACATTTAAAGAGAATGTTTGACTGCTGAGAGAAGTCTGCGTCATTTTGTAGTTTTATGTAGATTATAGGCGGGCATCCGGACAAAAAAAGACATCAAATATAAATACAATGTACATAGTCCAGTTTAAATGAATGCAAATGGAAAAATAGAATAAACGCCACAGATTTAAATACCAATCGCGAATTTAGATAAACACCACAAATATAAATACAAGTTTCAAAATTAAATGAACGCTACAAATGTAAATACTCAATTCAAATTCAAATATATGCCAACAAAATGCCACAGACAAAAAAACAATTCAAAATGATAATAAATGCCACACACATAAATACCAATTTCAAACAAACGCCACAAATCTACTCCAACAAATAAATAAGGCACGCCATAAACGAATCTCTCACACGAGATAAGTGGAGGCCAGCACGAGATAAGCGCTGCGCGGGAGATAAATATAGGAATTTCAGTGGCAAACAAAACAACGCTTTTCTGCACATTCATTCATGCATGAATTAATCAGGCCATATAAGGCAGCGCAGGCGCACGATCAGCATAAAGTTGTTTACTGCGACATTGAGATCCTCGTTTTCAAACGTGGAAGTGCGCAAATCGGCGCTAAACTCGTCGTTGTGGGATTCCTCTATGTTGCCAGAAATATATAAAGCTCGGAAATAATATCAATAACGATAGGGGGCGTTCTCAGAATTTTTACGTTGGGCCCAGGCTGATCCTTTTTGTGTGGGAGTTGTCTTATGACCTCAGATTTGTTTGCTGCCCGCAGCGACGACTTTTAGACAAATGGCACCAGCGGGCGAGACGGGACTTGATGAAAACAACTCTCAAGAGTCACTTTTTAAAAAGATTATTTCATGGCAGAAATAATTGCTCGTTTTCTTTTAATATGCATTAATCTACAAAAACCTACAGAATGACGCGGATTTCTCTCAGCAATCAACATCCTCTTTAACAATATCTGCTTGCACAACTTTTTGGGGACTACCTTGTGTTCTCACAGTAACTGAATGAAACGAATGCTCTTATCCACTTTTGTAGGCGTAATGAAACACAACATATCTGATTAAGCTTTAGTTATTGTATTGACAATGAACCCAAAAAAACGTGTTTTTTTGTTGAACAAATAGACTTTGTGAGTTGGTGACTTACACGAGTCTGAAGACTTTCAAAGATCCACACTGAAAGCTCACATTTCCAAGGTGTGGTCGCGTACATTCATATATTTTAATTTTAAAAGATCTTGCCATGCATAATAATTGGGGGTCAACACTGTTTAGTACAACTGGGCTGATGATGGCACCCATGAGAGTGTCCCCTAAAGACTGAGGCCATGTATATAAAACCAAGTTATATGCTGCAATCACCTTCTACGTTTCTAGAAGCCTACATGTATAAAATTGGATAAGTATTAATTACTTAATAATTAAATCAATCAATTAACCATAAATAAATGTTAACCAATGATATATCTGCAGTCAATATACCACTGACAAATTTCTGAAATGTCTCTTTGCACAACGGGTAAAAGTACCCGGCCCAAGACACTGGATTAATTAAATATACATGTATTTGGTATGGATAGCTGGAGTTTCCAAAATAAATGGGGATAAAAGTCAATTATAATATTGGGGGCTCAACTTTTCAAGAATAATTGTATTATGTTGGATTTTTCTGTAGGGAAGACTAGTTATGCTACATTAATTAGCATCTCAAACAGAACAAAACAAAATTTAAAGTTAAACTGGGACAAATTGTTCAATGATCCCAATAAGAAAACTTATTGGGCATTATTATGAATGTGACAGCACTACACAGTCCCAGACCAAGTATTGTCAGTCTGTCAGAATTATTGCAATGCAGTTGTACTGTACTTTACAGGCTTGTTGATTTCAACAAAATAAATTTACACACAGTACACACATTTTCTGCTTTGACCAGGCCTGATTGTACTTTACAAATATGACCTTCAGGATCCCACATACAGTCGACTCTCGTTAATACGAGGTCCTCCGGACTTACGCAAATATCTTGAATTATCCGGGCTCTCGTCCTATCTGAGCTGCAGGTTTTCCCCTTTGTGTATAAATGTGACGTGTGGATAGGCTCCAAACACAATGTAAACGCCACGCACATCCAGCCACGCCCCCCCCCCCCCCCCTACCGGAGGTCCGTTCCCCCGGGTGCCCCCCATTTGAAATTTCGAATTGCACACAAACAATACATCTGTTGCCATTCGGTGCGCCCCCTTAAAAAATTGGTGCACCCCCAGGTGCCCCCCCTACAAATTCAACCCTAGTTACGCCGCTGCGCACATCGTGTCGATAAAATTGTATTGCTTTATATTGGTTATGAAAATGTTGCAAGCAGATTTTTAATAAAACAAGCAGTAATATTTAATAAAACAACACCTGAGCACAAGAACAAGACCGCTGGAGTTCGCCGACCGGGGGATTTGAGATGCCTGGATCACTGCAAAACCACTGCATTAGCTACACGCACGTAAGTATTTCAATCACGCACATAAATCTTGATGGGGGCTCTTGTTAGTTGGTAACCAACACGGAAACTACCATAAGGCACAAAATGGAGGAAACCAGTGCATTTTTTGTGGACAACAGAGGGCGTTTCTCGATCGTGGGGGTCTTCATTAATGACTAGTTTTTACGAAAGTAAATGTACTGTTTTCGCACTTCGGGGTTAGTTTAACACAATTCTTTAAGTTTTGGCGTTCTGGCGGCATGAAAGCCGCCGTAAAAAAAAACCTCTATAGCGGCACGGGAACCGCAAACGCCCATTGTCCACCTTTTAATAGCCCCCTCTCGCAGCACGTTCGAGACACAAACGGCCGATGTCTCCGTGGAGTGAAAACCGCAGTGCAGGATTAGCGAGCATTATAATCTGCGCCATTATCATAGCGGCATGAGACACAAACAGGTGATGTGTATGCGGAGTGAAAACCGCACTGCAGAATTAACGAACATTAATTACAATAACTTTTCAAATTGAATGGATTCGCTGGTTGTTTTCCAAGTATTTGCGCTCAATCGTGCCGCAAAAAATGCTCGTCTTAGCCGAGTTCTCGCGTAACTAGTGCTCGTATTAATGACATTTTCTCCCATAGGAATGTTCACAATTCAGTCGGGACCAACGAAAATTCTCGTCTTAACTGAGTTCTCGTGTTAACCGAGCTCTTATTAACGAGAGTCGACTGTACTGAGTATCATCAGCAGCCTGATACTACGAATTTGACCCCTCTTTGTTAACGGCAAGTTAATGCCATCCTTTTGTCAACCCCTAGCTCGGCTGACTGAATACAATTGATGCTTACAGCAGAGCTGTAGTCGAGTCCCTGCAAGTCCTTTCACAAGTCCAGTCGGAAGTCCTTTCATAAAGCCGGTCACAAGTAACTGGATGAACAATGACAAAGGAATGCCTTTGTCAAGCTCATTTGAACAGCTTGTGATTGGAATTGGACTGGAGGGCTTGTGATGGACTTGTGATGGACTCGACTACAGCCCTGGTTTACAGTCATACAAAACATAGCTTACTATTATGGCCGCATTCATCCTGCTTATAAAAGCTTGGTTGGATTTGTTTATATCCTAAGTGTGGGATCTGAACGTGAGTATGACTTAACCCTCAATGTCCCCGGTACAGGATTGAGAGAGTTACAGTTGAATGGTAGACACCACTCCTCACTGATTGGCCTAGTCACATTATTCTCCATGCCAAGGGGCCTGGCTTTCAAGCCTTCATGATAGAAATCTAACATGGCAGCAACGTTTCAAAACAGATAAAACTATTCATCAACAACTTTACATCCTGAATTATGCTGACACAGAAACTTCTGAAATGTTCCATCAAGTTCCTGCAAATAACGGCATAACGACTAATCGGTGTCTGAATCTTCAGGGCCTTTCTTCTCCTTGTGAGATCTGTACCTCCGTTTGGCTCTCGCCGTCTGATTCTTGAACTTGTGGAACTCATTGCGGTGATGAATGCCATGCCTCTGTTCTGAATCACCCATTCCTTCCTGAGTTACACGATTTGAGCAGCTCCAAGAATTATGGTTTGAAAGCGGCATTTCACTGCTGCACGCAGCTAATGTAGTGCTGTCATCGTTTGAGTTGAGCAGCACTGAGGAGTTGTTATTGGAGACTTGGTTGTTAGTTCCAACTCCACAAAGCAGGTGAAAACTCTGTGTACATTCAGAGTTCGGGGCGACTGTTGAACAAGGTGACGTGTGCGTGTTTGCCTGCAGGGATGCTATAGTTAAGGAATGGTCATTACTGGATGTTCTGTGGTTACCTGGATGCTGAGCCGTGCTGCATGATGCATGATTTTGCTCCAGGGAAGTAGATGGTCGAGTGCTGTCATTCACAACATGTTCTTGTACTGTCTGGTTAGTCTCACCTTGATTGTTACCCATGCTTATAGCATTTTCCTGTTGGAGTCTGCGTCTCATGCGACTGATGGCCAGCCGTTGGTGAGACGCCATGCTCCTCTGCTGTAGGTGCTCAGTAATACGAGCCAGGTCTTCTTCCCGGACTCCTGAACGATTAAGCCTGTCCTCTGGTCTGGATATCTTCCCTTGCAACACTCGAGAGATTGCCATTCTCTGCTTTAGGTTGATGGACCTGTCGTTATTCACCAAGTCCAAACTCTGCTGACTGTCATCGGTATCCGTCCCCCCTTTTCTCTTCTTCTTCATCAAGAACCTCCGCAACAGTCGACTCCGTGCCCGCAACTCCTGAAAGTTCACATCCTCATCGCTGCTTGACGAGTCTGGGGAGGTAGTAGAGCTACTGGGTCTGTGCCTGCTGCGCTTCCTCTTGGAGGACGTGCTCTCACTTGTGCCCTGATTCTTACTCTGAACATCACCGTGCTCAGCACACTGTCCATGTTGTGATGAACCAGCAACCTCACCCATAGAAGTACTACTCTGGTCCAACTGTGCTTCAGGACAACTGCATTTGACACTCCTCTTCTTTGGTATCTGAGATACCTCATCTGAGGTGCTATCACTAATGCTGCAGTCAGCGGCCCCAGTTGTAAAATTGGAGGTGAGAGGGTTTCTGGAGACAGTGCTGAGATTCCATAGAGTTCTCAACTGAGATGTCGGGCTGGTGTCTGCATTTTCTCCCACCAGCCGGCTGATAACTGAAGCATGGATTGGGGAGATGGAGGATCCGCTGTCTGTGTCCCGAAGGTCTTCGCTGTCCTCCCCCTCACCGGCAAGGTGTAGATACAAACTCTCTGGACTCAGGTCGCTGTCGTCGGAATCACTGAAGCTGCGGTTGATCTCCCGCTGGACCAGGGAGTCAAAGAAGGCTATCATGCGGGGATCCTCTTCAATCGACTGGTCTGAGTAGTCATGGGATAGGGCTGTGCCACTGTTGATGACAAGGTCAATGTACTGTTGATGGGAGAACATCTGTCTGGGAGAGTCCTCCTCCGGTCTGACATTTGGCAAATTGAATGGGCTCCACAACTGGAACAAAACAGGATAAAAAGAACAAGATTTAACCCTAACCCTCCCCAGATTCTTCAAAATTAAGCATGGAGGTTTCAAATGATTGAGGACAATACAGCCAAGACACTGTTACTTTAAACAAGACTCGATATCCTTTGAAAGTTGAAGCACAAAGTATTTGCCACTGGGTTACTGCACAGTGGTAGATTTAGCAGAATTTGGGATTGTTCCAAGCAAAAATGCCTACGGTGAGGGTTTATGGACTGTACACAACTGGTTTTGTGGTTATTCAAATAATGGTGCATATTTTGTCCCTAATTATTTGAATAATTTTCTTTTGCCATGTACAACTTTTTAAATTGTTTTCCTCAATTGAATTCGGGCATGATGGCAAATAGAAGTTATACAAATATTAAATTCAATTTTCAGGCCTATCCAACTGCCACTTGGGAACATGCCAATGTAGTCTCCAGGATTTTTGTAAGGGGGGGGGGGGGGGGGGGAGGAAGCAAGTAAGCAACATTTGAGGGCAAAGATAAATGTGAGCTTCACAGGCATGAACCTTACAACCGTTTTTTTTTATATTCTTAAGTTTGGGAAAAATGGTCAAAATCTGCACCTGGTCTTTATCTTCTTGGTAAGTGTAATGTCATTTGGACTGGGAATTGAAGTACAAACCAATGGAGTATGTGTACTTGTTACATTAGGGAGTATTTCATATTGTCCAGAAAAAAAAGAAAACAAACAGGACAAAAGCAGGATAAAAGTAGGACTTTTGCGGGCTTTCAGGAGTAGTTTTTGTTGATACTTACCCATGTCAACAACATCACAAGCCTCATTTGACATGTTCTGTACTCACAACACTTGTGCTCCATCCTCAACTACAGTACATTGCAATTGAAAGTTAACCTCAACATAGGAACATCTTTTCACACTTTTTCTCATCTCGGGGAATTCATTTTCATTTCACAAAATGTGAAAAAACATTCAAAAAGTCTGAAATATTTTCACACTCTTTTCACAAAATGGGAACAATTTCCACACTCTTTTCACAAAATGGGGAAATATTTTCACGCTCTTTTCACAAAAGTGTGAAAAATGTTCACACTTCTCACAAAATGGAAAAATACTTTGAATTGGCCCCTCCCCTTTTCTCACTTTTGTGAAAAAACATTTCCCACTTGAATTAGCCCCTCCCCTTTTCTCACTTTTGCAAAAACTTTTCACATCTTTGTGAAATGGGAAAATTACGTGTAACTGTACATGTGCATGTACGTAAATGTACAATTTGTTCTTGATGCTTTCACAAAACACGTTTGATTATCTCTCAATAAGGAAAGCAGAGGATCGTAAATTTCAAACAAAAGTATAATCTTTCATTATTTGCTGATTTGAAGGAGAGTGCTAACGTTAGAGAAAGACGGCATAATAAAGGCAGTCCATTTGAACGCGAACTCGTTTTGTTTACTACCTCATCGTCATTCACAAACAATCAAGATGCCATCAAGATTTTCTTCGGCAAAACTTTGAACCTGTAGCGCTGTGTAGCCTCATCTTTACGTGTACGGACGGTGCATCAGGCCCCAGGCCCGGCGGTGACAATCGTCCCGTTCGCGGTGGCATAGCACGGGCGGTACACGGTCACCGCGAGGTCCCATCTTTACGGACGGTGCATTAGCCCCCAGGCCCGGGGATGATCGTCCCGATCGCGGTGGCATACGGGGCGGGCGATACAGTCACCGCACGTCGATTCAACACGTACACGCCATTGCTAAACCGTGCACAAATGTATGGATTGATTTTTTTTTTAATTAAAAACATTCTATTGCAAAATAAATTCAAAATATTTTTAAAAAGGTATATTTTTATTTACAAAATATGAAATTTGATGGTGTCGTACGTGGAGATGTATGTTGGTTACATGACAACCTAACCTAGAGTATATTGCAAACTCATATTAAAATTTGAGGATTTGAGACTGTTAAAATGGAGTTCCAAATAATTGTAATAATGCCTGAGTTGACTCGGGTACAAGTTGACCCATTACCGACAAATCTTATCGCCTGATGTGGGACAACCAAAATCAGGCGGCACGGGCTACCAATGGAGAAAGGAAGGGCTACCGTTTCTTGTCCGTGGCCAAGTTCAATTTTTTCAAAATCGGGCTCATATGAACATTTAGGAAGGGGTATGAAATGCATAATAAATTCATGTATTGTTTCTGATTTTGTCCAAAACTAACATGAATGCGAAAACCAGAAGTCAGTTGAACTCCGAGGCCGAGGGCCTGGCCGTCAGCGCGGCCCATGCCGAGCATGATGTATTAAAGAGAATTTGTCAAGAAGTATGTACAACGATTCGATTTACACATTGCGCCGGGCACTGTGGAAGCAGCGTATTTTGTTGAAGTCTACATGACATACATGCATGCAGCGGGCCATGGGCCAACTAAATTCTCACTACGTACGTTCCATAGACATATTCTAGTCCGTGATGAACTAGTGTATTTTTTGTGTGTGGACTGGTGCTTGAATCGAATATGTAGAACGAAATATGGTAAATTAAAGACTAAATGTGAAGTCTATTGGCAAACAGTTGTTTCGGCAAGACGAACATGTGCTATAAAGTACATGTATTCCTGTCATACTGGATGGAGATTTCATCGGTAAGAAATAGATCTTTGTAGTTAAAATTTTCTTCCCAAAATCACGGAAGCTGCACGGTAGTGATTTTTTTCATCAATGTTAAACAAATTATCGCTCTCGTAATTTTTTTCGAGACCCATTTTGGAGCTTTCTGGAGCGGAATTTCGCTGACTTGATCTGCATGTGGTGGACGGCCGGCTAAAACAGCAAGGCATGCTGACGTGACTGACAAGCTCGCACATTTCTTCGCACCGTTTTCGCAAGTTTTTCGCAAAGTTTTCGAAAACATTTTGCACAGTTTTCGCAAATTTTTCGCACCATTTTGGCAAATTGATTTTTACACCGAGTGCGAAACATTTTTGCATCGCGTGCGAAAAGTTTTCGCATCGCGTGTGAAAAAATTTCGCAACATTTTCGCACCTGATTCGCTGCGAAATCGCGGTGCGAAAAGTTGCGTGCGAAATGCGAAATGCGAATGCGAATTCAAATTCTTTTCGCAAATTTGTCCATGCCAATTCGCAGAGTTAAGTTTCAATTGCAACGTACTGTAAGCTCTTGGAAGCAAAGTAGCAGTACTCATGCACCCAAGCCCTTCATTGTGTAATTTTCATATGACAGTGTGTAACAATGTTACGAAGATATTCAATGAGATTTCATTTTTCGGAGTTGTGGGGACAAAAATTTGAAAAAAAATAGCAAAAAGTAGGAACAAATAGGAATTTCAAGAAAAAAGTAGGAAAGGTAGTCCTGAGCAAGGTCAAAAAATATTGGAAAAGGTAGGCAAAGTAGGAATACTTTGAAAGCCTGATTGATTGCGGACTCAAGGTCACGAGGGTTAAAAACAATGACAACTGTCTTACCTTGATGATTTTTTCCACTCCTGAGGAGACTATGTTGTGCGTGTAAGCGTTGAATCGAACTTGATTGA
This sequence comes from Hippasteria phrygiana, assembly GCA_037893225.1. NCBI lineage: Eukaryota > Metazoa > Echinodermata > Asteroidea > Valvatida > Goniasteridae > Hippasteria > Hippasteria phrygiana. The sequence goes on along the minus strand of JAZGUH010000774.1, from coordinate 155,961 downwards.
CGATGGAGCGATGCCCCTGTAATACCAACTTGGCCTCGTCAACCCACATCACTAAGACACGGGAAAGAAATCGGAAGACTTCACATCTGGGACCAATTTCACGGAGCTGCTAAGCACCAAATTTTGCTAAGCATGAAAAGTCTTCCTTGAAAATACAGGATTACCAACCAACCTTTCCGGTGACACATATTGCTTGTGACTGGTGTTCAGTTATTAGTTGCTTAGAATGAAAGTCACATGGAGTTTTGGCTGGTAAGCCTTTTCTATTAGCAAGAATGTTTTTGTGCTTATGCCCCTGTCACACATCGCCGGATCGTTGGTCAAATCGTCAATCCGGTGGACAAAGTGTAAATTTCCATTTTGCAGGAGCGTACATGCATGGTCCAGGGGCCAAATATAACGCACAAACAACGCACCTGGGGCGATTGTATACTGGACAGTGGAACGTGCGCAAACGCATGAGAAACGAACATGCACCACATGCCTACAGGACAAAACGCACGAGGTGTCAGTTGCAGGCCGGTACATATTCGTTAAACATCAGTTCCATGTCCTGTGCATATACTGTGGATGTGCTGTAGATATGCTGTAGATATGCTGTAATCATCAGTTATGGCCGTCCTGTCCGTTTGTCATCCGTAACTACATGCGTTTTGACCGGTAGTCGTCCTGCAGGCATCCTGTGGCTATGCGGTGTGTATGCGTTTGATGTGCTGTACATGCCCGTTCCATCCGTCCCATCTCCTGCAGCAACGGACCCTGCAGGACGCCTAGCGGATGGAAACGTGTGGAAAACGACCAAGTACAGTACACATACAGGACAAAACGCACAACCATCGGACAAGGGCCGGATCCCGCTATCTGTTTCTGGCGAGAAAAGATTTTGTGCATGCACAAAGTTTTCAGGCCGCTTTGACGGACATCACCTGACGATGAACGTCCATCCAAAGGATAAAAAGGACATGAAACGCATTTCAACGGATATCAACGGATGCCAAAAATCGACATTCGTTTCTCATGCGTTTGCCTTATCCGGCAAAGTGTGACAGCGCATAAGCAGCTCCACAAACCCCTGATCTCCCCAGAGTCGGAGTCCACAATCAAGAATATATGTTGCATATATTTGAAAGCGAACAAACTACAAGGTAAACTGACTAGGTAATTTGAATACATTTTTAAAGTGAACAAAGAAAATTGGCAGGAGCGGGATTTGAACCTGTGACATCCGGAATACCGTACCGGCACTCTACCAACTGAGCTATCTTGCCATATTAACAGCCTGAGCTATCTAGCTTTTTTTCATAGGTTAACGACTGCTAGCGGGGATGACGTACATTTAAACACGATTTTAAGTTTCAGGAAGGCGAAACAAAATTGTGACCGGCTCTGCAAAAAGGGTTATTATGTCGCAAAATTAAAAAAATTAGTTATATACATACATGTAGTTGAATTTGTCACATCTTAAGCTTTAATTTGGTGTAGGTTTGACCCCTGTGGCATGTTCTCGAGATATCTTGACATTTGTATACTCATATTTTCGGAAGTGTGTTTAGAGATACAGGCCCTTAAACACAAAAAGTGCAAAGAAATAAGATAGAAGTAATTTTTATCAACATATATTTGTTCATCTTTATTCATCAATATTAATGTTTCTGAAAATACATTCTGAAAATATGCATATAACAGATGCCAACAAACCCCCCCCCCCCCAAAAAAAAAATCACTTACGTGAATTTTTGTTCGCCACTTCACATAGAACTGCCCCGTGTGTGTTTTTCACATAGTGCGACATACATGTAATACCCCTTTTTGCAGAGCCGGTCACAATTGTTTAAATTTACATCACCCTCAAAGCAAATTCCATCTTTACATTGAGCGCATGTTACCGCCTGTTAATATTAGATTTGAGTCAGACAGCCAACCCTGGCAAGCTCCTTGGTTGAGTGGTTAAGACGTCTGCACTAGTTCCAAGTCCCGCCTGAGTCAGCCTACAATTTTTTCCAACAGGCTCTCGGAAATCATTTTGCGTACAGTGCTAAACATCACATCAGGAAGAGCCAAAATCTAATATACCTTTATACTTGATTGCTTGCATTCACTTGGCATAACCTCCGACAGTTTACAAAACATGCCGATGTTTCAGTCAAAATCTTTATTTTCACAATTTTATTATTTTTGATCACCATTCAAGGTTATTGTTTGTGCCGCAATACAGATACCTGACCTTTTAAGTGACTTACCATCTTCACATGGCTCAGGAACCTCCCACATGTACAGATTAAAGTCATCAGATCCAGAGAGAACATACTGAAATGATCCAATGACAAACTCTAACGTCAGCCCATCACGCCTGATATATCTTAAATGCATGCATACATGTACTTGTAACAAAATTCATCCCAGTCCATCCATACAAATCAGAATACAACTACTTAGTACTTTCCTCATGCGGTATTATTGCATAGGGGGATCTTTTCCAGTGGAGAAAGATCCCAATTCTGATCCATAATATAATCTTAATACTATATTTTTTCCTACAAAAAAAACAAAACCAAGAAAAAAAAACACCGTTTTGACAAAATTTTGATTAGAAAATCCTACTACATGGTCCCTTTAATAGCTCCAAACCAATTGCACAGTTCTGACTAGGCTTGGGCAATTCCTTGCAGGAGTCTAACCCTAATTTCTGCTTCCTCAGAGTAGATTCCGGGCACTGCTCAACAAGTCTGAAACTTGCCGACTCTGAAAAATGGTTTGCGTATTCCCTGAAAAGACTACATGCAGAACTTCTAAGAGCCAGCTGTTTTGTCTGGATGCCACACGATTCCAAGGATGTGCCGCTGATGCCTGTTTTGTGCATAATATGTAAAGTCCATCCTGAAAGGAGGAGTGTGGTCTAGTGGTTAGGATTTGTGACTGATGATCAGAGGGTCAGGGGTTCGAATCCAGCTATTGGCCATATGTTGTGTCCTTGGGCAAGCCACTTCATCCCCACTTGCCTCTCTCCACCCAGGAGTATAAATGGGTACCGGCATTAGCTGGGGAGTAACCTGCAATGGACTAGCATCCCGTCCAGGGGGGAAGAGAAATATTCTCGGTCGTTTCATGCTACCGAAACGGAGATAAACACCGGCCTAATGGTTCATGTCAGACTTTAATTCTGAATGCAATTATGATTCCTGCTTTGAGTCGGAGTCTGGAGTTGCCCAAGCCAAGTTCGGATACTTACCTGATCCTTGTCACCGGCAAAAGTACAACTCTTCATGGTGCAGGAATTGTAATATCCCGAGTGGTTGAACTGCACTGCAGCTGCACTGCTGTGCACATTGTATACCACAGGGGGTAGGCGTCTCCGGAGCGCCACTAGTCTGGTTCCGAGCTGGTTGAAGCGTACACTCATGGCGCTTTGTTGGGTATACGTGCTGCCGTAGCGTACTAGACAGCTGAAAAGAATCAGAGAAATAAAGCGCTAATGATTTTACATTTAAAAACAAAGACACTAGCAATTTGGGAGACCGCCAACATTCATGTAGGGTAAGATAGCTCAGTTGGTAGAGTGCTGGTTTGGTATTCGAGGGTCGCAGGTTCAAGTCCCGCTCCTTCCAGTTTTCTGTGTCCACTTTGAAAATTCATTTAACAATTACAAAACAGAACTTTGTAAATGTGGGAAAAAATATACAAAATGATGCATCTTTTAGTAATTTTTGACAAATGTTTAAAATTTCAAAATATCGCCCACCCGAACAAAGATACTGACAATTTGGGAGACCGCCAAAATAGGGCAAGATAGCTCAGTTGGTAGAGCGCCGGTACGGTAACCCGGAGGTCGCAGGTTCGATTCCCGCTCCTGCCAGATTCTTTGTTCACTTTGAAAAAATATCTTTTAGTTATTTTTCCAAATAAAGTTCATACAGATTCACTATTAAGAGTCCTCCACTAACTCTCCTTGCTTTTTAATAGTGCCCTTAAAAATTTTACATGACAATATTAAAGTAAATTCCACAAGGACAAAAACTGGACAAAACCACTTGGGCGGTTGTCGTCTATGCACACATTCCTGCGTGTACCCAATCTATTGTTTGCCTATTGTTTGCATTACGCTTGGCTGCATAAGCCCACACTGGCATACCAGCACCTCATTAATCACAGCCAACCAGAAGGTGTTAACATGGACTGGCTCCAACCAAGATCTGTCGTCCTATGCACATGAACTGAATTTGGAAAGCACAAGACTAGTTTTCAACATTATGGATTGCGAAAGTCCCTTTAAGTGGTATAAAAGTTCTTTTGACCGACTGCACAACTTTGCAATCTTATGGTTGCAATTTGTACTGACCTGCAAGGGGCTCGTACATCCCATAATGCAACTCCTTCCTTGGAATTAGCTGTCGCTAGGAACTCGGGTTCTACGGGATGGTACACGACAGCATAGAAAGCTGTTTGGGAATTTGCAATCACAAGGGGTTCTGAAAAAGACAAAATAAAAGTACAAAAATCTATGCATGTTCATATGACACCTATTGAACTGACCTTGAGGAACAAAGGTCACAAGGGCGGATCGGGGAGGGGGTGCATAATAAAATAAACAAAAAATGCTCTTGATCAGTGGAAGGTCAGATCTAATTGGGTCATTCCACCAGGTTGGGACACAGTGTGTGACATTTATCCATATCATTAAAAGTACTATTACATTTGATTCAGTTATTTCATGTAACATCAGTCTTTGGGTGAGCAATATTTTAGAAAGTTTTAAATCATGTAAATTATATTTTACCAAAAATATGATAAAAATTGTGTCAGTTTGACGTAACCAGTTTGACGTAACATGGACACGTCCATATTTCAATTTGTGTGTTTTTTCAACACATTAAATATAAATATGGGAAATTCACCATGTGTACTAAGCCTGTTCGATATGACGATATTTCCCGATATTTCGATATTTTTTTCATATCGAAAATCGTATCGGCCCCTTTAAAAATAACCGGAATATCGGGGAATTCGATATACCGAAGAATATCGCGATATATGTTCCTTTGGAGTTTTGGCCGCATTTATACGTTTGGATTTGTCCAGTTTACTTTGCTCGAAATTCCAGTTATTTCCAATTATTGGACGGTAGAATAGTATATAATGTATCATGATGTACCATGGAGGAATAAAAAAATACATACATGCACTAAATGTGTCTTTCTTTGACCGTTTTCTAAACCCCGACATGACATTATTACCTTCTGCGCGATTTACCCTCCGCGCCGTACGTTGTCAAGTGCAAACAACGTCTTGTTCCCAGTGTACAATGTACATGTACGTACCTTCACGCTTGCGAACTCATCTTGAGATCGAGGGGTATGGCAATTGTTTGCAATAAGGTCAACCCCTGTAGCGCATCTGCGCGTGCGCGTTGCTTTGTTGCTAGCCTTCGTCAAGTGCAAGCAACCGCACTGAATGCCACCGTCTTTCCCCAGTGTACAGGGCACACGTAGTTAGGTGTAGTTACGTGTAGCGAACTGCGTCGCGTCTTGAGAAAAGATTAAAACACGTGCCACGCATCCATTGTACATTGTGCAATGTCATGTCGTCTTCACAAAATATACGACACGATCGTTTGTTGACAGCTCGCATGTGATCGTCCATGGTATTATCATCTGTGTTACTAATCAACAATGCTGAAATAGAAACAAACGCTAGTCTTTCTGGAGTGCCATAAAGAAGCCAACTGAAGGTAAATGTCGTAAAACTCCAAATACTCAACGAGCGAAGGGAAGCCTTGTCAAACCGGCCCCCCGTTCCTGCCGCTCAATCCCGGCGGGCCCGATCTCATGATGCCGTGGTGACTTCCGTCATGTACTTTTTTTATTCCTCCGTTCTTCCGGTAATGAAAACTGAGTGACGTCATCACGATAATATCGAATATCGCGATATTTTTCTGCCGATATTTCGGTATCAAAATAAATGGATATCGAACAGCCTTAATGTGTACTAATTAAAAGATGTACTATGCAACACAAGAACACTTTTTTTATGGTAGTCAGTGTCCAAATATAGCAGAGACAGCAAGAACAGACGTGAGTGTGGACGTAACATGGACACTGTGTCCACTGTTACGTCCACACATGCATGTTCTTTTTGTTCTTGCTGTTTCTGAGCTATTTGGACACTGGCAACCATAACAAAAAGTGTTTTCTGGTAGCATTGGGTGTCTTTTAGTTAGTAGGGGGTAATATCGTTTCGGTTTGCGGTAACACCATGTGTTTATCTCAACTAACGAGAGGTACATGTATGGGTTCTGAAAAGAACCTTATCGCACAACTCGTATCTCAACCTTCGTTAAGTGAGAAGGGTTCAAGGGAGAACCAATTTTCGTGCAACTCGTTTTCTCTACTGTCTACTGTCCCCTGAATCATATTTCTCACTTATCGACAGTAGAGAAAACGAGTTGCACGAAAATTGGTTCTCCCTTGAACCCATCTCACTTAACGAAGGTCAAGATACAAGTTCTTTTCGGAACCCATACCTCTCGTTAGTTGAGATAAACCATGCAAAGCCTCAAAACTTATACATATAGTAAGTTGCATAATTATTTATTTAATGAAGAAAAATTAAGGCAGTCTGGACGTAACATTTAGTACTGACATGGTACATGTACATGTGTATGACATAAAAAATGCACATTTCCTATTTGTAACATTTTCAACATTTATATAAATAATTATGCAAACTCACTCTGTATACTAATTACAAAACACAAACTGCAACACAAAAAACATTTGTTATGATATTCAATATCCAAATGCAGCACAACATGCACAACAGCAGAAATATATGTATGGTCATGGTCTATCATGGTGTCCATGTTACGTCTGCACTGATTCTTCAAATTCTTGCTATTTCTGCAATATTTGGACACTGACTACCGTAAAAAGGTGTTTCCCTGTGGCATAGTGTGTCTTATAATTATTGTATGTAATGAATTCCCCATATTTATTTATTCATGTTATTAAAGTGTTGAAAAAAGCTCACCCTGGTGGCTTGGAACTCTTGTATCCCGTAGTAAGACACGCCCATCAGCACAAGCACTGGCGAACACATGGCTGTCTCTAGGATCGACTGCCAATCCATACACTGCATCTTCATGCAGAAACACGTCTACTGTTTCTTTCCTGGGATGAGGAATGTCCGTGAACCAATGTCAGTCAGGATAAACAAAATAAGACCAAACTGGGAAGTCAAGGGGCTGGGTGGGTCGGGGTGGGCTTGCTCTGTTATGCAGCTCGCCAACAAAAGACTCTTTGTGACATTGGTGGAACCTTTTCACTTTAACGACTGTCCTTGCTTTTCAATTTCGTACCTTCTAATAAAAAAAACCCACCGTTTTCTATTTAGGGCGTCTGCAACTCTCAAAAAAAGGCTAATGCACACAAAATCTAATGCACACAAAAGATACGCCTGAATTATTGTCAGGCCGCAAATAATTCAACATTTGTAATGCAATTATTTAATAACTCAGAGATACCAGACTTCCGGCAATTGCCGGATTTCCGGCTTTTGTATATTTTTGGGAAAAACCTCCGGCCTTCGGCATTTGTGGGCCGGAACGACAATATACATGTAATACAAATTACCGTAAGACCATACACAGTGCTTTCCTACCTTCATGCCGCAATACACGTGTACAATGATTCGATTTACACAGCGCGGGGAACTGTATAAGCAATGTCCTGCATATACGTATGCAGCGGACACTAGACTTACATACTATGTACACGCAACTGGTAAATTCCAGTCTGTGAGGAACGGTCACAATTTGTGTGTACGTTGCGTACCACTGGTGCGTACACACAATGAGAGTGCAGAACAAAATGCAATCAATCGACGACAAGTTTAGTTCCACAGAGATTGCTGATTTTGTTGATTCCCATGCAACTCGTATTCACTTTACGCAGTCAAAGTAGGGAACCAGTTATGTTTGTGCATCAAATGGTTTCGCGAGCGTGCGTGTGCAGCGTGTATACAATGTACAACATGGCGGAATAACAACAGCGGGGATCGTTTGACAAAATGGAAGTTGAAATGATTATGCATAGTGTATTGAACATCTACATGTACGATGTGATTGCATATACCGGTACTAGTACTGTTCATTGTTGTACGATAGATCTACGTTCGCTTTGGAAACATTCTCGTTGGAAAAATAAATCGAGCACTTCGTAAAAATAAAGCAGAAGGCGGCGTCCGAAAAATTGGGCAAAGTTTATTGTACAATGTACATGTATTCGCAAATGTAATTGTAGCGTGGCCCAGATTCCGGACATGCAATTTCTTCCAGCCCTGCAGCCAAGACCTACTGGCATCCCTGTGTAAAGGTGACTGGTATTTTTCATTTGATATTTCATTCAAAACTGACGTTTGCACTGCTAGAAAAATATCAGTTTAAAAACATAATTTTTTCAGGGTAAAACATGAAAAAAGCATGGAGAGTATACCTTTAACACTTTTTCCTGACACGTATCATACAAGACTAGAAACATTTATTCTGAACCTCTTGGCTGGACCATACCTTTGAATGTCATGGACAAGTACTTGGTCATCATTTCCACCAGAGTATATCCGGCTGTTGTGACTGTCAAATGCCAGAGAGAAGATGTTGGAATGGTGTTTGCCTACCATGACTTCAAACTTCTTATCCAATGATAATGCCTCCTGGATATTCCATAGCAGGACACGTTGATCGTCACCACCTGTGGTGTGCAAATCACGTCTCCAAATTGAAGCAATAGAACAGTGAGTTCAAGTTTTAACAATCTTTTGTTTTGTCTCATTTTCATGCCTTCATTTTAGAATACTGGATGTTCTGAAAGATGAGATTTTCTCAACATTATTCCACTGAGAATGGCTTATGACTTGAGTTACGTAAGACTTGAGAGACATACAAAATGTACATGTACATGTAGTGAAGATTTTAAAAGCTAACGACCATTTGTACAATGAATAAGACTATAATTATTCACAAACAATTTAGCTATTCACAAACCATTTAGCTAGGATGACCCAAGCCTGACATATTTCTCACCTTTACTGCCTCTCTAGTCTTGAGTCATAAACCATTCTTAGTAGAGTAATTTTGTTCCTACATGTACATGTAGCCTTATACATGTTTATAGTAGTGATTTTCCATCTTGTATACCCCAAAATTGCAACTTATTAATGTATGCAGATGAATGGGCGAGGACGCAAAGCGTCCGAGCCTATTCCAATCAAAGAATGTCCACCTTTTGAGTCGTTTCTCTGACTTAAACTACGTCCACTTTTCTGAATGACGTCACAAGAGTAGTTTAGTACATTAGAAACTGAATGGCACAAAAAAAAATGACAGTTGTTTCATGAAATACCATTAACTGATACATGGACATCCAATTTCATAAAACAGCCGTCGGTTTTTTGGTGCGATGAGCTATGTGCGCCTGCGCAGACGTGATTCCGCCATATTGAATTGGTCTTCACGGCTGAGAAGGGTAAACAGTTCATGTTGCACATTTAGAGACAAATTACACCAGACAGAACAATGAAAAAGTCCTAATTTTGGCGAAATATTGAGATGCTTTGGTAAGTGAACCTATATGCCGAGTTTGAGGCCGATTGATTTCCATTTAAAAAACCAAAAAGATCCTTAACTTTTTGCAGGCAGCACAAGTACATGTATGTCCCAGAGCGAGAGTCTACTCGTGCGGCGGGACATACATAAGTACATTGTACATGTACATGTAGTATAGGGATAGGTTATGGTATACCATGAACAGTTGTATTGTGAACGTGGAAAAGGAGTCTAGACCAAAATAGAGGAACTTCGTTTTTGTTTCGAATATTTTCACGATTTGTTCTGTTTTTTCCTTTTTTTTCTGAATAGTAAATAGTAAACAAAAAAGGAGTAATTGCACAATACCCCGCACTCGAAAACTACCTCCCAAATTTTTGGGCTACGCAGTCGAAGTACAAAGGCTATAAAATAAGCTGGTCAAAAGTGGACGGTATGTAGTACGATGGAGTTGCATCGAGAACGGCGCAATGCAAAACAACTGGAGGATGGTGCACAAATTCTAAGTCTGAAGTAACTACATGTACATGTACCCCGTTGCCGGCTACGCGGTTACGAGGTGGAAGGGTGGGAGGGGCAAAAGAAGAGGGGGATGTAGCGCGGTGAAGTTGCATGGAGGGGAACTGACTAGGTAAATTTGAATACATTTTCAAAGTGAACAAAGAAACTGGCAGGAGCGGGATTCGAACCTGTGACCTCCGGGTTATTTAAAATGTATTCAAATTTACCTAGTCAGTTTCCCTTGTTTGACGAATTATAAGTTAAAAAGTCATATCCTCATTCATGTCATTGAGTGATCCCCACAATGTCGCTTCCCAGGTTGTATCGTAAAATTGGGTGTGATCAGGCTATATATACAGCATTCTGGGTTTATGACTTCTGACAAGCGCCCACCCGAACAAAGATACTGACAATTTAGGAGACCGCCAACATAGGGCAAGATAGCTCAGTTGGTAGAGCGCCGGTATGGTAACCCAGAGGTCGCAGGTTCGAATCCCGCTCCTGCCAGTTTCTTTGTTCACTTTGAAAATTTTAAAACTTGTTGAAGTTAATACAACCTCAAAAGAGTGATGGCCGTGTTAAGTGCAGTTTTTAAAGATGCGCATTTTTTAAATTTGCGCGCGAAATTTTTAAAAAATGCGCGTGGGTATTTTTTCAGTTCAAGTATGCGCGCGCAAATTTTGAATGCGCGCTTCGGACAACAACTCGGGCACGATATCTGACACGAACTAAATGGTAGACATGAATTTTACATCGGCGCCAGACGCATGGCGGCTCTTCCATCATCGGCAGTAGGCCTGTTGACAATTTTGACGAGTTCTCTGTAGAGGGCATTTTGTATCCGACTCCTCTACAACAAGCCTGACAGCGGAGAAAAATAATTATAGCGTTCTTGAAGGGGTTGAAACTGTCTCCCAGTCCTACAACTACTTTAAAAAAAAAAATTGAAAAGGAGAGAGTTTCAGGTTTTGAGTTTTCCAGCTCTTGAGCTACACGGTGTCGTGAATATTTGCAAATTCGTATGATATTACAATGTGTGTGTGTAGCATTTATTTATTTGATTTGCAAATATGTTGACATTTTTTGTGAACTATATGAGCGAATAAAGTTTACGATGTGAATTCTATTGCATATATACTTTGTCGCATATCTTTGTGGTGATGTCATATCATCTGTTGAATTGACCTTCAATTTATCATCTGTTATCATCACCTGAGATTCTGTGCTTCTATCTTTATGAAGTTGGGTCATGTTTGGCTTGACAAGTTGCCTTCGCATGACATTATGGCGCCGTCGCGTCGGTGGGGGGGGGGGAAATACATTTTCGGGGTTTTTTTTTTTCATTGGGAAATGATCTAAACCTCTGATCGGCTAACTTCCCAACATTTAAAAGAAAATGGCAGATTAAAACCCTCCTACTATTTAAAAGGTCAAAATCAGTCAAAATTTCCTTCCACCTCCCCTGCTATACTTTTACACAGACATGATCAGATTACATGTGGTTTTGTACTATGGCAGGAGGGTCAAAAACAATCACCTTGACTGATTTTGACCCATACAACAACATGGCTCAGAATGTATGTTTGCATATTATTAATTAAGAAGCAATATATAATTTGCATTCTTCACACAGCAACTGAGAGACTACTGGATAAGATTATTTTTTTTACTATGAAATTCCTTATAAGATCAGTCATGTCAGTAGTGGGAGATTATGTTGTCACATGGTCATGATGGTGCACCCTTCACGTTAGGGCCGTGCGGGTACCCGGATACCCGTGACCCGACCGCTGATTACGGGTATCCGGTTCCATTTTATCGATTCTATTACCCGAAACTGTCTTTGTAAATTTTCGACACAACGTTCAGAAAGGCAAGTGCCCTTTTCTATTGATTACTTGCCGATAAATTGGTGGAACAAATCTGAGTAAAACATCGTTTGAGTTCATTTGCCGACAATTTCCAAGCGTCAAGATTGCGGATGTCGGTTTTAACTTTGATTTGACATGCCTTTTGAGTCCATGCATTTTTACCGACAATTCCCGAAAGCTAACTTGCGGTTGACATTGTATCAATTGTTTTGTTACAGTTGTCCTTTGAGTAAGATTTCCGACAAGATGGTAAGCTTGCGGTTTTGTCCCCTGTTCAAGTTTTAATTCACTAGTTATCTCAGCTGTGTCTTATGAGGTACAAACATGATAGGAGTGCTTTCGCCTTTTGTTATGATTGTATAATCCTCTATACCATTTTGTATACATGTACATGGAAAGCGGGCAGTGTAATGTGCCGCTCCCGGCGGTGCAAACAAAGTGTGGTTAAGTGAAAACAAAACAACTTGCTCATAATTATTTTGCCGTGTCCGTGTGATTATTTGGTGTCCCTGTCTCCCCCGAGTATTTTTTGACATAACCTCACTGAATGCTCATCATGATGCCACGTTCAGGAATGAGTCAAGTTTGGTCACATTTCGAGAAAGTTGGGCCCAAGTCTGTAAAATGCAAGATATGTAGCCAAGAGTTAAGCTACACGGGGGGCTCAATAAAATAGAATGTGGAAGGGAAAGTGGTAAATTAGACGGAAGTTGTATTGGCAACTGGCAATATTCTAAAAGACAGTCATCTGAATCCTGCAAATATAATGTTTCTAATTCAATCACGCAGTGACAATCCAGTTGGCTGTAACAATGGACGAATCAATGAAAAGAACCAATCAAAATGCAAACTATCAAGCGCTATATCTTTCGCTCGTACCCTGCCCAAGCCTACGAACAGGATGCTGGGAAGCTGATCCGAGCTGAGCTCTCATTTGATAAAATTTGTATGAGCGTGACCTGGCTGTGATGTGACGTCGCGCGCGCGGATTGGGCGGGGTACGAGCGAAGTTCCACTCGGCAGACAAGTTGCAGGGAGTACGCATGCGCTGAATTACAAAGCACGTGCAACTTGCCGTAATAGGCCGGCCGCGGGCTGAGCTAGCGCTGGAGCAACCAGCCGCCTGATCTTTACTGTGTGCACCGTTGCTAAACATGTACAGTGTGTAGGCCTAGGCTAGGCCGTTCGCTGACTGATGGCTGATCAATGAACTTCATGATGCAAAACATCGGTGAACATCGCTGACTAACTTTGACACATGACTCAACCTCAGGTTAGACTTTTTTTCAGAGCTTCCCATTGCAATTGCGCACGCAGGTCCCATCCCAGCCCCCGCGCAGGTTTTTTTTTTAAAGGAAAAATGGCGCCCTGAGGCTCTATCGCACCGCCAGACTCCCTTCCACCCCGTATCAGCGTATCCGCGTATCCACCTCCGGGGACATACATTGGACTTACACTTTATGCACAGTTTCCCATCCCAGCCCCCTCGGAGGATTTTTTTAAAGGAAAATGGCGCCCTGTATCGCCCCGCCACACTCCATCCCACCCCGTATCCCCGTATCTGCGTATCCACCTCCGGGGACATACATTGGACTTAGACTTTTGACCGAGCTTCCCATTCGAACGCCAGTCAGGACTTAGACTTTTGACCGAGCTTCCCATTCGAATTACGCAAGCAAGTCAGATTCCAGCCCCCTTGGTTTTTTTTTTAAGGGTAAATAGCGCCCTCTATCGCACCGACTGACTCCCTCCCACCCCGTATCCACGTATCCACCTCCGGGGGGACATACATGTACATTGGACTTAGAAATTGCCCCCTCTATCGCCTGGTCAGACTCCATCCCACCCCGTATCCGCGTATCCGCGTTTTTTAGGGGGTTCTTTCGGGTGGCGGGGTATTCTGCAATTACTCCGAATATCATTCTTCTACTTTCGAGCAGTTTTTGTATGAGAAATCATCAATATTCTACAAATAATGAATGTTTATGAGTGCGATGGTAAGAATAATTTTCCATTCCACGACACGAGGCGAAGCTGAGTGGAATGGGACACTCTACTTCCAAAAATGTAAGGCTCCATGAGCCTTACAATGCTAAACTATTTTGGACCCCGTAACTCAATGGGATTTGCAATACGCTTTTGTTAGGTCAGTTACAATGATCTAGAATTCCACTTTCCCAAACGTTAATCTCCCCAGAAAGTTATCCAATTCCTCCTACAGATCTTTGAGACTTTTGTGGCACATTTGCGGAACATTGGAAGGGACATTTTATTGAGAAATCTGAGTTTTTACTCGCCAACCGACGTATTCAGCTGAGATTAACAAGTCGTAGCACAGCTGACTACTGTAGTACACCAGGCTGCGCGTGCGCGTGGAGTTGTTGAAGAGATGTGGGGCTCAACCATTTTTTGAAGGGGGGGTGTCATCTTTTCTACATCGCGCAACGGTGATGTGTGGAATGTGGATAATTAATGGCGCGCTATTATACCTAGTGTGGTTCCTTGGCCTGACAATGTTTGTTATGCCCAGACGTCTAAATTGTAGGGCAGGTAGCCACGTAGCTATTTTTAGATGATGCAACAAATCAAATTATAACGACTTTTTCCAAATAGGCACAACCCCTAGCTGCAGTGGCTTTAAATATAGTAATATTTGGCATTTTGTCTGATGTTGTTTTTTGCCAATGCGAGCTTTTATTTCATGCAAACCAGAAAAAAACAGAATCTGGATCGATGGTCATTATTTTGTTCACGTTGTTCATTTGAAAACCGAAGGAATGTTCAAACACACACAACACTGTGTAAAGCGCGTCATGCACACATCACCGTTGCGCGATGTAGAAAAGATGACACCCCCCCTGGAAGAGTTTTAAGCCAAAAAAGGATAGGGCCTATCCGTGTTTTCGAAAGCTAAAATGACTTTCGCAGGTTATTTTTTCGCCCTTCCCGTACGGTAAAGCAGGAATCACGACAATACTGGAATAAGTTAAAACCTAAGTTATTGTATATGCAGATTTAATTTATTTGTGTGGGTACTTGTATGCGTGTACATATTAATGCCATGTAGTCGTGTTTGTAATATAGGTTTTCCTGGCGGGCAATTTGCCGTTTTCGTTTATTTGGTCATTCAAATTATGGTGCATTCAAGACTGTATTTGCGTTCTTAAATTGAGTTTTGTGACATCCTTTTTGTGACCATGCTTTTCTTTTCTTATTAGTAATGTATATGGGCAATTATTTTCATCAAGTGGTCATTCAAATTATTACGCTTTTTAAAATTGATATATTTTCCAAGAGGTTTTTATAAAAATTGCATGAAATTTATAATGTAATTTTTAACAAACATTTGTAATGTACATGTAACATCTTAACTGATATGAGGGATTATGATGTATGTAACGAACTAATAAAATGAAAATAAGGCATACGGATCGGGTAATTCATTGGGCGAAGTGGGGTTTGGGCGAAGTGGCGTTTGGGCGAAGTGGTTGAGGGCGATGTGGTTTTGGGGCGATGTGGTTTTTAGGCGAAGTGGTAATTGGGCGAAGTAGTAATTGGGCGAAGTGGTTTTTGGGCGAAGTGGCGTTTGGGCGAAGTGGCGTTTGGGCGAAGTGGCGTTTGGGCGAAGTGGGGTTTGGGCGAAGTGGGGTTTGGGCGAAGTGGCGTTTGGGCGAAGTGGCGTTTGGGCGAAGTGGCGTTTGGGCGAAGTGGCGTTTGGGCGAAGTGGCATTTGGGCGAAGTGGCATTTGGGCGAAGTGGCATTTGGGCGAAGTGGTTGAGGGCGATGTGGTTTTTGGGCGAAGTGACTGTAAAGCCTTTTGCCAAACCTCGGGCTTAAATTGTATCCCAGCCCTAGCTTGAAAATTCCAGCTCTTGGCTTATGACATGTGAGATTCGCCATTAGAGCTGGAAGTTATTCTATAGGGTAGGTTAGGGTCGTTTAAGATCTTGCCCATATCTTCCGTTTCCCTGAATATATCAACTAAACAGTAAACACTCACCGTCAGGGTAGAGCAGTCATTCATGCAGCTTTTCATCCACTCAAACATGTCAAAATGAGAATATGATCAATTTAAACCCGAAAAAAAATTTTATTGTTCGTGCAAATCGGTACATGCACAAACCAGCTGTGTACAAAGTAATGGAGCGGATTTTTGAACATGAACGATGTTTTCCGATCGATTATCGGCCAGCGGGGCTCGATATACAACGGCTGTCAGTATTCCAGCATCCCTTTTCAAGTGCTTTGTCACAAGAAATTAAGAACTTACAGTTCGTGTGCAACCCTGTTTACTGTTTGAATAATAAAGATTGTGTGATTTTCAAAAATTGCGCTCCATCTATAATGCGCAAATTTTAAATTTACGCAAGCAAACTCAATTTTTGTGTTCAAAAATTGCGCAGCGCGCAATTTTAAAAAAATGCGCGCCTTTGAAGATTGCGCTTAACAGCCGGATACGGAACTCGGAGTTGCCCGGAACTCTTCCCAAGATAACTTACCCGACGCAAGAAACTGTCCACCATTGTTGCTGAACTCGATGGCGTTTACACAACCATAGTGGCCCACAAGATTGCGACTGTAGAGTGTTTTGGCTTTGATCACCCGCTCTCTGAAGAGACGTTTACAAAGCGACGGGTTGCCACTTCTTGCTCGCTCACTAACGAAACAAGGAAGCGATTGGCCAGCCATGCCTTCTGGCAAGACTACGACACAATTGTTGGAAACAAAACTGGACTTAAAAACATTCTCAAATCTTTGAAATTTAGGGAAGAACCTACATCACGCGTCTGACACTGCACTGACAGCAAGAACAAGCTTCAGTTCTTCACCACGACGCCATCAAATTAGACTTGTTCCTACGCTCCTACATGTTGTATATTCCCCGGCCGCCGGCCCGCGTCCCATCTTAAAGCGGATCTAGAACGACCTATGTCGACAATGGAGGGATCGGGACTAGGAACTAGTCTACCATGAAATGCGACGTGTATTTTATCGATTAATTAACATTTTTTCCGGTTTCCGATTTCAGTAACGGTGGTATCGATACCAGAACACAGGATAGTCAGCTACCTTCACCCCGTAACCTAAGTGTTGCTGTCATGAGCATGGGCAGTCTAGGGAACGATCGTATATATTTTGTTAGGAAATTCCATGAAAAAATAAAAACCGATCAAGACGTGCAGCCTGCAGCATTCGTTATTCGTCCAGAGCAAGATGGTAAGAATGTTCCACGTTTTTTTAATAATTAAATCTTTAATTAATTGCATCGATGCATTATTTAAGCAGTTTACTTTGTTGGGATACCGCTAGCTTGAGAAATCCAGCTCTAGGGGCTCATGACATGTGACTCTTTTGTGAGATTCGCCGTTTGTTTAGCTGTTTAGCGAGGCTTTCGAGTCAACTCGTACCTTGGCCAACTCGTACCTTGGCCAACTCGTACCTTGGCCAACTCGTACCTTGGCCAACTCGTACCTTGGCCAACTCTAGCCCCACTAGTGTAGCTGGCGGATTTTGACATCGGGCTGATCCTTAGCCACACGTCCTACCTAGTCCGAGTAACTTGGACCCTTCATATCGCCTTTTTAAACATTTGGACATGATCTGGCGATAGTAGGGTCCAAGTCGATTGCACAATAGAGAATCAGAATGGCCAAAAATTCAATCCCCCAAAAAAACATCAGAATTCAACCTTACAACGGCCACCAAAATACTACATACGCCACCACCTGACCAAGTGGAGTTCCATGATCAGATGAATGTACCAAGGTTTACTTAACATCCAAATAAAAAGTGAAATTTTACCGTTTCATTCCCAGAGACCCACGCAGAACATGTCTTCTCGCTATCTTGTAGTCAGTCAGTGCAGTACGCAGTTCGAATTGTGACCGTACCCCTCGACCATGCATGACGTCACCCTGATGCGCAGCGCCCGCAAGCATCGCGCGACAACCTGTTTATGCCGGCGACTGTTTCCTGGTGGTACAACAGTCGTGTCCATCCGATTGGAGGCTGCACGCGCGTGCGACTCGTTCTGTTTTGTATTGTTTTGTTTTATTATTGGGGGCGGTTGTAATTGTGTTAATGAAGATCAAACTGCTTGATCTTAATTTAATTAAAAGTATCTGGTGTATCTGCCCATCTGCCTGAGATTTAACATAAAATTAATTCACATTTAAATTTTCTTTTTTGGGGGGGGGTTTGTGTTTACAATTTATATATATATATTTTTTTTTTTTTTTTGGGGGGGGTGTGTAGAAATACTTAATGAATTACAACCTGAGGGAACGCATACAAGTTAACGACCAATTGATGGACTCAAAGAAAATTATGCATTATACCTTTATTACATACGTTTTAAACTTCAAACTGAGTTAGAATCTCCACAAATATTTATCACTTTACCTTATACAAAAAAAAATAATGAAATTGAGTGGATCTTGCCTTGTAAACTATTCCAAGGTTACCGTTCATGATGTATGTAAAAACAAAAGAAAACCGAGTTTATGGAAAAAGTTCAAAACACCCAAACCCCCTGACGCGCGTGCAACCTCGAATCAATAATATATCTACACAAAAACACGTAACGCGACCTTTGTACCACTCACGAAACAGTCGCCGGCATAAACCATGTAAACAGGTTGTCGCGCGATGCTTGCGGGCGCTGCGCATCAGGGTGACATCATGCACGGTCAAGGGGTACGGTCACAATTCGAACTGCGTACTGCACTGACTGACTACAAGATAGCGAGAAGACATGTTCTGCGTGGGTCTCTGGGAATGAAACGGTAAAATTTCACTTTTTATTTGGATGTTAAGTAAACCTTGGTACATTCATCTGATCATGGAACTCCACTTGGTCAGGTGGTGGCGTATCTAGTATTTTGGTGGCCGTTGTAAGGTTGAATTCTGATGTTTTTTGGGGGATTGAATTTTTTGCCATTCTCTATTGTGCAATCGACTTGGACCCTACTATCGCCAGATCATGTCCAAATGTTAAAAAAGGCGATATGAAGGGTCCAAGTTACTCGGACTAGGTTTACTTAACATCCAAATAAAAAGTGAAATTTTACCGTTTCATTCCCAGAGACCCCCGCAGAACATGTCTTCTCGCTTTCTTGTAGTCAGTCAGTACGTAGTTCGAATAGTGACCGTACCCCTCGACCGTGCATGACGTCACCCTGATGCGCAGCGCCCGCATGCATCGCGCGACAACCTGTTTATGCCGGCGACTGTTTCCTGGTGGTACAATGGTCGTGTCCATTTATTTGGATGTTAAGTAAACCTTGGTACATTCATCTGATCATGGAACTCCACTTGTTCAGGTGGTGGCGTATCTAGTATTTTGGTGGCCGTTGTAAGGTTGAATTCTGATGTTTTTTGTTGGGATTGAATTTTTGGCCATTCTCTATCGCACAATCGACTTGGACCCTACTATCGCCAGATCATGTCCAAATGTTAAAAAAGGCGATATGAAGGGTCCAAGTTACTCTGACTACCATGGAGGAAGGATATAGTGGATATACGAACTCTTTATTTTTGTTTTTGAGAAATCCAGATGCATTTTTGGGACCGATCCTCAAAAACTCTTTGCTGATTCGAATAATGGGTCCATGATTTTTTGTTTTATGCTGCTTAAAGCCAGATAAGTTACGGCTCAATGAGATCAATGGGCTCAATACTAGCCACTAGCTATCGCGACATAAAACAGTCGTCAACCAGTGGAATCGTGTGCACACGCGCCAAATAAAGCGATTGACCCCGACGTCACCGTGCGCAACAAAACGTCTGGCCCCTGCTGGATGGTAACGTCTCTCCAGCCGTAGTACAGTACAGCAATTTCTACGCGAAGGATTCGGGGCACTGCGCGGAGATCTTTCGGAATTAAAGAGGCCATACGTTTGTACAGGAATCCACCTTTTTCATCGATTTCTGGAGAACGACAGGTGCTGTGCTTGCGGAATTTGGTGTAAAAGAGCATGTGTAAGTACTGAACAGGAAAACGATAACAAATCTTCCCGTCAATGGACATGGAGTCTTTTATCGACCAATAGATAGTTTTTTTCAATGCATCAGAGCGTGGCGGTGTATATACCGCCACGTTTTCGGGTCTAACCTTCCTCCATGGGTTTTTTTAAAAGGGAAAATAGCGTCCTCTATCGCCCCGCCACACTCCCTCCCACCCCGTATCCGCGTATCCGCGTATCCACCTCCGGGGACATACATTAGACTTGGACTTTTGACCGAGCTTCCCATTCGAATTACGCACGCAAGTCAGATTCCAGCCCCCTCGGAGGATTTTTTAAAGGGAAAATGGCGCCCTGTATCGCCCCGCCACACTCCATCCCACCCCGTATCCCCGTATCCGCGTATCC
Source organism: Hippasteria phrygiana (assembly GCA_037893225.1). Classification (NCBI taxonomy): domain Eukaryota; kingdom Metazoa; phylum Echinodermata; class Asteroidea; order Valvatida; family Goniasteridae; genus Hippasteria; species Hippasteria phrygiana. The sequence goes on along the minus strand of JAZGUH010000774.1, from coordinate 135,621 downwards.
ACCTTCCGGTAGGTGGATTGGACTTAGACTTTTTTTCAGAGCTTCCCATTGCAATTGCGCACGCAGGTCCCATCCCAGCCCCCGCGCAGGTTTTTTTTTTAAAGGAAAAATGGCGCCCTGAGGCTCTATCGCACCGCCAGACTCCCTTCCACCCCGTATCAGCGTATCCGCGTATCCACCTCCGGGGACATACATTGGACTTACACTTTATGCACAGTTTCCCATCCCAGCCCCCTCGGAGGATTTTTTTAAAGGAAAATGGCGCCCTGTATCGCCCCGCCACACTCCATCCCACCCCGTATCCCCGTATCTGCGTATCCACCTCCGGGGACATACATTGGACTTAGACTTTTGACCGAGCTTCCCATTCGAACGCCAGTCAGGACTTAGACTTTTGACCGAGCTTCCCATTCGAATTACGCAAGCAAGTCAGATTCCAGCCCCCTTGGTTTTTTTTTTAAGGGTAAATAGCGCCCTCTATCGCACCGACTCACTCCCTCCCACCCCGTATCCACGTATCCACCTCCGGGGGGACATACATGTACATTGGACTTAGAAATTACCCCCTCTATCGCCTGGTCAGACTCCATCCCACCCCGTATCCGCGTATCCGCGTTTTTTAGGGGGTTCTTTCGGGTGGCGGGGTATTCTGCAATTACTCCGAATATCATTCTTCTACTTTCGAGCAGTTTTTGTATGAGAAATCATCAATATTCTACAAATAATGAATGTTTATGAGTGCGATGGTAAGAATAATTTTCCATTCCACGACACGAGGCGAAGCTGAGTGGAATGGGACACTCTACTTCCAAAAATGTAAGGCTCCATGAGCCTTACAATGCTAAACTATTTTGGACCCCGTAACTCAATGGGATTTGCAATACGCTTTTGTTAGGTCAGTTACAATGATCTAGAATTCCACTTTCCCAAACGTTAATCTCCCCAGAAAGTTATCCAATTCCTCCTACAGATCTTTGAGACTTTTGTGGCACATTTGCGGAACATTGGAAGGGACATTTTATTGAGAAATCTGAGTTTTTACTCGCCAACCGACGTATTCAGCTGAGATTAACAAGTCGTAGCACAGCTGACTACTGTAGTACACCAGGCTGCGCGTGCGCGTGGAGTTGTTGAAGAGATGTGGGGCTCAACCATTTTTTGAAGGGGGGGTGTCATCTTTTCTACATCGCGCAACGGTGATGTGTGGAATGTGGATAATTAATGGCGCGCTATTATACCTAGTGTGGTTCCTTGGCCTGACAATGTTTGTTATGCCCAGACGTCTAAATTGTAGGGCAGGTAGCCACGTAGCTATTTTTAGATGATGCAACAAATCAAATTATAACGACTTTTTCCAAATAGGCACAACCCCTAGCTGCAGTGGCTTTAAATATAGTAATATTTGGCATTTTGTCTGATGTTGTTTTTTGCCAATGCGAGCTTTTATTTCATGCAAACCAGAAAAAAACAGAATCTGGATCGATGGTCATTATTTTGTTCACGTTGTTCATTTGAAAACCGAAGGAATGTTCAAACACACACAACACTGTGTAAAGCGCGTCATGCACACATCACCGTTGCGCGATGTAGAAAAGATGACACCCCCCCTTCAAAAAATGGTCGAGCCCCACATCTCTTCAACAACTCCACGCGCATGCGCAGTCTGGTGGACTATAGTAGTCAGCTGTGCTACGACATGTTCATCTCAGCTGAATACGTCGGTTGGTGAGTAAAAACTCTAATTTCTCAATAAATTGTCCGTTTCAATGTTCCGCAAATGTGCCGCAAAAGTCTCAAAGATCTGTAGGAGGGATTGGATAACTTTCTGGAGAGATTAACGTTTGGGAAAGTGGAATTCTAGATCATTGTAACTGACCTAACAAAGGCGTATTGCAAATCCCATTGAGTTACGGGGTCCAAAATAGTTTAGCGTTGTAAGGCTCATGGACATGATGGAGCCTTACATTTTTGGAAGTAGGGACATTCCATCTGTCACGGAATTAAATTATTATTACCATTGCACGAATGTGAAACATTCACTATTTGTTTTATACAACGCCTGAATACATCCGACAGATTGCATGCATGGATTTCTTGGTGTACAACGTGCCGTTTACCTTCTCAGTCCCGCATAAAACCGCGACAAAAAGTGGTCCAGTTCCGAATCAGTTAAAGCTTTAATTGTTGTTCCTGCGTGTCTTGCATATTTCATTTGTCTCTTTGTGTTAGCAGCCTCAGCGTCGGCGATCGCTTACGAGTTCCAATATTTCGTCGTCTGTTAGGAAAACAAACCGCGGTTCGGAAACACTGTCCGAATGACAGCTTAGACTGGTTCCCGGTCCCCGTATGTAATATACATTTGAAGTCCGAAGGACAACGGAGGGACCGGGAACCAGTCCAATGACAGCCGTGTTGTAGCAGGGGGGAAGTTCTATCAAACGCGTTACCGTTTGATAGAACCAGTGGTCGATTTAGACGGGTGCACGCATGCACTGGTGCATGTACTTTTTCATCTATGCATGTAAACCTCTAGTACAACATGCACGCAGTGCACATACTTTTTTTTAGGCCTAATTACGTACCTGGTATTATATTTCCCCACGTTGAACAACTTTTCACAACGCACACCCGATTTATTCGATTCAATATGCTCGGAACGATCGACGTCAGCCCGGCCAGCTGCGGAGCCTGCGGTACATTTACGCACATTATTATGATTTAGCGCCCAGCATCTGAGCATGCATGCTGCCACTGGTATACCCGGCCTCGCCGGTAGTTGGTGCCGTATCCCACGCTAGATTCACGGTGCATTCATCTGCTGCTGCCGATCGCAAACGCGACCGCCTGGTATATTGCACGTACATGTGAACATTTGCACCAAAATACAAGCTAGCAGTAGTTTGCACTCATCGGTCGAATGACCAAAGTCGCATTGCGGACGTTGAATACCTTATATTCCATGCTCATAGCGAACGCTGGCCTATGGGTTTTAGCAAATATTCTGTGGCTGCAAATTTCAGACTCCGGGCGGGCGATGTTGCGTGATCGGAGGCAGCATTGTTTATGCCAACGATTCGACCGGACGTACCACCGTACACCACTGCACGCACACTCACAGTCGTGCAACATGAAGGTTTGAATGTCGATCTTTTTTTCGCCGCTGTGCGCATGCACGGTGCTGAAATTTCTTAAATGCCATTGATTAAAATATTAGTGTAAAAGAACGTGAGTATTGCTGACAACTTTTTTTGTGCATGTAAAATTTATTTTGTGCATGTAACTTTTTTCGTCTACATGCACCAGTGCATGTGATTTATTTTTTCTAAATCGACCCCTGGATAGAACCATGTGATAGAACTCTTTTTGGCGGTGCTGGTTTACGTCGTGCGATAGGACGAATAATTCAATGCACGTGATCGACGATCCACCAATCAGATGGCTGAGATTTATTCAGGTGTTGTATAAACCAAAATATAGGGGAAACCGTGCTTGTTTAATTGGTGCAATTTAATTGGAGACTTATGTGCAATTTGAAGGAGAAAATTTCTGATAATTTTTTTTTTCAGAGAGCACACTTTCTCACGGGCGCGGCCATTTTTGTTTTTTGGCGCGTGGTCGGTGTTCTCGTATTTCCTATTTTTTCTACGCGAGATTTGGGGTTAGGTAATTTTTTCTTGTGAGATTTTGATGTAGCATGAAACAAGCTTTCTGATGGTGTCAAACTTGATGACCGTTGGTGGATATTTAAGGAACGAAATTTGACTTTTACTGAAACGTTGCAAAGAAAAAGTAAAACAATTTTCCAATTCTCGAACCTTTGTTTGAGTAAACTTGACAAAAAAGGGGTTGAGCAAGCTGGTAAGAGTGATTTTGGTGAAGTTTAAACCTTTCCAAATCTAATGCAACCAGAATTTTCTGGAATGTCCATGTCCCGTATGCGTTGCAAAGGACGTTTTTGAAATTGTTCAAAATTAATGGTGGGGGAAAAATGTGTTTTGCCCTGTCTGTGGGCCGTGCGCTTTATGTGTTATCCCAATGCATAATGCGTGCCAGTGACTGCTACTGTTTGCTGGGACATGGCACCTGGTGATACAATGTCAAATAACATTGTTTCAGCTGGAGTTATGAGTAATTCAACCATTAATACAGTAGTTACAACATACATGTAAGTTCAAATTTTGTTGAAACACTTTTTAAATATTTGTTGGAACTTGTAAAGCCCATAAATGCACTAATGAAATAGGTATGAGACTGATTAAAAAACCGCTGTATTTGGTAGTTCATGCTCTTTCTGCTGATACTAAATGTGTTCCATAATTCTTTTAAGATATAGTAATAATTGCTTTTAAAACAATTGTTAATGAAAGTTAAAAACGGTGACAGAAAATACCCCCTAAAAAAAGTCATTAAATTTGCCGTAACTCATTAACGGAAGAAGCTATGAAAATAGGTTTTTCACCGTTGGAACCCTCGGGTGATAAGCTTTCAAATGATGCTAAACTTGTCTGTAAAATCTTTAAAAATGCAAAAAGGGCCGGACACCCTAGTTTAGTTAGAGCTGGAGGCCATACCATACGATTTTGGGTCAACTCTAGCCCTAAAAATGGTTCCTTTTAAACTTCTGGCTTTTTACTGTCACCATTACAGCCCTACTCCAACGGCAGCCCTACAAGCGGAGTTTTACAAGCGGTCGACTTTGATTTCAAATATCTCCCCAAATTTCTTATCGCTGAACACATTTATATACATCATTGTATTCCTGAGATGTTAGCAATTTCTACAGTATATAACAAGGCTTACTAAATGCTGAATTCGTCCGGCTGTGAGGTCTTAAAAAATGACAAATGCTCCAAAACGTCGTTACATGGAGGACGCCATCTTGTATTTATCGCTAGGATCGAGAGAAGTTGGGGCACTCAAAGAAAAACTGCTGGGAAAACCCTATGGCATGGTCTCCAGCTCTAAACGGCGAATCTCACATGTCATGAGCCTAGAGCTGGATTTCTCAAGCGAGGAGACCGCCAACATAAGTTGGGGCAAGATAGCTCAGTTGGTAGAGCGCCGGTAGTCGGTACGGTATTCCGTATGTTATTCCGGAGGTCGCAGGTTCGAATCCCGCTCCTGCCAGTTTCTTTGTTCACTTTGAAAATGTATTCAAAATTTACCTAGTCAGTTTCCCTTGTGGAATGTTTGACAGTTTACTTTGTGACTCTTTATCTACAGGGGAAGGATAAAAGAATAAAGAAATATGCTGCTATGAAACGAATGATTTCATTACGTGATGCGAGAATGTAAGTACAAACTTTAATATTAAGAGGAAGTCCAGTGGTGAGAGTAACCCCACGAGTGTGGCTGGCGGATTTTGACATCGGGCTGATCCTTAGCCACACTTCCTGCCCATATGTTCGTGTGGTGAGAATTTCAAAAATTTGTGCCGTGGGGTAGCGCTATCTGGACAGCATTTTTAATGGTCTGGATGTGTTCTCTGTCGTCTTAGCTATCCCAAACTTTGCCAAACTGCTAACGGCTAGTCATTCTTACTCGACATTTTCCGAAATATTGGACATTAAACTTGGACTCCATAGTCTTGCGTGCAAACGATTTCAACGGGTGTCAGCCATTTTGAAATGACGTCACTGGGTTCCAAACAGCTTGCCGACGGCTGTTTGATGAGAGCACAGCTAGATAGCTAGCTTATCACGATTTCAGAAGATCTGGCGCGAAATTGATCGCTGGGAACAGGGCCCTAAACTACACAATCGCCCAAACTTGGCATGCATGAACTTTCAAATGGATGGGGGGGGGGGGGGGGGGGGGGGGGGGGGGGGCGGGGCGGCGGCGGCGGTGGGGAGGAGCGGTGGGGGGAAGGGAAGGGAGGGGAGTGTTTGTGGGAAGGGAAAGTAGTGTGTTTGTGGGGGGAAGGAAGTATGGATAATACACATGTACATGTACAAATGTACATGTAGTCAAATCCGTTTTGAACGGAAAAATCAACAATGCCGTGCCCTTTCTGCAGATATAATTTGGCCTTGGTGCCCTACTTACTGGCCTTGGTGCCCTCCATAATTTTTCTTTATTCAAGGCCAAAGTGGCCTTGCCCTAAAAATTACCAAATTCAAGGCCTGCGACTATTACGACTACACTGTACATGTACATGTACATTTAGCATTGTTCACTACTAGCCAAATGAGCACAATTAAAATCCTCTGTTAAATGAGGGTGTTTACAAAATGAAGTGTTTATTTTACCGTGAACCAGTCTTACCTTTTTACCGCTATTTAGCCGGGAAATCCTCTTAGCACATGCAGTCAGTCGTTCTTGGCGTGCCCAACTTCATAACAATAAACTACTCTACCGGTCGAGTTAGCACATGGTCGTGCGGTTAATGCTGGTGTCTCATAAGGGACAGTGCTACCCTGTATGGGTTCGATCCTGATCTCTGGTGTGTATTTTTCCATTTTTCCAAAAAAGTAAGAATGGCTTTTTTTTGTACTGTTTTAAATCAAATCCTGATTTAATTGCAGATAACATGTAATAGGCATTTTCTTTTTCTGACTAATGGCTCTGAATGATTTTTTTTATGGAAATACAGTCTGAAATTGCATATGGTCTGATTCCCATCTCGTGAATATGAAGTCAGAAGGACAATGAAGGCATGGAAAGTACTAGACAAAATTCGTTACGGTAAAAAGTTCCCCAAAACACTCACTGTGCATGTTTACTGCCGTGCCGGTCAAATAGCTCAAATAAACTGATGCCAGTTCATTGCAAAATAATTACTGCCTTTAAAAAATGTGTGTGTGTGTGGATTTGTTTTTGCATTAAATTGTTTACCGTTAACAATAGAGGACAATAGGGTCTCCGGTTGAGAAAGGTCCCCGTTTGAAAACCGTTCGTTTTTAAAACCAATGAGGATCCTTGCCAGAAAGTGTGTTAACAATAGGACAAAAGGAGGTTCCCGGTTGAAGGTGTTCACGTACTTGTGTGTATACTTTAATCTTACATACTCTGTGTGGACCTGTGAACAAAAGATGTCCGCACGAAGCAGTAAGACTGAACCTTACATGTACATTTGTATGTGGACATACAGTACAGTCGTACTTTCCCAATACTTCCGAGGACAGTGCTTTGTGTTTCCTATTGTTCCTTTAACCCTAACAGCCCAAGCCTTTTTACTAGAATCCTTCCCTAACCACACAAACTCCAACACTGTGTAGTAAACCAATGGCACATTCTTTGTACTTAAGACAAAATCAGGGCATCAAGTCCCTGCAAAGTGATGGTGCCAAGGCTCTACAGTACCCAATCACACAAAATTCAACACAAAGGGGTGTTTGATTTTGGCAGGTTAGGGAAGGTTAGGCTTAATATAACCCAACCCCATAGACTAAGCATGTATTTTTACTTCCGAGGACAGATTTCAACAAAAGACTGACTTGCGTATAAACAGAACCGTATAAACAGAACCTGTACTTGCCCACGTCCGCACACATAGTCATGTAAACGGGTGCAATCGTGGACCTCCCATTGTTCCTCTTTTGTTTATACTCTAACTTTTTCGGAAGGCCTCCCATTGGTTTTGTACACGATTTTCAATCGTGGACGTTAGGTCAAACGTGGACCCCTTTGTCTACGCTCGAATTCTTTTGTCCTAGGTCCACGATTGCTGGCATATACAAACTCACACAAGTGTATAAATTTACACCGGCAATCGCAGACCTCCTATTGTCTAGGCCTACTATTGTCCCTCTTTTGTTTGTACTCTTTTGTCCCTAGTCCACGATTCTCGGTATTTACACACTCAAGGTTTCCCCCTCTTTGAAAAACAGTTTTAGAGGCATTTTGGGGTTAGGTTTATCTGTCGCAAAATGAGGGAGAATACTTAAGGGGATCACGATCAAAAATTCGGGTTAAAAGAGTGTTCACAGTGCGAGTAAAATCAGCTTTTGTCTCCATTTTTCTTGACTACATAAAAACAAAGGAATGTCCACAGACTCCACACTAGTATGGAACGTAAAGCCTTAACTTTGGACAATAGGTGATTAGGGATAACAATGACACCGAGGACTATGGGAGCTGTTCGGAAAAAGTTAAAGTACAAACAAAGGGAACAAAAGAAGGGTTCCATTCATGGTCCTCATAAGTATAGCAAAACGCACATGGGTGTGTGTGTGAGTTAGTTTTTGCATTCAATAGGGGACCTTTAACAAAAGAGGACAATAGGGTCCCCGATTGAGGAAGGTCCCAGTTTGAAAATCGTGTACAAAACCAAGGGGAGGCCTTCCGAAAAAGTTTAAGTACAAACAAAAGAGGGAAAATAGGAGTTCCCCGCTTGCACCTGTTTACACACTTGTGTGTGTGTGTTTTTGTGTTAGGTGCTATACATCATTACATGTAGATGGATCTGCAGGTTCAGGAGATTGTGCTGCATCACAAAAATAGTTTGGCTCTCTCAATATATTTCAGACAGGAAAAAGACCGGCAGAAGAAGGGGCCGCCACCAAAATGGAAGCAAGAAAAAGAGGCCAAGATTAAGGAGCGTGAGGTGCCTCAGTACTCCTCTGCACTTTTCTTCAAGTACAACACCCAGCTTGGCCCACCCTACTATGTGCTGGTGGATACTAACTTTGTCAACTTCTCCATCAAGAACAAGATTGACTTGGTGCAAGGCATGATGGATTGTCTATATGCAAAATGTAAGTGAAGTCGTGGTGCTAGAGCCGGAAAATTGCATTGCATGGTTCTCCGAGGCAAACATAGAATATATCTGGGCAACCTTGCGAACCAACACACTGGTTGCCCTGCAGGCAACCAAGTGAAATGTGTTGTAGAATGTGAGCTTCAACAGTAAACTTAAGACTAACCTTCTTAAATGTAGATCCTTCAAAATCCACCATGAACTTTCTGAAGTTTTTGTAGGATTCAGGCTAGTAGAGCCCAGCCCTTATTGATTTACATGGGACTTGTCCTTGAGTTCAAGTACATTACAAAGAATGTGCTATTTGGTTACTGATGAATTTAGACGGAAGCTTCCAAGCAGAATGCCCAGGGAGTTTGGTTAAGACGGAATTCAACTTACTTCTAGCATAAAGTTGTTTTGGGTACAGCTGAAAACTGTGCAGGGTGAGCATGGTGGGACGGCCTGCCAGCCCAGCTACACCAAGCCCAGGGTTGGGCCGGGAATTCTGGGCTCTGAACAGCAAATGTCTCAGTGTAATACCAAGTGCAAGATAATAATGAACTCATGCCAACCCCTTTAGTGTTTAATCTGGGATTCAAAATCTTCAGCATGGTGGGGAAACATGGGGTGGGGGGGGGGGGGGGGGGGTTGGAGGAGGTAGGAGGAGGAGGGAGAGCAATTGATAGTACATGTGTACATCTTACTATAATTACAGGAATCCCTGTCTATGTGTATGTGTGTCTGTCCGTAATTCAATTATCTTCAGAACCGGGCACTGTATGAAGTTGAAAATCGGCAGGTGTATTGCTCCGGACCCAAGAATGTGCAATGTCAAGTTTGAAGTTGTTTGGATTAGCGGTTCTCAAAAAAGCTGCAAAAAAGCAGCAATACCGGAGGCCTAGACCCGCAAACATGGCAGTGTAGACCGCCACGCACTGCTGCACATTTTGAAAGGGCACTGCACTGCACGGCCATGGGTATAGACCGTCATGCATGCAATGGGGCGTGATCTAATATGCAAATTAGATGCATGCGCATTAGTGTTACAAAACCAGCTTTTCCCAAGAAACTCACTTCAAAAGCTGTGATACATGTACACATGTGGCATGGAAACATACACCCGTGGCTTTTTTTAACGAAAGCCAAGCAATTTGTCCGTTTCGAACAGGCACATTTTGAACGGGCACTGCACTAGTGTACATAACTTGTAAGAGAGCAGTGGGGAATTGGGAGAAAAAAATGTCAGTAATGTTTTTTGTGTGGAAGTCACTCAATTTACGACTAAAAGCCACTCTAAAGGGCTACAATGTACACCAGAGGTGGTGGAGTTTGCCACATTTTATATTGTCAGTTCTACTACTCTTACAGTTTCCCTGGTCCAGATCTAAGTAGATAAATCTTCAAAGTGAACAAAGAAAACTGGCAGGTGCAGGATTTGAACCTGCGACCACTGGAATACCGTACCGGTGCTCTACCAACTGAGCTATCTTGCCCTATGTTGGCGGTCTCCCAAATTGTCAGTATCTTTGTTCCGTTGGGCGCTAGTCAGAAGTCATAAACCCATATAGCCAGGGATCACGCCCATTTTTATGGGAAGCGACATTGTGGGATGACTGAATGAGGATACGACTTATAGTATACATGTAATTCGTCAAACAATGTTATAAACAGCAATTTATATGCCACAGATGCATGGCTAAACTTTTCTATTTACTGTTTCCCTCCAAAATGCTCAAAATACATGTACATGTATGTATATCTTACAATAATGATATACATGTAGCCTTGGCAGAGCTGACACACAGTTGCAGGCAGTGTCCATAATGTGTGATTCAACACTTACAATGTACATAAAATAACAAACCTGTGAAAGTTTGAGCTTAATCCGTCATCTGAGTCATGAGAAAGGATAACATTGATTTTGTGGACGTTCATTGTGGGTTATTTGAGTTGTTGACATTCAGATATCATTTTCCCAAAAATGATGGAAATTTCAAATGTAAATATTTCTCAGTAGGATTGATACTTGTTCCATGTTTTGTAAACCGTAAGCTTTCAGAATGAAACTAATCAATTCAGTTTTTGATCATTACCAAAGCTATATCATAACTTGAAATGTATTTATTTGCATTTTTTTTATTGCTGTCATTTTCAGAACATTTAACCTTTCACTCGTAAGTAACCATTTTTGGGCTTCCATCCTTCCTTGTGCACAGGCATTCCATGCATAACAGACTGCGTGATGGCTGAGATTGAAAAATTGGGCAGGAAGTTCAACGTAGCCCTGCGGACGGTGAAAGACGAGAGATTTGAGCGATTACCCTGCATGCATCAAGGGACGTATGCAGACGACTGCCTAATACAAAGAGTAACACAGGTACATTGTACAATACGCTTTAATAACCCCTTGAAGTCAGTTATTTATAATGAGGCGCTGGGGCGGCCTGTGCAGCCAAACGTAACATAAACAGTAATCCAACAATGGATTACAACTGCAGAAAATGGCATGTATAGATGTCATCCCGCCCGGTGGCACTGATTTTGTTTTTACGGCTATAGCCGTCATCCGGCTTCAAAGGGTTTTAGGAGTTGGTTGTTTGGTTCAATACTGGGAATGTGTCACACACCTGGAGATCTGGCATCACACTGTACAGAAACTGACAGTTGGATTCATAGAAATGAAAATACGATTAACCCTTTCAGCCCCAATGGCGACTATAGTCGCCCGTGCACTATACCCCGCTTCAGCCCCCCAATGGCGATTAAAGTCGACTGTGAAGTGCTTTGTGTGTGAACAATGTGGCACCACAGGCTGCATGCAATAAACAATGCGGGGCTGAAAGGGTTAATACAGAAAGATTTTAGTTTTTTGGTTTTTTTTGGTAATTTGAGACTTACAACAGAAAGAATATTTGGGCATGACCTTGGGTATAAAAATAGCCCCTTCTGGTTCAGACGTTCTTGCGTGAATATCACACTCCCTGAAAATCCAACTTGTTGGATATACTCAGTAGGCCCCCGTGCACCCAAACTATGAGAAACATAGCATGAGGGTGATGGTTGGGATGAGGTTAAAGGTTATGTCATTTCCAAAAATTGTATTCATTATAAAAGCACAATTGTGTTGCAATGCATCATGGGTAAAGAGTCGGATATTCATCAGTGGTAAAGACATTGCCTGTCACGCCGGTGCACATGCGCACACCACGAGCTTTGTACACAGCTCTGGAAATCAGGGAAGTGCTAGACATTGTAAAGGCAAAAATACATCCTTTACTTGTTACATATTCATCATTCACACGTGGAAGAGCATTATGTTGTAAGTTTTGCTCATTTGTAATAGTAAAGTTGTCGTCTGCCAAGCTGTAAACATTTGTAGCAAGTGTCCCGTGACGGTTTTAGGAATTCGTTAATGTATTTCTCAATTCTGTTCATGATTTTGCAGCACAAATGTTACATTGTGGCCACCTGCGATCGTGACCTTAAGAGGAGAATACGAAAAATTCCAGGGGTGCCAATCATGTTCCTCTCACAGAAAAGGTGGGTGTCACTGCGGTTTCATCGGAGAGTCACTTGTCTGGAGGCAATTTGCAGTTATTTACACCACTGTTTTTCTCCTGTAAAGCTAGTGAAAACTGACAAGAAAAATGGAGTGTGGCTGGGGGGTGGTGAGGGTGAGGGGGGGTGAGGGTGTCACGATACATGTGTATCCCTTTTTGTTCCTAAAACTTATGTTGGCCTATATGCATACAAGAGAACTATGAAAGTCGCAGACTCTGAAGAGAAGGGGCTTATGAGGAATATTCATCCCGTGTTGTACAAGCCCAGTGTACTCTGAGCTGACGAAGTGTGCTCCTCAAAAATGTGTAAAAGATGTTTGTTGTAGCAATCCGTCAGTATAGCGATGTTATACTATACAGGGTGGTAAAAAAAAAATGGAACGGCATACTTCAGCTACCCTGAGACTTAAACAACCTATACCAATGCATGGGTAATTTTGTTAAAAGAAAAATGATACCAAGATCTCCCGATTCGGTTCAGTAGTTTTTTGTTCTAGAACCTATTTTGTGAAACAAAGTTAGGGGTCATTTGGTCCCGAGGTATAACAAGTATGCTATTATTATGCTCTTTTCTGCATGGTACAAATGGCCAAGTGACCCGACTTTGCTTCACAAAATTGGCTCTGCAGCAAAAACTACTGCACCGAATCGAGAGGTCTTGGTATCATTTTTCTTCTAAAAAGATTCTCCATCCATCAGTACAGGTGGTTTGACTCTAAACATAGTGGAAGTATGCCGTTCCGCTTTTGTTGGACCACCATGTATTACTGCCAATGATGATATTCCAAGGCCTTTGGTTCCACAGAGTCTAGCACTAGCCATGCAGGGCCAGCTAATCAAATATTAACACTGAATTCAGCACCACACATACAGATCTTTTATACTTTTTTACTACAAATGCGATTTTAATGGCAAGTCATTCGCATGAAGCACATTTCCATTGTTAGGGTCTTTCTTGTGGGTATTCCTGCATATTCCCAACATTAGAAACACTGAAATCTTGTTTGAAGAGGGTCACTGAATGTCCTATATGTAACACTCACAAGCACAAATTCTTGGACTTCCCAACCGTTGTAAAATATGTACAGAAATCTGCATCAATAACGCTATGCTTAATTTCAGTAACTAAAAACTTACACCTTTACTCTGCAAAAATTAAAAAATTGCCCACTGTTGGATTCATCGCGGTTTAGGTAAGATTTTGTACCGGTAATTGGAACCGATATTTACAGGAAATTGTTTCTACCTCTCCTGCACAGATACACCATTGAACGAATGCCGGATGCCTTTGGAGCACCTAAACTTTGATAGTAACTTCCAGCTAAAACACAGGACACTCAACTCAGTGGATAAACTGTTAGTTGACAAACTGTTAATGGGTACACTTGAGTAGGCCCAGCTATCTGGCTGATCTGTGAAATTGCCTACATGATATGATATCCAGAAAATGTAGAGAATAGTAGTGGAAATGCAATATCTGATTTCAAAATAAAAATTAGTAATCAACTCATACAGTAATTGTACACTACACGTACTTGGCTTGAAAATTCCAGCTCTAGGCTCATGACATGTGAGATTCGCCGTTTAGAGCTGGAAGACCTTGCTTAGTGTTCGTAGTGTTTTTTTTAAATTGTTTTTTAGTGCCGTTATCAACCACAGAGTAGTCATTCATGCAGCGACTGATCCCCTCAAAATGAGAATACGATCAAGTTAAACCCGAAAAAAGGTGAATTTTTTGTGCAACTCGGAGCATGCACGAACCAGCTGTGTACAAAGCTATGAACCCTATGCAAGGTCTTCTAGCTCTAAACGGCTATTGTCACATGTCATGAGCCTAGAGCTGGAATTTTCAAGCTAGTATGTACACGTACTATAAATAACGATAAACAAATGTATGTGCACATTTTTCTCACCTGGGTGTCTGAATTGGCATTAAGTATTTTATTTTTTCAAACTGTTATTGTCTTGACCCCAGATGTTTCTGGGAAAAAACTACTCATGCCACAAAAAATACAATAGCATTCAATGTCTTTTGTTCAAGTTTTGAGAGCAATCCTGTAAATTCCAAAATGAGACAACATCAAAGGGTTTTATTGCAAGCTTAAAAATGACTTGCATGCCCCCCCCCCCCCCCCCCCCCTCTAAATCTGCCACTGTTCTCAATAACAATTTGAGGCCTTTAAAGGTAGTGTACACGATTGGTAATCCTCCAATCTTTTTTTTACTGAATACCTTACTAGAAGACTACGTTAATAGTAGTCTCAATCATCCTGTGAAATGATGGCACCAGGTGTGCTGTCGTCAAGAAAAGTGGAAATTTATATCGTTTTCCAACGATTGATCATTGGAAACTGCCCTCTATAACAAATGTAGCCTTTAGTCAAGGCGCGCGTGGCGCGTCACGCGTGCCTTAACTAAAGGCTATCATCCGCCCGACGGTTGAAAACAAATGTCGTTATCCAACAATGCAAAACTTTGAACAGGTCAGTGAAACAATACATGTTTTTACTATAAAATACTAACCCCCAAATCTGCCCATTTCTGGTAGTATACAACATTTGCAAACATCAAAAAACAAAACTACTGAATTATTACAAAATACCGTACTAGACTAAGTAAATAGCAGTCTCAAGCATCCTGTGAAATCATGGCACCTGGTGTGCTGCCATTTGCATAAAAAGTGGAAATTTATATCGTTTTCCAACGATTTTTAGCCGACAATCGTTGGAAATAGTCTAGGTTCCCCGACTCTATAAATTGCTTCGTTTTGTCTAAAGAATGGTCAGGGAACCAGACTACTAGAGCAGATTTTTTTTGTTTTCCCAGTATCTATGCACACAAAACTTTAAACGGGTCAGTGTTACAGTATTTGCGAGCACGCTATATAGAATACTAACCCCCAAATCTATTTATTTCTGAAAATTACAGCAAAAGCAAATGATGTATACTACCTTTAACCCTAACTCCCTACATCATTTTCCCCCCATGTAACATGAATCCTCCAACATCCTCTAATTTCAAAGTGTTAAAACTCCATATAACCTGAATCCTCCAAAATCCTCTTATGGGGACCATAGCATGAATCCTCCAAAATCCTCCAGGGGTTTTTTGCATACCCCTAGTAACCTCAATCCTCATGTATCACATTGAGCCTTATAACCTGGATCCTCCATATTCCTGCAGGGGCAAAAAACCCTAGTAACCTCAATCCTCCATATTCCTCCATTTTGCAAAGAGGATTTTGGAGGATTTGGGAAGGTTAGGGTTAACGGCACATCGAAATGTACATGTATGCTCTCCTGATAGTATTAAAGGTATGATATATATAGCTTTGGTAATGATCAAAATTTCTTGTTAGTTTGTCTGAAAGCTTTCTTTGTAAGATTATAACAGTATCAATCCTCCTGAAATTATTTTGATTTCAATAATCAACATAAGACCCTATGAATAGACACAACTTGAGTTGTCAGTATTTTCTTGTGATTCGGAGGACAGATTGAGCTCAAACTTTCACAGGTTTGTTATTTCATAGACATGTAAACACTGCCTGTAACTGTTTGTCAGGTCTACCAATGTTGTATAGAGTTATATATAAAAGACTAGATGGCGTACTCGCTCTGCCGCGTACAGAACCTGGCCGTGCCCCCAAAGACATGGCTGCCGGTGTAGTATGAATTTCTGTCAACCTGAAAAGCCGACTTAGTGGATCTACTGAGCATGCCGAAGTGGAGATAATTAGGTCAGCGACCGGTCACGTGAGAGGGATAACCAATAAAAGGGAAGAGAAGAAAACAAATTATGGGAGTCGGATATTCATGACACCGGTCGTCACGTGGTATGTACGCCCTCTAGTCTTTTATATATAACTCTATGGGTCGAACAGCCGGCAGCCATGTTTTTGGGGGGCACAGCGAGTACGCCCTCTAGTCTTTATATATAACTCTGTGTGTATATCATACCTTTAACATATTGGTCCTTCGTTCTTCGATACGTACTGTAGTATGTCCATGTTATTGCCTGACCTATCAGGACGCTGCACAGTTCTTGAGACACGTACTGTGCAAAAACAATCCAATGTTTGGGCTTATACATTATGTAACAGCTTATATATTAAGTCTCTTTACTGACTACAAAGGTTAAACTCATGGGAATAGAAGCTCCGAGTATGCAACTTATTTATAAGAACTACCCATGAAAGTGAGGCTGCCTGAGTAAGAAGTTTCAAGCTACATTGTACATGCCGAGTGCAACAGAAAAGATATGCGACACTCCTTGCCAAAAATCAAAACTTAGTTCATTGGCCCATCATGTAACGGAGTTAAAAGCTTTAAATGAGCCGTCACAGGGGTGTAGGGGGGAAAAAACACATTAGCGCTTCTGATAATTTTTTTTTTTTTATTTAATGTCATTCGTTAAATGTGATTTTGTGTGCAAATTTTTGGGCTATCCGTAAACGAGTCCATTATGCTTTTAGTAAATATAAGTTGCATTCCTTGGCTTTGAAATCAATACATTTTGGAAGCAAGATTGACACTGAAAATAAAGCTGATCCCATGAATATGTAACTACAGGATGTCCCAGAAAAAAGGTAATTCTGACAATAAGGGTTAATTTGACAAAGATATGCATTTTATGGCCATTAATCATGTTACTATAAAGTAGGAGCAAAATGCTTTCCAGTAATACCTTGATTGCATTCCTCCGGTCTTGCATCACTGAGCACCATTGTTTGGAAAATGGTATGTGAAAACCCTTTTGGGACAGTTCATGGTCAGATATGAGCAGCACATTCAGATATGGCCCGAGGGAAATCTAACCGTTTGAAAGCATGTGATACATACAAGATGTTTATCAATTGGTATTTATTCAGTACTGAATTATGCACCAACACCTTCCAGTGTCCACCTCCTCTTTCGATGCAAAGTCCACCGCCGCATGTCGGCCACAGCTAGTTTTACCATTGCAGGATCATCACGTAAGATTTCGACCTCGTGCTGAATGCGGGCTTGTAAATCGTGAAGGTTATGCGGTGGATTGGTGAACACTTTGTTCTTCAAATACCCCCCAAAAGAAAAAAAGTTCACAAGGAGTCAAATCCGATGACCAGGCATGACGGTGGGTATTCCATTTCACTCATTTGACCCTACTGTCCCAAAAGGGTTTTCACATACCATTTTCCAAACAATGGTGCTCAGTGATGCAAGACCGGAGGAATGCAATCAAGGTATTACTGGAAAGCATTTTGTTCCTACTTTATGGTAACACATGATTAATAGCCATAAAATGCATATCTTTGTCAAATTAACCCTTATTGTCAGAATTACCTTTTTTCTGGGACACCCTGTAGTTTGTCTGCCACCCAACATTTTCTTGGATTTCTCTAGTAAAAGAGTTCAACTGTCTGTGTGCAAGGTCGATGTGCACATGCAGGCACTCGGTGGCTTGTCGGTCATGTGTGAGTTTGTATATGCCGGCAATCGTGGACCTAGGACAAAAGAATTCGAGCGTAGACAAAGGGGTCCACGATTGAAAATCGTGTACAAAACCAATGGGAGGCCTTCCGAAAAAGTTAAGAGTATAAACAAAAGAGGAACAATGGGAGGTCCACGATTGCACCCGTTTACATGACTGACTGTGTGTGTGTGTATATATATATGCCAGAGATAAAACATTTCTACATGAGTGTCGTCTGAACTTAGACATGTACGATGTGTGTGCCTCATGCTCTGCCCATTGGGTACTGGCCAGTGTTCTCAGATGCCACCCTTGAGACAACAAAAATACGTGCGATGCGCCACACATATCTAGTCTTCATTCCGAACATAAATGACGTAAGTGCAAGTTTTCATGGAAAAGAATTAAATTGAAGCTGGATAGGAGACCAGTATATGTATATGCGGCTTGTTTATTCAGAGTACTGGACTACAGGTACCTGCAGATGTGCATCGCCCATGTATTTCACTATTTTCCCCCACATTACAGCTCTGGAGTGAGTTTTTGTAAAAACCCAGTCATTGGGAGGGCATTTCATCATCATGCGGCACCTCACTCATCACTTTTTGTTGGCGTGAATGTTTATAGCTAGATGAGAACTTACCAAGAAATCAAATAATTATTTTTCGGTAAACAAAATAGGAAAACTGGATGTTAAAATCTGATTTCTCCCAGTCAGGGTTGTGTTTGAAATACAACTGCACGTGATGCCATCAAGTTATTTTTAAATACATTTTTCACTAACATTCTTAAAGCAGTATTCCACATTACAATTTTTCTTCAGTGTTTTGAATACATGTACACAACTTCTTGGAAAAGCCAGAGTCATTTTCCATTGAGGACAATCAGCAATTCTAGTCAGTTTTATTTTTATGCAAATAATATTTTGAGAAATTAGTCTCAGTGCCATAGGTCTGAAAGCTCCAACTACATGTATAGATAAAATAAATAACATAAATAACTCAAATTTGTGGAATCCTTGAAATTATGTGTGTACGCTGTGAGTCTTTATAGTTGAACACTTAATTTTATATAACTTGCATAATTAAAGATAGTGGCCCTTGATAAAGCCGACTTTATATACATGTATATATAAATTTGAGATGATCACCAATGTTCACCTTTCGTTCGGGTTAGCCATGAGATCTGGGCTAATAGAACGCTCAAATGCCCTTGAGTCGGCGATTGTGTAGTTATATTTGAACATTTTCTTACGTGTCTTACGAATTAGTACGGTTTTCGCTATCTTTATTTTACAAAATGCCCTCTATCTACGACATACCTGTTTGTTTGCCAAGTCTAATAACTTAAAAGTGGATTTTGTTCTCTTATAGGAACAGTCCTAAACTACACAATCGCCCTTGAGGTCAGCTGGATAATCAGACTTGACTCTGCTCCGCGAGCAGGGTCCTGTGGTGGCTGACCCGAGTTGACTCGGGTGAGCTGCTCGAACGCACCTGTAATACTGGTGTGATTTCTTAACATTTTTCAACATTTTTCTTTTTGTTTCAGGGTCACTTTGGGTTTTGTATGGAAGGTTCCAAAGTGTATTTCTGATGACCGGGTCCCACGAAATGAGTTTTAAGGATTTTGTTTGTTTGATGACTATGGGTGAAAACCTTGACAGATCACATTTTACAATCAAGGAATTTTACTGACATGCAAAGTGTCAAACTAAAGTAATATCGTGCCTTTTCCCCTACACCTCATCTGGTTCTACAACAAGCTCTCTGTATCCGGTCTCTTCGTCCATCTCTCGTTTAAAGACGACACTGGGAAGTTCTCCTATCACGATCTCCGCTGTAGTAAAAACCTCCATGCTTCCGAAAACATGCCCTCCAATAACCTGCGATGCAAGAATAATTTTGTTTTACATTATGTCAACATTTTAACATTTTTATTACATTTTTGTAGCAAAACCTAATAATGAAATGTTGGTAATAACTATACCAGCGAGCTAACAGCATGGACGTATAAAAATATAAAAATAATGGACTTGCAATGCATCTATATACAGCAGTATGACTTTTGAAGCTAGCAGCCGCCATATTACCATGCCCATAGTACACAGTGATTAACGTGTACTATTGAGAACAAGGATAAAAGTAGACACCAGGGACAGTGATGTAGTCCAGACCATCACAAGACCTTCAGTCTTAAGCTTTTCAAATGAACTGTAACAAAAGCTTTCCTTTGTCATGGCTTATGCCCATTACTTGTGCCTGTAACAAGCTGGTCTTGTGATAGTCTCGACTAGATCACTGACCAGACTAGATCACTGACCAGGGACAAGATTGACAAACATTGGGCGTATTCAAACCCCGTTCTTGTGTTGAATGAACACGTGAACCAACACATGAACAGGATTTTAACTCCCCGCTTGAATTTATGCCCAGATGCACTCTACCATTCGTAATCAGAGAACACTGTTCGTGGGTTACCCAAATACGGGGTTTCGAATACACCCATTGTTTTCGGCACGTTAAGATGACCGACGGCGGCCATGGACATATTGCGGGTCCAGGTTAATAGTTATTTACGTCTGTAGCGAACAGCCGGATCATCTAATGGTTAGTCGCAGTGTAACAAGATATGCATGAATAGAAACATTAAGGAGTGAATAAATGTAATTCTAGCTGCGTTGAACTATTGTATAGCTGGTCTCTACTTCATTTGTCACAATTCAGCACGAAAACATTGCTGCCGATAACCAGCGTGACCACGCCCTGTTGGCTGGTTACAAATGGTGGACTCGTAATTAATTGTCCAAAATAGTTGACTAAATTTCTTGCCCAAACTTGCTCTAAGCTTTCATATCCAAGTCAAGTTAAAATTGAATTGAAGATACAGTGAGTGCCCACTTTGCGCATACACGTCTGTCTTTAACAACTTCAAGGGGTTATAACATGGCCTAGGAATGAGCTATACAGCAAAATACATCCAATTAAAACTTATCACTTGCAGCAAATACTATCATCTCAATTGCAACACCCGTTTTGTGGTGCCAGGTCAGATGTAAAATAATCACAAGGGAAACTGACGCGGTAATTCAATCAATTTTTTAAGTGAACAAGTGTGACCCGCTCTACAAAAAAGGGTATTATGTCGCACTAAGTGAAAACACACACAGTTAAACGTGTATCGACCTCCAAACGCGGACGTCCTATTGTTCCCTCTTTTGTTTGAACTTTTTCGGAAGACTCCTATAGATTTTGTACACGATCTCAATCGCGGACATATTTTGGGAATCGCAGACGATATTGTTCCCTTTGTTATACGTCCACGTTTGTTTGGGAAAACGAACGCAGGGCTGTTCTTTGTGAAGGGGGGAAAAAATCTTCACATCAGTCATGTTTTTGTTTTGGGTTTGTTGACTTCTATATTTTCATAATTTATTTTCAGAAACAATAATATTGATGAGTAAAGATGAAAGAACAAATGTTGATAGAAATATTTTCTATTTCATCATTTCTTTGTACTTGTTATGTTTAAAGGGATATCTAAACGTACTGATATAAATTGGAAAATATGAGCATGCAAATGTTAAGATATCTGGAGAACACAAATTGCCACAGGGGTCAAACCTACACCAAACTAAAGCTTAAGATGTGACAAATTCAACTATGTACGTGACAAATTCAACTATGTACATAACTCATTTTTCAAATTTGGCGACATGATACCTATTTTTGTAGAGCCGGTCACAAATAATGTATAGAGTGGGGCTTGAACCTGTACATGTATCTGGAACACCCATGCCATATTGTTAGTTTTCCTTATGTTTCTCAAACCTACCTTTCCCTCTTCATCTGAAAGGGAAGCATGCAGGTGCATTCCAGCGCTTGATAACGTTCCAACGAGTGACACAATCTCATGATTACCGTTCAACTTCAGAATCTGAAAAACAGAACAGGTCGCAGCACAACATCATTCATTTACATAAGTCTTCAAACACCTTGAGCCTTCCCCCCTTCTTTCCAACCAAGCGCATAAAGCAAGAACAACAATCATAATCGTCAGCATTGAGAACACTCTTCTTAGCTAAATCAAAACGTTTACAATTACGGAAAAAAACCTTACCGTTTTGGAATCTGCCAGTCTGAGTTCGGCATTCCTGATGCTGCCCACACATGACACGATACAAGCTGCCTGGATGCCTCTCTCCTCTACCAACCTGCTTAGACATTCCTTGATGTCATCTCCTGGATGCAGTCTGAGAGCCAAGCATCTCAGGGAGGAGCTGCAGGCTGTCGGTGCTCTCGACAAGGGCAAAGTCACTGATGATGGAGACTCATCACGGCGGAGAGTCTTATTAGTATCAGTGAGTGGAAAGATATCAAGACGGGCCAGAGTTGTATGACTCATGATTTAAACTCAGTACTCGGTCTCGAGCCCTGATAAACACTGAGGCAACCATAGACTCGGACTAGACCTGTCAAACTCAGACTTGGACTCCTTTGTTTGTGCCTCAAACTCAAGGAAACTTTTCCACATTTGTTTACAAAAAATGAGAATTCTGTAAATTACTAATGAAGCCGAACCCCCCCCCCCCCCTGATAAGGAAGAGATTAAAATTTTAAATTGGGCATGAGTTGGACCAAGGTCATGTAGGTAGTGGTGGAGGAAAGCGCATACAAAGCCATGATGTCCACATTAAAGCCGTGTCCGTTTTGGTAAAACATACAGAGACTGTTGTCAACTTGACCAAATTAAGTCCAGTGCAGACAGCCGGTAAACTTTCGAAATTGTCAAGTGTCGATCGTCAGTTTATCCCTCCGCAGCGGGAACTTTTACAGGACCAACCGTGTTGCGGTAGAGTTACGTGACCAGTTTTACGTCACTGGAATGTAAAACATGCATTTTGATCACAAAGTTTATGTGGCCAAGGACTTTCCGCGAGCCGTGTAATCCAAGTGCGGACGCACGGAAGAATAACCACAGTGGAATGTTAATAATCACGCACGGTAAATTTTGACAATAGTTAGCCCAATGCGAATGCAGCTTATTAGGTGAATACATGTATTCACGTTAAATAAGCCTTCCTTTTAAAATGTTTACCCTGAAAGTAAATTTAATGATAAATTGCTAATTTCCTAGCATAACCAAAGTTATGTGCAAGTACATGTAGTAACATACTAACAGTTTAACCCCTTGAGTACAGTTATGAGGCGCCGGGGTGGCTTGTGCAGCAAAGCGTAACATACGCAATAATCCAACAATGGATTTAAAATGCAGATTGTGTGTATAGACGTCATCCGGCCTGGTGGCAATTATTTTTTGGACGTGTATAAATGTCATCCGTCTTCAAAGGGTTAATCAATTGCAAATAGGCAAATAAATTTAAAGAGCATTCCTTGGCAATGTATGAAAGCTTTATACTCTGGTCTAATACATGAATATATGGAGTTAAAAATCAACATGTTGTTTGTTGTAAAAAAAAAAAGAACATTTTCATGTGTTCAACAAAGAACCATGTAATGTAAATAACTATTACTATAAAAAAAGAGAAACCCAAAACACGTGGTTCTTAGGTACTCGCTCTTCTAAAAGGTACACCTCACTTTAGCCGCGTTCGCATTGGACTAACTATTGTCAAAAGTTACCTTGCATAATTGTTAACATTCCACTGTGGTTATTCTTTCATGTGTCCGCACTTGGATTACATGGCTCGCGGAAAGTCCTTGGCCATGTAAACTTTGCAGTGATCAAAATGCACGTTTTACATTACAGTGGCTGTCCGCACTGGACTTTCAGCGACGTAAAACTGGCCACGTAACTCTTCCGCTACACGGTTGGCCCTGTAAAAGTTCCCGCTGTGGAGGGTTGACGATCGACACTTGACAATTTGGAAAGTTTACCGGCTGTCTGCACTGGACTTAGTTTGGTCAAGTTGACAACAGTCTCCGTATGTTTTACCCAAAAAAGTCCAATGCGGACACAGCTTTTGTTGAGTTAGTTACTTCACACAGTGCACACCAAAATTTCTCAGGAGCTGTACTCTCTGTACTCTCTGTACCATGCAAAGCCATCATTTGTACTTGTAAAAGTTCCTCATCGGAAACTAGAGAAAATCAGTCTATTAAATTTGCTTTTCCTCAAAAAGTAATGCCATGCCCACTAAACCAACATGGGTCAAGACGTGTAGCTCAGTTGGTACAGCGTTCCCGAGTTTCAAATCCAGCTCTCGTCAACTTTCTCTCGTCAGGCCATGTTCTTTGATAATTTGTTATCCCTAAGTTTTTCTGGCGAACACGGAATAATACATCTTTAAAATGTAGAGAACAGCTTGGACATTGATTATTACTGAGAAGAAATTGAAAGCTTGGTCATTATTTAGCTGATTTTTGATATATTTGAACTCTACCTGTTCCTCGACTCCTGCAAGCCTCTCATCTGTAGACTGCAGATGACTGGATACATCTGTCGTAGGTGCCTGGGTGGTGCCTGGTTGGACGTGGTGCGACTGGGTGCGCTTGTGACTTTGAATGCCTGACTGAGACAGTTTGACTGGAATTACTGACTGGGGAGATTTCCCACTTCTATTCAACAACATCTGAAAAACAGAAATACAACAGAGACCTCTTGTTCATCTGGACTTGGGCCCCATACACCGAAGAAAAGAAATACATGTAGCTTGGGTGTAATTCAAGGATCTGCGCAGCTATGAGAAAGTTCAATCAAGGAAAATTGGTTAACTTGTGGTCAATACGTGATGTACCTTTAAAGTGCAATAACAATGAAGTGTGAACGATAGCTAGTCGAACTCTGGCGTCCCTGGTCACACTTGTCACAGTTTAGTATGACAAAAGTTGCTATTGATAACCCATGTGACCAGCCCTGTAGGCTGGTGGGCGCTAGTCAGAATTCATATATTATAGCCAGGGATCACGCCCAATTTTACGATACAACCTAGGAAGCAACATTGTGGGATCCGGATCACTCTGTGAGGATACGACTTTTTAATTTATAATTTGTCAAACAAACCACAAGGGAAACTGACTAGGTAAATTTCAATACATTTTCAAAGTGAACAAAGAGCGGAATTTGAACCTGCGACCTCCGGAATACCGTACCAGCACTCTACCAACTGTGATCCCCACAATGTCCAGAAATGCCTCCGCCTCCCACACAAGTGAGTTCTGACCCCTGACCACTCACCTCATAGAGTCGGATCTCATGATCCTTGTTGAGTTTCTCCCGTCGTTCCTCAGCCACAGCCTGATGCTCCAAGAATGAGCGATTTAGCTCTGTGACCGTCTCCCGGATCCGTTCCATGTTGTCCTGGTTCAACTGCTGTAGAGTAGCCATCATGGATCCATACCCTAGCCGGTCCCGGTCGACGAACCCAGTGCTGGGCTGGGGGGAGTATGCAAAGCCTGAAGGAGCGAACACTCTAGTCGGGTCCTCGCTCTGCATTTCATTGTGGGGTTCATAGTTCCTCGGTTCATTATCACTCATGTTAGCACCATCTTCATAAAATTCAGAAATGATAATAACGGTAGGAGCACCTGACGTTTTGATCGAGGAGGATCTTACTAAAAGGTAAAGGCTTTTACTTTAGCAGTGGCATTAATCCAAGAATGACCAAGAAATCACCCCCCAAAAGTGAAACCCCCCCCCCAAAAAAAAAAATTCCCTGAAAAATATTTCAAAAGCCAGGGGAGGGGGAGAGGTGCTATGATACATAGGTCAAAACAGGTAATATATATAATGTAAGACGTACATGTAGTGCAATGGGGTGATGCATTTAAATACATGTACATACATGCTTTGGGATTTTCATTTGGGACCAGGCTTACATTTTTTTATGGTAGGTCGGAGGATGTTTGTATATGGACCAAAAAGTTGGGGGTCACCCAAGCTTGATACATGTATGTCCAACATGCAACAATTTTGATCTGAGACTTAATCTCTCCCTACAAGATACATGTAACTTGACCCCAAAGGGTCACTGCAAAATATTCTACACAGAATCAAAAGGTATTTCAATTTACCCAGACTGCATCCATCATGCATCTCAGCTGTCTCATCAGTCTCTTTGTACTCAAAAGCAACTGGTCCTTCCTGGCCCTCAAACTCCCCGGGATTAGTCAGGAAATCCTTGCCCCAGACCCGCTCCAGCTCCGTGAAGAAGAGGCTGGACTGTCGCGTGATGGACTTGCTGCCGTGACCATTGCGTAGTTTCAACTCCCGGAAACCCTTCCGCAAGTTCTTGGTCTTGTTCCGGCACTGGGTCGGGGTCCGGTGCACGCCGTGTTCCTTGAGACGCCGGCAGATCTCGTCGTAGACGGTGTTGTTTCGGAAGAGCCCCCTGAGCTGCTTCTGGATACTGGGGTCGCCCCAGACAGAGATTAGATGTCTTGTGTCCTGCACAGACCATGTCTCTCCCCGGCCGCAGTCCTCATTAGATCTAACATCAGGTTTTATATCCACGGTGGCCATCTGAGTGTAACAAGATATCACAAACTTTATACATGTACATGTAAAGTATGAAGAGTGGGGAGGGGGTGGATTACAACTCCAACCCTTGACTAGTCCCCACAAGGCCAGGTGTTTCTATATTCAGTGCCGTCTGTAAACACTGGGGAAAAATAGAGGACAAAAGAATGACAAGTTCTCCACAAGGAAATTCTAAAGAGGAAGATGTGTCCACAATGAAATCTGTGCACAAAGTCTATGGTAGAATGGTTAAGTATACATAGTACATAGGAACAAAGGAAAGTAGAAAGCCATGTCTCCACAGGGATATAAATTTAAGAATGTGTGTTTTGTTTCATCTTTTTTAGAAAAAACAATTTTCTTTAAGAATAAAACAAAATAAACCACCATATACTTCTTTTTTCTTCAATCTCCACATGTACATACATGTACAGCAGTCCATACACATGAAAGAATGTGGACACAACCATTTTGAAAAAAAAGTCTAGGTGGGAGTAATCTTTCCTGGATGGAGAAAGTGGGACAACCTTTCAGGAAAAAATAAGGCCTGGAAAAAAGCAGTGTCTGTAAAATTCTTTGTTTGCAATGATTTGTACACGACATACATTGTATGGCATGTATGGGGAAAAAATGAAACCCTTTTTTTAACAATTACATGTACTTTCATGGCAACAACTTTACTTACATTTGCCACTAATTACTGTAAAGCAATAATGATTTAAAAAAAATAATAATTTGCTTAAAATAACATTAATTAAAGATGCAGGTTCGTCACTATTTACAAAAGCGCCCTCAGTCACTCGCAATGAAAGAGGCGACTTTTTTAACGTGTAAGAGATGGCAGTCGCAAGGTCATTGACGAGCCTGCGTCTTTAATGCTAGGCCTATCCACGCATTGGCAATAAGCCAGTTCGGTATTTCAACTACGCATGTGAACAATGACATTTTATCCTGAATGACCCGCGTGACCTTATGCACGCGTGTGAACACAAAGGTGGTCGCACAACCTACACGTGTAAAATTAAATCAGAATGGGCATTCGTATAACATGGCGTGAAATTAAGTCAGCAATATTATCCCGAATAACCTTTGACCTTTGAGATACCGAACTGGCTTTTTTTGGCGCACCTAAATACGAAATTTCTCTCACATGAAGAAAATAAATAGAGCCTTTGACTAATACTTCTATTCTCCCATGTTGCTACATGTACATGTACATGTACTAGTCCGAGTAACTTGGACCCTTTATCGCCTTTTTAAACATTTGGACATGATCTGGCAATAGTAGGGTCCAAGTACATGTACGGCGATTTTCTATTCATTAATTAAATACGTCTAAAATCCCAACAAAAACATCAGAATTCACCCTTACAACGGCCACCAAAATCCTAGATACGCCACCTTCGGAACAAGTGGAGTTCCATGATCAGATGCAGGTACCAAGGTTTACTTACTATCCAAATAAAAAGTGAAATTTACCGTTTAATTCCCAGAGACACCCGCAGAACATGTCTTTTCGCTGTCTTGTGGAGTTCAAATCGTGACCCCTCGACCTTGCATGACGTCACCCTGATGCGCAGCGCCCGCAGGCACCGCGCAACAATCTGTTTATGCCGGCGACTGTTTCGTGAGTGGTACAACGGACGTGTCGGTCCGATTTGAACTCCAAGACAGCGAAAAGAAATGTTCTGCGGGTGTCTCTGGCAGGGTTGTTTGGTTTAATTTACTCGATTTAAATCATTGATTTAAATCATGATTTAAATCAATGGAAAAAAATCAAAAAAATCACTAATAAAAATCACGTTTCTATTTTCTTTCTATTTCTGCTATTTTTCAATGTAAAAACAATGTCTGTTATTCAAACCTGACTTTCAATAACTTTAAATCGCTTATACATGTACTCACTCTAAAGGGATGTAAAAGAACATTTTCGTAAAACATTGTACTACATTTATCTTGTGTACAATGCATATGATTCTGAAGTAATGTACCGGTACTACCTACATGTATTGTACAGTATTCATCTCTTAGTACGTGTACATGTACATACATGTAGGTTTAACTCAATGCATGTAATGCACCTATTAATTAATTCCCCATCCCCTGACGCCTCCACCCAACCCAACCCCCACCCCATCCCCCACCCCACCCAACCCCCCACCCCACCCAACCCCCCACCCCACCCAACCCCCACCCTACCCCACCTCGATCTTTTTGTAAGGCTTTTTTAATCAAAACCTAAACCATACATGTACATAATAGCATCAAAATTCTAATTCCCACCCTCATTTAGGTTGGGATTGGGCTACTTTGCCCCAGAGGTGGGGATTTTGTCACTTTAAAAGTGACAATCCCCACCTCAGAGGTGGGGTGGCCGGGGGGGGGGGGGGGGGGGGGGGGGGGGGGGGGGCAATTGATAGGCACATAGCTCAATGTAATGTGGGCACATTACTGACGTCGCAAAAAGGCAGCCACTGCGTACACCCACCCACAAAACTCAGCCAAAAAATTGTGTTCTGTATCCGCCCTTGCACATAAACATGATTTGAAAACAAGATCAGAGATGGAAGCTGATTATTAAACCTAACATTGTTTGATTTGCAATCCATGATGTCTTAACCCTAACAGTCCTCAATTCTCAGATGATGATTTTTCACACACCCTAGGGTTATTAGGGTAACGGTTTGTACATTGTATGCAATCTGTTCCGACTCTAAAAAAATCTACTTCAAAAGAAAATAAAACATACTGTACATGCCTACATGGTTATATTTATGGTGGCTGCATTAAATAGTTTCATTCCACCATGGTTGTGTGTGTGGGGGGGGGGGGGGGGGGTTCCTGTTATGAACTTGGATGAGAAATGTGCAGGGTGATGCTGTAACAGAGATTTTAAGACAAATGTATTCTAGAAAAGAATATAATTATTTAGAAAGGGATTTCAGTACTGATTTCATGAACAATGTGGTTATACATTTGTACTTGACTTTCAATGATGGTTATTTAAATTGACTTATTTAAAACAAATGTTTTATGCAAATGGTACAATGGTAAAAAAAAATCAAAAAAATTGATTTAAATAAAACAAATCCGATTTAAATCAAAAAAATCTGAATGTTTTTCTTTCTTTTTTTAAGTGAAAAGTCATGATTTTTATCAACCCTGGTCTCTGGGAATTAAACGGTAAATTTCACTTTTTATTTGGATGGTAAGAAAACCTTGGTACCTGCATCTGATCATGGAACTCCACTTGTTCCGAAGGTGGCGTATCTAGGATTTTGGTGGCCGTTGTAAGGGCGAATTCTGATGTTTTTGTTGGGATTTTAGACGTATTTAATTAATGAATAGAAAATCGTCGTACACGGACTTGGACCCTACTATCACCAGATCATGTCCAAATGTTTAAAAAGGCGATAAAGGGTCCCAGTTACTCGGACTATACATGTACAGCCCTGCCAGAAAATACACTTCCAAGGCAGGCAAGTGTCATCAGTGCACAGTTAATCTCGTCATCCTCATCAAACGCACTGCCTCCGTGGTACCGAAATCGACATGTGGCCCATATTCACGCATAGCGCAATGGTCATTGCATCACATTCTGCGAGGGCCCCATGGAACCATATTTAGTTACTAATTAATTACTTAACATACATGTATGGAGAAAGGTGATGCGCGAAGATTGCCAATGTGCGAAGATTGCCAATGTGCGAATATTGCCAACGCGCGAATATAGTGGTGCCACGATAATAAGCACTTTCACGGAATGAATGCATGATGATATGGAAGCGCAAACGTTTTTGATTGATGATACATACACAGCAAGGGCAGTAAATTTGGCCGGTAAGCAAGAGAGCGCATATTACCGTGAAAGTGCTTATTTACATATTTAACATAATCATAAAGATGATTCAATCAATATCAAGTCATGCAATTAAAACAAAGTAATGAAATAAGTGCTGTTTTTTTTACAAATACTACATTACTAGGGGCCTGCATGTCATTCTAATTTTTATTGTAATTTGAGAAAAAATATAACGAACTGTTCCTATCATAAATAAGCAGGCGCGGATCTAGAGGGGGGGTTGGGGTGGTCAAACCCCCCCCCCCCCCCCTTTGCATATGGGTAAGAACAAAACAGAAAGAGGTTAAATGGCGCCACCAACGGTGAGAAAGTGTGTCAGTCAGCCCCCCCCCCCCCCCCTCCCCCGCTTGTGGGAGTCACCTTTTCTGGGCAGAAACCCCTGCAAAAAATTCTGGATCCGCCCTAGCCCCACTACTCCCACTAACAGTGTGCCCTGTATGCTGTGCAGCATACAGGGATCCGCCCCTGATAAGCCTTATCGCAAATAGGCCTACCACCTGGTTGCGACGTCACAATGGTAAAAATGCATTATTGTGTGGGAAGGAAATAAGCACAAACATCACTCCCGTTTAGTGTACTTTCCATAGCAATAGGCCTAATGCCTTTTGACCATTGTCATTTGCGTTGTGACGTCTCAACCAGGGCAGGCTGCGCACTGACTGGGTATTTGCGATTTTTCTAACTAACGTTGTGGTAAAAAAAAAATTGCGATGAGGTCTATATGGGGAAAACAAAAAAAATTGGGCCTACGGAATTTACCTTTAAAAATCTGCTCCTCTTTTGCGCTGTCTCGAAAAATGAGAGATTCCCTTTTATTTCATGTTAAATGTAGGCTAGTTGGATGGTTGAACAGGGCGGGCTTTAACCTGGCTGATCCTGGCCCTAAATTTCGGGCCTGAATTCAGGCTAGCCTGATTTTCCCGTCAGGTTATTTTTACGTTCAGAGGCTTCGTCCGCATTTACCCATACGGTGGCCGATAGACAACACAACTATAAAATATCAATGTAGATCAGTTGTATCTTGATTTCAAGTAACATATTAAAATGTTAATTTCGGCCGCTAGTGCCGAATTCATATTGAGAAAAGCAGCAATCCATTATAGTAAATAAATAAAATAAAATGAAATAGAAAACACTATTTTGTAGCCTTGCGTACCCGTAGTACGAATGGGGGCGCTGTTCATCATGGCCAGGTTATATGTGACACATCACTTCTAATGGACGAAATATATACCTTTTCACATAAATTTCGCATATTTTGTTGCAAAAATGCCCATATTCAGTTATGAAAGTGAAGGCGCCCCGAATAAACTGTGCATAAACAGTGTCAGCCTCATTAATTTTAAATAAATTTTTAATTTTAAACAAAAAGCTCAACTCAGTAAGTTTTTTCAACAATTTTGTACCATTCTTAATACCCGAAAATTCAAATTTTTATTAATGAAATTGGAAGAACAACACCTGAACTGGATCTGAAAAGCGCCCCGAAAGAAATGCTGAAGAAATAGTGTCCGTCTAAAACTCTAATGTATTCTAAATAAAGACGGATTTTCGGGTAAAAAAGCTATAAATCATTCACGAAGAGTCATAATGCCGTTTTTTCAACAATTTTGTACCATTCTTAATGCCCGAAAATGCCAATTTCTATTAATGAAATTGGAAGAACAACACCTGAACTGGATTTGAAAAGCGCCCCGAAGGAAATGTTAAAGAAATAGTGTCCGTCTAATGAATTTTAAATATGGACAGTTTTTCGGTGAAAAAGCTTAAAATTAGTCACAAAAGTCAGAATGACGCTTTTTCAACAATTTTGTACCATTCTGAATGCCGTAAAATTCCAATTTTTATTAATGAAATTGGAAGAACAACACCTGAACTGGATCTGAAAAGCGCCCCGAATGAAATGGTGAAGGAATAGTGTCCGTCTAATGATTTTAAATAAAGACTGATTTTCGTTATCAAAAGATATAAAATCAGTCACGAAGAGTCATAATGCCGTTTTTCAACAATGTTGTACCATTCTTAATACCCGAAAATTCCAATTTTTATTAATGAACTTTGAAGAACAACACCTGAACTGGATCTGAAAAGCGCCCCGAAGGAAATAGTGAAGAAACAGGTCCGTCTACTGAATTCTAAATATAGACGGATTTTCGTTTTAAAAAGCTAAAAATCAGTCAGGAAGAGTCAGAATGCCGTTTTTTCAACAATTTTGTACCATTCTTAATACCCGAAAATTCCAATTTTTATTAATGAAATTGGAAGAACAACACCTGAACTGGATCTGAAAAGCGCCCCGAAAGAAATGCTGAAGAAATAGTGTCCGTCTAATGTATTCTAAATAAAGACGGATTTTCGGGTAAAAAAGCAATAAATCATTCACGAAGAGTCATAATGACGTTTTTTCAACAATTTTGTACCATTCTTAATGCCCTAAAATTCCAATTTTTATTAATGAAATTGGAAGAACAACACCTGAACTGGATCTGAAAAGCGCCCCGAATGAAATGGTGAAGGAATAGTGTCCGTCTAATGAATTTTAATTAGAGACGGATTTTCGTTTTAAAAAGCTAAAAATCAGTCAGGAAGAGTAATAATGCCGTTTTTTCAACAATTTTGTACCATTCTTAATGCCCGAAAATTGAAATTTTTATTAATGACATTGGAAGAACAACACCTGAACTGGATTTGAAAAGCGCCCCGAAATTGTTGAAAAAACGGCATTATTACTCTTCCTGACTGATTTTTAGCTTTTTAAAACGAAAATCCGTCTTTAATTAAAATTCATTAGACGGACACTATTCCTTCACCATTTCATTAATAAAAATAGGAATTTTCGGGTATTAAGAATGATTCTTAATACCCGAAAATTCCAATTTTTATTAAAGAAATTGGAAGAATTTTAGGGCATTAAGAATGGTACAAAATTGTTGAAAAAACGTCATTCTGACTTTTGTGACGAATTTTAAGCTTTTTTACCGGAAAAACTGTCCATATTTAAAAATCATTAGACGGACAATATTTCTTTACCATTTCCTTCGGGGCGCTTTTCAAATCCAGTTCAGGTGTTGTTCTTCCAATGTCATTAATAAAAATTTCAATTTTCGGGCATTAAGAATGGTACAAAATTGTTGAAAAAACGGCATTATTACTCTTCCTGACTGATTTTTAGCTTTTCAAAACGAAAATCCGTCTTTAATTAAAATTCATTAGACGGACACTATTCCTTCACCATTTCATTCGGGGCGCTTTTCAGATCCAGTTCAGGTGTTGTTCTTCCAATTTCATTAATAAAAATTGGAATTTTAGGGCATTCAGAATGGTACAAAATTGTTGAAAAAACGTCATTCTGACTTTTGTGACTAATTTTAAGCTTTTTCACCAAAAAACTGTCCATATTTAAAATTCATTAGACGCACACTATTTCTTTAACATTTCCTTCGGGGCGCTTTTCAAATCCAGTTCAGGTGTTGTTCTTCCAATGTCATTAATAGAAATTGGCATTTTCGGGCATTAAGAATGGTACAAAATTGTTGAAAAAACGGCATTATGACTCTTCGTGAATGATTTATAGCTTTTTTACCCGAAAATCCGTCTATATTTAGAATACATTAGACGGACACTATTTCTTCAGGATTTCTTTCGGGGCGCTTTTCAGATCCAGTTCAGGTGTTGTTCTTCCAATTTCATTAATAAAAATTTCAATTTTCGGGAATTAAGAATGGTACAAAATTGTTGAAAAAACGGCATTATGACTCTTCGTGAATGATTTATAGCTTTTTTACCCGAAAATCCGTCTTTATTTAGAATACATTAGACGGACACTATTTCTTCAGCATTTCTTTCGGGGCGCTTTTCAGATCCAGTTCAGGTGTTGTTCTTCCAATTTCATTAATAAAAATTGGAATTTTAGGGCATTCAGAATGGTACAAAATTGTTGAAAAAACGTCATTCTGACTTTTGTGACGAATTTTAAGCTTTTTCACTGAAAAACTGTCCATATTTAAAAATCATTAGACGGACACTATTTCTTCACCATTTCATTCGGGGCGCTTTTCAGATCCAGTTCAGGTGTTGTTCTTCCAATGTCATTAATAAAAATTTCAATTTTCGGGCATTAAGAATGGTACAAAATTGTTGAAAAAACGGCATTATGACTCTTCGTGAATGATTTATAGCTTTTTTACCCGAAAATCCGTCTTTATTTAGAATACATTAGACGGACACTATTTCTTCAGCATTTCTTTCGGGGCGCTTTTCAGATCCAGTTCAGGTGTTGTTCTTCCAATTTCATTAATAAAAATTGGAATTTTCGGGTATTAAGAATGATTCTTAATACCCGAAAATTCCAATTTTTATTAATGAAATTGGAAGAATTTTAGGGCATTAAGAATGGTACAAAATTGTTGAAAAAACGTCATTCTGACTTTTGTGACGAATTTTAAGCTTTTTTACCGGAAAAACTGTCCATATTTAAAAATCATTAGACGGACAATATTTCTTTACCATTTCCTTCGGGGCGCTTTTCAAATCCAGTTCAGGTGTTGTTCTTCCAATGTCATTAATAAAAATTTCAATTTTCGGGCATTAAGAATGGTACAAAATTGTTGAAAAAACGGCATTATGACTCTTCGTGAATGATTTATAGCTTTTTTACCCGAAAATCCGTCTTTATTTAGAATACATTAGACGGACACTATTTCTTCAGCATTTCTTTCGGGGCGCTTTTCAGATCCAGTTCAGGTGTTGTTCTTCCAATTTCATTAATAAAAATTGGAATTTTCGGGTATTAAGAATGGTACAAAATTGTTGAAAAAACGGCATTATTACTCTTCCTGACTGATTTTTAGCTTTTTAAAACGAAAATCCGTCTTTAATTAAAATTCATTAGACGGACACTATTCCTTCACCATTTCATTCGGGGCGCTTTTCAGATCCAGTTCAGGTGTTGTTCTTCCAATTTCATTAATAAAAATTGGAATTTTAGGGCATTCAGAATTGTACAAAATTGTTGAAAAAACGTCATTCTGACTTTTGTGACTAATTTTAAGCTTTTTCACCAAAAAACTGTCCATATTTAAAATTCATATAGACGCACACTATTTCTTTAACATTTCCTTCGGGGCGCTTTTCAAATCCAGTTCAGGTGTTGTTCTTCCAATGTCATTAATAGAAATTGGCATTTTCGGGCATTAAGAATGGTACAAAATTGTTGAAAAAACGGCATTATGACTCTTCGTGAATGATTTATAGCTTTTTTACCCGAAAATCCGTCTATATTTAGAATACATTAGACGGACACTATTTCTTCAGGATTTCTTTCGGGGCGCTTTTCAGATCCAGTTCAGGTGTTGTTCTTCCAATTTCATTAATAAAAATTTCAATTTTCGGGAATTAAGAATGGTACAAAATTGTTGAAAAAACGGCATTATGACTCTTCGTGAATGATTTATAGCTTTTTTACCCGAAAATCCGTCTTTATTTAGAATACATTAGACGGACACTATTTCTTCAGCATTTCTTTCGGGGCGCTTTTCAGATCCAGTTCAGGTGTTGTTCTTCCAATTTCATTAATAAAAATTGGAATTTTCGGGTATTAAGAATGGTACAAAATTGTTGAAAAAACGGCATTATGACTCTTCCTGACTGATTTTTAGCTTTTTAAAACGAAAATCCGTCTTTAATTAAAATTCATTAGACGGACACTATTCCTTCACCATTTCTTTCGGAAGGCTTTACAGATCCAGTTCAGGTGTTGTTCTTCCAATTTCATTAATAAAAATTGGAATTTTAGGGCATTCAGAATGGTACAAAATTGTTGAAAAAACGTCATTCTGACTTTTGTGACGAATTTTAAGCTTTTTCACTGAAAAACTGTCCATATTTAAAAATCATTAGACGGACACTATTTCTTCACCATTTCATTCGGGGCGCTTTTCAGATCCAGTTCAGGTGTTGTTCTTCCAATGTCATTAATAAAAATTTCAATTTTCGGGCATTAAGAATGGTACAAAATTGTTGAAAAAACGGCATTATGACTCTTCGTGAATGATTTATAGCTTTTTTACCCGAAAATCCGTCTTTATTTAGAATACATTAGACGGACACTATTTCTTCAGCATTTCTTTCGGGGCGCTTTTCAGATCCAGTTCAGGTGTTGTTCTTCCAATTTCATTAATAAAAATTGGAATTTTCGGGTATTAAGAATGATACAAAATTGTTGAAAAAACGGCATTATTACTCTTCCTGACTGATTTTTAGCTTTTTAAAACGAAAATCCGTCTTTAATTAAAATTCATTAGACGGACACTATTCCTTCACCATTTCATTCGGGGCGCTTTTCAGATCCAGTTCAGGTGTTGTTCTTCCAATTTCATTAATACAAATTTGAATTTTAGGGCATTCAGAATGGTACAAAATTGTTGAAAAAACGTCATTCTGACTTTTGTGACTAATTTTAAGCTTTTTCACTGAAAAACTGTCCATATTTAAAATTCATTAGACGCAAACTATTTCTTTAACATTTCCTTCGGGGCGCTTTTCAAATCCAGTTCAGGTGTTGTTCTTCCAATTTCATTAATAAAAATTGTAATTTTCGGGCATTAAGAATGGTACAAAATTGTTGAAAAAACGGCATTATGACTCTTCGTGAATGATTTTTAGCTTTTTTACCCGAAAATCCGTCTTTATTTAGAATACATTAGACGGACACTATTTCTTCAGCATTTCTTTCGGGGCGCTTTTCAGATCCAGTTCAGGTGTTGTTCTTCCAATTTCATTAATAAAAATTGGAATTTTCGGGTATTAAGAATGGTACAAAATTGTTGAAAAAAAGGCATTATTACTCTTCCTGACTGATTTTTAGCTTTTTAAAACGAAAATCAGTCTTTATTTAGAATTCATTAGACGGACACTATTCCTTCACCATTTCATTCGGGGCGCTTTTCAGATCCAGTTCAGGTGTTGTTCTTCCAATTTCATTAATAAAAATTGGAATTTTAGGGCATTCAGAATGGTACAAAATTGTTGAAAAAACGTCATTCTGACTTTTGTGACTAATTTTAAGCTTTTTCACCGAAAAACTGTCCATATTTAAAATTCATTAGACGGACAATATTTCTTTAACATTTCCTTCGGGGCGCTTTTCAAATCCAGTTCAGGTGTTGTTCTTCCAATGTCATTAATAGAAATTGGCATTTTCGGGCATTAAGAATGGTACAAAATTGTTGAAAAAACGTCATTATGACTCTTCGTGAATGATTTATAGCTTTTTTACCCGAAAATCCGTCTTTATTTAGAATACATTAGACGGACACTATTTCTTCAGCATTTCCTTCGGGGCGCTTTTCAAATCCAGTTCAGGTGTTGTTCTTCCAATTTCATTAATAAAAATTGGAATTTTCGGGCATTAAGAATGGTACAAAATTGTTGAAAAAACGGCATTATGACTCTTCGTGAATGATTTTTAGCTTTTTTACCCGAAAATCCGTCTTTATTTAGAATACATTAGACGGACACTATTTCTTCAGCATTTCTTTCGGGGCGCTTTTCAGATCCAGTTCAGGTGTTGTTCTTCCAATTTCATTAATAAAAATTGGAATTTTCGGGTATTAAGAATGGTACAAAATTGTTGAAAAAACGTCATTATGACTCTTCGTGAATGATTTATAGCTTTTTTACCCGAAAATCCGTCTTTATTTAGAATACATTAGACGGACACTATTTCTTCAGCATTTCTTTCGGGGCGCTTTTCAGATCCAGTTCAGGTGTTGTTCTTCCAATTTCATTAATAAAACTTTGAATTTTCGGGTATTAAGAATGGTACAAAATTGTTGAAAAAACGGCATTCTGACTCTTCCTGACTGATTTTTAGCTTTTTAAAACGAAAATCCGTCTATATTTAGAATTCAGTAGACGGACCTGTTTCTTCACTATTTCCTTCGGGGCGCTTTTCAGATCCAGTTCAGGTGTTGTTCTTCCAAGTTCATTAATAAAAATTGGAATTTTCGGGTATTAAGAATGGTACAACATTGTTGAAAAAACGGCATTATGACTCTTCGTGACTGATTTTATATCTTTTGATAACGAAAATCAGTCTTTATTTAAAATTCATTAGACGGACACTATTCCTTCACCATTTCATTCGGGGCGCTTTTCAGATCCAGTTCAGGTGTTGTTCTTCCAATTTCATTAATAAAAATTGGAATTTTACGGCTTTCAGAATGGTACAAAATTGTTGAAAAAGCGTCATTCTGACTTTTGTGACTAATTTTAAGCTTTTTCACCGAAAAACTGTCCATATTTAAAATTCATTAGACGGACACTATTTCTTTAACATTTCCTTCGGGGCGCTTTTCAAATCCAGTTCAGGTGTTGTTCTTCCAATTTCATTAATAGAAATTGGCATTTTCGGGCATTAAGAATGGTACAAAATTGTTGAAAAAACGGCATTATGACTCTTCGTGAATGATTTATAGCTTTTTTACCCGAAAATCCGTCTTTATTTAGAATACATTAGACGGACACTATTTCTTCAGCATTTCTTTCGGGGCGCTTTTCAGATCCAGTTCAGGTGTTGTTCTTCCAATTTCATTAATAAAAATTTGAATTTTCGGGTATTAAGAATGGTACAAAATTGTTGAAAAAACGGCATTCTGACTCTTCCTGACTGATTTTTAGCTTTTTAAAACGAAAATCCGTCTATATTTAGAATTCAGTAGACGGACCTGTTTCTTCACTATTTCCTTCGGGGCGCTTTTCAGATCCAGTTCAGGTGTTGTTCTTCCAAGTTCATTAATAAAAATTGGAATTTTCGGGTATTAAGAATGGTACAACATTGTTGAAAAAACGGCATTATGACTCTTCGTGACTGATTTTATATCTTTTGATAACGAAAATCAGTCTTTATTTAAAATTCATTAGACGGACACTATTCCTTCACCATTTCATTCGGGGCGCTTTACAGATCCAGTTCAGGTGTTGTTCTTCCAATTTCATTAATAAAAATTGGAATTTTACGGCTTTCAGAATGGTACAAAATTGTTGAAAAAGCGTCATTCTGACTTTTGTGACTAATTTTAAGCTTTTTCACCGAAAAACTGTCCATATTTAAAATTCATTAGACGGACACTATTTCTTTAACATTTCCTTCGGGGCGCTTTTCAAATCCAGTTCAGGTGTTGTTCTTCCAATTTCATTAATAGAAATTGGCATTTTCGGGCATTAAGAATGGTACAAAATTGTTGAAAAAACGGCATTATGACTCTTCGTGAATGATTTATAGCTTTTTTACCCGAAAATCCGTCTTTATTTAGAATACATTAGACGGACACTATTTCTTCAGCATTTCTTTCGGGGCGCTTTTCAGATCCAGTTCAGGTGTTGTTCTTCCAATTTCATTAATAAAAATCCGAATTTTCGGGTATTAAGGTGATATTTTTTCCAGAAAGTTCACTTCGCTTATTCAACGAATATTTCATAAAAAAAGAAAAATAACAATACTTTTTCATGCCATATTAAAACGCACAACATAAGCCACAGTTTTATAAACCATTTTTGTAATTTTGATGAAGTAATTACTGTTCAATTAGCTGCCCAATGGTAATCATCACATTTCCTGCTATTTTTCAAAGCTTTTAGAAATGGTGAAAAGTGAATGCAACATTTAAAACAAAGTGTACCTCACATGTTATAAAAAACTCCAACTTTTATTTCATAATCTTCAAGACCATGCTTCTGGACACACTTAATTTTGGTATAGGCTTCAGCCGAACACTAATTAGTGCCTAATTAGCCCGTTAAAGATACCCCGTTTTCACTGCACTATTGCAATGCCTTCTTTTCAACTGCGTACATCACTAACCCTTTAAAACAAAGTGTACCTCACATGTTATAAAAAACTCCAACTTTTATTTCATAATCTACAAGACCATGCTTCTGGGCACACTTAATTTTGGTATAGGCTTCAGCCGAACACTAATTAGTGCCTAATTAGCCCGTTAAAGATACCCCGTTTTCACTGCACTATTGTAATGCGGCGTTTTTCGGCTGCGTACATCACTACCCCTTTAAAACAAAGTGTACCTCACATGTTGTCAAAAACTCGAAATTTTATTTCATAATCTAAGAGATCATGCTACTAGGCACACTTAATTTTGGTATAGGCTTCAACCGAACACTAATTATCGCCCAATTAGCCCGTTAAAGATACACCGTTTTCACTGCACTTTTGCAATAAGTTCTTTTCGGCTGCGTACATCACTACCCCTTTAAAACAAAGTGTACCTCACATGTTATAAAAAACTCAAACTTTTATTTTATAATCTACAAGACCATGCTTCTGGGCACACTTAAATTTGGTATAGGTTTCAGCCGAAAACTAATTAGTGCCTAATTAGCCCGTTAAAGATACCCCGTTTTCACTGCACTGTTGTAATGCGGTATTTTTCGGCTGCGTACATAACTACCCCGTTAAAACAAAGTGTACCTGACATGTTGTCAAAAACTCGAAATTTTATTTCATAATCTAAGAGATCATGTTACTGGGCACACTTAATTTTTGTATAGGCTTCAACCGAAAACTAATTAGTGCCTAATTAGCCCGTTAAAGAGACCCCGTTTTCACTGCACTATATTGTAATGCCTTCTTTTCGGCTGCGTACATCACTAACCCTTTAAAACAAAGTGTACCTCACATGTTATCAAAACCTCCAACTTTTATTTCATAATCTACAAGACCATGCTTCTGGGCACACTTAATTTTGGTATAGGCTTCAGCCGAACACTAATTAGTGCCTAATTAGCCCGTTAAAGATACCCCTTTTTTACTGCACTATTGTAATGCCTTCTTTTCGGCTGCGTACATCACTAACCCTTTATGAAATAAAAGTTGGAATTTTTTATAACATGCGAGGTACACTTTGTTTTAACGGGGTAGTTATGTACGCACCCGAAAAAGGCCGCATTACAATAGTGCAGTGAAAACGGGGTATCTTTAACGGGCTAATTAGGCACTAATTAGTGTTCGGCTGAAGCCTATACCAAAATAAAGTGTGCCCAGAAGCATGGTCTTGAAGATTATGAAATAAAAGTTGGAGTTTTTTATAACATGCGAGGTACACTTTGTTTTAACGGGGTAGTTATGTACGCACCCGAAAAAGGCCGCATTACAATAGTGCAGTGAAAACGGTGTATCTTTAACGGGCTAATTAGGCACTAATTAGTGTTCGGCTGAAGCCTATACCAAAATAAAGTGTGCCCAGAAGCATGGTCTTGAAGATTATGAAATAAAAGTTGGAGTTTTTGATAACATGTGAGGTACACTTTGTTTTAAAGGGTTAGTGATGTACGCAGCCGAAAAGAACGCATTGCAAAAGTGCAGTGAAAACAGGGTCTCTTTAACGGGCTAATTGGGCAATAATTAGTGTTCGGTTGAAGCCTATACCAAAATTAAGTGTGCCCAGTGACATGATCTCTTAGATTATGAAATAGAATTTCAAGTTTTTGACAACATGTGAGGTACACTTTGTTTTAACGGGGTACATGTAGTTATGTACGCAGCCGAAAAGGACCAGATTACAATAGTGCAGTGAAAACGGGGTATCTTTAACGGGCTAATTAGGCACTAATTAGTGTTCGGCTGAAGCCTATACCAAAATTAAGTGTGCCCAGAAGCATGGTCTTGTAGATTATGAAATAAAAGTTGGAGTTTTTGATAACATGTGAGGTACACTTTGTTTTAAATGGTGCCTTCACTTTTCACAATTTCTAAAAGCTTTGAAAAATAGCAGGAAATGTGATGATTACCATTGGGCAGCTAATTTAACAGTAATTACTTCATAAAAATTACAAAAATGGTTTATAATACTGTGGCTTATGTTGTGCGTTTTAATATGTTATGAAAAAGTATTGTTATTTGTCGTTTTTTATGAAAAATTCGTTGAATAAGCGAAGTGAACTTTTTGGAAAATAGATCACCTTTTGCCGCATGCGTTATAGATTTTCCGACTCTTGCTGAATACGCGGTTGAATCCGCGGCCGAATACGCGGCCAGAAATCAGGCCGAATCCGCGGCTACCTTGAGCCTGGTACAGAAAGGATAAATGTTAGGATGGTTTGTCTTGTTCCTAGGCCTAGTATACATTAATTCATATTATAGGTACACAGATTAGAAGCACCTAACTAAAATTAAATAACACAAACTGCTGCATATGCAAACCACATGAAACAAAAGGAGTACGTGCAGCTGGATGCGATGATTGTAATGGGATCAACTCGGACCCAAACCAACTCGGACCCAAACCAACTCGGTCCCATACCAACTCGGCCCCACGGCCAACTCGGACCCACAGTCAACTCGAACCCACGACCAGATCGGACCCAAGCATGACCAAGTCGGACGCATCGCGTTTTCGGAATCTTTACTACGCGCGCGCGTTTGCAGTTAGTCTTGGTTCAAGACGTTGTTACGTACGTATAACCGGCCGCCGCGAGAGGGCGTTATCACGACAAACTATTAATAATAGCCACGAACCGCCAGTACGTTAGTCTTGGTTCCAAGACCTTCGTGTTCCTTTTTTTCCTTCCGAACGAGGGCGCTGTTTCTCAGTAAATCGATTCTGATTGTATTCGATAATGTTTTATATATTACGCGCTCTGACAAGAATCGATTCTACTGTTCTTTGCTCGGTTCTTCACTCTCACGAAGGTCTTGGATATTTCTGTCGCGGGTCTTAACTTTTTCATTACTTTTTCGACATTCTCCCCCGACTTTCCGGGGGAGCCAATCAGCGATTGAGTTTGACCTTGACAAATTAATTATTCATAACTTGGCGAGCATGCACGATTAAATAGGACGCGCGGTGCGGTCATCACCCTCTGGGTGCGTTTTTTGTGTATGTGTGTTGTGTTGTCTGGAAATTTGAATTCACTGCGCCCGGGCCCTACGCGTCGACCGTTGTATTGTTGTTTTGGATGAAGGATTGCGCGATCCGCGTGACCCAGTCTGTATGTCTGTGGGAAATATTTTTTTAAGTTGACGTGTAGGCGGCACAACGTACGTGTCGTTAAAATCCGCGAAGTATCTGTAGTGCAGCTGATTTCTGTAGTGCAGCTGAAGTTTATTATTTTAGACATTAAATAAAGTGTTTTATGTAGGCCTATACGAAATATTTGTGCGGATGATGAGTGAACATGTGAGGTATATTTTAATACTTCCGAATGCAAATTTAGAACTATAACCTTTGATGACAGCCAGTGTGTTTACGTGGTTACTATTCCACATGTAATAGAAAAAATACATGCAGTAGTCGGTGTACATATATTGGTTAAAAGAACTACATCACAATTGATTTCATTACAGTCATAATTGATCATTTTCAAAAAAAAAGTTAACAACAATTTTTATACAAAGGAAAACATATCAGAAAGGATTAACAAAAGGTGATACATACGGCGTACATAATAGCCCAACTTTTATAGTTAAATATAATCCCAAAAAAATTGTCGACAAGAAGAAGTGTTGATAAGTGAAGGCAAAAACATAGATTTCGGGGTTGTGGGGATGGGGAATATATCTCCACCCACACACACTTTATGACAAGATCACCCCTAGACAATAAAACCAGGCAGAAGAAAAAAATTAAAATAGACCAGGAGGTAATTATAAATTTCATATGGAAATTACAGTAGAATTGTCGGAAAGAGGGTTAAATTTGGGTTTGTGTATGGACCATAATTAATACATGTATAATAATCAGCGTAGTGTCCAATCCCCCCCACCCCCTTCGAAATTTTCAGTTGGTTGGTTTTGGAAATGTCATGATAACAACCCCCCCCCCCCCCCCCCCACTTTTTCCCGGTCTCCACACATGTCATAGTCAAATCATGGAGGCGCGCTTGAGTGAAGGTAACAATTTATGAGAAGGTATTACCCGATGACATGTACATTATATATTGCGCATGTACACTGTATGAGCTAGAACACTGGTGTATAAACATGTGAGGTGATAAACTTAAAAAAAGACT
Source organism: Hippasteria phrygiana (assembly GCA_037893225.1). Taxonomy (NCBI): domain Eukaryota; kingdom Metazoa; phylum Echinodermata; class Asteroidea; order Valvatida; family Goniasteridae; genus Hippasteria; species Hippasteria phrygiana. Next base: position 91,562 of record JAZGUH010000774.1, on the reverse strand, counting down.
TCAGAATGGAGGACGTCCCAGCCAGTTTGTATAAATAAATGTAGTATACATTTTTTTTAATGCCACATGTACATGTAATGTCGATTTTGTTTACACTGAGTAGTATATGACCGGTACATCTGCCAATTTAATTTTTCAGGATGGAAATTGAAAATACATGAAAAAAGAGATGTAACAAATGGTGTGTTTCATATTTCTGATGAACTCTGTGGCAGTTCTAACCTTCAATGGTAAAGTATATGTTAACATAAATGTAACTTTACAATAATGGTTTAAAATCTTTACAGAAATACATTTTATCCAGTGAAAAATTATGTTTACCTCAAGAATTAAAATAAATGAGTGAAGTTAACCATCTACTTTGATTTTAAATCCACTGCATTTAAGTGGTTTGCTGGGCTTGCTATTTCAGACTTCTCTTCTTCATGTTCACTTTTTCAAATATTAGTATATATGGATTACTATATACATGTAGGAGTGTAATGTATTTAGTGGAGGAATTTTTTATTGGGAGAAATATAAATAAATAAGACAATGATGAATTTAAGCTCCACCTTGACGACAAAGTGAGTAAAAACGTTTTTCAGTCAAAAGTTGACCAAAGACCGTCCTGTAAATTGTGCATGCAACTAACTGGACTGAAATATCCAATACAATACTGGGCCTGGCCATGGCTGGCTGCAAAAAAAGGCACCACATGTTTGTACATGTAATTAACAAGACTGGCAAAAATCAATCTTTGATAAAAAAATAATTTTAAAATTTGACTATTCTGCATTTATTCATTCACATTGGCTAATTACCATCCCAGATTAAAGTGGACACCTGCAGGTAAATTATCATTATCTCATTCTGGGACGTAGCAAGAAAGATCAGAAACTCCCAAGTTATTCAAACTTGAAGTTCAAGTACGTATACGTACACTATACAATACAATCCACAGTGTTCAAATAAATACATGTACATGTACATTGTATGTAGGCCTACAAGTGGCTTTTGTACACAGTACATCCACGTTTTTTTTCAAACGGTATTATATTACACGTCGCGTCGACCGCAGGCGCATTTTGCATAATTGGGGCAATCGGTCAAACTTAACCATGGAGGTCAGACCAGTCACGTGATATGAATGATGCATGTTTAGCCACGATTTCCATAGTCGGGTCCCGCCCTCAAAAGTAGAAATATCCAAGACGTTACTGTAACTCCGTGATTGATCGCGCGCTCGGATCGCCCGCTGGTGACAGCCTGTAAATTGCGCCCTCTGTTGATGACAAGTATCAGACAGTAACGTCTTGGAACCAAGACTACCAGTACGTACGTACGTACGTACGCAACCTCGTTCCCATGGTGTCGAGCAGCGCCCTCACCGACACCACAGCTGCTCACCCTGGTATGGGATCATTTAAATATCCAATATTTTTGGATACGCATGCAAATTAGGCTCCCTGTGAGCGATGTATTCTGGACACGTAGTAGTCTGATGGCAATTCTTAAACTTCACATCTTCGTCGAATTCACAGCATAGGCTCTTTGGTACTATAGATTGATTAGCTTGATTGTAAAATCGTGAAAAAGGCGGCAAACTACGTGCAGTTCATGGGTTCTCAGAATGGTTGACATATGGTTGAGCATCAACGAAGCGTCATTTATCTCAAAATGAAAAGGACCAAAAAAACAAAGTTACATACCCTTGTACGTGGCGCACACTCGAGGCAAATTAGGCTTCGGACTTCCTTTTGTCAGTTTTGATAAAGCCTAAAAAAAGGACAGGCTTTCGCCGGGGCAACAGGCCTCGGACTGCGGCATGGCGGGCGGCGTTTGCCGTTGGCACACAGGACCAAAAACCCGCCGTTTCGTTCGCAGCTGGAGCACTCTGACCAGGAGATCTGAGGAATCATTTGCTACAACCACTGCTGCTACATGCACGCCAGTTTAGCGATGTTGACCCCGTGCATCCTCCACCGTTTTATGGACCTAATTCGTTCCACAACTTAACTTCGGCATATTGTGTCACTTCGTGTGAAAGCTACATACGGTAAAGCAATTGCGGAAAATTTCTTTTTGTCCACTGGCTCTCCAGGTGTGCGTCCCACGTTTGTCGCTTTTGGAACACAATTTAACTTCAAGATGCAAGTATCAGATTTGACGGGTGTATTTTTTGAGGGGCTGGGCGTCACCATTGCAGAAATTTCAGAGAATATATACTACAGAAAAGTCACTAACGTAAACAAATACCAACAAAAGTTTCACTTTTGGCGCGGCAAACTTTCATCAAGAAATACAGTGGAATCACCAACTGTACGGTTTTAATTTCTCTATATGCTAATAAGCTAATGCTGTATTTTCACTATCCAATCAGGGCACGAGTAAGGAGTTCCCATCCCAGGGCTTACTATTGGAAACGAGGTTGAAAATATAGTAAGCCATGGGAACGAGGTTGGTACGTACGTGGCTATCATTGATCTCCATTATATAGACCGGATAGGACACCGCGTCGTGTTCGTGCACGAATGCGCGGCCGCGCAATGGCGGCGCAAGAGGGTAACGCGCACTGCACTGTGTTCGCTTCATGTACTCAGTCTGGAAAAGTGGATTATCGAAACAATTCTTAGCCTAACGTTATGGGGAGTTTAAGCGCTCCCCAAAAAATCAGTTTTAAAAAAGTGAATTGTTGTTTCATTTTTGTCACACCTGTAAGTGTAAGTCATTAGAAAATACAAATTTAATAATCGTATTGAATATTATTCTGAAATGACATCGTATTTTTAATTCTGATCACCCATTGTTACATGTATGTTTTTATAAACTAGCTGAACACTCACAAAGAGATAATCTATCGAGGTTCATTCAAATGTAACACAAATTTATTACAAAATGGAGCACAATTAGAAAGTAAAAGGTCAGGACAACACTCGCTGGGAAATATGGAAAACTAATAATAAACAATCCTTCATCCTAAGGCGCAACTAAAAGACTCATCAGGGAATAATTTTTGAACAGGGTGTTTTGTTTTGTGAACTTATGTCTTACTCGGTCTCCCTTGATTGCTGCTGTTAAAACGGGAAGACGGTTTAATACCCCCCCCCCCCCCACACACACACAAGTGTGTAAACACCGGCAATCGCGGACCTCCTATTGTCCCTCTTTTGTTTATACTCTAACTTTTTCGGAAGGCCTCCCATTGGTTTTGTACACGATTTTCAATCGTGGACCTTGACACAATCGCGGACCCTATTGTCCTGTTTGTTAAAGGTCCACGGTCTGAATAGCTATACAAACGCACACACACACACGTTTGTAAACACCGGCAATCGCGGACCTCCTATTGTCCCGCTTTTGTTTATACTCTAACTTTTTCGGAAGGCCTCCCATTGGTTTTGTACACGATTTTCAATCGTGGACCTTGACACAATCGCGGACCCTATTGTCCTCTTTGTTAAAGGTCCACGGTCTGAATAGCTATACAAACGCACACACACACAAGTGTGTAAATACCTGCAATCGTGGACGTCCCATTGTTCCTCTTTTGTTTATACTCTAACTTTTTCGGAAGGCCTCCCATATGTTTTGTACACGTGGACGTTCGGTCAAACGTGGACTCTTTGTCTACGCCCGAATTCTTTTGTCCTAGGTCCACGATTGCCGCTATATACATACTGTAGCGAAATGTGGGGTTTATCAAGGCGCCCTCTTTGGATTTGAACCATTTACTAATAGCCTGACGCATTTACACTGCAGAGTGTAAGCTTGGCTAGCGCCCTCTATCTGGCGCTTGGGCGGGGTATATAAGCGGACCGCGTTGGCTGGTCGCTCTCTTTCGTTCCTGGCTGTCAAGACAGAAACGTCGCATCGGTGCAGTGCCGCAGTTTGGCAAGTCCTATATAGGCACAGTCGACTAGAGACCGCCACAAATGGTGTCAGAAGTGGGATAGGCATCAAAGCGTACTTCTGAACACATACCCAAAAGTTATTACACCTACATAGGCAGCGATCACCTAGGTAGGCGACATGGTGAAGAACTTGCTGATCGACTTCGAGGGTGAGCTGGTGAAGTCCCCTGCCAAGAGCCACCAAGGAGAGGAAAATACACAATTGTTTGGCACGCCGAGTGGGCACTTGGACGAGCAAATAGAGTTGTTGGAAGCAGAGCTTCGCCTGCTTAGGGCTCGTCAACGGGCAGGCGAAGTGGCAACTGATTCGGGCTATGGAAGATCTGGGTATGCACCTACACTGGCTGGCAGTCAGAGGACGATGGAACTACTATCGCCTACATTAACACCGAGTAGAACAAGACCAACACCGAAACCCAGAACAAGAAACTCGACATTGACAACTGACACGATCTCTGGTGAGACGGACAACCCCACAGTGCAGCACCAGGCCAACGGCGATCGACCTAGAGCCAGTGGCGTAATTGCACAACCGGCCTCGGTAAATTTGAAGACCATAACGCAGCAGAAGGGGAAGGTGACACCGCAATTTACGACGAGCACACCTGTCAGCAAGCCCGACGTTCCCCTAGATAGGAGCACCGAAAATGAAGAATCAAGAGTTATACTTAGGCGACCTAATATCGTCCCAGATAGGTTCAACGGAAAGACAACATGGAGGGATTATCGCCGGCACTTTGAGGCATGTAAATTGACAAACAACTGGTCGGAGGTACAGGCGGGTGCGTTCCTAGCAGCAAGTCTTCAAGGACCAGCGCTGAAGGTGTTAGGGAGTAGCACTGGAGAGGGGAGACAACCAACCTACGCCAAGCTCGTCGATCAGCTAGAAAAAAGGTTTGGGCCGGGCCAGTTGGCTGAGAATCATCTGATGGAGTTAAGACATCGACGGCAAGGAGCCAAGGGGCTCAATTTAAGGAATTCTACACAAATTACCATGCCCCAAATGAGAACTCAAAGGCTAAAAAAATCACCATTAATGTCTATGATCAAAATCCTCAATGCTCAACAATCAAACTAAATATATTTTAGCTCATGAATACAGTAATTGTCAGACTTTGTTTGGTTTTTTATTATAATGGTTTTTTTTTTAAGTTAATGTAACTTATTCTTTTTAATGATTGTGTAAGTTTGAATTGTTTTATCTTAAGTGTTAATGTAAACTAGACATTTTTAGTCCTTTGACTTTTTGTTTGGTGTTTTTTAGAAATAAAACCGAAATGAAATGAAATGAAATGAAATGAAATGAAATGAAATGAAAGTCTGCAGGAACTCGGGCAGTCGATAAAGGAGTTGGCAGAGCTGGCGTACCCCGAGCTTCCAGAGGAAGGCCGGGATCGCCTAGCTAGGGGACATTTCGTCGATGCAATAGAAAGTCAGGCGATAAGAGAGGGGATATTTCGTGCACGGCCTACAACGTTGGAGGAAGCCGTGAGGGCTGCACTAGCGACCGAGTGTTTTCAAAAGATTGAGGAACAGAGAGAGGGCAGGAGGCCGAAATATGCTAGAATACTAGACTGTGAAGCTGAACGCGCCTTGGAAGAGGTGAAGAGCGAGATGAAAGAGGGCTATAAGCGCCTAGAAAGTGAGATCCTCAGAAGTCACCAGGAAATAAAGGAGTTGAGGGAGGAAAGGCACAACCAAGGGAATAATAATTCCCGGTCGGCGGTCCAGAACCCCGCGCCCCGCAACAACTATGGCAGGGGAGAGAATCAAGCCGGCGACCTGATTTGCTATAGGTGTAGGCAGAGGGGGCACTACGCCAGAAATTGTAAACAGTCGTCAGGGCAGAACAGACGGAATCTGGGAAACGAAGATCAGCCACCCCAGAGACCCGTGGAGCGGCTGGAGAAGCAACAGGGTCAGTAGGCAACAGCACCACAAACAAAACTGTCGGCCGTGTCAAAGAGAGTAATCTTCCCACAGGGCCGAAGATAGCTGTGGCGCAGAATGGCTTATTCGTCCCGGCAGAAGTAAGGGGAAGAAATGTGCAACTACTAGTTGATACAGGTGCCACCGATACGGTGCTTTCTTCAAAGTTGTTCTACGAGATCCCCCAAAGTAAAAGACCGGAAATCGTGAGAGAAGGAGCAGGGGTGAGGACAGCGAGTGGTGGACTGCTGGAGACATTAGGCAGCGCCTACCTAGAGATACGGGTGGGGAGAATCACCTACCTCGTTAATGCAGTGTTTGGCGACATTGGCCAACTAGAGGGAATCCTCGGTTTAGATTTTGAGACCCTGGAGCTGAAAATTGGTGAAGACAAGATAGAATGTACAGACACCAAGGGAGGTAGATTTTGCGCCAGAGTGATTGTGACGAGAACAACAGAGATACCGCCGGGTCATGAGGCCATAGTGCAGGGACACTTGGCAGGAGGAATCAAGGCGAAATGCATGGGCATTATGGAGCCAGCCGAGCGAAGCGAAATGGCCAACAGGGGTGTGATTGTTGCACGCCTGTTGGTGACGGTTGGAGATGACATCGTACCGATCAGAGTTTTCAACCCGGGAAGGAGGCAGTGTGTAGTGAGACGTGGTACCATGGCTGGATTTCTCACCTCAGTAGGCGAGGAAGACATCGAAGAACCTGATAGAATGCCACCCAGTGCCGAGATCAACGATGGAGTTCCGTCACATTTATCAGACTTATACGACAGGAGTAAGAAGGGAGTAGACTCGCGGTATCACCAGCGGATAGCGAAGTTACTTCACGACTACCGGGATGTGTTTTCCACCGGAAGTGCGGACATCGGGCGAACTGACGTGGTTCGGCACGCGATTAATACCGGGGATGCCCCACCGAGAAGGGAGAGGCCACGACGATATCCTAGCCAGGAGCAGGAAGAAATCAAACGGCAGGTGCAGGAGATGCTACGGGATGGCATAATAGAGCATTCCGATAGTCCATGGGCCTCCAACGTAGTACGTCCTAGTCAAGAAGAAAGATGGCAGTAAGAGGTTCTGTGTTGACTACGGCCGTCTCAACGCAGTAACCATCAAGGACTTCTACCCCATCCCTCGCATCGATGATTCCCTAGATGCCCTGTCCGGGTCCAGGTGGTTCTCCACCTTGGACCTGGCATCTGGGTATTGGCAAGTCGAGCTGGACGGTGAAGCTAAGAAGAAGTCGGCTTTCGTGGTAAGGGGAGGGTTATACACATAGCGTGTAATGCCCTTCGGGCTTTGCAACGCCCCATCCATCTTCGAGAGGTTGATGGAGCGAGTGCTCGCTGGGCTCCACTGGGAGACGCTACTGGTCTACTTGGACGATATAATTGTCTTTGCTGGTACGTTGGAGGAGGAACTGACTCGCCTGGAGACGGTGTTCGGAAGGCTGCGAGGAGCCGGACTCAAGCTCAAGCCTAAGAAGTGCGAATTGTTCAAACAACGCGTACTGTACCTTGGCCATGTTGTGACGGGCGAGGGAATCTCCACTGATCCTGAAAAGGTGAAGGTAGTCAAAGAGTGGTCAACACCCCAGTCCGTGAAGGGTGTGCAGAGCTTCCTAGGGCTTGCGTCCTATTATAGGCGGTTTATACAAGGATTTGCGGACATTGCGCGACCACTTCATCGCTTGACAGAAAAAAGGTCGGGAGTTCGGATGACACCAGAGGCGGAAGGCGCATTTCAAGAGTTAAAGAGGCGATTACAGGGATCACCTATCCTAGCCTACCCAGACCCCCATGCCGACTATGTACTGGATACAGATGCAAGTGAAGCGAGTATAGGCGCTGTGCTGTCCCAAAGGAAGGACGGAAGTGAGAGGGTGATCGCATATGCGAGTAGAGCATTGAGCAAGCCGGAACGCAACTATTGCGTAACCAGATGTGAGCTACTCGCTGTGGTGGTGTTCCTGAAGCAATTCAGACAATACATATACGGGAGAAGAATCACCGTGAGGACAGACCATGGCGCACTGAAGTGGCTCGTGAATTTCCGAGAGCCCCAGGGACAGGTGGCTCGATGGTTACAGGTTATAGGAGAGCATGACCTCAACATAGTGCACAGAGCAGGACGTTCACACGGGAATGCCGATGGCCTGTCTAGGAGGCCGTGCGGGCAGTGTGGCCGTGAGGAGGAGGTGCCCAGGAAGGACCACGAGGAGAACAAGCCAATCGAAGTCGTCAGTTCTGAGGAAATAGGAGTTAGAGTCGTTACAGTTGCGCCTACTATCACAAATAAACAATGGAGGGAAGCTCAACTTCAGGATGCCTCCATTAGATGGGTGTTGCAAGAGAAAGAAAAGGCAGCAGCAAGACCAGGTCAAGAGGTCCTTTCTCCGTGTTCACCAACAGCAAAAGCTTACTGGTTGATTTGGGAGCAGCTGGAAGTCAAGCATGGTGTCCTACAAAGGCGCTGGGAATCCGATGACGGGCGCCAGGTGAAGTGGAAGATTACAGTTCCCACTACGTTCCGCAAGCAGATATTATTGGAACTACACGCTGGAAAAACAAGTGGACACCTGGGCCAAAGAAAAACCTTGGACAAGGTTCGCCAAAGGTTATATTGGGCCGGTATGTCCGCTGAGGTGAGGTCTGCGGTCAGACAATGTGATGTGTGTGCAAGTAAGAAGTCGCCTGTAAAGAGGCAGAGAGCGCCTCTTCAGCAACATCTTGTTGGTGCGCCGATGGAGCGAATTGCCGTGGATATGATCGGTCCTCTTCCAAAGACCGACAGAGGGAATAAGTACATCCTCGTGGTTGGCGACTACTTTAGTAAGTGGATTGAGGCTTACCCTGTTGTGGATGAGAAGGCAACTACGGTGGCAGAAATTCTGGTGAACGAGTTCCTGTGTAGGTTCGGCGTACCTGTTGAGTTACATTCGGACCAAGGCAGGAACTTTGAGTCCCGAGTGTTCTCAGAGATGTGCACCATACTTGGGATAGAGAAGACTCGCACAACTCCCTACAACCCCAAGTCAGACGGGTTGACTGAACGTTTCAACAGGACACTTCTGACAATGATCTCAACTATGATCGAGCCACACAAGCGACAGCGAGACTGGGATACAAAGTTGCCGTTCGCAACTTTTGCCTACCGAGCCACACCGCAGGAATCTACAGGAGAAACCCCCAATATGCTCATGTTGGGACGGGAAGTGTACCTACCCATCGATCTGACAACCGGGATGGCGTCGGTGGACGACCAGACAAAGGGAGCAATAGAGACTGACCATGCACTCAGTCTAAGAGAGAACATCAGGGCAGCGCATGAGAGGGCGAGGAAGCGCCTCAAGAGCAGCGCTAGGCGACAGAAGAGGACTTATGACCGCCGAGTTGTCCATGACAGAATAGGCGAGGGGCAATTCGTTTGGTTATTCAATCCTGCCAAAACCAAGGGTCTAACACCGAAACTACAATGTCGTTGGGAAGGGCCGTATTTGGTTGTTCGGAAGTTGTCGGAAGTAACCTACAGGATTCAGAAGAAGCCAAGGGGGGAAATGAAAGTGGTTCACTATGACCGCTTGAAGCCCTACCTAGGGGAATCGCTGGAGCCATGGAGTAATGGCGGCGGACGGAAGGTTAGTGAGAGCCCTGCACCTGTGAGGCTAACAAGTGACCCTCTGGTAACAACCAGGACGCGGTGGGAGATAGCAGCCGACTTCATCAGGCGGATGAAGCTTTCCTTGTTCAGTCACCGGCATCCATACAGAGAATGTCTGTGGCAAACAAAACAACGCTTTTCAGCACATTCATTCATGCATGAATTAATCAGGCCATAAAAGGAAGCGCAGGCGCACGATCAGCATAAAGTTGTTTACTGTGACATTGAGGGCCTGTTTGTTTCACACGGATCGGGAGGTGATCCAGAGCCGAACGAAAACAAACAGGATCGCGAATCCCTCTCGCTATATGTTGCATGCTGGGAGAATTTGTATTACACGACAATGTCGTCTGCTTCAGATTCTGTAGGGCTATTTTTATGATAAACTATCTAGTATTTCCAGAAAAGTAAATAAATCGTACATAGCTTTAATAACAAAAATACACTGTAAAAGAATTATGAGTAAATACTGTCACAATAGCTCATTAAATGCTTCAAATCTACGAAAAAATACCGTCACTTTTCTCTGTCCGTCTCGCACGTTGCCATCTTAGATCTTGCGAACCCACCTCGCGAGCAGGATCACTAAAAACGTGATCCGGAGCAGCTTTCGACGCTCTGGATCACTGATCGCGCTCCGGATCTGCGTGAAACAAACACGCCCTGAGATCCTCGTTTTCAAACGCGGAAATGCGCAAATCGGCGCTAAACTCGTCGTTGTGGGATTACTCTATTGTTCTTGTCTATTTTGACCAATTCCGTTGCGAAATCTATTTTTTCCCCACGAAAATGAAGAATTAAAGAAAACTGAAAGTCTTCTACTTTTTCAAAAACTCCGTTTGAAAGTACACACAACGCAGTCGCGTCACGTTCGTTCTTTACCCTCGTTTAAAACGCGCACTCAGGACGGCGTTTAGACGCGGTGTCCTATGGAGATCAATGGTGGCTATTAATAGTTTGTCGTGATAACGCCCTCTCGCGGCGGCCGGTTATCGCGTATATACGTAACAACGTCTTGAACCAAGACTAGTTTGCAGCGCAGCCTAAAGATTTCGGAATGCGGATCCGGGTACATGTATACTAGTAGTACTAGCGCTGGTTCAAGAGTATTTAGGCTGGCGCAGCAGCTAGTGGCCTTGTAAACCTATCAGATGATCGCCATGTACCATTCTCTACCTCGCGACACATCGCCAGTGCTGCTGCGCGCGCGCCGTGCCACAGTACATCAAAATGGATCAACAGAACGTACTTCAACCAGCTGCGGCTGGAAATACGACTGGTGAACACGGTCCGCCATTTTGTGGAGTCAAAAATTTGGTTCTACAAAATGGCGGACCGTTATTTGTCACGAAATTAAACAAAAACCACGCAATTCTAAACCATATCCATTTCAGTTTTATAGCCCAAATCGCAAAATCCAAAGCAATGTGTCCCTTTAATGATGTACTTTACTAATGCAGCTGTGATTTCATCATCAGGGTGGGTGATCATTTGCATACGCGCAACGCGCACTTTTAGCCTATGAGAGCACGCGCGTTGACCGAGACCCAGATCTAGCCTAGCCTTTAGTCAAGGCGCGCGTGGCACCCCGGATGCTGGTAACACGAAAAAAAGACCAGTGCGAGTGGCGAAGCCACTTCGCCACTCGCTGGTCTTTTTTCGTGTTGAATGTAAGCATCCGGGGTGCCACGTGCGCCTTGACTAAAGGCTAGATCTAGCCCTGCCGAAATTCTATAAAAGGCGAGCTGGAACGGTGGGAAGAAGCAATCCAGTACCAGGAAGAAGAAGAAGAATCAAGAAGACCAGAAGTAGCCAAATAAGGAAGGGAAAACGCATGAAGAGAAGAAGCAAGTTCGAAGAATAATACAGATGTCTGTGAACGTCGAACAAGCAGCATGCAATGAACAACCATGGCACAACTACCACTATTAACGCGGCTGTATGCACTGTGTGTGTACGTACAAGTTCCATTAGCCTTTTAGAGGTATGGCGGACACAATAGGAGGGCGCTATTTGATTTGGGTATACCTTTTGTATGGCACAAAAGGTATACCCAAACAAATAGCGCCCTCCTATTGTGTCCGCCATATCTCTAAAAGGCTAATGCAAGCTATGCACACAAGGCGCACGTATTGATTTTAGACTGGTTACCTGTCCGACTCGCGCACTATATCTAGTAGCAGCAAATAACTATTAGGACAAATGTGCGTATGCAAATGTGGCAGGGCCAAATTATATTGCTTGTTATTTTTAGAGAGTTGCTCCCCTGCTTATATTTTTAACATGTACTGTGGTTTATTTAGTTGTGTGTCCCCCTGGCCCCAGTAGCAGCATCTTCCCCCTTGACCACAGTTATACTTGTGTACAGAGTTTTAGCTTGCCTTCACTTAGCAGATCGGCGGAGAAGAGTGCACATGTGCCTCTTTCACACTCCTTTGAGTTGTGCGACCTGCCGTAGCTTTGTCTTTCGTCTGCTACAGTGCCCTGGTAAGTTTTATCGTCCAATTGTTGTTCTTTTTGTATTGTATGATCTTATTTCGAGTTTCATTACAGTTTTTGATAGGTTTTATTTGGTTTAAAGCGAGGTTTATCTTTGGAAAGTTATAGGTTTTTTTAGAAAGCTTTGAGATTTTACTTTATCATGATGGGTCCAGCGCATTTGCATTTTGTATTATTGTGATTTTCTTGCCTTTGTGATCTATTTGAAATAAGGAAAGAAGTACTGTTTTGACAGTGGGATGACTTGTGTTTTCTTTGACTAGTTTTATGTTGAATTATATATATGTTTTTGTACAAGTTATCAATTTCTGCTTTAGAAGTTTTCTTGTTTCTCTTAGGATGGTTTAATTTCCATGGAGAATTTCTTTTTGTGGAGAAAGACTTTATTTTTACCCCTAGAACATGTAGATTGAATGACTTTAGAGTGTATCTCTACCATTGTTTCAAGTAGGAGATCTGGTTTTCCCACAGAGATTTAAGTGTGCAAATTCCTTTCTGAGTGTATCATTGAATGTTTATTCATGAGTAGATTAGACTTTCTTCAGTCCCATTTTCTCACTGCATTTTCCCCTGTATTATGTAACCACCTGTTTGTAACTATATTGCTCTTTTTAGTCTTAGACTTCATGGACTTGAGGAAGTCTACTTTAAGTTAATTGCTTGGCCATGTGCTGCTGTGGTTTCAGAGCCCTAATCCCTTATGTAAACTCATTAGCTATTCACAAGAAAGTTCTTTGTTTCCAGAGTATGTATGTTGAGCCTGTAAGCTTACTTTACTGTATATAGGCAACATGTATACATGTATAGCAGATTTAACCTTGGTTTCGATCATGAGCACTTTGTTTTGATGTATTTCTTAATTGTATTCTTTCTTTTCTCTTTTCTTTTGATTCTTATAGGTTTCAGTCAGAGTATACCTAAGGTCCATTATTTGATACTCTGTGTTGGTTTAAACTGTTTTATTTTTTGTTGGTTTATAAGGTCTTAAATAAGTTTATATTTTTTTAGGTTTTTGGGTTTAGTTTGGGTTGGTTTTGTTTTGGTTTATTTAAACTTTTTCTTGGGTTTTAACTTCAAGGTTTGGGTCACAAGTTCACCTCATTCTTAAATCCTTTTCCTAATAAAATAGTTCGCGACTTGTTCTTTAGATCCTGGTATTGCTTTGTCTTTTTTTGTGTCGAGTAAAGTCCCCATGGTGTGTCATTTTTCCAGGTTACATTTTTATGTTTTTGGTGGAAGATCCGTGTAAGACTATCGTTTTTTGTAACGTAGCCAACTATTTTTTAGGATTAGGGTGTATCTTTTTTGAGAGTGTTTATTTTTGTTTTTGGTGGTCAGATCAGTCCTAAATTTTGTTCGGTCAAACCAACACAGAGTTGATTTTAGTGGATCCTGACTGTGCATGATGGCTGAACCAGCGGTGCTGACGCCTCTTCAGGTTTGTGGGTTTGACCCAGCACCGGCAAGCTCACCCCTTGTCAATCTGGAGTTGCCACCCAGTGCAGAGCGTCAGCCAAGCCTGCTGGATCTCCTTCACCACCAGGCGTACATGCAAGAGGTTGTCCTGCAGCAGTCCAGACAGATTGACGTGCTGAAGTCAATAGTTAGCAAAGTTGTTGGGGAACAGCAGCAACAGAGGCGGTACATCATATGCCTAGAGAGTGCCTTGTTAGAGAAGAAGGCCCATCGTTCCCGACAAGTTTCCTCTATCCCCACATCATCGCCAGACCAGAAGGATAGTCCGCTGCCCGTTTCAGCTCCCCTCAAGCAGAAGTTGGTTTCCAAGAGCGGTGGTGGTCGCCAAGCCCACATGATGAGTAGCCCTGATGAGGTGCCTGCATCTGCGGCCAAGTTCCAGGGTACCTGCCATGGGGCGACACCTGCCACTCTCGTTGAGGCGCAGCAGAGCGACCCAGCTATCCAGAGAGTGATAGAGCTGAAGGCGGCAAATCCGACAAGGATGGGCAGGAGGCAAATGACGAAGGAGTCGAGGGTCGTTAGAAGGCTACTCGATTCATGGGATCAGCTTGAGGTGAAGGGCGGTCTTCTCCTACATAGAGAGGGCGGAGACAGGGTTCGCTACCTAGCTGTTCTCCCTCAGTGCTTGAGACGGGCTGTTCTTGAAAGTCTCCACAACACCATGGAAACGCGTGGCTATGGAAAGGTGTTGAGGCTAGTGAGGCAACGGTACTTCTGGCCAGGCCTCCACGACGAGACCATGACGTATATGAGGCGGCATCTGAAGTCCATGCAGCAGGAGAAGAGGAAGACGCCGACCCCTGTAGCGATGACTGACACCGGCAGCATTCCAGCCCCTAGTGAATTCCAAGACGACCCCTCATCATCGTCACCATCGTGCACGACCCAAGTCAGCTGGCAGTCTTCCTCAAGTTCTATCCCTGGCACCAGTAGTTTGTGTGAGTTGATAGTCCAACCACCAGACGGATTCGATTAGATCGTTGATTAGTTAAATTACATTATTTTGTTATGTTTGTTGAAGACCGGTTTGAATGTTCCCTTATATATTTATGGCTTCGCAATTGAGAGATTTTGGATAGGTATTTTATTTTGGGTTCTGATCTATTTTTGTTGTAAATTTGAAGATCTTTTTAGAATTTATTTTATTTTAGACCTTGCTGAGGACAGCAATGGATTTAACAGGGCGTGAGTGTGGCAGGGCCAAATTATATTGCTTGTTATTTTTAGAGAGTTGCTCCCCTGCTTATATTTTTAACATGTACTGTGGTTTATTTAGTTGTGTGTCCCCCTGGCCCCAGTAGCAGCATCTTCCCCCTTGACCACAGTTATACTTGTGTACAGAGTTTTAGCTTGCCTTCACTTAGCAGACCGGCGGAGAAGAGTGCACATGTGCCTCTTTCACACTCCTTTGAGTTGTGCGACCTGCCGTAGCTTTGTCTTTCGTCTGCTACAGTGCCCTGGTAAGTTTTATCGTCCAATTGTTGTTCTTTTTGTATTGTATGATCTTATTTCGAGTTTCATTACAGTTTTTGATTTGGTTTAAAGCGAGGTTTATCTTTGGAAAGTTATAGGTTTTTTTAGAAAGCTTTGAGATTTTACTTTATCATGATGGGTCCAGCGCATTTGCATTTTGTATTATTGTGATTTTCTTGCCTTTGTGATCTATTTGAAATAAGGAAAGAAGTACTGTTTTGACAGTGGGATGACTTCTGTTTTCTTTGACTAGTTTTATGTTGAATTATATATATGTTTTTGTACAAGTTATCAATTTCTGCTTTAGAAGTTTTCTTGTTTCTCTTAGGATGGTTTAATTTCCATGGAGAATTTCTTTTTGTGGAGAAAGACTTTATTTTTACCCCTAGAACATGTAGATTGAATGACTTTAGAGTGTATCTCTACCATTGTTTCAAGTAGGAGATCTGGTTTTCCCACAGAGATTTAAGTGTGCAAATTCCTTTCTGAGTGTATCATTGAATGTTTATTCATGAGTAGATTAGACTTTCTTCAGTCCCATTTTCTCACTGCATTTTCCCCTGTATTATGTAACCACCTGTTTGTAACTATATTGCTCTTTTTAGTCTTAGACTTCATGGACTTGAGGAAGTCTACTTTAAGTTAATTGCTTGGCCATGTGCTGCTGTGGTTTCAGAGCCCTAATCCCTTATGTAAACTCATTAGCTATTCACAAGAAAGTTCTTTGTTTCCAGAGTATGTATGTTGAGCCTGTAAGCTTACTTTACTGTATATAGGCAACATGTACATGTATAGCAGATTTAACCTTGGTTTCGATCATGAGCACTTTGTTTTGATGTATTTCTTAATTGTATTCTTTCTTTTCTCTTTTCTTTTGATTCTTATAGGTTTCAGTCAGAGTATACCTAAGGTCCATTATTTGATACTCTGTGTTGGTTTAAACTGTTTTATTTTTTGTTGGTTTATAATTAGGTCTTAAATAAGTTTATATTTTTTTAGGTTTTTGGGTTTAGTTTGGGTTGGTTTTGTTTTGGTTTATTTAAACTTTTTCTTGGGTTTTAACTTCAAGGTTTGGGTCACAAGTTCACCTCATTCTTAAATCCTTTTCCTAATAAAATAGTTCGCGACTTGTTCTTTAGATCCTGGTATTGCTTTGTCTATTTTTGTGTCGAGTAAAGTCCCCATGGTGTGTCATTTTTCCAGGTTACACAAACTAAAGTGTCCCAACCTGATGAAGCGTTTAATTATTATTTACGTCCAAAGGTGGTGATGGAATAAACAAGAAGTTTCATTTGTGAATTCTAGCTACTGTCTGTACTGCCTGGCTGATTTACGTCGGTCTGTTTATGTCAGTCTGTTTTAACTTTATGTCTCATTGTCTGTCTAAGGAAAAGGTCTCAAAGTAAATGATTAGGGCCAGACTTTAGGACAGACCCAAATTATATCCAGCGCCCCACCTCAGCCTTCCCTTAATTTTCTATTGCGTTTGCGCGCCAAGCTGTAGTCCAACCCCTCCCCTTCCCCTTTTCTCTTATCCATGAATTCTACGAGGCTCTGACGTAAAGGACGCCCCTACATCTGCAAGCTACGCCTCCAGACGAACTCCACTTGAACCAGGTTGACCTTTGCCCATTCCAGAGGTTTACGACGGCGGCCTCATCGCTGGTCCCGGCCCGGTCAAGCACTCGCTCTGCCAAACATCGTCACCGATATCTCCAGGTTAATCCCGGCGGGTTTTTAGGGATTCGTTGTACCCCCCTGGGTATAGTCGGGTCCCGTACATCATAGCCGTTACATTTTTGGCGGCAGCGGCGGGATAGATCTCGGCGGAAGATTTATTGAAGATTAGACTACGCTACTACGAAGAGAGAAAGAAAGAGGAACAATGGAGAATTCGGACCCCGAGATCAAATTTGGACCCATTCCAGAGGGATTATCAGAAAGTGACGATGTTAGCAATGATACGCACCAAGGAGGTTCCATTACAGAGTCACCGATGGAGGCAGGAGGTGATACGTCAACCCCATTGTTAATTAACTTAGAAGAAGAACAAGAAGAAATAGCGAGAATGAAACAGGAAAATGAGAATTTAAGAAGACCACTTGATCATGAGGCGCTGAAGAAACACGATTTACCCCCGCTATTACCCCCTGTCCAAATTCCCTCCCCCAATTCTTCCTATGAAACTCACAGGTACAGTTGATCATCGAGAAGTGATGAAACCAGTCAGTAGTCCGTTTTCAGAGTTAAAGAAGCCGCGAGTTCGACCAGCAAATTACGATGGGTCGTTTTTGGACTGACTACAGGGTGCAGTTTGAACTACTGGCGGAGCTGAATGGCCGGGGAGAATCAGCAAAGGCAATCTACCTTGCTGCAAGTTTGCGCGGCCCAGCACAGTCTGTACTAGGTGATTTAGATGACGAACGAAGACGTAGCTACAGTTTCCTAACCGCTGCTTTAGGACAGAGATTCGGCCCAGAAAATCAAACTGAGTTATTTAGAGTTCAACTGAAGAACAGACTCAGAGGACGAAATGAGACACTACCAGAATTAGCCCAAGCCATAAGACGTTTGACAAGACAGGCATATCCGAGTGCAGTTATCAACTACAAGAGACGCTGGCCAAGGAACATTTTAATGACGCTGACATAAGATGGCGAGTATTTCAGTCACGACCATCCAGTCTTGAAGACGCAGTTAGAGTCGCCGTGGAATTAGAGGCATTTCGGGCTGCAGATAGACAACGTGCATGGCCAAGAAAGCCAACGGCAAGAATGATAAATGCAGATGATGAAAGACAGGGTCACAGAAATTACACCGAGGGGAAGCAGAATTTACAGGAACAAATGACGTCACTGACCGCAAACATTGAAAAAGCACTGGTAGAAGGATTCAAAAATTTGCAGAAACAGCTTGATGTTAGCAATGAGAAGAAGAATGCAAATTTACCTGGTCAAGTTGCAGGAACAACGGGACAAAGATGGGAGCGACAAGGAAATCGCAACCAACTTGAGTGTTGGAATTGCAACGAGTTAGGCCACATAAGACGAGATTGTCCAAAGCCGGAGGGTAGAGCAAGACAACCAAGCTTTTCAAACAATGACGGCAGGCAGCGATTTCAGCAGGGAAACGGACAGCAGTCGAACTACAACCGGGCCAGTGTTCGGCTAAGCAACCAGGGCCCAACCGTGACAAACCGACAGTAGGAACCCGTTCATTATCGACAGGTATAGATGGGCTGTACGTGAGATGCTGTGTAGAAGATGTAGACGTAACTTTTCTAGTTGATACAGGGGCGAATATAACCATTGTGAGACCCGATGTGTACTACCCGAGAGTAAACGGCCACCACTGGAAGACACCAAGATTGAGATGGTAATGGCGGATGGAAAGCCACTTTCTTTTCAGGGGCAAGGGATTTTCAAGATTAATATTGGTGAAGATGTTTGCAAGGAAGTACATCACAAAGTGCGGATTGCTGACATCAAACTTGAAGGTATCCTGGGGTATGACTTTCTTCACCAGTACAACTGCGACCTTGGAATTGGAAAAGGCGTGATGAAATTCGAAGATGAATCCGTGAAATGTACAACGGGGAGGCCCAAACTTTCATGTTGCCGAGTTATTGCAGATATGAATGTGTGTATACCGCCGATGGGAGAAGTTATACTACCAGGGCGAATAGTGAATCCAAATAGTATTGGCTTTGCTGTGATGGAGCCGACTGAGACATTTACCAAGCGTCACGATGACCTGATGGTTAATGCCAAGGTACTAATTGATGCAAGTACACACTTGAACCCCGAGCAACGACAGAAGTTGACAACTCTTTTAAGACGCATGAAGACGTTTTTGCGTCATCCCCAGACGATCTTGGAAGAACCGAAGTATACAAACACAAGATTGACACAGGTAAGGCAAAACCAATACGACAACCGGCAAGATTACCAATAAACCAGAAAAAGGAAGCTGACGTAGAAGTGAACAAAATGTTGAAGAGTGGCATCATCGAACCGTCATGCAGCCCTTGTGCCTCGCCTATAGTGTAGCCCACAACAGCTACAGCTGGGTTAAATTGATGAGGTGTACATTTACGTGTATTAAAGTCCCATTGTACAATCACACTTCCTTTGATTTGTTCCGATTAGTTTAATTCAACATCAAGTCATTCGTTGGTGAAACAGTTAATTATGCAGGATTAGGTAGAAACTCAGATGGTAGAATTGCAATAACTTGGAATAAGCTGATGACTGATGCAAGTTTATGGATGAAGATTTCTCAAAGGATGTCCGGTTTACAAATTGGAAGTAGTAATGAGTTCTGAGGTTAAAGGTTGGTCGATTGATGGACGGAATGGTTTCGCAATGGTAGGTACAGAAGTAGACGGAAGGTTTTGCTGAAAAGAATTACAGAATAAACTACCATGAGCATTTAAATAACACATGAAGTTATGTAAAGCGTGCATTATTTGGGATAATAAGCACAGGAATAAAGAATTTATCATGAGGAATAAACACTTTCACATATGAAACCTTGCAGGGAATACATAAATCGCAGCAGAATTTATGGACCGAGCAGTATCAATACTATATAATAAAGCACAAAAAAATATGATCAGATGGGCTTCAGAATCTACAAGTACACATGCATATGTGCAACCAAACAACACATACTGCATAATTATGTGAAGATGCACTGAAATCTCTGCAACAAGTAAATCAGAAAATATCACAAAAATTCACAATTTCTACTTACTACGCTGGGGGTATGAAGATCTATAAACTCTTGACTTGACTGTGAGATTACATGTAACTAACTAAAGATGACTTTGGTATACTTATGGGATGATTTTGAGGGATACATTTCACGGAATTAACATCACTTTATAATCAACGATGGAATTTTCTAAGTTAACGGTAAGTATGAACAGCGCCCTCAATTGGCAACAACAAAACTACGGTGACCAGAAGAGGCCACGTGCTGTCCGCTACATCCCGGCCCCGATGACACGTCCTGGTCGTCATCCTCACAAAGCCAAGGACAGCAGTGCTACAGATACAAAGAAAAAGTAACTTCAACAAACAAGTTAAATTGGTAGACACAACTGTTCAGTGTTCACAAATGCTTTAGTCGGCGTTGATGATGAGATCATCTGTGGAAGTGGGCATTAGCTGGCCTTCCAGAAGACAGATCTTGTCACTTGGTCGATCATACACCCCCCGCTGTGTCTTGACTTGGACGGAGCGGACCCATCCATCCTTCCCTGGGTAGGTGGCTGTAATAAGACCTAACGGCCACTTGCAGCGGGGTGCATTTTCATAACGCACAAGCACAAGGTCTCCGACTAGTAGGTTTCGCTTGGGGTACAGCCACTTCTGTCGCTGCTGGAGTAAAGGCAGGTACTCTTTCAGCCAGCGATGCCAAAATATGTCGGCTTGGTACTGAACCCGACGCCATCGTCTCTTGTAGAGATCTTGTTTGCTGAAATGACCAGGTGGTAGACTTGGACCTTCACGAAGTAGTAGGAGATGGTTTGGCGTGAGGGGTGAGGGATCCCTTGGGTCATCGGAAAGCTTAGTGATTGGCCGTCCATTCACGATGCTCTCTACAATGCACATCAAGGTAGTAAGTCCCTCATCATCCATGGTCTGTTGTCGCAGTAGGCTACTCAAAACTGAACGAACAGATCTGATCTGGCGTTCCCATACACCGCCCATATGGGAAGCGGCAGGCGGGTTGAAAATCCACTGGATTTCACGCTGACGTAGGTAGTCCTCAATTTGGTGCTGATTCCAGTCCTGAAGTGCTCGTCGCAGTTCATGCTGAGCTCCCACAAAGTTACTTCCATTATCAGAACGGATCTCAGTAGGTTTTCCACGGCGGCTAATGAAGCGCTGGAGGGCATTTATGAACGAGTCGGTTTCAAGGCTGTGGCACACTTCTATGTGGATCGCCCTTGTGGTAAGGCAGGTGAACAGACATCCGTACCTTTTGACCTCGCTTCGTGCTCTTCTGACTATGAATGGTCCGAAGAAGTCCACTCCTACAGTGTTGAAGGGAGCTTCTCCAGATGTGACACGGTCCTTTGGTAGGTCTGCCATCATTTGTGATTCTGGTGATGACTTTCTCTTCTTACACTCTATACAGCTACGGAGCACACTCTTGACTGCCACGCGCCCCTTCACTATCCAGAATCTTTGGCGCAGTTCAGCAAGCGTCCTCTCCACACCAGCATGTCCACACAGAACATGATAGTGCCTGGCGATGAGCACAGTAACTGGATGTTTGTTAGGCATAATCCAGGGGTGTTTAGCTTCATTGGGGATGGCAGCATTTTCCAGGCGACCGCCGACACACACGAGACCATCGCTTGAGATGATAGGGGTCAACTTCTGGAAGCGGGTAGTTGTCAGCTGTGTACCACCAAGGCTAGTCTGCTGGATGTATTTCACGACTGCTTTCTCGGCATCAAGCAGCTCCTTCACAGTCAGCGATTTGTTACCTTCGATACCTTCATCATGGTTCTTGGTCACTTTCTGGTGTAGTATTGATTTGGCTCGAAGAATCCATCCAATGGCCTTCTTCAGCTTGTACCAGGAAGAGTACCGAGTAAAGATATCTTCAAGTATGGTAGTTCTTGGGTTAACGGTTGTGTCCACAACATACACCTTTGGCTGTCGCTTGATCTCTGCATCCTTACCAAGTTCAAGGGACTTGAAGTCTGGCTGTTTGGGCCAAGCATGCTCCTCCATATGCAGGAATTGAGGCCCATTTATCCAGCGGTCACAGTCGACAAGTTGCTGGGCAGTCATGCCTCTAGAGACATCATCTGCAGGGTTCAAAGCTGAATCCACGTGCCTCCACTGAGATGGAGAAGACTGCTCGTGGATCATGGCGATTCGGTTGGCAACATACGTCTGGAATTGTTTGTCTTCATTGCGTAGGTATTGTAGCACGATCATACTGTCTGACCAGAAGACTGACTCAATAAGTGGGAGTTGCATCTCGTGCCTGATGATTTGATCCGGCTTCACAGCCACAACCGCAGCAGCAAGCTCCAGTCGCGGAATGGTAGTAGCTCTCAGTGGTGCAAGCTTTGCCTTAGCCATCAAGAATGAACAATGGGCTTGCCCATCAACATCCAACAAGCGGAGATAGCTGACGGCACCATATGCTCTCTCGGATGCGTCTGCAAAATGGTGCAACTGCATCGTTGAAATGGCAATGGTCTTGTCTGGTTTCACGCATCTAGGTATACTCATCCTCTCTATGAGGGGTAAATCTTGCAGCCATCGCTGCCACTGCAATGCCATGTTGCTTTGCATAGGGTCATCCCACCCCGTCTTGAGGCAGCACAGTGCCTGGAACAACATCTTTGCCTTCAATACAAATGGACAGACGAAACCTAGAGGATCATAAATCGAGCTAGTGATGCTCAGCAATCCTCGTTGAGTGAGCGGCTTCTTCTTCACACTTGTGTTAAACCCAAGGGTGTCCGATTCGACTTCCCAGAGTACTCCCAACGCCCTCTCAGACGGAAGTATCTCCTGGTCCAGATCCATAGTTGTGATGGACTTTGCACACTCCTGAGCAGGAAGTGACTTCAATACTGCTCGTGAATTGCTCAGCCACTTCGTGAGCCGAAACCCACCAAGAGCCAGCAACTCACGCAGTTTGCTAACCAGACGAATGGCCTCAGCTTCAGTAGGGACAGATTTCAAACAGTCATCAACGTAGAAGTTCTGGTCGATGGTCTGAACGGTGTTTACATCATACTTGGTGTGATGGTCAAGAGCGGTGCGCTTTAGCGCAAAGTTGGCACAACTAGGGCTCCAGGCTCCTCCGAATAAGTGCGACGTCATACGATACACGACAGGCCGATTTCCAGCTTCGTAGTCTTCCCACCACAAGAAGCGAAGGGCATCTCGGTCTCTTGCATTACCCGCACCTGGTGGAACATGCCCTCAATATCGGCCATTAAGGCGATGTGATCTTGACGGAACCTCAGGAGGACCCCGATTAGTTTATTGGTGAGGTCGGGACCTTGATAAACTTGGTCGTTCAGTGAGGTACCTTGAAAGCGTGCAGCACAGTCGAAAACAATTCGCACCTTGTCTGGCTTGTGGGGGTTCAGTACAGGATGATGGGGCAGGTACGACACGTAACCATCATTCCTGTCCATATCATCAGCAGGAACTGCCTCTGCATATCCTTTCTTCAGGAGGTCTTTGATTCCGCTACTATACTTCTCTAGCAGAGTTGGGTCTTTGGAGAGCCGCTTTCCTAACAGCCTCAACCGGTGTTCTGCGAGTGACTTGTTGTCAGGGAGGTTTGGTGGTCTTTCCTTGAACGGGATGCTCATGGAATAGTGAACTCCATCTCGACACAGTGAATTCTCCCAGATTGAAAGAACTTTCCTTTCACTGATGGACGGATTCTCAAAGGTGCTCCCCACATCATCCAGCCTCCAAAACTTCTCGACTTGATGCTGTAGGTCAACGTCGGTCTTGACGAAGTAGGAGGCGGATAACTTGGGCTTCTTCTGAAGGTCAACTGGACCGTTAAGTGTCCAGCCGAGAGCAGTCCTGGTAGCATACGGCTCGCCGATAGCACCAGTACGAACTTCTAGGGGGACCATAGCATGTGGTGAATCTTGTCCAATTAGGAGATGGACATCATTGAGGTCAACATCGGGTATTGTGATGTCGCGAAGATGTGGCCAGCTGTCTAGCTCTTCCCGCGTCACCATGCTACTGAGACCGACGTTTAACTCCGGTCTGGTAAGGACATTGGGCATCACAAATAGGTGCGAGTCATCACGATCAGCCACCTCTAAGCTGACGATGAAGGTGTTAACTTCAACTTCCTTCTGGTCTAGTGTAGTTAGCTTCATGGTATCTCTCTTGGCTTGAATACCAAGACGTCGCATCAGATCTTCTGAACAGAAGCTTTGGGTTGAGCCAGTGTCCATCAGAGCATAAGTACTCACAAACTGCTGGTCTCCGTGTGCTCTGATCTTGACAGGAACGATCGGCAGTGCAACCTTTCCCCCGCCTCCCCCAGTAAGGTTGCATACAACAACTGGGCTAGTTGTGGCTGATGTCTGTGATGGACTCGAAGAACCATCTGGTGTAGGTTGACCACTTGTCGGTGCAGAACTGGTGTCACTGCGTGGACGTAGAAGGTGCAGATACTTGCTATGCTTCATGCCACATCCCTGGACCGTGCATACGAATGGACGAGTACAGTCTCTCCCCAAGTGTCCTGGTTTGAAGCAATTGACACACAGCTTCTTGCCTTGCACAAAGGCAAGACGGTCCTTTATACGCATCGCTCTAAAAGCGTCACACTGGTTGAGATAGTGGGGTTGTCCACAACACGGGCAAGGGGCAGCTGCCTTCATTGATATGCTAACACTTGGTTTGCCAGAAGGGCTCTTTGCTGAAGAGGCCTGGATGCCAAAGTTCGCACGAGCCTTGCTCCCTTTTGCGTCTTTAGGCCTCCACTCCTTCTTAGTTGTAGCTCGTTGGACAATCCTTCCAAAGACTGGGTCGCGGACTTCTTCGGCCGCAGTTGTTACAAACTTTGTAACATCATCGATGTTTGGGGATCGTTTCTTGTTGGTCTTTATTCGATGAACTTCCCTGAGCCATCGAGTCTTTAGATGGTATGGAAGCTTCTCGATGATTAACAGGAGGCTACATCTGTTATTTAGCTCATTAAGGTAGCCCATTGTGTCCAGAGTTTCTCGGCAGCATCGCAGGTCATCAGCAAGATCTTGCAATGCAGCGTTGTCAGCGACAGTTGGCCTTTCTGTCACCTTATCTATCCAGGCCTGTGAAATGGTGTGTTCGTCTCCAAATCTTTCTTTTAGCAGACGAAGGGCAAGGGCATATCCTTCTGATGGCCCCTTAACTGTGCAGCACTGCAGGAGTCGCCTCGCCTTCCCAGTGCAGTACTGCAAGAGACGGGTGAGTTTGGCTCCGTCCCCTATGGTTTCTTGTCCAACGGTGTTTTCAAAGGCTCTGATAAACGACCAGTACTTAAGAGGGTCGCCATCAAATGTCATGAGTTCAGCCTTAGGGAGCTGAAGTGCCTCCACTAATGACTGCTGGTATAAGCGGGTGTCATTAACCATCTGGTATAAGACATCCGTCACATCTGGTGGCTTAGGAGTTGACGGAGATCCATTGGGAATCACTGACGGTGCCCACCACTGATGGGCAGGACTTGAGGTCTGACGTGTAGGTGCACTAAACTGGGGTGTGTCGTTAACCTGAGCAGAGTGGCTAGAACCTGGCTTCCGATCCCGAGGGTGCTTCGGTGTATCTTCATCTGCAGGTTTAGTATTTGGTGTGGAGTGGGTGAAGCACACATCTGATCGGCTCGCTGCTTCGGCCTCTGCAAAGGTTTTTTTCCAGAGCTTCTGCCCTGGCGTATTTGACCTTTAATTCCATCTCCCGTCGTTTCTGATCAAGCATCAGCTTTTGCTCTTGTAGCTCCATCATGCTTCGTAACGAGGCCAGTTCGATGGCATTATGTTCTTGCAAAACAAGAGCCTCAGCCTCTAAAGCAGCCTTCTCGGCTTTGGCTCGTAGGCGGGCACTTGCTGTAGAACTTGTGGTGGATGCACCGGAGCTGATGTGGGAAATGCCATCTTGTGATGAGCGATTGCCCTGTTGGCTGATGGAGTCGTTTACATCAACATCGTCCTCAGGGTCTTCAAACAAAACTTTAAATTCACCTTTGTTCTCCTCTAACCAGTGAGTGACCGAGCTCCGAAATTGTACAGCCTTGTTCTGGGATTCTTTCCAGTAAGCTGCAGAACCTTTCTTCTCATCTTCACTCGTAAGGTGTTCATCATATTTGTTGTGTGCATCAGTGAAATCTGCGAAGGCCTTTTCAAATTCGTTCATTTTTTGCTCAATCTGGGGGGCTTCGCTCTTGTCTTGCATCAGGCTGGAAATGGAGTTCATAATCTTTGTAAGTGATGCCTTCCGGACGCCTCTGATCTTCTTTAAGTCACGTGACTGTTGTGTCAGACTTGGTGTAGGTGATTTCGAATCTACAGTATCCATGTTGTCCACGATGATTGTCTTCAATTTCTGATCAAATGAGTTCAGCTCGTACAAAACTAATGTAGCCCACAACAGCTACAGCTGGGTTAAATTGATGAGGTGTACATTTACGTGTATTAAAGTCCCATTGTACAATCACACTTCCTTTGATTGTTCCGATTAGTTTAATTCAACATCAAGTCATTCGTTGGTGAAACAGTTAATTATGCAGGATTAGGTAGAAACTCAGATGGTAGAATTGCAATAACTTGGAATAAGCTGATGACTGATGCAAGTTTATGGATGAAGATTTCTCAAAGGATGTCCGGTTTACAAATTAGAAGTAGTAATGAGTTCTGAGGTTAAAGGTTGGTCGATTGATGGACGGAATGGTTTCGCAATGGTAGGTACAGAAGTAGACGGAAGGTTTTGCTGAAAAGAATTACAGAATAAACTACCATGAGCATTTAAATAACACATAAAGTTATGTAAAGCGTGCATTATTTGGGATAATAAGCAATGGAATAAAGAATTTATCATGAGGAATAAACACTTTCACATATGAAACCTTGCAGGGAATACATAAATCGCAGCAGAATTTATGGACCGAGCAGTATCAATACTATATAATAAAGCACAAAAAAATATGATCAGATGGGCTTCAGAATCTACAAGTACACATGCATATGTGCAACCAAACAACACATACTGCATAATTATGTGAAGATGCACTGAAATCTCTGCAACAAGTGAATCAGAAAATATCACAAAAATTCACAATTTCTACTTACTACGCTGGGGGTATGAAGATCTATAAACTCTTGACTTGACTGTGAGATTACATGTAACTAACTAAAGATGACTTTGGTGTACTTATGGGATGATTTTGAGGGATACATTTCACGGAATTAACATCACTTTATAATCAACGATGGAATTTTCTAAGTTAACGGTAAGTATGAACAGCGCCCTCAATTGGCAACAACAAAACTACGGCGACCAGAAGAGGCCACGTGCTGTCCGCTACATCTAGTACTAGTGAAGAAGAAAGACGGATCAACCCGATTCTGTGTTGACTACAGAAAACTGAATGCGGTGACGATTAAAGGACTCATATCCACTTCCGGGAATAGATGATTCACCTGACGCTTTGTCGGGTTCTGTATGGTTTTCTACGCTCGATCTACAAAGTGGGTATTGGCAGGTTGTTGTGGAAGAAGCGGATCGTGAAAAGACTGCATTTGTAACCGGCACGGGAGTTGGATTCTACCATTACCAATTCAAAGTCATGCCGTTTGGACTTTGTAACGCGCCAGCAACATTTGAGAGGTTGAAGGAACGAGTTTTAGCCGGTCTTCAATGGCAGACGTGTTTGTTGTACTTAGATGACATATAGTCTCGTATGACCAAAGTTTCGAGCAGGCGCTCGAGAGACTAGAAGAGGTGCTGGTTCGACTTAGGACAGCCGGGTTAAAGCTCAGTCCGAAGAAATGTCACCTGTTCCAGCGAAGTGTTTCATTTTTGGGCCATGAAGTTTTCTGACAAGGGAATTGCCACAGACAAGACGAAAATAGACGCGGTTCGAGAATGGCCGACACCTAGAAATGTGTAACCGAAGTTAGGAGTTTTCTTGGCCTGTGTTCCTACTACAGACGATTTGTGAGAGGATTTGCTGAAGTTGCCAAGCCTTTGCACAGACTGACAGAAAAACAACGGGAGTTCAGATGGACTGATGAGTGCGACATGGCCTTCAATCAATTAAAGACGGCCCTCACGTCAACACCGATATTAGCCTATCCCACGACTGATGATGCATTTGTCTTGGATACCGACGCTAGCAACTCGGGCATTGGCGCAGTATTGTCACAAGTACAAGGGGGTACCGAAAAAGTCATTGCGTACTTCAGCAGGACCCTTACTAAAGCTGAACGGAGATATTGCGTAACAAGAAAAGAACTCCTGGCAGTTGTAGCGGCAACAAAGCACTTTCACCATTACCTGTATGGTAGTAATTTTTTGATACGGACCGACCATGGAGCGCTGAGATGGCTGATGAATTTTAAGAATCCAGAGGGCCAGACAGCCAGATGGTTAGAAATACTGGGCACTTACACTTTTGACATACAACACCGACCCGGGAGGCAACATGGTAACGCTGACGGCTTATCTCGCCGACCATGTGACGAATGTCAACAGTGTAACAGTATCGAGCGCAACGCATGGAGAGTACAATCTATCAGCCACAGCATGAGAAGTTGCCAAACACACGAAGAGGGATAGTCAAGTGAAGAGGCTACTGAATTTACTGAACACTATGAACATCTTCTCGGTTAAAATATCCGTTTCTCGGTTAAAAATAAATCTACGCGCGTTTCAACCACATTTTAACCGTGTACACCGAGCCTCAATCTCTACTGCTTTTTAACCGTGTTTCCACCCAATCCTCCTACCATTGTTATTCAGCGCTAAACCCTCTTCCTGTCCAAACAAAGAGTCACTCGTTTTAACCGCGCGTACGAGGACGGTCCACAAACCGCAACGTTCCGTTAGGAATTACTAATTGACACTTTTATTTAATCCAATTAAGTGTTCTTTTCTATAAAAAAAACTTCGCTGGCCGGTTGTTGTTAGCATGGAGCTGTAAGCGAACATTCATGGAATTCTGCCGTTGCTATAATAAGGGTCATCTGTTCGCGAATCATTTTCACTCATGCGTTTATTTTAATTCAGCTGCATGTAGGCCTATTTAATTCACCTTAGAAATAATGCGGACGTTATATCCGCGGAGTCAGCGACCATGTGCTCTCTTGTAGAGATTATTGTAGAGGAAAGGCTCGCCGGCAACAGGTGATTGTAAATGTCCAATGAAACTGTATATCATTTTACAAATATAATCACAATAATCTGCTGCATTACCGTTGATTATATTTTCCTATTTTTTTCCAACAGGAATGACAGGTGTGCCGATGGTTTGGAAGACTCCGAAACTGTCGTCAAAAACAAAACCAGCTAAAAAGATTTTTTCTTTCTATCTAATAAGTGAAAATATTTTAGTTTGGATGGTCCTTTCAACCGTTAAACGGTGCATTGTATTTTGTTTACTCACCAGCTGGCGCAATTGTATCCACGTCTATAATACTTTGTTTAAATGTAGGCCTACCCCTATGTGCATTCTGCAGCGTTTCAGTTTACAATTAAATGCGAAGCTTACGATTAGGCTGGGTGTTTCAGTGTAATGAGTATTATTTCTCCATTTCTTTCCCCATCCCCCATATTTCTTTCTATGGTTTTTATCTGTCTGCCCGGCATAGGCCTATTTTGGTTTGTGTGTGGGGAATTTTGTTTGTCTATTTGATTTTTGGGTGTTTTTTTTTTATCTGTGTTTTGATTGTTTGGGGGAGGCGGGCTCTTCAGACATATCAGGGCAAAAAGTGTGGTTTTAACCCCTTGAGTACGATTATTACAGGGAGGCACCGGGGTGCCATGACCGGGGTGCCATGACGGCTTTGCAGCCAAGCGAAACGGACACAATCCATCAATGGATTGAAAATGCAGAAAATGGTGTCTGTAGACATCATCCGGCCTGGTGGCAATTTGTTTCGCGCCATTTGGCGTCATCCGTACACAAGGGGTTAAAGTTGTGTGCCATATGCATTATCGGTGTTGGTGGACAGAGAGTGGGAGGGGGGCGGTGGTGGATTCTTTTCAGCAACTTTAAACATCATTTTTTTATCCTTTTTACTTGGGGGGTTTTAGAGCAGGCCTATACACTGCCCGTTGTTTTCAAAACAGTTTCCATAAATACTCCGAGGAAAATGCAGTTGACAAAAATTACGTTTGCAACTATAATTATTGTTAATAATTAACAGACAGTATCTTGGTAGACATGAGTCTACACGTCATTACAATGTTGTCTTGGTGATATACCTAGGTGATATAGTTGCTATTATTATATTATTATTATAAAATTTCTGACCAAGTCAAGGGTTGTGAACAAGACCACAGGGTCCTTACAAAATCACTCCCCGGATAAGTTAAAAGAATTTAAAACTAATATAAAAACACAGTCACCATACGACTAAGAAAAATAAAATACAAAACTATAAAATCACTCCCCGGAAAGAAGAATAAAAGGAATTAAAACTAAAGTAAACCACAGACTATAAGAACAACAAGAAAGATAAAAAACGAGACACGAAAAATATTAACATAAAATTAAAGTTAAAGTTAAAATTAACACAAATTAAGAAGTTAAAAATTCAGAAGGGAGCGTTTAAAGGCGTTCAACGATGTACATTGAATGACATGGTTAGGTAGCCTATTCCAATCACTAGCTGTTCGAAGAAAAAATGAAAACTTAAAGCAATCTGTTCTGGCAAAAGGGATTTGTAATTTACGGTTATGATCATTTCGGCCAATTCTTGAAGCAGGACTAAATTTGTTAAGGGAGCTAACATTGACAAGATTGTTTAAAATTTTAAAGCACATAACAAGTCGCAGAAACTTTCTTCTTCTTTGAAGGTTACTCCAGCCTAGCTCGGTAATTAATATATCATAGCTAGTATGCCAGTCCCTGAGGATAAATCTAGCGCTCTGGTTTTGAATACGTTCTAAAACAGAAGAATGAGTTAATCTATGCGGATCCCAAACTGTACAACAATAATCCATTCGGGATCGAATAAGAGAAATATACAACCGCTTTAAAATGTTTCTGGAGCAGTTCCTAAAATTTCGTTTTATCAAACCCAGCATTTTGCTACAGTTTGTATATATGGCATGACAGTGTTCGTTCCAGTTTAACTTGTCATTAATCATAACGCCAAGATATTTTTCACACGTCGTGGTAGACAATCTTTTCACATCAATATAATAGTTAGGTTCACTAAGTTGATGTTTTCTGGTCATTCTCATGACCTTACACTTATCTACGTTAAAATTTAGTTTCCATCGTTCAGACCAAGTGTGGAGTAAGTTAAGGTCAGACTGTAAAATCTCGACGTCATTTTCATTTAAAATGGGACGTATAAGACACAGTCATCGGCATATAAACGTAATGTAGACTGAATATTGACAGAAATGTCGTTTATAAAGCAAAGAAACAGTGTTGGACCAAGTATGGTGCCCTGTGGAACACCTGATTTTACTTCGGTCCATGGCGAAAATTTACCATTGATAGAGACTCTTTGTTCTCTGTGAGTAAGAAAATTCATAATCCATCTAACATTTAAAACTCCGACACCATATTTGACGAGCTTACTGCGGAGAAAATCATGGCGTACTCTGTCAAATGCTTTAGCAAAATCAAGAAAAATTATGTCAACATTAGCACCAGCGTCTAAAAAACTGCTCCAGTCGTGGACGGCATCGATTAATTGTGTTTCACACGAACGCTGGGCTCTAAAACCATGCTGATTATCGTTTAAAATATTATTAGTGTTAAGGTGATTAACCAGCCTGTTACAAACAATCCTCTCTAAAGTTTTACAAACTACTGAAGTGAGGGAGATGGGTCTGTAATTACTGGCATCATCACGTTTACCCTTTTTAAATAATGGAATTACGTGCGCTTTTCACCAATCGTCTGGAACTATGCCCGATTCTAAGGAGGCGTTAAACAGTTTGGCCAAAGAGGGCGATAAATAATCAGCACCCTCTTTCAGGATTCTTGGCGCCATTCCATCAGGGCCTTGGGCCTTCTTGACATCAATTTCATTGAGTAGTTTTCGAACTTCGTATGGTGTACATCTAATGTCACACATACTGTCTGCAACTGGCCTTGGGTCTGTAGCACGTTCATCGGATTTTTGCATGTCATCTTGAATATTAAAAACCGAACTAAACTGGTAATTCATTACCTCAGCCATTTTATAAGAATCTGTGACTTTTACACCATTATCAGTTAAGCAATTAATAGACGAATCAGTAGTTTTACGAGCTTTAACGTAGTTCCAAAACTGTTTAGGGTTACTGTCCACTTCAGATACAATGTGCTCAACATGATCAGAATGGCTTCGCTTAATTTTACATTTGACATCACGCCTTGCAGTTTTATATCTCTCCCAGTGATTAGGTCGTTTAGATGATTTGGCAATCTTAAAGTACCTGTTACGTATTCTAATAGCCCTTTTAATCTCGCCTGTGATCCAAGGGGTATACTTGTTTTTATTACTTACGACCTTATGTGGAATTGTGGAGTCAGCAACATCAAGTACAATACGTTTCCAAGTTTGCCAAGAGGTCTGGATATCACTTGGATTAATCGCATCAAGAAGTTCAGAATGAGCAAGTTTTAAACTATCTTTGAACTGAACAAAATCAGTTTGAGAGTAAAAATAAATGTTGCTATTTACCCTTAGAACCGGCTTAGCTCCACAATTGCACTCGAAGACAATAGCATCGTGGTCACTAATACCAGGGACAATTTGCACATTAGAAATATTGCTAGGTTCACTGCTAAACAAAAGATCTAAGATATTGCTAGAAGTCTTAGTAGTTCTAGTTGGCTCAGTAACATGCTGGTATAACGAGTTACGTTCAATAAGAGAAATCATATGAGATACATCAACATTTTCAGATAGGGTAGGGTACCCGTCAGTCCACTTAAGGTTAGGCATGTTAAAATCACCAGTAAGAATAATGTTTCTGTGTTTCACACCATTCCTATTTAACAGCATAAGAGACTTACTTAATTCATTGATAACTTCAGCTCCACCACTGGGAGGTTTATAAAAAGTCCCTATAAAAACAGAGCCTTTGCTTTTACAAATAACTTCACACCAAATAATTTCACATGAAGAGTCCAAATCTGGGCGATGAGTAATCGGGAGACCTTTCCTAAATGCAATCAAGATACCCCCACCATGTCTATTTCTATCCTTTCTGAATGCAGAATAGCCGGAAGGAAGAAATTCACAGGAATTGATATCATTCGAAAGGTGCGTTTCAGTGATAAATATTACATCTGCATCCTCAAATTCAATTATTGTATGCAAATCACTCTGTTTATTGACAACGCTACGGGCATTTAAAGAAATACATTTAAGACGCTTAACTTTGGATTGGTTTTCTTTTACCGGCAATTTGTTACGTGGTTCACATACTTCAGGTAATGTAGCCAGTCCTAGTCCTGGTACCGGTATGCTGCCTGATAAAGATGGTGGAGCTTCTTCGGACGTGCTGGTGGTGGGTGACATTTCCGAAAATCCACTCGGTGGGCGTGGTTGCGAGACCGTTGCTGTGATGATCTGAGAGCGTCGGCGTAGCTATATTGATTTGGTGGTTTATTTAGTGGTTCTTGGCGAGTTGAGGGCTGGACAGGAAGAAATCGTAGATGCTTAATAAAGGACGTGCCCTGTCGAATTTATCCAATCCACATGATGTTTGGGCGGTCCTCTGGAATGTCAGCATCGGCCCATTGGTGGAGGAATCCGTCGTCATAACAACCTACCTGTCTGTTTTCGCGCGCTACACGAGCAGTCCCACGCTTTTCTTGGCTATGAGCCAAACTGGCTGGACCTTTTGCAGTGCACGTGCGCGCCCTTGCAGTTACAAACGGCTGTTTTGTGTGCACAACGTAGATACTTGGAAAGGTTACACGCCCTGCACATTGACACATTCGCCTTTGAAATTCTACTAGATTCAGCTTCAAAATTATATAATCTTCCAAATCTCTGCAATTATTACATTTCAGAATTGAGCTGGAAAACATTTTTTTCCCGACCAGGCACATGCTATTCTCCCCAAAGATAGGCCTACATGTACATTGTAGTTTTGTACAAGTACAGTAGTACATGACCGGTACTGGCTGTCCCGGCCCTTGGTGTGGTGTAATTATTCAACGCGCAAAGCTCGTTGGTTTGCACAGTCCGCTGCTGGTTTTTTTTTCGCCAGGAACACTGATGTTCTGAGGATCTAAGGACGCTTTGACGCGTAATTACACTTTCCGAGAAAATTTACTTTAAAGTTTATGTGTTTGCATTTCTAAATTAGGAATCGCAAAAGGTTGAATTTTTGTCGGTTAAACATTATTGATAATTCCAATATTACTTAATTTTAAAGTTATTTAAATCTTTATGTTAATAACCTTTTGCCGGGAAGTCATTCTGGCTTAAACGTGCGCTTAAGCGGCATGTGAAATGCTAATGACCTTTTGCCGGCCGGGAACAAACTTCGCTTACGCCCCACTGAAGTGGAGAGGTGAACGCACTTTTATCATGTATTGTTACATAGGTATTACACGCTAACGCCCTTTTGCTGGGAAACAAAAATGCAAAATCCCCTTGGGTCCATTTCATTTTGTTAATTACGTCAGAATGACGTAGCCCCTTGAGACGAAATGTATCAAATTGACGATATTCCAATACTCTATCGATTACCCCAAAAACCAGAATTTGAACAATTTTTCGTCCTTATTTATGACCTTCTGCTCAGCACACGACGAATTAAAATTACTTTAAATATCATTACGCAAGTAAAAAAAAAACATGTTTAGCGTCATTCTTTTATAAAGGTACAACAACCGTATTTTTTCAACTGTTCAAAGACACGAAAATGAAAGAGACATGTTGGAAAACAGAATTGAACATATTGGACAACAGAATTGAACATGTTTAAAGTGGTTTTAATAGCTTGCGTAAGCTTATATTTTATTTTCCCGATGGTTCGGTTGACATTTTTGGTGTTTTTTTTTAACCTCATTTTCCAATGGTAATTTTTTTTTAAATCGAGACAACCCCCCAAAAAGGAAGCAGACGGGGACGCTGAACATGTCTTCACCTTATATAGTACAAAATTATGATTCAATTAATCTTTTCAATAAAATTTGAGTAATTTTTTTTACAAAATTCTGTCCAGAATTTTTGGCATTGTTTTTAAGGGGAGAGGACGTATAAAATTGTCAAAAGCCAGCACAATAACTCAGAAGCTGTCAACCAATCGCATTCTAAATTAATTCAAATTCTTAATGCACAACTTGATGACAGTACTAAACAAGGATCGGGAAAGGCAGATAAGTTTCCACTCCCCATCGTCAGTGAAAAGCCATGCTGTCTATGAATCTGCCTCACATCTTTAAGGAACAGTATGGATGACAAAAAATAACCAAATTAAGTAAACAGTTCACTTTCTTGACTTTGACATTATTTGAATGAACAAAGCAATTACGTTAGCTCACTGGTTGTTAAAAAAACCCACTTTTCTAATACCAAAACATGATAATTAGACCACAATCCTTTTCATGCTTCATCACGATTCTGCTAATCCCCAGGTTTGCAAATCCCCACATCAAAGAAATAGTTTATTGTGTCACCTTGCCACAACTGAAAAAGTACGGGTACGGCCGGCGCGTGGGGCATATCCACGCCGTGTCAGACGGCCCAGTCCCGACGTACGTACACGCAGTCCATGATTCGTGGCGCCATGTCGGGTTCGGTGTCGTGTTCTCTTCCCACGAGTATTGGATTACAAAGCCCCAGCAAACCCACGTTGTCCGTTCAATCATGGAGGAAGGAATTCAACTGAAGAAAACCTTGCTCAGATGGTTGAAAAAGTTGCATTTTTTCACAACTGAATGGAAATATAGTTTTGAGCTTACATCAGAGCATTTTATGGCGAGTTGCTTGCAACTTGAAGACTGAAATCTGCAGAAAATGACAATATTCATCGCATGGGTAGCGGTACGCGGTCTTATCTTCGCGACGTTCGCGAACTTTCCTTTCGTCTTGTTTCCTGTATACCAATATATATTAGCTAGTACATGTGGGGGCCGACTATCTCGAGGCCAGTTATGAGTTGTACACGACGGCTGTTTCATGTACTATCTTGTTGGAAAACCATGTTGATTGCGCTATTAATAAATACGCTAAAACGTGCTTATAAAATTTAGCTTATAAAAAACGAAACTCAGTTTTATCCTATATGACAGTCATAACTTTACCCACAAACAATATTTGGTCGATCGGAGTCCTTAGATATATTTTTTGGGGGGATGTAATTTTTTTTCAAAGGCAGTCAACTTAAATCGATTCAAAACAGACAGCACAACATTATCACCCATTTTAAAAAACATTTTCGACCTGCAGATACATTTATTTTAACGTCATTGGCAACATATTATTCTTTTGACTTTAAAACCGATTTATACTCGGTACAGTTACGTACACAAGTTCGTATTCGTCACGGCAAATTCGTAAAAGTTAAACATAAATTTGAACTCCGGCAAATTTTGCAACGAAAAGTTCTCAAGGCTTTTTGCTTTTAATCAAGAAATTAAGCCCCGAAGATCGCTGACTTCGCGAATATTTAAATGATACGTCCGGGGCTACATTTTCTTCATTGGGTGAATTAAAATAACAAACGCACACGAGCAGAGATCGCCTAATTGGTGCTGGTCACGTCAGGCTCGTTGAGTAAACATCGTTTGCGAAAGTTCGCGAACAGATGGCAGTTAGCAACGGCAGATTTTCCCGTACAGTCAGTGAGGTCACGGTTTTTATTGCATAGAGCCCTGGTCGAATTTCGCGGCAAACATTTCTTGACGTCGAGTTTGCATCTTTTTAAGCAAAGCACAGCCTACATTTTACTCCAAACTATAAATACTAGATACATACAAAGTTGGTTGTCAATCATGAACAGTTATGTACCGTTAAAAAATAAATTAGGATAGGTATTAGTGCCATGCTCGAAAGAGCTCGCCTGGAAGTGCGGGATTAAAAACCGCAAAGGCCAAACAACCCCCATTTTAACCGAGAGGCAAGTCTAGCCGTGGAGGATTAAATTCCGCAAAACTGACCGCAGGACAGGTCCTCAAATCGACCCCTATTTTAACCTAGTATTTTTTTACATTTTCAAAGTGAACAAAGAAACTGGCACGAGCGGGATTCGAACCTGCGACCTCCGGGTTACCGTACCGGCGCTCTACCAACTGAGCTATCTTGCCCTATGTTGGTGGTCTCCCAAATTGTCAGTATCTTTGTTCGAGTGGGCGCTAGTCAGAAGTCATAAACCCAGAATGCCGTGTAGCCAGGGATCACACCCAATTTTACGATACAACCTGGGAAGCGACATTGTGGAGATCACTCAATGAGGATACGACTTTTTAACTTATAATACGTCACACAATCCACAAGGGAAACTGACTAGGTAAATTTGAATACATTTTCAAAGTGAACAAAGAAACTGGCACGAGCGGGATTCGAACCTGCGACCTCCGGGTTACCGTACCGGCGCTCTACCAACTGAGCTATCTTGCCCTATGTTGGTGGTCTCCCAAATTGTCAGTATCTTTGTTCGAGTGGGCGCTAGTCAGAAGTCATAAACCCAGAATGCCGTGTAGCCAGGGATCACACCCAATTTTACGATACAACCTGGGAAGCGACATTGTGGAGATCACTCAATGAGGATACGACTTTTTAACTTATAATACGTCACACAATCCACAAGGGAAACTGACTAGGTAAATTTGAATACATTTTCAAAGTGAACAAAGAAACTGGCACGAGCGGGATTCGAACCTGCGACCTCCGGGTTACCGTACCGGCGCTCTACCAACTGAGCTATCTTGCCCTATGTTGGTGGTCTCCCAAATTGTCAGTATCTTTGTTCGAGTGGGCGCTAGTCAGAAGTCATAAACCCAGAATGCCGTGTAGCCAGGGATCACACCCAATTTTACGATACAACCTGGGAAGCGACATTGTGGAGATCACTCAATGAGGATACGACTTTTTAACTTATAATACGTCACACAATCCACAAGGGAAACTGACTAGGTAAATTTGAATACATTTTCAAAGTGAACAAAGAAACTGGCACGAGCGGGATTCGAACCTGCGACCTCCGGGTTACCGTACCGGCGCTCTACCAACTGAGCTATCTTGCCCTATGTTGGTGGTCTCCCAAATTGTCAGTATCTTTGTTCGAGTGGGCGCTAGTCAGAAGTCATAAACCCAGAATGCCGTGTAGCCAGGGATCACACCCAATTTTACGATACAACCTGGGAAGCGACATTGTGGAGATCACTCAATGAGGATACGACTTTTTAACTTATAATACGTCACACAATCCACAAGGGAAACTGACTAGGTAAATTTGAATACATTTTCAAAGTGAACAAAGAAACTGGCACGAGCGGGATTCGAACCTGCGACCTCCGGGTTACCGTACCGGCGCTCTACCAACTGAGCTATCTTGCCCTATGTTGGTGGTCTCCCAAATTGTCAGTATCTTTGTTCGAGTGGGCGCTAGTCAGAAGTCATAAACCCAGAATGCCGTGTAGCCAGGGATCACACCCAATTTTACGATACAACCTGGGAAGCGACATTGTGGAGATCACTCAATGAGGATACGACTTTTTAACTTATAATACGTCACACAATCCACAAGGGAAACTGACTAGGTAAATTTGAATACATTTTCAAAGTGAACAAAGAAACTGGCACGAGCGGGATTCGAACCTGCGACCTCCGGGTTACCGTACCGGCGCTCTACCAACTGAGCTATCTTGCCCTATGTTGGTGGTCTCCCAAATTGTCAGTATCTTTGTTCGAGTGGGCGCTAGTCAGAAGTCATAAACCCAGAATGCCGTGTAGCCAGGGATCACACCCAATTTTACGATACAACCTGGGAAGCGACATTGTGGAGATCACTCAATGAGGATACGACTTTTTAACTTATAATACGTCACACAATCCACAAGGGAAACTGACTAGGTAAATTTGAATACATTTTCAAAGTGAACAAAGAAACTGGCACGAGCGGGATTCGAACCTGCGACCTCCGGGTTACCGTACCGGCGCTCTACCAACTGAGCTATCTTGCCCTATGTTGGTGGTCTCCCAAATTGTCAGTATCTTTGTTCGAGTGGGCGCTAGTCAGAAGTCATAAACCCAGAATGCCGTGTAGCCAGGGATCACACCCAATTTTACGATACAACCTGGGAAGCGACATTGTGGAGATCACTCAATGAGGATACGACTTTTTAACTTATAATACGTCACACAATCCACAAGGGAAACTGACTAGGTAAATTTGAATACATTTTCAAAGTGAACAAAGAAACTGGCACGAGCGGGATTCGAACCTGCGACCTCCGGGTTACCGTACCGGCGCTCTACCAACTGAGCTATCTTGCCCTATGTTGGTGGTCTCCCAAATTGTCAGTATCTTTGTTCGAGTGGGCGCTAGTCAGAAGTCATAAACCCAGAATGCCGTGTAGCCAGGGATCACACCCAATTTTACGATACAACCTGGGAAGCGACATTGTGGAGATCACTCAATGAGGATACGACTTTTTAACTTATAATACGTCACACAATCCACAAGGGAAACTGACTAGGTAAATTTGAATACATTTTCAAAGTGAACAAAGAAACTGGCACGAGCGGGATTCGAACCTGCGACCTCCGGGTTACCGTACCGGCGCTCTACCAACTGAGCTATCTTGCCCTATGTTGGTGGTCTCCCAAATTGTCAGTATCTTTGTTCGAGTGGGCGCTAGTCAGAAGTCATAAACCCAGAATGCCGTGTAGCCAGGGATCA
This sequence comes from Hippasteria phrygiana, assembly GCA_037893225.1. NCBI lineage: Eukaryota > Metazoa > Echinodermata > Asteroidea > Valvatida > Goniasteridae > Hippasteria > Hippasteria phrygiana. The sequence goes on along the minus strand of JAZGUH010000774.1, from coordinate 52,025 downwards.
CACCCAATTTTACGATACAACCTGGGAAGCGACATTGTGGAGATCACTCAATGAGGATACGACTTTTTAACTTATAATACGTCACACAATCCACAAGGGAAACTGACTAGGTAAATTTGAATACATTTTCAAAGTGAACAAAGAAACTGGCACGAGCGGGATTCGAACCTGCGACCTCCGGGTTACCGTACCGGCGCTCTACCAACTGAGCTATCTTGCCCTATGTTGGTGGTCTCCCAAATTGTCAGTATCTTTGTTCGAGTGGGCGCTAGTCAGAAGTCATAAACCCAGAATGCCGTGTAGCCAGCGATCACACCCAATTTTACGATACAACCTGGGAAGCGACATTGTGGAGATCACTCAATGAGGATACGACTTTTTAACTTATAATACGTCACACAATCCACAAGGGAAACTGACTAGGTAAATTTGAATACATTTTCAAAGTGAACAAAGAAACTGGCACGAGCGGGATTCGAACCTGCGACCTCCGGGTTACCGTACCGGCGCTCTACCAACTGAGCTATCTTGCCCTATGTTGGTGGTCTATGTTGGTGGTCTCCCAGTTTCTTTGTTCACTTTGAAAATGTATTCAAATTTACCTAGTCAGTTTCCCTTGTGGATTGTGTGACGTATTATAAGTTAAAAAGTCGTATCCTCATTGAGTGATCTCCACAATGTCGCTTCCCAGGTTGTATCGTAAAATTGGGTGTGATCCCTGGCTACACGGCATTCTGGGTTTATGACTTCTGACTAGCGCCCACTCGAACAAAGATACTGACAATTTGGGAGACCACCAACATAGGGCAAGATAGCTCAGTTGGTAGAGCGCCGGTACGGTAACCCGGAGGTCGCAGGTTCGAATCCCGCTCGTGCCAGTTTCTTTGTTCACTTTGAAAATGTATCCAATTTACCTAGTCAGTTTCCCTTGTGGATTGTGTGACGTATTATAAGTTAAAAAGTCGTATCCTCATTGAGTGATCTCCACAATGTCGCTTCCCAGGTTGTATCGTAAAATTGGGTGTGATCCCTGGCTACACGGCATTCTGGGTTTATGACTTCTGACTAGCGCCCACTCGAACAAAGATACTGACAATTTGGGAGACCACCAACATAGGGCAAGATAGCTCAGTTGGTAGAGCGCCGGTACGGTAACCCGGAGGTCGCAGGTTCGAATCCCGCTCGTGCCAGTTTCTTTGTTCACTTTGAAAATGTATTCAAATTTACCTAGTCAGTTTCCCTTGTGGATTGTGTGACGTATTATAAGTTAAAAAGTCGTATCCTCATTGAGTGATCTCCACAATGTCGCTTCCCAGGTTGTATCGTAAAATTGGGTGTGATCCCTGGCTACACGGCATTCTGGGTTTATGACTTCTGACTAGCGCCCACTCGAACAAAGATACTGACAATTTGGGAGACCACCAACATAGGGCAAGATAGCTCAGTTGGTAGAGCGCCGGTACGGTAACCCGGAGGTCGCAGGTTCGAATCCCGCTCGTGCCAGTTTCTTTGTTCACTTTGAAAATGTATTCAAATTTACCTAGTCAGTTTCCCTTGTGGATTGTGTGACGTATTATAAGTTAAAAAGTCGTATCCTCATTGAGTGATCTCCACAATGTCGCTTCCCAGGTTGTATCGTAAAATTGGGTGTGATCCCTGGCTACACGGCATTCTGGGTTTATGACTTCTGACTAGCGCCCACTCGAACAAAGATACTGACAATTTGGGAGACCACCAACATAGGGCAAGATAGCTCAGTTGGTAGAGCGCCGGTACGGTAACCCGGAGGTCGCAGGTTCGAATCCCGCTCGTGCCAGTTTCTTTGTTCACTTTGAAAATGTATTCAAATTTACCTAGTCAGTTTCCCTTGTGGATTGTGTGACGTATTATAAGTTAAAAAGTCGTATCCTCATTGAGTGATCTCCACAATGTCGCTTCCCAGGTTGTATCGTAAAATTGGGTGTGATCCCTGGCTACACGGCATTCTGGGTTTATGACTTCTGACTAGCGCCCACTCGAACAAAGATACTGACAATTTGGGAGACCACCAACATAGGGCAAGATAGCTCAGTTGGTAGAGCGCCGGTACGGTAACCCGGAGGTCGCAGGTTCGAATCCCGCTCGTGCCAGTTTCTTTGTTCACTTTGAAAATGTATTCAAATTTACCTAGTCAGTTTCCCTTGTGGATTGTGTGACGTATTATAAGTTAAAAAGTCGTATCCTCATTGAGTGATCTCCACAATGTCGCTTCCCAGGTTGTATCGTAAAATTGGGTGTGATCCCTGGCTACACGGCATTCTGGGTTTATGACTTCTGACTAGCGCCCACTCGAACAAAGATACTGACAATTTGGGAGACCACCAACATAGGGCAAGATAGCTCAGTTGGTAGAGCGCCGGTACGGTAACCCGGAGGTCGCAGGTTCGAATCCCGCTCGTGCCAGTTTCTTTGTTCACTTTGAAAATGTATTCAAATTTACCTAGTCAGTTTCCCTTGTGGATTGTGTGACGTATTATAAGTTAAAAAGTCGTATCCTCATTGAGTGATCTCCACAATGTCGCTTCCCAGGTTGTATCGTAAAATTGGGTGTGATCCCTGGCTACACGGCATTCTGGGTTTATGACTTCTGACTAGCGCCCACTCGAACAAAGATACTGACAATTTGGGAGACCACCAACATAGGGCAAGATAGCTCAGTTGGTAGAGCGCCGGTACGGTAACCCGGAGGTCGCAGGTTCGAATCCCGCTCGTGCCAGTTTCTTTGTTCACTTTGAAAATGTATTCAAATTTACCTAGTCAGTTTCCCTTGTGGATTGTGTGACGTATTATAAGTTAAAAAGTCGTATCCTCATTGAGTGATCTCCACAATGTCGCTTCCCAGGTTGTATCGTAAAATTGGGTGTGATCCCTGGCTACACGGCATTCTGGGTTTATGACTTCTGACTAGCGCCCACTCGAACAAAGATACTGACAATTTGGGAGACCACCAACATAGGGCAAGATAGCTCAGTTGGTAGAGCGCCGGTACGGTAACCCGGAGGTCGCAGGTTCGAATCCCGCTCGTGCCAGTTTCTTTGTTCACTTTGAAAATGTATTCAAATTTACCTAGTCAGTTTCCCTTGTAGTATTTTTTTACAGAGAATCAGCACGGTTAAAATTGTGGTTGTTCATAGTTTTAACCGAGAAACGGATATTTTAACCGAGAAGATGTTCGTACATTAGCGTCACAACAAGTGCACTGTGCAGTAATAACCACTGGGCATTATGAGTTTACCAAGGAGACGTATAAAGGAGAGGACGCAAGGAGTCCACGAGGAGAAAAGTTTGAGGACGGCCGGCACGAGGCCAGAAGAGAGCCTAAGATGTAGAAAGTCAGGAGACTTGAGTGAAACGTCCGGAGATGGTAAAGGTGAAGCCACTGGGGATACGAGTGAGGTCGAAAGGGACCCTGCAGAGAAATCCGGAGATGGCGAGTTAATTACCACTGGGGACGATGATGAGGACAGAAATAGCCCTGGGTACAAGTCCGGAGATAATTATGGGCTACAGGAGGATAGCCGGAGATGTAAAGCCGTAAACTTGAGAAGTGGACTGGAGTGTTCTCGAATGAGGTCTGAGCGTGATGCAGACAAAGAACCGGAAGAAGAATTGAATGGTGATATCCGAGCCGAGAAGTCCAGAGGAGGCTTGAAATGGCAAGAAGTATGCTATGGTTGGACAGGCGAAGACTTGAGGAAATCACAGCTTAATGATCCAGTGATTGGACGAGTTGTCCAGTGGAAGGAAACAAGAAATAAAAGACCGGATTGGCCTGAAGTTTCAGAAGAAGACAGAGCGACTAAAAGTTACTGGACACAGTGGGATCGCCTTGTGATGCGAGACGGTGTGTTATATCGTAGATGGGAGTCTGATAGGAGACAAGATAACGTGGCAGTTGGTCGCCCCAAAGATTGTCCGAGAAGAAATGATGCAGCGTCTACACAGTGATCCAACGTCTGGACATTTAGGTATAAGAAAAACCCTTGACAGAATACAGCGACGGTACTACTGGTTTGAATGGCGACAAGATATGTCCGCCGACTGTGTAAGACATGCAATGACTGTGCTAGACGAAAATCTCCCAACAAGAGGCGAAGGAGTCACATGAGGCAATATAACGTGGGTTTACCGATGGAGAGGGTTGCTATAGATGTGTTGGGACCCTTACCGACAACCGACGATGGCAACAAGTATATACTCATTGTGGGTGATTACTTCACCAAGTGGACCGAGGCGTATGCGATACCTGATCAAGAGGCGATTACAGTTGCCACGAAGTTACAGAAGAATTTATCTGCAGATTTGGGGTACCCTTACAACTTCACTCTGACCAAGGCCGAAATTTCGAGTCTCGTGTGTTTCAAGAAGTTTGTAAGATTTTGGGAATCGACAAAAGCAGAACGACCGCCCTTCACCCACAATCAGATGGCATGATTGAGTGATTCAACAGAACTCTTGAGGCAATGTTATCGATGTATGTAACTGACAACCAGCGAGATTGGGACCGTCATTTGCCATACGTTATGAATGATGGCGTACCGAACATCCGTACACGAAACTACGGGTTGTACACCAAGTGAAATGATGTTAGGCAGAGATGTTAGACTACCTGCCGATTTGCTGACTGAAATTGCCAAAGACGGAAGTTGCATTACGACTCAGGATTTTGCCTTCGAACTAAAGGAAAGACTAGAACAGGTGCACAGATTTGCCCGAGACATCTCAAGATAGCTATATAGCGACCGACAGAAGAAGAATTATGACTACAAAGCTGAGCGAGGAGGATTCCATCGAGGGGACGCGGTGTGGCTCTACAGCCCGAAGAAGAAGAAAGGATTAAGTCCAAAGTTGCAGCGGTATTGGGATGGTCCATATCTCGTCACAAAACGACTGAGTGACGTCATTTCGTATACAAATGACTAGTAAATCAAAACCAAAAATAGTGCACAGCAACAGGTTAAAACCATACTGCGGTGAGAATCTACCCGACTGGTTGCCTGCAAGTAGCAGTGGAAATCGAAAACATGAAGAAATTGGAACAGACAAGCATGTGGAGAGAGAAAAGTCGCATTGTGCGAATTCATTGGAGCAAGGGGTGTCAGACGAGGAGATGCGAAACCAAGAAAATGCCGAAGACGTGCAACAAGCTTCTGGTGAGGACAGCGAGAAACCTGATGCCGACTTGAGGAGAAGCCAACGAACTAGAAGAGTTCCAACGAGATACAGAGACTTTTGACTGTGTGCCAGCTTGTTAGATACTAATTAAAATAGAATAAAACGTTTGTTTAGTGTTATAGAGTTTGTGTTTTTAACAGATTAAGCGACTGACCCTGTGCAGCTCATACAAAATATATAAATCATCTGCACTAGCGAGTGGGTGTGACCACAGCGATGAGCTACGTGTGACGTCAAGAGAAACATTTGCATAGATAGCGTCCCTTTGCCAGCCGGCTGATGCGCGGGCCATTCAAGGCATCACTTTTTGCTCCGACTTCAGCACTCTGTACCCTGTACTCTGCTCCCGAATTGAAGAATGTATGGTTCAAGGCTAAGCCCACGGATAGGAAGCACCTGCAGACATTGTCGGAAGTACCATGGAGAACTGCTCCAACACGTGCAAAGGTTTCACCGAGAAAGAAGAAGCAGGAGTCCAATAGATGAGAGGAGTAAAAGGCACAGAGCGACCAGTCAGAAAAGAGAAGAAAGAAAGAAACGGGATGGGCGTGAAGACCCGGTGCATAACAAATACAAACAAGCCAGACCAGCATCAGAGAAGAAGGAGAGTGGGCCTGCTGTCAAGCCAACAGCTCCACCACCACCTGTTGCTCAGGAGAAGGCAGGGACAGGTCAAGACATAGATTTTCTTGAGCTGCATCCATCCCCAATGAGGGTGCCTGACGACGGGAGCAAGAAGGCCGAGCTTGAAGAGCTTCACCAACTTCTGGAGACGCTAGAAACGCCCATCTGCAACGATGCAACAGTGGATCGACGCTGTTAACGAAATAGATTTTTTGTCTGCCGAGCACCAGCCCGCGGTCGCTCCGTGCCCAATCAGCTTTGCCCCATCGTCTTCCCCCAGCCCCTTCCCCAGGTCAGGCGGACCCCGTTTCTGAGGACCATCATGCTGCAGCTCCCGAGGCCGTCCCTACACCGAAAGAGAACCCCCCAGCGTGCCCACCACCACCCCAAAGGATCATCAGAAGACCGCGGTGGATCCCCGCATCTTCAACCATGGACGAAGAGAAACCCCCAATCGGCGGCTGGTGCCGAGGTGGCTTGGATGCGCCAACAAGCACAAAAAGAAACCAAGACGGTGACAACAAGGAACGACTTGCTCCACCATCTCGACTTCGGGATAACAGTTCGCCAGGTTAAGGAGACGGCAAGATTCCCAGACGGTAGGGAATATTCGGTGAATTTCACTGAGTATCGCCTCCCCAGCAGCCAACCCAAGCATCCCCGGCGATGGACGACAGAACCAGCTAGTTTTGTAAATGAACAGTAAGATTAATTTTAATTTTAAGATTAATGTGTTTCTTGTTTGCAAAAATCGATTCAAGTTTTGTGTAAAATAATGTAGCTTTAATTAAGTAGGACAAGTTCTTTGTGTGGCCCTCCTATTACACATTGAGTGGTTTTTTTAATTGGTTTATTTTTCCCCAAAAGAGGAATAACATTAAAAACAAATTATATCCATATTTAAACAATAATTGTTGCCAGTAAGAGGGCCCCTTGACTGACAGAGAAATGAGCGTAATTTTCCTGTATATTTAATGCACAAGAAAACAGACAAGTTACAATTTTTTGTAAACATTTATATTGTATATTGTTTTATGGCATCTAAATTATATTTTTTATTTATTATATTTGAACCAATTACATTGTAAATAATTTTGTTTCTGTGAAATAAAAAAGTTGTGTCTCAGGTTTTACATGAAAGGCATGTTTTAAAATTACAACTGTTTTATTTGAGGTCATGTAATATATTATCGAGTTATTTGTGATATAACCGCAATTAAAACTTTAAAAATGTTATAAACTACACAGATATTGCATATTTTATTCACGAAGGACTTGGTATATTATCAAAATGGCTACTTTAATAAGGGTAGCATGTCATGGCCACCGTAGTTTTTAGCGTTTGGCTTGGTGCCAATGGTGCGTCATTAATTCCCAACTTCCGGGACCTCTGATGGACGTGTTGAGCGCAATCTTCAAAGGCGCGCGTTTTTAAAAAAAATGCGCGTTGCGCAATTTTTGAACGCACAAACTTAGTTTGCGTGCGTAAATTTAAAATTTGCGCAATACAGATGGTGCGCAATTTTTGAAAATCACGCGATTTTTATTATTCAAAGTGAGTAGTATGGTAATTGCCGCTTCTGGGACATTTCCTGTTTTTTCACTTTTCTCTCTAATTTTGCTGTGGGTACATACGTCAAATTTTTTAGAAACCAAAATAGTCTAAAAATCGCCCAAATTTTATTTTAACTTTTGCTGGGTACCTATGCACCAAAATTTGCACAAAATCAAGAAAATGAAAAGTGTTTTCCATATCCCACAAGCATACTAAATCTCCGGGGAGCCCGGGCGAACAAGCCAAAAAAAATGATTTGTCATAAGCCAAAAAATATTATATCGCCATTATAAAAGATGGAAATTAAACCTTTGATTCGGGCACATCCACTTTTAGAGAAAATTCTTTCTGCATTTAAAACTACTCAATGTATAACGCACGATTGCGAAAGTTGCTTTTATACGAGAGATACGGGTCGCGAATATTATATTCACGTAGATTCAAAATCGTTATTAGAACTGGTCTACCTATGCTACGAGAGAGGTACGTTTCTTAATCTATTAAAGTGTTACGACGATGTAGTCGAAAGAGAAAGATATAAGAAAGAGATAAAAGAAAACGATAATTTTTCTTTTTGTATTCACTGCGAAGATGTGAGTCTAGACATTACGGAAGATGACGATCTCATAGATTATCTTTATTATACCAACCAAGAAGAGGAAGACAGAGATTTTCTTAATTATACTACGTTAAAACTCGAATACGACGATAGCTTTATTATCAATCTAAAAGATTTAGTCTCGATAGATTATCGCGAATGGTTAACTCTCGCGAATGACATCTAACGAAGTTTAACGGCCAACTCTCGGAACCCAAAAAAAACCCTCACCTCTACACTCAGTAGAGATGAGGGTTTGTTTGTGTTATGTAGATATACTGCGTTACTAACTACAACTACTCTTTGCAAGGAGCGCTAGGCCTAGTCTCTAAACTCTCTTGAGCACTTGTGTAGCTAGGAGGCTTATCTATACTCACGTTAGAATCACGCTCATACTCTTTACATATTTCTAATTTAAAGTTGTAAGTTTTGCGATAAGATCTTTTTTTTCTTTCGCTAGAAGCTCAACCACTTTCTTTTTGACCTCATCGTCTATTTCTTTTTGGTTAGAAACAGACTCTTCTCTCGCTTTAGTTTGTGTCCTAATAGCTTCTTTCATTCCGTAAAACTTTTTTAATTCATCGTTAATCAAAGCAAATTCTTCGTGACTTACATCGCCATCGTCTACGGCCTGAGACACTAATTCATTTATCGTATTTAATTTTGTTTCGGCTACTACTCTAATCTCATCGTGTTTCTTAGCTTTACCTCTAAACTTTTTACTAAATCGTTTTAATGCCAAACTTACACCCACGCATCCTATAGCTAATCCTTCTAACACCACGCCTATAGGTATACTAATGACACCAACAATGCCGACTATGCCTGTTACACCGAATAAAGCTCCGAGACATTCTATAACGGTCTCTGCGTTAGATAAACAGGTAATAATTTTATTATACTTTTTGTGTAACCGTTCTCTCTTATCTCTCTCGTTGGCTATCTCTTTTTGCACTCGTTCGATTTTATTTAACCTAAAGACTGAAGACTCGTTCGTTTCTATAGGGACAACGGGCAATTTAGGGTAAACGGATTCTGCGGTCATTTTATAAAGTCGTATATTATTTTAATTTTTTTTGCATGTATACGATAATCAAAGCACCGACACCAACCAATAACGTCCACACGTGCTCCGCCAACCAACCGACACTCTTGCTCAATAGATTAAACAACCAACTCGCGATACCGCCCAAAATACCCGGTAAAGCGGCTAATAACTTACCCCCCAGCTTTTTTAGCAAATTAGCCAAGTTTTTTAAATGATTACTTATCCAATCTTTCACGCTACCTCCGGGTTTGGGCGGAACCGGAGTCGGAGACGCCGCGGTAGCACCCCCACCAAAAGCCACTATATAAGTGACGATCGTATTTATAGCTAAAGCAAACGCGGCTAATATACTTACGACCGTCACACCCTGTTCTCGAAACAGAATTCTAATCTTTTCTCTTAGCGAGAAATCACCATCCATTATTTTATTAATCGTTTCTTTGATTCTAGTGATTTGACTTTTGAGTCCTCGTTCATTTTCGAGCGCCGATGTCATTCTAGCGGATCTTTCATCATTTAGATCTTTTAATCGATTGGTTATTTCTCGTCTCTCTTCTTCGCTCGTTGCTTCAGTTAGTTCAGCTTTGGTTTGATTAATTTCATCATCTAGCCTTCTTATTTTAGCTAAATTTAATTCTAAATTACCTTTGAGAGTTTGTACCGCTTTGTCTAAACCAGCAATTTCTCTAAGGTTTTTTAATCCCGTAATTTTAGCAATTACTGTTGCTCGTTCATCTAATACTTTTTTTCGTTCATCTAATACTTTTTTTCGTTCATCTAATACTTTTTTTCGTTCATCTAATGCTGTTCTTCGTTTAGCTACTACTTCTCTCGATCTATCTAATGTTTCTACTCGTCCCTCTAATGTATTTACTAGTTCACCTAATTCTTTAGCTCGTTCATCTAATTCTTTTTCTCGTTGATCCGATATATCAATTAGTGCATCTATTTCATCTAGTAATTCACTAAAATCAACATCTTGTTTCGTTAAATATACTTCTTCTCTCAATACATCTACGACTACTTTTTTTACGATATCGTCAACATCATCGGCTGCTTTTGGAAGTTCACTCATCTCAATATTTTCGGGGTGTATCTGATTTAATTCTTGTTGTACTCGCGTAGCTACGCTCGTAGGGCCTAATGTCGTCTTTTTAGGTTTTACCAAACCCAAATCTTCTTTTAAAAATATATGAAAGTTTCCGTTTGGATACTTCTCGGCAAAGTTTATTCTTAACTTGGTCATACGTACAAATTTTGAGAGATCGTTCTTATAAGTCAATTTAACACCTTCGAAGTAAATACCATTTTTATCTTTAGTAAAAAGTTCGTACTTAGGGAGTTTTGGTCTAATGAAGCCGTCTGGTTTACTCTCCCAATTATTATAAAAATCATTAGCTAAACCTTCTTTATATATATCGCGATATTTATCTATAATATTACCAGCTTCATCTATCGTCGGCAGTTGTGGTTTAGCCGGTCTGTCTAATTCATAATCATAGTCGGGACCTATTGGATCACCGTCAAATACAAAATCGCCAAAAGCATCATCGGCATCATTTTGCTCGTCTTCCGACCCATTTCATCCATAGGTACAAATTCTCCACCTTCAGCCATTTTATAAAGTCGTATATTTTATATTTTACGTAGTATTTACTACATTCTGAGGAATTACTCCTTGACTCACCAACCAAGTCTGAGTAGCTAGAGCGCTACCTACCGTAGCGGTGATTTTAATCGTATCTTCTACGTCTAACTTTCCTAAATCGGCGGGCTTAATGTTCAAAAGTTTTTTACTCAACATAGTATAACCTACGGTCAACAAACTCAACACAGCGCCGTGATAAAGAGTATTTGCAACGTTCTTCGTATCCATTTTACTTGTACAAACATTTTATTTTTTTTATTCCATTTCTAATAGTTCTTCAACTTTAGGGGTTACGCCCACGAGATGGAGCCCCACCTCTCGCTGTGAATCTACAGGTTTACTCTTTTTAAACGCGAGATATCCAATTACTAAAACAACCAAACCAACTATCGCGTATCCCCAGCTCGGAATGTCTGCCATCGTTAGCGCTGGCGTTTGCTCTTCTTCTATACTTTGCATTTTTTGTATTTGTTCTTTCATCTTTCTGTTTCTTTCGGCCAGTCTTTTACCTTGCTCTACTCTTTTAGGGTCTTTTACTCTTTTTTTTGTGACTCTTGACTGAGTCGGCTCTTGGGGAGGCCGAGCCGGCTCTTGGGCTACTTGATCCGTCGTTGTCGTTTCTAGACTCATCTTTTATAGTAATACTACTATTATTTGTAATACTACTATTATTTGTAACGCTATTATTACTACTATCTACCTGTAAATGTTTAGTCGTGATCAACATAGCCACCAAAGGAGATAAATAAACCCCATAATTGTAATGCACTTCGCAAAGTAAACTGGACAAGCTGCTAGAAATAACGGGATCTTTTTCTAAGTCGTTAACGAGGGCTTCTTCAGAATCTAAACAAAGTTTATAACCGAATGGCGAAGCCAGCGGTAAAGTCGCGCCTAAAGCTTTTGCGTAAAAAGTCAACACGCAACTCCCCAAACTGACTATCATTTCTTTACCGAGCTTGGCTTCGTATCTTTTATATAGTTTTTCTTGTTTTTCATCGGTCAAGCCCTCTATTTCATTGACGGAGTATTCTTTACCGAAATATTTTTTAGAATCACCGGAAGCAACTACGCCTAAAAGTCTATTTTTAGGGGTTATAGTGGGTGTAGCAGCTACTGTTACTTGAGGTTCTTGAGATAACGTGCTTAGAGATTCTATCGACTTGCTCATTTAAAATAGAACTATATTTTTTAATCTTATTTCTACAAGAAATATAATCGTAAGAAAATAAAGATAAGTTGATGGCTATTACTAGTTTTAATAATAGGTCTAGATATTCTATCATATTTTATAGATGACTAGATAATCTATAGATCATCTATTAGTTATCTAACAGGTATCTATAGATCATCTAATAGTTATCTATAGATCATCTATTAGTTATCTAACAGTTATCTATAGATCATCTATTAGTTATCTAACAGGTATCTATAGATCATCTAATAGTTATCTAACAGGTATCTAATAGATCAACTGCCAACAGACAGGAGGATCAGTTTTTACTAATAATTTACTAAAAGGCACATCTCTTAAAATCTTTTTAATTCTCGATCTTTCTTCTAAAGGCACCGCATCATTTTCATCGAGGCATTGATCGAAACTATTTTTATCTTTGCAATAGAACAATACGACAAATGCAGTTTGAGCTCTAAAATCTGTCATTACGCAATTATACTTTTGAGTCATTAACCAACAGTAGTGATTGTCGTGCCTACCGCTAAACGCCAATTTCGTTAAAACGCAAGTGTTTTTCCCGAGCGCCGCCTTACGATATTTTATGTCTTGTTCCGAGCTACAATCGTCTATCAAAAATAGAACGTGCGATCCTTTAAATCGAGCTCTATAAAATTCTAAAGCTTCGTTGAGAGACACCTTTTCTACCTCTAAATCGCATAGGTATATCTCGGGATCTGACCACAACCAACGTCTCTCGCGATAAGTCTTGTTATTGCTCAACGTAGGACAAATAACTACGATATTTTCAAAGTGATCTTTATACTCAGTTTCTAATAGATCTAAAATATATTTGGTTTTACCCGAATTAGTCCTACCGCATACTAGCGCGCAGTGTGGTGTTTTTGGAAACGTTTTATACATATTTAATAGTAGAGACTATTTTAAGAGTAACTACCGCTAAATCGTCCATCTTCTAGCACCAACTGACCATCCATCACCAAGAAAACGTAACACGTTAGAGAACCAGATGCCTCAGCCTCTCTTTCTAAATGGAGAGAAATACCGCCACCTACGTCTCCTATTTTCCTGCCAGAACCGTGACTTTTGTTGTCGTCGGTTACCCTCGTATCTAGCCAAAGACCGTAACTAGTGGTTAAGTAGGAGCCTATAGACATATCGTGCAATTCTAAGTCTTTGGACACTCTGGCACCAAATTCTGTATTAGAGTCGCCGAAAAACTTGGTAATCTCGTCCCAGTGTTGATAACGCTTCATGCCCTGACTATACAATTGATTCGGCTTACCCTCTATCGTAACGTCTACTTTTTCGATCTTTGGATTATAAAAAATTCGAGGATCTTTTTCGCTCGATTCTTTAAATAAAAGAAGTATACCTTTGAGACTTCTAATGGCTTGATTGAGATTAATGTTCCAAGTAGTATCGGACTTGTTTAACGTTAAAACCGTATATCTTTGAACTTTTTCGTATAGAAAATGAGTTTTACCTCGATATTTTTGTCTGATACTATCGGCCAATGTTTTATTAGTCACCGTTTCAAACTCGAGATCTAACCCAGAAATGTTATACTTTGCGTTATTATCGGTAGATTTTACTACGCTCGAGTGATCGTTAAAAGTAAATTCATAAGTTAGTCTATCTTTGAGCGTCGATGGACTAAAAGGCTGATGATCCGTAAGCATTTCAAAATCTAGAGGAATATAATATCGATTACCGTAAGCGTTGGCAATCGCTTTGTCTTTTCCACCATTCTCGCTAGCAACCCCATCGCTAGCGCCGATTCTGAGTTTCGTAACGTTGCTATCTTCGAGTCCTCGATACGCATCGTTCGCGCTGGCTGGTCGCCACAAGTCTTTATACGCGTTATATACATCGGCATCCGTAAACGCTACGAAATCTTTACCTTCTAGTTTGATTCTTACGCCACTAATTAAATTTCGTGCAACGTTATAATATAGAGTTCTTGCATCATCTTCGTTAGTGCCTTCAGATTCTAAGTCTATATTAAAAGCTAATCGCACTGTACCCGGCACGACTACATCGTCTTGACTCAACATAGGAAATTCAACGATCAACAGACTGCCAGCCGACGCGGTACTAGGATTATGAGTAAGAACCAACGATTGCCTCAACCCCTTCAACGCTCTAGGATTTTTTAAACTTCTGTGTGGATTCAGTTTGCTTCCATAAATTGCGTTCATTTTACTTAACGAAACAAAATAAAAAGCAAAAAAACTTTTAAACAAACTTATAAACTAAATAACCTAAAACAGCAGTGCCTCCTAAGATAAATGCAATTTCACCATCTTTTTGATCTTCGCTGGGTACGTAAAAGTCCGACAATACAGGTTCGCGAGGTAATCTCAACTCGTCGTTGGTTACTTCGTTATATTCTCTCAACGCCTCATCTACGTTTTTAAATGTTTTTTGAGCCCTGGCTTCTTTATGTAGTCGATCGTTTAGATAATCCAGAACTTTGGTTCTTTGTTCTACCCACTCTTGTTTAGCTTGAGTTAATCTTTCTAAAGCGAGGTCGTGTCGTTTACGTTCTTCATCCGCACCGCTTTTTCCTATCTTAGAAAAGGCGAAGCTCGTTCCGCTAAATGCCACAGCGCTTATTATAGCTCCAGCACCCATAATTAAAAGACTCACCATTTTTAATAAGTCGTTAAAATAAAATGGAAACAAAATTAAGTAAAATATTTTACAGTCCTAGAGGATATTGGAAAGGTGCAGGCGCCATAAAAAAATTATCGCTAAAAGCCAATGTACCCGAGCCAGACGTTAGAAATTGGTTAAGAAAACAAGCCATGTGGCAAATATATTTACCAGCCCCCAGTACTATCCCGAGACCTACGAGCCTAAATAAGGTTATAGGGCGGCCTAATGAACAACATCAAGCGGATCTGTTGTATCTACCTCACGATGTAGTTAAACGTAAAAGATATAAATACGCGTTGACGATCGTCGATGTGGCCACTCGATATAAAGAAGCTGAACCCTTGACGAATAAAACGAGTACTCAAGTTGTAGAGGCGATAAAAAAGATTTACAAAAGATCGCCCTTGTCTTGGCCTCTCACGATAAAAGTAGACCCCGGTACAGAATTTATGGCTGAATTTAATACTTTGATGCGGACTCGCAAAGTCGCAGTGCAGAAAGGCGAGGTTGGTAATCATAGAGCTCAAGGTATAGTAGAAAGATTTAATCGTACTTTAGCAGAAAGATTATTCGGTCATCAATACGCTCAAGAAATGTTAGATCCTACCGAGCGTAGCCGCGAGTGGGTAAAAAGATTGCCCGATGTTATAAAAGCGTTAAACGACGAAGAAACTAGATTGATATCGACTATGAAAGGTAAACCGTTAACTCCCCGAGCGGCTATGTCTCAGTTAGAAATAAAGCAATTGAGTTCCTCGGGGCTCAAGAGCCCCGAAGTCGCGCTAAGCGTAAATGACGATATCGTTAGATATCTTTACGCTCCTGGAGAGCTCGAAAAAGACGTTAGAAGAAGAGCTACCGATCCTATTTGGAGCTTAGAAATGTATACGATTAGAAGGAGAACGACGAATCCCGGACAGCCCGCGTTGTACTGGCTGACTCACGGCCCCAAGAGATCGTTCGTTAAGAAAGAATTAATGGTCGTTCCATCAGATACTGAGTTACCACCTTCTTCAGCGACGTAAAATATCGTAAGCTAGATACCCAACCCCAGCAGCGGCCATTAAACCAACGACTAAAGCCGTTTTTTCTTGTTCGTGCGAGTCTGGCGGTGGGTCTAAATTTTCTAAATCGTCTAAATTCTGCTGGGTAGATGCACGCCTCTTTTTTACGGGAGATGGTGGGGGTGGTGCAGGGGTTGGGGTTGGGGTTGTTGGAGTTTGTGGCTCTGACTCTGGCGTTGGTGGCGGGTCTAAATCGTCTAAATCGTCTAAATTCTGCTGGGTATCTATCTTACTCTTTTTTATGGGAGATGGTGGGGGTGGTGGCATAGCTACGACGTCTGAGTTCAAGTTGATATTTAATCCTATCGGCGCGTCGGGCGTAGCTATCTGTATATTATTATTATAACCTCGATGAATACCGACTAAAAGCTCCATATTTGATGGAATCAAGTATAATCCTGGGCCAATCACAAAGTTTAACGAGCTTCTAGCGTACTGTAAAGAATCTTGAAATCTGGTTATAGAAGATTCCAAGTCCGTAGGGCTATTTATAACGCCTTCTACTATATTTTCAAATTGTCTTTGGGCATCTAATCCGGTACCCGAGGTTAGTATACTCGTTTTTGCTTGGGCTTGCGCGCCGAGTATGGCGTACACGTACGTTCTAACGCTTTCGTTTATTTGTTCTATACCAACGTCGGTAAACGAGCTCTTCTGGCGTATAAACTTTCTAAAACCGAGTCGTACAACGTCTACGGATTGTCTGATATACATGACGGTGTACTTACCGTACTTATACGTATCGTCCGGCGTGGTAAAACCCATTTTGTAATAACCACCAGGTTGTGGATCTAAGTCTTCCTCATCATCGTGTATATAATCTATACCTGGTACCGGTAAATATTTATGCGAGCCTCTATCGTAATAGTACGCCGTACCTAGACCCGCTGATGCTAAGTCTACGGTCTGTTTAAAACTCAAGTTTGGATCGACTCGAAAGCGTTGACCGACGTTGGTATAAGCACCGTGATCGATGCTATTGTTTAGATCGTCGAATGCGTCGTCGTTTGGAATTGGGCATTTTAGAAAGTATAGTATCTTTCTGATCGTGAAATATACGTGAAACTTGAATAAAGCCGATATTACGGGGTTTTTGTGTAGCAACGATTCTAGTCCTACGCCGCAACCAGAAGTCGCGCACCAAAATGCAAAGTTGAGTTGATTTTGATAAAACGTCATGGGGTCTGATGCATAACGTTCGACCGCTTCATCGCTCTTCACGTCGGACATTTTATAAGCGATAAATATATCCGCTAAATTAGCGATAAAACTCGCGTTCGAAGACCTGTTATCGTTGGCGTTTACGATGATGTCAAGTTGACTCAAGTGCATGTTCAACGGGGTACTCTCAGGGGTAATCGCTTCGTACTTGTCGCTCGTCGTTGAGTCGTCTTGACCTCTAGCTAGATTCACGATATCTAGAGCATTCTTTAAAGGTCGATTATTAAGGTCTAAAAATTTCATAAGTGGAGTGAATTTCATTTTATTTTTAATAAACCAAATATTTTTTTGTTCTAATAAAATGGAATCGCACGTTTTTGAAATGTTTGATAACGAACAAACGTTTAGATTGTCAAAACCTATAGATAACTCAAAGGGGGATTACAGTATGAGTTTAACCAGCGCGATATTAACCGCGGGCTTCTACAACATGGCTAGTAATAGCGAAATTCTCTATTTTATACATCAAGTCGATCCAAACACTGGTAAAGAAACGGGTAGAACGGATGGTAAAATTGATATTCCTGCTGGATATTACGATATAGATTGGGTCGAAGAGAGACTCAGTAAATTAGTTTGGTTAGAAGTCTCTGTAGATAAACTTAATAAAAAAATATCTTTAAATGTAACGGAAGAAAATAACGTTCTACGCTTTGATAAAAACATTAAACAATTGTTGGGGATAACGGTCAAAAACTTAGTTTTTGGCGTAGATTATGTAGGGCATTATAATACAATGCCTGTCGATGCAATTTTTTTACATTGCGATCAGTTATCTACGTCTAATAATTTCTATAATGGAAGGGGCACGCATTTGTTAGACGTTATACCAATAACGAAAAGAGACGATACGCTCGTAGAGCGTGCAAGATTAACCGCTCGTAGACTCGTGGGTGATAAGATAAACCAACTTAGCTTTAGTATCAGAGACCGAGACGGCGATTTAATAAATAATCGAGGAAAAAAGATTAGTTTTAACTTGGCGATAGGTAAATTTTAAGCGATTTTTTAAAGCTTTTTTTAGCTTAAATAAAATGGAATCGCACGTTTTTGAAATGGCCGGTAACGAACGAACGTTTAGATTGTCAAAACCTATAGATAACTCTGAGGGAAATTACTGCATGAGTTTAAACAGCGCGATATTTACCGTAGGTTTTTTTAATATAGCTCAACGTATGACTATAGGATGGCGAATATATGGCGGCGATACGGCGAGTAACCAAAACGGCGAAACGATAATTCTACCTGGAAATTATACTATCGATGAGTTAGCAACTGAATTTAATAAATTAAAATTGATCGTAGTTTCCGTAGACAAGATTAATAAAAAGATTATTTTTAATGCCGGTATAATATTGGAAGGTAAATATGTTTATATTGATTTCGATCTATATACTCAAAAAGTGTTGGGTCTACCCCATAATTGGTTCCCCATAACTTCTGGTGAACTTGTAGGGCATTATAATATTAATTACGTGAATGCAATTTGTTTACATTGCGATCAGTTATCTACGTCTAATAATTTCTATAACGGAAAGAGCACGCACTTGTTAGACGTTATACCGATTGTAACTATTGAGGCTGGTTCGAATGTAATAGCGACTGTCCAGAATAAAAGAAAAACTGTCATACCTCTAATTATGAGTAAAATACCCGAACTGAGTTTTTCTTTCAGAGACTGCGACGGCGAGTTAATCGAGAATAACCATAAGACATTTATTTTTCGAGTAGATATTTATCGATCGTCTTGTTCTGGTTAAAACGATGACCGTAAGCCAGAGTGTCTATACCATTAGGTAAAATATATCTCTTCGTATCTAAAGGATTTAAAGATTGCTTGACTTGAGCCTCCGTGTATATCATGTGACGCTCAGTTCCAAAACGAATCATCTTGTTTGAATAGCATTCGTTCGATAAAACGCATCGCTTATACTTTTCGTAAGATAGATCGTTGTTTATAACCACTCGGTTTACGCCTTTGGCCTTCTTTATAATATCGTGTTCCCCGTATAAAATAGAGTACATCTTAGATCTGATGCAAGTAGCTTCGCTTATGACTTTTCCCCCGCATTCGTCTTTAAATTTACCGATAACTTTCTTGTTTGTATCGTCGTATAAAAAGTGGTCTTTCTCGTAGTTGCTAAAATCGTACAAGTCGGACTGTTTTTCTAGATCCCGATAAACGTCTTTCGTATAGATAATCAAAAGCAGCGAGTCCGTGTCTGTATACATCAATCTTACTTTATCGCCATACGTCTTTTTTAATTGGCTGTAATAAAAGTCGTACATTAGAGTCTTCGATAAATCTAAGATACTAACGCCGCAATAGATGGGTTTATTTAAATACGTTTTCTTTTTGTACGATTCCGAGAGACCGCATTCTTTAAACGCTGTAGTAGACTTGTAACAAGGTTTAGAAACCATCTCTTTGTATTCTTTTACTTGATCGTTTCTAAGTAACGCACCATCTATTCTATTTCTGACATTTTCCATCGTTTTTCCGAATACGGAATTATTCATTAATTTGAAAAAGTCTTTTTCGAAATCCGACTTTGCTTTCGTTCTGAGTTGCGTGTTTTTATCGATGTACGATTTCATCCAAGGTTTTTGTTTAAATTGTAACGCCCGATGTACTTTATTTAGTTTTAGACCTAGCCTCAAACACTGTTTCAAATTGACGTAGTGCAATACATATTTTTCTTTTCGATATAGCGTGCCGGTTAATTTTTTTACCTTAGCGCCATCTCCTATATCACTCGCCAACTCTCGTTGATACTCCGATAACCATTCTTCAGGTATGATTATATTATCGGCGGCTAAAGGATAATCGTTGTGTAGATCGTGTAGTTCGGCTGGATATTCCAGGTCAACTTCGAACATATATCCCGTTGGAGCCTTATCTTTTAACGCCATGATACGATTGTGGGTAAATTGACTCGTACCAACCCATTTAAATCCTCCGTAAGGTATCGGTCGACTCATGGCCCATCCGTAGAGGTTGTTGGCGTCTAGATAGAGAATATACGAATCGGGTTTATCTTGATCGTAATCTTTCAGATACTTATTGTTGGCCTTGGCATAGCGCGTACTACAAACGCTCGATATTCCTCCTCTTTTTGCTTTTTCAAAAAATAGATGTTTATCTATATCGGTTAATAATTCTAATTCTATTTTAGTGTGTCTTAATAAAGCGTCCCAACTTAATCCCGGTGCCGTGAAGTAGTTGGCTGGATCCAACTTGTAATTCGTTCTACACATTTGTCTAAAATTCTCGAATACGCCGGCTAGTAATAGAGTATCCGCTGTTACGTATAAGTCGTGGTATTCGCCCATGTTTTTTATATCAAATGTCCGCCATACTCGTTGCGCTCTTTCGTAGTCTTCGTCCGTTATATGTTTGTCTTTTAGAGCGCTGAAAAAAGATTCTTTAGGCGGCAGACTACTCTCGCTAAATCGTTCAAAGCTGTCCATGTACTCGTACGGATATACACCCTTTTGTAATAAGAGGTCCGCGTTCTCTTCGCCATAACGTTTCAGGAGTAGCCTAAAAGCGTCTCTCGGGCAAGACGTTACCAATTTGTCGAGACCGCTAGACATAAAATGAAACGAGTCGATAAATCTATATTGACCGATCGAAAATGAAATGTATTTTTCTGAATTTTTGGGTATACACCAGATATCTCGTTGATACTTGGAAATACCCTGCATGATCAAGTGCGCGTCATAATTTTCTAAGTTGTGAAAGACGACCGGTATTTTCGTTTCACCGGGTTTTACTCGTAATTTAAGATTACAGTAAGCGTGTGCGGCTCCTCTGTACTTGCCCGTAGTGTGACAATGATCTCTTACTTTTCGAAATTTGTTAATTTTCTTTTGGCAGAACATACATGTTTTCTCGACGTATCCCTTTTCGTTTTCGTACGTGTATTCTTCCAGTTCTTCTTTACTTTTAGGTTCTACGGGTTTGCAGCACAGGCAATTACACGAGTAATTTGGTAAAATTCGTTTTTCGCAAATCCAGCACTCGTTAGAGTTTAGGTGAATTTTTTCTTCTTTTAGCGTATATATTATCGGCTTAATGCGAGCTAGTAATTCATTAATCTTAGGTTCGAGTTCTTGCAACGAGGTTATAAAATTGTCTATAGCGCGTTCACCTCTATAAGTCTTTCGCTTGATCTGTCGACCATCGCATCTCACTAGCAACGTACGAATAACCGCAGGCTTTGTGCGTTGCGATTTTACCCTCTGGTACTCGCGTAGCTACGCTCGTAGAGGGTACCAAGATAGATTCAAAATCCGCGTATATGACATAGGGTGCATCTTGTAAATTCTTAAAGTTTTTAAACATTAATTTGCTTTTGTCCAAGTATTTGTTCGCATTTTCATGCGGCATTTTAACGGTAGATAAAGCAGAGTCTATTCCTTCACAATCTTTTATGTGTGTGTCCAGCTTCTCTTTCGAACTAAAATGCGTTAAACATCTTAAGCAAAACATTTTACGATGTTGACTATTGGTAACCCCAAATAAGAATCTAGGTAAGTCACTTATCCAACAATAATGACCGTCATATAATAGCAAACTGATAGTTTTTAAATCGTATGGTCTTTTAGATAAATATAGCGGATATATCAAGCCCCTTTTATCTTGTGAATAGGTTTTATTTTTGCAGTCTGCGTCGTATCCCAACACGTTTATACTTATATCGTTTTGTCTTTCTATTCTCGGTATCTGACTTATGGGTGTGGGGAAGTCTATGTTGGTGAAGTTTAATCCATCATCGGTTTTATAAGTAGATGGATTATTTCCTCGAAATTTGTACTTTGGGTTTGTTGCTAATTGTTTTTTAACTCTATCGGTATATATACCTAGGGCGGCTCTTAAACACCATCTTATACACTCTTGATCTTCATTTTTGATGTTGACGGTTGCGTGTTTGTTAGCTACATATTCGGGTAGTTTTACGTAAGAAGCGCCTACGCGACTATTTTATCTATAGTCCAACCACTTCCTTCATTCGTATATTTATCTATCTGAGATAATATCATTTCGTATTGTTTCCAGATAGTCGTAGCTATCTCGCTCTTGTTTAAGACTCGATTTTGATAACTAAAATGAGTAGCGGTTGATTTTGTAGTCTCAACGCCTGATTTTTTTACATACTTTATTTTCATAGCGATCTGTAGTTTCATCGTTTTTATTTCTCTTAATTCAGCGACGATTTTGTTTTTTATCATCGACGTATGGGTGTTGTAAAATTGCTCCGGATCGTCGATAAACAGACTCGGAATCAGTTCCAAATTTCTATAACTGTTTTCAAATCTTCTAGTCTCTCGAAATTCTGCTTCTCGAAAAGTATTTTGCTCCTTAACTCTTTTTATAGCTTCGATGTAATCTTTTTTTATCACTCGACCATTTTTACCCGTTGGTATGACCCGAATATTTTTATCGCGCGCGAGTCGCTCTAACGAAGCTATAGATCGTTTTTTCAAATTTTTAAATTTGGCTTCTTCTTCTTTTGTAGCTCGAATATAATCTGGCCTGATATACGTATTACGGGGTCCTGTTGGCGATCCTAAAAATAATTTATACATATCGACATATGTTTTTAAAGCTTTTTTGTTCCATTTATTGTATCCTTGAATCGTGGGTTGTGTCTCCATCTTTTATAATGGTAATATAATATTTATAAAAACAAAAAAAATTATTTAATTTTTTTTGGCTTATGACAAATCATTTTTTTGGGCTTTTTCGCCCGGGCTCCCCGGAGATTTAGTATGCTTGTGGGATATGGAAAACACTTTTCATTTTCTTGATTTTGTGCAAATTTTGGTGCATAGGTACCCAGCAAAAGTTAAAATAAAATTTGGGCGATTTTTAGACTATTTTGGTTTCTAAAAAATTTGACGTATGTACCCACAGCAAAATTAGAGAGAAAAGTGAAAAAACAGGAAATGTCCCAGAAGCGGCAATTACCATACTACTAAGTGAACGGGTTGCACACGACCTGTAAGTTCTAAATTTCTTGTGACAAAGCGCTTGACAAGGGATGCTGGGATACAATTCAAGGTTTGACCAAAGTATGGAAAACCAATAGTGTGAAACAAAAATAGAATAACAAAACTTTGTAAAAATACTAGAAAATATTTTAAACAGTGCTCAATATATTAGGAACAAGCTAATAAATGACATAATGCATTTGCCTTTCAAACGATTTGTCTAACATTTTTGATTTGGATCACAATTTATGTTCACAAATTGAAAGTGTTTGTAACTTTTGGCCGCCCATACCTACCTGTGCGGTTTTAAAAATGGAAAGGCTATTGCCCATATTTTTTAATGTCTGGAGCCCGAATGTGGTTTCTGATACTTGAACACTTTATGTGGATTCAGGAATGTAGACAAAAAACATGTTTGTTGGTCACGGGTTAGTGATCGCGATCGATAAACGTGCTGCCCATAGAGCCTGCCATATGGTGCTGCCTGATCGCGGTCGGGACCGCTTTTTTTTAACACAAAAATCGCCATTCTCGTTCCCTAATTCTTTGTTGGAAATTAAAACAATTAATTTTCTACAAAAATTATAAAACCGATGGAAATGTCCGTCTACATAAAAAAAGAAGTCGGGACCGAGGATTGGCATTGTACGTTTGTCAAGTTCCGTACGTGCCGCGGGGTGCACCATGTGACCCATACCCTTAGTGTAATATCACTAACTTCATAGTAAAAAGAAATCTTATCCAGTAGTCTCTCATTTGCTGTGTGAACAATGCAAATTATAGATTGCTCCTTAATCTTCCATTTTCTTTTAAATTTGGAAAGTTTGCCGTTCAGTTTTAGATATTTCTCAATAAAAAAAACCTCAAAAAATGTATTTTCCCCCAGACCGCCTTAATGTCATCATGCGAAGGCAACTTGTCAAGCCAAACATGACCCAACTTTAAAGCCAAAATTCATAATAAAGGTTGAAGCACAGAATCTCAGGTAAATATAACCATGGAGGAAGAAAATGATATAACAGATGATATTTGAAGATCACCACAAAGATATGCGACAATTAGTATATTCAATACAATTCACATCGAAAATTGTATTCGCATAGTTCACAATGTCAACATACTTGCAAATCAAATACATAAATGCTACACATAATATACGAATTTGCAAATAATTTGCACAAACTATATTCATGACAACATGATGGTACGGCCGCCATGCGTCTGACGCCGATGTAAAATTCATGTCTACCGTGTAGTTCGTGTCAGTATCGTGCCTCGGTTGTTGTCCGTAGCGCGCATTTAAAGTTTGCGCGCACAAACTTTAAATGAAAAAATCCCAGCGCGCATTTTTAAAACTTTCGCGCGCAAATTTAAAAAACGCGCGCCTTTGAAGATTGCGCTCAACACCCGCAATAGCCGGCCTCGAAGATCATGATACATTAGTAATAGTACTGAAAAGAAATGTAATGTGAAAGGTATTCATTAGTTGTCCAACAGTTCAGCAGTTCAGCAGAAAGTCTTATGTGCGTCATTATACCTTCCTCGAGGATACTAAAAGGTAAATAAGATAGGGATTTTGAGAGAAGTAAGGCATTATTTTAGAAAAGGTTGTTGATGACAAACAGAGTAATTCTATTTCTAGTGTAATGTATGTGTTAAAAAACAGGAAAGTCGTGAGCTTGAATTGAAGCACGCTGTGCAACTTGTACAGTCACTGCACAATTGATTGAATGGTGTGTTTTATTTCTCCATTATGTGATTAAATGTAAGCAAGGATCTACGTTCATCAGTTGATCAGCGAATTTAAGTTGAGGAGGTGAATATTGGCAGATTGGAGAAAAAACTTAGCTTGAAAATTCCAGCTCTAGCCTAGGCTAACAGTTAGCCTGTTAGGCTCATGACATGGGAGATTCACCGTTTAGAGCTGGAAACACTCGTATTGGGTTTTCAGCGGTGTTTTTTTGTTTTGTTGCCGATATGATCCGATATCTTCCGTTTCCCTGAATATATCAACCAAACACTCACCTTACCGGCAGAGTAGTAATTCATGCAGCTTGTGATCCCCTCAAAATGAGAATATGCTCGTTAAACCCGAAAAAAGTGAATTTTTCGTGCAACTTCGGTGCATGCACAAACCAGCTGTGTACAAAGTGTGTACATGAACGATGTTTTCCGATCGATTATCGGTCAGCGGCACTGCGCGCGCTTCGGGGCTCGATATACAAAAAAACGGCTGTTTGCTGATCGCTGTCAGTATTTCAACACACCGCTGAAAACCCAATACGAGTGTTTCCAGCTCTAAATGGCGAATCTCACATGTCATTAGCCTAGATCTGGAATTTTCAAGCTAGAAAAAACTATGCTCTGATCCAAGAGAGCAACTTCGATCTGACAGAGTTAACGTTAGTCATCAGAACTCAAGGTATGTCATGTATGTAGGCCCTATCTTGGAAACAACTAAAAATCTGAAGATGTCTTGCCATACATTTGTAAACATTTTAGTTTTAAAGTTACGGCACGTGCACAATTGCAAAATACCCCGCCACTCGTATCTCCACCTCGTATCCGGATATGCGGATACGGGGTCACGGTTGATTGCCCTCAATAAACTATATTCACATGCCGGCGTCGCCGTGCAAAAGTGGCCCCCTATATCGCCCCACCGGACTCCCTGCCACCCCGTATCCGCGTATCCGCATATCCACCTCCTGGGACATACAGTAGTTTGGACTTAGACTTTTTCCCGAGCTTCCCATTCGAATTTATACGCACGTAATTCAAATTCCAGCCCCCTCGGAGGATTTTTTTTTAAAGGAAAATTGCGCCCTCTATCACCTTTCCCGACTCCCTCCCACCCCGTATCCGCTTATCCATGTTCTTTAGGGGGGGGGGGGGGGGGGGGGGGGGTACTTTCGGGTGGCGGGATATTCTGCAATTACTCTGTCGAGTGCAATCTGGAGTTTTGCGCAAGTTTATTGTACTCCCTCCTGAGTTCATATACCTATGAATGGATTTCATTCAAAAGGAAATTAGCTCAGGAGGGAGTACAATAAACTTGGGCAAAACTCCAAAGTTACTCCTTGAGTAAGGTTATTTAATTTATAATGAGGTGCCAGAGCGGCCTGTGCAGCCAAGCGAAATGGACACAAGAGGCTTGTGCAGCCAAGCGTAACATACACAATAATTAATCCAACAAAAATTTAATCCAACTGCAGAGATTGCGTGTATAGACGTCATCCGGCCTGGTGGATGACATATTTAGTCTATAGACGTCATCTGTCTAATCAAAGGGTTAACTTGTCATATTTTAGGAACAATTTAACTTTACGCAGTGGCTATTGTTACGGCAGCCGTCATTATGGAACTGCCTACAAATGTAGTTCCCCGACATAATGGTATTTAACGTCACGATGTTTGCTGTTGGAACCAGACTATCAACCAAATGGTTCTCGGACTTTATTTCCCTTTTAAAAAAATTCTCCAAAACCACTGAAATCAAAGGGAAGAAAATTAAATCTACTTAAATAAAAATAACCATTTGATTAAAAACCTAAAACTTAAGAAATCTTTTATATATAAAAAAAAAATCGGACAGCGCGGCATGGATTCGATCCAGGTTCCCCAGCTCTCAAAACCAATGCTGTACCAATCGAGCTACCGAAGCGCTCTGGCAGAATTGGCAGTTGTCAGTCATTCCATTCCATAACAACAGCATTTGAAAGTCGCATTACGGCTGCCGTAAAAATAGCCACTGCGTTTACTTTAAATTACCCCCCCCCCCCCCCCCCCCCCCCCACCAAAATCGGCAAGGAACAGCAAGTAATAACCATCCATTTGTGTTCAAAATTGTATAAACACCTGACACAATCTTTAATTTTGAGAATTTTGGGGAAGACAGTTTGTGTTTTCTGTGTTAGTTATTGGCACCATGTATAGTCACTCAGTGTTCACATACATGTTGATTTCTGCCTCATTTTTTCACAGATTTTGCTGACATAAATAACAGGTTGTGCCACATGTTTAGACAGTTGTTATCAAGGAGTGTTGGGTATTTTCCAAGATTTTGCTGTTCTTGACCGATTTTGGTGGGGGGCGTATTAAAGTAAAATCTTTCCGAACAGGAAAGTTTGTATTCATGGTTTGATTCCTTCCACCAGATTTCATCAGAATGGCAGAACATTATGAAAGAGAAAAGAAAGGAAGCCCTCAAGATACAGTGACATCACATGAGCCACAGGAACAGGCACGGGTTAGTAATGAAGAATACCAAACAACAGAGGAACAAATGCTGGTTGTAAGGAGATCAGACAACCAGGACCAGACAACAGGTGAGGAACAAACGCTGGCTGTAATTATAAGGAGATCAGACAACCAGGACCAGACAACAGGTGAGGAACAAATGCTGGCTGTAAGGAGATCAGACAACCAGGACCAGACAACAGGTACAGAACAAACGCTGGCTGTAAGGAGATCAGACAACCAGGACCAGACAGCAGGTGAGGAACAAACGCTGGCTGTAAGGAGATCAGACAACCAGGACCAGAGAACAGGTGAAGAACAAACGCTGGCTGTAAGGAGATCAGACAACCAGGACCAGACAACAGGTGAGGAACAAACGCTGGCTGTAAGGAGATCAGACAACCAGGACCAGACAACAGGTGAGGAACAAATGCTGGCTGTAAGGAGATCAGACAACCAGGACCAGAGAACAGGTGAGGAACAAACGCTAGCTGTAAGGAGATCAGACAACCAGGATGAGACAGCAGGTGAGGAACAAACGCAGGGTGTAAGGAGATCAGACAACCAGGACCAGACAACAGGTGAGGAACAAGTGCTATCCATCACATGATCCACTTCTGGCATTAGTTTTTTTTCTATTTTGATATGTATCTTCATGTATTAGGGACTGTTGGTCGTCTGTTCCCATTGGTCCAAGCAAAATATTAGACTAGTTCAGAATAATAAAAAAAAAAAATCCCCGCCAGTTTCCCTTTGCTCTTCTCCCCAAAAAGAGAGAAAAAAATACCCCCAGTCAATCTGTTGCAAATTTTGTATCAATTTGAGAAGTCCAATATCAGAGAAAGAGATCTTAAAAAAATGGGGTGGCCATCTTGGAAATATTGCCCAACATGATCTAAATTTTTAAAAGGGGAAAAGGGCGGCCTTCTACCTTGAAATAAAAATAACAAGACAATAAACATTTGTTTATTTTCCTCATAGTCTTTTTGCTTTGTGATTGAAGGTCATGGGAATCCACCACCCCAGTCCAGTGACCCGTCAGTTCGTAAAGCGGAGAATCTGCCATGTACATTACAGGAACCAACCCTACAGGGTGCGACAGCACAGGCACCAAGTAAACTGACACGTTGGTTGAAGAAGCCACAGTTTTGGAAACGAGATCCCCCAGCAAGAACAGGTAACACATCGCTCACTGTACAGTACGAGGTGCAATCAAAAAGTTCCAAGACTGCGCCTATAACAAGCAAAAACCGTACATGATTTAAATTTGGCCGCCATCCCCTTCAAAGTGGTCCCCTTGTGCACCAATACACCGCTCCCAGTGCTCCTGCCATGCTTGGAACGCTCCCTGGAAACCTCGTTCCGTAAGCACATTGAGCACCATCTGCGATTCTCACTGGATCTCCTCCACAGTGTCAAAACGGCAACCCTTCAGCTAGAACTTCATTTTGGGGAACAGAAAGAAGTCGCAGGGAGCCAAATCCGGCGGGTAGGGGGGTGGGGAGCGACGATTGTGTTGTTGCGGGCGAGAAACTCACACGTTTTTAACGCGCTGTGAGTGGGCGCGTTGTCATGTTGGGAGCACCCAATTGCCAGCGCGCTACAGTTCAGGCCGTTTGTGCCGAATGTTCTCCCTCGGACATCTCGGAACGGTGCAGTTGAACTCGGCGTTGACAGTCAGACCCTGGGGGAGGAATTCACAGTGCACAACCCCGCTAATGTCAAAGAAAACGGCGAGCATGCTCTTGCAGTCTTGGTTGCGCTCCAGACCTGACGCGCCTTCTTCAGGCTTGGAGACTGGGTTCTTCCACTACGAAGACTGCTGTTTAGTCTCTGGGTCGTAGCCGTAGACCCAACTCTCATCACCGCTGATGATGATCCTGGACATGAAGTTTGGGTCATCTCTGGGTTGACGGAGATCTTTGCAGACTTCGACACGGTGCTGCATCTGCTCAAGTTTCAGGTTCATGGTGAAATCGCAAATGCACACGTACCAAAAATGCGTGTAACACGGGTGCTGATGTTGATCAAGCGATGTAACTTGGAATACTTACTCAAGAAAGTTATTGCTTACACCTGCAGCACTTTTTTTATGATAAAAAAGTGCTATATGCACATTACTGTGCTGCGCTCTGTTTGTTCGCAACAGGAACAGTCTCGGAACTTTTTGTTCACACCTCATATATTGCTTAAATGTTAACCCCTTGCCAACGGCTGTTATTGATGGTGTGCTTGGGTGCCTGGCTCTCACTGAAAGGGCTGTGCAGCTGAGTGTAAATGCAAACAATGGGTGCCACACTGAATATAGTGCTCCTACATGTATTCCTTGAACGCTGACCCATCTCTTTTATGTCAATGAAAGCTTTTTTTGAAAAAGCCCCATCTAGTCATTACACTCCCATTCAAGAACAATTTATTTGAATAATGAATACATTGTGTATGAGCAGGAATGTGGCTATTCATGTCAACCGGCCCAGGTGTCTTGCCTCACACCGCGGCTATGGCCATCGCCCAGCTGCAAGGCGTTCAGAACCATAAATGTAGTTATAATGCACAAAGGAAAACCATGTTTCTCTTGCCATTTTGTTTGCTATTTGACAACACAAGCAGACAAATTGAGAACTTAACAATTGTCATCATGTTTGAGGATATACCATGTGAAGGGACTAACACCATAAAAGGAGAAGTGTGGTTCTAAAGGCACCAGAGGTATTAACTCGATGTTTTGGCCACTGTGCTCTGACTATCATCAGGAGAATCAATGATCGATCATCTTCTCTTGATGACCATTACAGCATGCTGACCAAAACATTGTTAACCCATTCTGTCCGGCTGTTGTCATGGTTATTGATGGGTTGCTGGTGGGCTTGTGCAGCAATAGGTAAACAATGGATTGAGCAGGCACAAGAATGCATGTAAAGATGACAACCAGCCTGGTATTCAATGGGGCTGTTGTAGTTGGCGATTTTTTCTTGTTGACATGTCGGCAAAATAAAACTCTGATGTAGACAAATTGCAGGGGTGACATTTGTCAGGATTTTTCCTGACTTCAGGATTTTTTGTCGGGATTTCAGAATTTTGAAAGAATCTCTTTTGCAATCTAGAATTCCTGAGGTGTTGTCTTAAAGGTGTTTTTACCTGTAAAAGTGTATATATAGACCAATAAAAACGGATATTTTAAGGAGGTGCCTTTAGGCAAATGCAAACTATATGTTGATTTGGGGTCCTCGTGAATTTTTCGTGGATTTTTTCGTGGATTTCGTGGAATCTCACCCTGAAATTGTCGACAAAAGCAGGTTACGAGTCGGGTAAATAAATCACACATTGACTACAGGTAAAACTTTTATAGTTATATTACTGAAACATGGACGTAAAGTCCGATTTCTTTCCTTTCTTCTTTACTAACTATAATAATTGTTGAATATAAAACTAAATTCCTCGTCATTTCGACTTTCAAAGTTTAAGGTAAAATATATTTATTATTTAAAACAAACATTGTTCTTCTGCAAGCCCCGATCCCGTTCTTGACAATGTTTTAATTATCACGTGTCCTGCACAAGCCAGGGCCATGTGCAGTAATGACCAGAAAATCACCAGGCTATTATTAGAACAACTCGCGCAAAAATCAGTTTGGACTGGTCAAAAATACCATTCATGGATGCTATAGGTCGTAACGATGATCGGACATCGGGCATTTTCCGACCACGTATCGTATTTGTCCGACCGACATTCTGGCACAGGAACATATGTTGTAAAGTAATTTGCTGTCCAACAACCAGTTCTATTTTAGCTGGCATTTTTAGCATCTTAGCTGGCATTTTAGCCCCCACATGTATACGATATGCATGTTCGTTATCAGCCAATAAAAAATTGTAGTAAGTGCATTGCATGGCACAACGGTACATCATTGACCTTATATGGAACTTAAGGGCGTGGTTACTGGATGATTGGCACTAGCGCTGGGCGATACGGCGATAAAATCGCGATGATGCGATATTCGCCGCCCAAAAATCGAAATCGGCTACATGATTTTTAAAATCGAAAAATCGAGATATCGCCGATATCGTTTTTAAAATCGGCGATTTTTTTCGGAACCCCCATTTTCCCTTTAAAAATCGGCGATACTTTCTTGTTACCAGCAGATTCGCAAAAATTTATTTCATTTAGTTTTCATTATTTGTTTTACGTACCTGTGTTCGCGCTGTTCCGTGCGAAATTACGGATTTAGTTCCGATTTTAATAGCAGCGTGGTTTGACCAGATGTACGTGTCTTCGAGCTTCTTGTGTATGTACTTTATCAGTCACACAAGATCAAAATCATTGATCACGACGGACATTGTACATGTGCATTGTACAACGCATGCGCCGCACTTGTTTGCCTTTTCTCAAGGCGCATTTCGCTTCGCGTTGCACTTGCACGTGCATTGTACACTGGGAATTTTAAGACGGTGGCATTCAGTGCGGTTGCTTGCACTTGACCAAGGCTAGCAACAAAGCAACGTGCACGCGCAGATGCGCTTTAGGGGTTGGAGTTATTGAAGCAATTGCTCTAACCCCCCAGGTCTTAGTAGCCTTTCCTCAAGGCGAATTTCGCTTCGCGTTGCGCGTGCACATGCATTGTACACTGGGAATAATACGGTTGAGCTTTCAGTGCGATTGTTTGCACTTGACCAAGACTACATGGAATGCATGTGTGCTGTATATAAATGAACGGTGCCGAGAAGTTTTGTCGGGGTTTAGAAAACGATCCAAGAAACAACACATTTAGTACACAAGGTATTTGTTTTTATTCCTCCATGGTTCATCACACGTTACATGTACATGGATGTGCTATTCTATCGTCAAATTTATTGGAAATAACTGGAATTTCAAGCAAGGTAATCTTGACTAATCCACACAATAGGACAACTTCAAGTGAACGCTGCGAAAAGCAATATCACGATATTCTTCGGTATATCGAATTCCCCGATATTCCGGTGTTTTTTAAGAGGCCGATATGATTTTCGATATGAAAAAAATATCGAGATATCGGGAAATATCGTCATATCGAACAGCCTTAGAACGGCTTCAAAGTCAAACAATGCCTGGCGACAATGGGGCCCGGCGATTATGTAGTTACGAACGAACTTTTGCGACATTTTAATTATGCTGAAATTTGTTGACGATTTTATCGCCATATCGGCGATATCGCGGGGAAAAAAAATCGACTACGAAAAAAATCAATATCGTCAGCCCTAATTGGCACTCATAATACAGCAACCACGAATGTTGTGAGAATTTGGCAAAATCACCCCACTTCAAATGCTGTACATGTATACACAGTTGATCGTTATTTAATTCTTCGCATGAGTTGTGCTTACATGCCACAGTGTGACCATGCAGGATTCCTCCGGGTGTGACAAAGCTGGAGGTCACGCTTCTTGGGAAAAAAGGTTTTCCCAACAGTTCTTTGTTTTCGCACTTTGATGTTCAAGTAATTCTCAGCAACATCATAGTTATTAACTATGTTTGAAAATCATTAAATGATTTTTATTCCATGTGTTTTTTTATTCGTAAAAGTTTTATTATGTTGTATATATCCAGATTGGGCTACATCAAAGCAAGTTGATGTCTCGACCCAAGATGTTGCTGACAGCTGTGAAGGTGAACTAAAGGCACACTACAAGAGCACAGGTAGCTATGTACAGATGCTCCCATGGGTTGATGATGACAAGAAGCACATCATGGATGTTTGTACAAAATTAGAATCGGTTATAGAGTACATACACAATGTGCTGGCCTCGTATGAGGATATTTTCCAGCTGAAAACAAAAGAGGGTGAACTAATCAACATAGCTGTCTTGGAGGGTTTGCCTGGAACAGGAAAGTCCACACTTTTTGACAAAATAGTGTGCGATTGGGTAGATGACTCGAGTCATGCACTGCGAAAATATAAACTTGTTGTTCTACTGAAAATGCATGCACTTGAGCAGAGCTCAGATCTTATCGATGCGATCTTTGACCAGCTTTTAGCAGATGACTCAAGTGTAGAGAAATGCTCATTGAAATCATATATCAAAAGCAATCCTGCAAAATTGCTTGTTCTTTTGGATGGCTTTAATGAGTTGATGACCACCTCCCTCTGCAAATCCTCATTTGGTTCCGTCCTGAAAATTCTGACCCGAAAGATGTATCGGGGTTGTAGTGTACTTGTTGCCACACCCCCCTCCCACTATGAGAGGTTAGCATCAAAGCCACTGGTCCAGGAACCCTTCTCACATGTTGTTATATCAGAGTTTGATGCAGGCAGGATCAGTGAGTATGTGAATCAATTTTACTGTGATGAACATGACAAGGCTGAGGGGCTCCTGCGAAGTATTCCTTCCTCACGTATCTTGTCTGATTTGGCAAAGAGTCCAGTTTTGCTTCTTTTGATGTGTTCACTGTGGAGGGAAGATTCCACATTCCCAGAAACAGCAACACGTCTGTTCTGTCGGGCAATTCAGTACATCTGCGAAGAAAAAGCAGGCATGTCACCAGAAGAAATGAATAAGGTTGTGATTGAAACAGGCAAGATCGGCTTAGGTGGTTTTCTGTCTCCAGATAAAGTGCTCTCTTTTAAAGAAAGCGACTTTGAGGAAAGTGTGCTTGATATGGCACTAAAAGCAGGCATCCTCACTAGACAGAGAGTCCTGAAGTGGCAAGACACTCACAACAGTGTGCAGTTTATTCACCAGGTGTTTCAGGAATTCTGTGCTGCTAGATACATGCAAAGCTTGTTTGTAGCAGACGCAGAGGAGTTCCAGAGAATTCTTGATGAAAATCTGACTAACCTACATGTAATTCGTTGTCAGTGTCTGTTGCGCTTTTGTTGTGGTGACAATGAGGCTTGCACAAATGTCATTCTACAAGCATTGCAAGAGCATTTGCCAAGATTTTTGTTCACTCACAGGGGACAGAAATACGCACTGGACTGTTACTTTGAGAGTCAGTCAAACTGTTTGCCTCGAATAGAATATTTAGAGTCATTTGTACATGAAGGCAGTATTGGCTGTGGTGATTGCCCTGACACCTTCACATACTTTCTGAAACGTCTTGTCGATCACACAAGACAAAGCGGAGATGCTTACCTTGCACAGATACATACATGTAGTTTCTTTCTCGGTAGTGTTGACTTTGCGAGGTATGGCTCAGATTTGGCATATTGCTTGAGTGAAATGACAAATCTTAAGACGATATGGTTGGATACTTGCTCATTCACTGCCGCCAGCATTGTTGAAATCACGTCATCGTTGAAGAGTTCAACAAAGCTGAAAGATCTGCACATTGAAAGTACTTCCTTAGTTGGTTTAGGGGAATCGTTTGCTATGGAGTTGAAGCATTTGACACACATTGAGTCTCTTGATATCCGTTTCTGTGCATTGACTGCTGAAGATATGGGACATATTGCCTACTCACTGAGGTATCTTCCCAACCTGGTTGACTTGGATTTCATGCGCAGCAGTGGCCTGGGTGGTACAGCAAAATTGTGGTTCAGTCAGTTAAGGCGGTTACAATATCTGCAAAAACTTAACTTTTGTGACTGCGGACTGACAGGTGAAGATATGAATATTGCTGAATCGCCCGGTGATCTGCCCAACTTGGTCGAATTGGTTCTTTCTTATAATAACCTAGGTGGCTCACTAGCATTGTGGTCCACTCAGTTAAAGCACTTGAAAAACATTCAGAAGGTGGAGCTATGTACGTGCGCACTGATATTTCGGGATGTGGAGTATCTTGCAGAGTCACTGAGTGATCTGCCCAACCTGGTTGAATTGGACCTTTCTGGAAACCAAAGCCTGCGTGGCACAGCATCAGTGTGGTCTGGTCAGTTAAGGCAGTTGAGACATCTCCACGAGCTGAACTTGCATAATTGCTTTTTGACAGAAGAGGATGTGAGACATGTTGTTGAGTCACTGCCTGATTTGCCTTTGCATATTGTGCCGTATATTCCTCCCCGAAGGTACTGATTAAATTTTAGGGGGTGGCAAATCAGTGCAAGTCCAACAAACTGGAATTACAATTATATAGCATTGCCCCTTATCAGCAGTAGGTTGTTCCAAGTACAAAAGTCCAAAGATCTTTTTAGCGCTAATAACGGAATCCAGTTATCTATAGGCCCTTTTTTTACACTGCATTCTCTCAACCCGGGTTGAACTCAATCTGGGGCAAACCCCAAGCCCCCCCCCCCCCCCCCCCAAGACTTGTATCTCAAATTTTCAACCCAGCATATCATTTACTTGTCTGTGACAGTTGTAAAAGTTGTAATTATAAGTAGGAATACCAGGGAGTATCCCCCCTTGTCCCTATACCATGTACACACTATTGTTACCTAACACACTCCCCCCCCCCCCCCCCCCCCCCCCCCAGATATCTGAAAGGAATTCCTGAGATTCCGGGAACACAATGAACAACACAAAAGAGAGGGGGCTTCCCCCGTCACATATTTTGCTTCAAATGTTTAATTATAAGTATGATCATTACCCTATGGTGAGATTGTATTACTCTCTCTAATCTGTGAATGAGGGATCTTGTAACTTGTCTGTGACAGTTGCAACAGTTGTAATTATATCTAATATGATCATTACCCTGTGGTGAGATTGTATTACTCTCTATAATATGTGATTGAGGGATCTTATAACTGTATGACAGTAACTTGTCTTTGACAGTTGTAACAGTTGTAATCTAATATGATCATTACCCTGTGGTGGTGAGATTGTATTACTCTCTATAATATTTGATTGAGGGATCTTATAACTGTATGACAGTAACTTGTCTGTGACAGTTGTAACAGTTGTAATTTTATGTAATAAGATCACTACCCTGTGGTGAGATTGTATTACTTTCTGTCATGCATGATTGAGGGATATTATAACTCTATGACAGTAACTTGTCTGTGACAGTTGTAACAGTTATAATTTTATGTAATAAGATCATTATTCTATGGTATGTAGATTGGAGATACTTACAGAAGCAGGCGGTTTTTTTTAGTACCGGTACCATCATTGTAACTGTCTTATTGCCTTCATACTGGAATTAGAGATCATAAAAGACCGAGTTGGATTTATGCATTTATTCAAATTCACCATAAGAAACATGTGGTTTTGATATGACGTAGAAATTGTTCATCCCTTAAAGGTTCATGTATAATGTAGCTTTAGTAATGATAAAAACAAATTGAAAGTTTATTCTTCATAAAGATGGTACCAGTAACGGTCTTTCTGAGAAATATTTCCATCTGAAATGCTGTCATCTTCGTGAAAATTGTATTTGAATTAAAAGACCTCCAAAAAAGGCAGTGGCTTATTTAAATGTCAACAATCAAAACAAGCATATAGATGTGAACAAAATCGCTTTTAAAACAAAGTGGTTTTTCATTATTTTCTTGTGACTCAGATGATGGATTGAGCTGAAATTTTAACAGGTTTGTTATTTTATGTACAATGTACATGTATTTCATGAATCCCACAAAGTATAAAATTGCCTGCAACTGTGTTGTCAACTCTACCAATGCTAATATAATACATTTAAGCTCTCTCCCAAAACTTTGTCATTAATGCTATAACCCCCCCCCCCCCCCCCCCCCCCCCCAGGCATTTTTACTAGGAAGTGTCCGCAACCTGTAAAAATCCAAAACTGCAATATACCTACGGCACATTCTTTGGACTTAGACAAATTGGGGCTTCGTAGCTCAATGTACAGTAATGGTGCCAAGGCACTACAGTACTGAACCCATCAAAATTCAACACAACCTGCTGTTGGAGTTTGTAAGGCTTGGTAAGATTCTGAAGACATTGTTACATATGTATAAATGTATTATATAATATTGTTATTTGCAATTGACAATGTATAAAATCTGTTTTCTGCAAATTAATATTTTTTTCTGTAAGCGTTGTAGTGAGATGAGCTGTTGAATCGTATATCTTGAATGATTCAGCTCGGTATTTGTGAGATGTATTTTTGTAACAAACACAAAGGAAACATTAATTGAATGAATTTCCAGAGTGAAAAAAACATTGACAAGTTAGAGACTTAAATCTGGAGATCTCAAAATACTTTTTGGGGTGAAACGTATACATGTACATACATGTGTTATCAAAAGTGGTTTAAAGCAGTAACGATGAGAAGGATGTGAGTCCATTTTGAACAAAATAGTTGTTCAATTTGAAGAGTCAAAAAATTAGCTGGCCTGACGTTTCGAACTTAAGCAAGTTCTTTCTCAAAGGCAAATGACAGAGTACAAGAAACAAACATGTAGGGAACACACATGCATGAGGGGGTGGGTGGAGAAACACAAAAGAGGGATGCAAAGGAGCATGGCAGTGGGTAAACATCAAAGGGAGAGGAAAGGACAGCCAGGAAGACAGGAACAAAGAAGTGTGGTTTGGGTAAGGATGAAGGAGGGGAGGGATTAAGATGAAGGTTGAAGCTGGGGAATTGGACAAAGGAGTGTGGTTTTAGGGGAGGGGGGGGGGGGGGGGGGGGGGGTGAATTGAAGGTGGTAATAGGGCAAGAGAAGAACAAAGATAAGTGGCAGGATAAACAGAAATGGAAAGACAACCCCATTTGGCCAAGAGACCCCAAGAGGTTTGCCAGGAGGATAATCTGTAAACAAATGACAATGGGGGGAAAATAAAAGTTAATCATTCCCTTCCTGGATGTTGAGACCATGTGGTTGAATAGTCCGAAGACGTTTCATCCAAACTTTCTCTCGGCTGAGGCGAACTGAGTCCTTGCGGTGGAAAAGTGATTCTGTGCCCTGTAGAATCATATCAGAAATGGAATGGTTAGGCAAGTTGAAGTGATGACCAACAGGGGTGTCCATTTTCTTGGTGTTCACCAGTCGATCGATGGCCATAGAAAACGCTTTTTGAGCGTGTTCTTGTCTCCCCGACATACTGGATACCACAAACCCTGCAAGAAATGAGATATATGACATTAGAGGTGTTGCAAGTAATGTTGCCATTGGTTCTGTGAGTAGTTCCAGATGAATGGCCAGAAAAGGAGTCGGACTCCTGCATGTGAGTCTGGCAAACAACACACCTGGACTCGCACTTAAAGTACCATGCTGTATGGGAGGGGATGCAGCCAAGGTGGGGACCTCGGGCTCGAACAATCAGGTCTCGTAGATTGCGGGGGCGCCTATAAGCCAATACTGGGTTGTCAGGGGCGGCACGGGCAAGGCGATCTGAAGTATGAAGGATATGATGGTTGTCATTAGTTTATTTTACGAAGGGGGGAGGGAGACTAGATGAAAGGTGGTGACCAAGGGAATCTTGGGGTCGGCATTAGTGCTAGGCGTCTTTTCCTTGAGAGCCAAATCTCTGGTGATAGATTTGGCTCTTGCGATAGCACGTTGAACTTGGCGGGAGCTGTGGCCCCTGGCAACCAAGTTATTCTTCAGTACCTGTACATGATGGGAAAAGTCAGAATTATTAGAACAAATCCTTCTGAGTCTAAGTGCCTGGCTGAAGAGTTGTTTGAAATTATTGCCTCATCACAAAACTTATCTAGGAAGTGAAAAGGATAGTGTTGCCACAGAATGGAAACTATCTTTTTGACCTTTAATATGACATTTATATGTTCCCTTGTTACAACTCCATTAATATGATGTTTAAATAATGGAGCCAAGTTATGCTAGATGCAAAATTGTGGACATTTTTGGCAGGTTAAAAAAAAAATTCCACCATCAAACACTGTCCTGACAATCTGTCCTCATTTCCTGTTTATCTGAATAATGCTGCAACCTGCTTTTAACATGTTTTTAAAGCAGGTTTATTATCAACAACAATTTGTGAGACCAAAACCAGTTGATTAATTTTTTGTTCTAGCTGTAAAAGAATCTAATGGTAAACAAAGTCTAAATATTTAATATCTGTTTGAAGTAATGAAAGAAATCATTGGAATATTCATACAATGTACATGTACATGTATGCTTGCTCTGTCGAAAACTGACAGTATTTATTGTGGTTTTTTTTTACTTCTCATTTGAGTCATGTGCTGGTCGTAAATAAAGTCAAAGCACCTTTTTCACTGAATGTCAACTTTGTGAAATGTTTGTATATTTCATTGATCACTGTAAATTAATTCCTTTTTAAATTGGGTCTGCATGACAACAGGTGTTAATAGGATACAGACATAAAGGCAATGAGAATCCTTCAGAAACCGTTAGGAGGAGGTGTGGATTTATGAGGAGGGTAACAATGGGGACATGTAGGGGAGTGGGTGGGGGTAGATTAATAAACTTCAGGGGTCAGTTTGGATCCAGTTTGTATGTGGGGGGGGTGGGGGGGCGATTGCCAGGGAGGGGGGCCTGGCCCCTCTTGCCTCCCCCCCCCCCCCCCCCCAGTGACGGGACTGGGTGACACTCCTCCCCTTGTGCCAATAAAAAAAAAAAATCAAAGTGGGGGATATGTGAAATATTAAAAGGAATGACTAAAACAAGATCATGTTGAACTTCGCACATTGTCCTTTTCAATTTCGGTCATACTGCAATTATCCAACAGGGGATTAAATAGACTTGTTTTTTAAATTTTGTATTTATTTATTTTATTATTTTTTTTTTTTCAAGAGTGGGTCCTCACTTAGCCCAGTATGGACTCCTTCGCGTTGTAGTCGTAGTGCAATGAAGACATCGTCCAACCTGGGCTAGGTCCTCACTGTAAATATAAATTGCCCCATATACGTTTGTACAGAGAATGATACGTTCCCCGGGCTGGGGCCAAATCATTTGGTCACTTACGAAGTGACAATTCCCCACATGGGGGTTGGGGGTAGCCCGCCCGATCGCGAAGGGGTGGAAACAATTGAAAGGTGCATTAATAATCTGTTCAATCATGGACCTCGTCATGATCTGAATCAAGTATCCCCCTCAATTCGGCACGACCGCGCCCCGTAAGATAGACTGGCCGATCAAAACGCTGAGGGCAGTATGCTCCATCAAAAGAAACAGCCCGTTCGGATCGGGACCACTCATTTCGTGCAAGAAAACCGT
Source organism: Hippasteria phrygiana (assembly GCA_037893225.1). NCBI lineage: Eukaryota > Metazoa > Echinodermata > Asteroidea > Valvatida > Goniasteridae > Hippasteria > Hippasteria phrygiana. Next base: position 11,949 of record JAZGUH010000774.1, on the reverse strand, counting down.
AGTTTTGAGGCCTAATTGACAGTTATTCTATGGTTGGACGATGTCAAGGATTACTGAGATTGTCATAAACAGGTCAGTTATCATTTTGGTAAGTGAGGTTTCGCAAATTATTGCAGTTATTGTAAAAAAAAAAAAAAAACGGCAATTGAAGTGCAAGTGGACATGGAACCATGGTCGGACCATGGAGAAAATAAGACACATGTCTTATTTCTCCATGGTCGGACCTACTTCCAAAAATGTAAGGCTCTCCGTTAGCCTTACAAGGGAGACTCCTTTTTGGACCCCGTAACTCAATGGGATTTGCAATACGCTCTCGTTAGATCAGTTTACAATGTTCTAGAATTCCACTTTCCCAAACGTTAATCTCCCCAGAAGGTTATCCAATCCCTCCTACAGATCTTTGAGACTTTTGTGGCACATTTGCGGAACATTGAAACGGACAATTTATTGAGAAATCGGAGTTTTTTACTCACCAAACCGACGTATTCAGCCGAGATGAACATGGCGTTCGCACAGCTGACTATTACAGTCCACCATACTGCGCATGCGCGTGGATTTTTTCGAAGAGATTTGGGGCTCGACCATTTTTTGAAAGGGGGGTGGTGCATCTTGTCTACATCGCGCTTTGGTTAACAATCGCCATGTTCGAGTGTTTGCGGGAGTTAAGTGGTTGTAAAGGTAAACAACGTGAACAAAATAATGACCATCGATCCAGATTCTGCTTTTTTCTGGTTTGCATAAAAATTAAAGCTTGCATTGGCAAAAAAAACAGACGAAATGCAAAATTTCACTATATTTAAAGTCATGCAGCTAGGGGTTTTGCATATTTTGGAAAGTCGTTATAATTTGATTTGTTGCATCATCTAAAAATAGCTACGTGGCTACCCGCCATTGAAATTTAGACGTATGGGCATACAAACTTTGTCAGGCCAAGGAACCACACTAGGTATAATAGCGCGCCATTAATTAATCACATTCCACACATCACCAAAGCGCGATGTAGACAAGTGCACCACCCCCCTTCAAAAAATGGTCGAGCCCCAAATCTCTTCGAAAAATCCACGCGCATGCGCAGTCTGGTGGACTGTATTAGCTGTGCGACGCCATGTTCATCTCGGCTGAATACGTCGGTTGGTGAGTAAAAACTCCGATTTCTCAATAAATTGTCCGTTTCAATGTTCCGCAAATGTGCCGCAAAAGTCTCAAAGATCTGTAGGAGGGATTGGATAACCTTCTGGGGAGATTAACGTTTGGGAAAGTGGAATTCTAGAACATTGTAACTGATCTAACGAGAGCGTATTGCAAATCCCTTGAGTTACGGGGTCAAAAAGGAGTCTCCTTGTAAGGCTAACGGAGGAGCCTTACATTTTTGGAAGTAGGTCGACCATGGAGGTATTAAACGGCCGGTGTCATGCCAAAAAGTGTCCGGTGCCAAATACTGTCCGCCATTAGCATACTGCTCTCTGATTGGTCAAATACTGGCCGCTGAGCACGCGCAAAGACACGGACACTATTTGGCATGTATGGCGATTGTGTAGTGTAACGTTAGGGCCCCTCTTTAGTTTTGATGAAATTAGATTCATAAGAATCATGGTAGGGCCTAGTCCGAGTAACTTGTTGGACCCTTTATCGCCTTTTTAAACATTTGGACATGATGGCGATAGTGGGGTCCAAGTCCGTGTACGACGATTTTCTATTCATTAATTAAATACGTCTAAAATCCCAACAAAAACATTCCGAATTCAACCTTACAACGGCCACCAAAATACTAGATACGCCACCTTCGGAAACAAGTGAGTTCCATGATCAGATGAAATTTACCGTTTAATTCCCAGAGACCCCCGCAGAACATATCTTTTCGCAGTCTTGGAGTTCAAATCGTGACCCATCGACCTTGCATGACGTCACCCTGATGCGCAGCGCCCGCATGCACCGCGCGACAACCTGTTTATGCCGGCGAGTGTTTCGGAGTGGTACAACCGGTCGCGTCGGTCCGATTGGAGGCTGCACACGCGTGGGACTCGTTCTGTTTTGTATTGTTCGGTTGCGTTTATATTTGGGGGGGCGGGGGTAATTTTGTTAAGGAAGATCAAACTGCTTGATCTTAATTTAATTACAAGTATCTGGTGTATCTACTCATCTGTCAGAGATTTAACATGAAATTAAAGCACATATAATTTTCCTTTTGGGGGGGGGGGGGGGGGGGGGGGTTTTACCAATTTTTATTATTGATTGATTTTTGTTGGGGGGGGGGTGGTGAAATAATGAAACCAGGAAGGAATTACAACCTGAGGGAACTCAAATAAGGTCAACGAACAATTTGATGGACTGAAAGGAAAATATGCATTATACATGGATTACATTTAAATCCAAGCTCTTTGAACGTCATTAAGAAAGGATCCCACAAAACAATAACCAAAAAAAACATCAACAACAAAACAAAAGAAATCAAAACACAAAACCGAGTTCATGAGGAAGTTCCCATCCCCCCCCCCCCCCCCCCCCCCCCCCCCCCCCCCCCCCCCCCCCCCCCCCCGGGCCCCCCCGGACCCCCCCGACCTCGAATCAATATACATGTATCTACACACGAACACGTACCACTCACGAAACGGTCCGCCGGCATAAACAGGTTGTCGCGCGGTGCATGCGGGCACTGCGCATCAGCGGTGACGTCATGCAAGGTCGAGGGGGTCACGATTTTGAACTCCAAGACAGCGAAAAGACATGTTCTTGCTGGGGTCTCTGGGAATTAAACGGTAAATTTCACTTTCTATTTTGGATGGTAAGTAAAACCTTGGAACCTTCATCTGATCATGGAACTCCACTTGTTCAGATGGTGGCGTATCTAGTATTTTGGTGCCGTTGTAAGGTTGAATTCTGATGTTTTGTTGGGATTTTAGACGTATTTAATTAATGAATAGAAAATCGTTGTACGTGTACTTGGACCTAGCCCAGGTTGGACGATGTCTTCATTGCACTACGACTAACGTCCTGGATAACGAGATGTCGCATTAATTGAAATCAAAACTTTAACAGGATTTTTTCACGTTTTTACCTCGTTGTAGAAGCTAATTTCATGCCCACACATACATGTACTCTTTGTGTCCCTTATCTATCTGTCCGTTAGGTTTTCAGGAATTCCATATGATACGCTGGCCGAGGCGTTTTCCAGGAAATAAACTCAAACGCAACGTTAAACTTGTAGACTCTTTTCATCAGTTTCATACCGAGTTACATGACGTACAAGGGGCACGTGTGTGCATGCACGCGCACACATGCATACGCGCGCGCGAACCTTCCGAAATTCTGCCAGTGCGATGCGCTGCTGCGTTCAGCGCAGGTGCAATGCGCATGCGCGATTTTGCCTGGCAACCACTCGCATGCGCACTACCGTTTGGGCTGGCTGCGCGGTACGGTCTTGAAAAGTGTTTTCTGCACGTAGTCTACAGATACTTTTAAAGTTCCAAATCTGTTTTTGGGCTATAGAAGATAATAAGAACGAATTCGGGAGGTTATTATGGAACGACGTAATCGATGTTGTTTTGAAGGAATATGGCATATCGCAATGCAGGATCCTCAGTACGAACACGGGAACGTCACGCAAGTTATTGTGCCTGCGCGTAAGGGGGGGGGGTGGGGGGGGGGGACAGTACTAGGCAAATCGCGCATGTGCACGCGCGCGCGGCCTAGTGCTTGCGTGCACGCGTATTTATTACACATAACTACACATACGTTTTATGTACGTATACTTGGTCTGAAACTGTTGAAAAGAGTCTACAAGTTTAACGTTGCTTTTTTGAGTTTATTTTCCTGAAAAACGTCGGCCAGCGAAGCATAAAGGAATTCGTGAACCTCACGGACGGATAGATAAAGACACAAAGGGAGAATAATGGGCGGAATTAGTGTCTACAGTGAGGTAAAAATATTGTAATTTTGTTTCTAATTTTTTTCGACTACTTCCAGTAGCTTCATATTCTGGACTCTCTCAGCAACCGCGAAGGGAGTCCATACTGGGCTAACCTTGGACCCCTACTATCGCCAGATCATGTCCAAATGTTAAAAAAGGCGATAAAGGGTCCAAGTTACTCAGACTAGTTCCTGGGTATTTGTTTCTCCATCCAAATGACTTTTTCAACCCTAAAGCAGACTTCTCTTAAAGGGACACACTTGCCTTCAAATGTCATGAAATTTTGCTGTTTGGAATGTTTCCTTATCTTTTATAAGAGTCATTGCAAAAAACCGTATAATGTGTTGTAATTAGTGAGTAGTGATTACAAACAAAAAAATTTGCCTCTGACCCCATGACATCTAACCCGCGAAACATAGACTTATTTCCAGTAGTACCAACCGTCTAAATAATGCGCAAAATACGCTGCAAGAGTCGTTAGGGGGGGGGGCTGGGGGCGCCGCAGCCAGTGGCCTTGTAAACCGTAGCAGATGATCGCCAGGTACCATCCTTTCTCTACCTCGCGACTACATTTTGGCAGTGCTGCACGTACTTCACCAGCTGCGACGGAAATACGTCTGGTGAATACGGTCCCCGCCATTTTGTGGAGTCAAAATTGGTCTACAAAAGGGCGGACCGTTATTTGTCACGAAATTAAACAAAAACCACGTACTTTGAAGGGATTAGTTATGTGAATCTTTATATTCCATACTTAAAAAAAGCTTCCCAAAAATATCCATTTCAGTTTTATAGCCCAAATCGCAAAATCCAAAGCATTGTGTCCCTTTATTCTACTGGAAATCGTTTTTTTGTAATTTTGAACAGTTTATTTCGGGCAATTTTCTAAGCGCTTTACGGCAGTTTGCTATGCGAATGACGCGGTTTTGGCGTGTTTACTGTGTGTTTTAAAAGTGTCACTCATGCATGCGTGCAACGTATGTGCATTATGCACAGCACATTATGAACACCCCTCACACGCACAAGACTCGGCTACCAAATACTGTCCGTTCTTGCCAAATACTGTCCCGCTAAATTGCTGCCAAATACTGTCCGTTCTTGCCAAATACCGTCCGCTAAATTGCTGCCAAATTCTGTCCGTTCCTTGCCAAATTACTGTACTTTCCTTTGCCAAATACTGTCCGCCAAATTGCTGCCAAATACTGTCCGTTCCTTGCCATATCTTTTTTTTTACTATACCTAATACTATTCATGTACCAGCGATTATATTTGAATCGTTGGATGAGATTTTATCATCCTGTCTGCTTGTTACTTATGTTTCCCCCCTTCATATACATGTACATTTGTATTTCCCCCAAATGTTCTCCTCCTCTCCAAAAATCCCCTTTTTGTATCTATTATAAATACTACATGAAAATTGAATAAAACTGCTGCTAACTGCTGACTGACTGAATGGACCTGAAAATATACAAATCACAGAAAATTAGCTGGCCTGGACGTTTCGAACTTAAGCAAGTTCTTTTCTCAAAGGCAAATGACAAGAGTACAAGAAACAAACATGTAGGGAACACACATGCATGAGGGGGGTGAGGTGGAGAAACACAAAGAGGGAGCAAAGGAGCATGGCAGTGGGTACACATCAAAGGGAGAGAGAAAGGACGCCAGGAAGGACAAGAACAATGAAGTGTGGTTTGGGTAAGGATGAAAGGAGGGGAGGGATTAAGATGAGGGTTGAAGCTGGGGAATTGGACAAAGGAGGTGGTTAGGGAGGGGGGGGGGGTTGAATTGAAGGTGGTAATAGGGCAAGAGAAGGAACAAAGAGAAGTGGCAGGGATAAACAGGAAAAATGGAAAGACAACCCCATTTGGCCAAGAGACCCAAAGAGGGTTTGGCCAGGAGGGATAATCTGTAAACAATGGACAATGGGGGGAAAATTAAAAAGTTAATCAGTCCCTTCCTGGATGTTGGAGACCATGTGTGTTGGAATAGTCCCGAAGACGTTTCATCCAAACTTTCTCTCGGCTGGAGGCGAACTGAGTCCTTGCGGTGGAAAAGTGATTCTATGCACTGTAGAATCATATCAGAAATGGAATGGTAGGCAAGTTGAAGTGATGACCGACAGGGGTGTCCATTTTCTGGTGTTCACAAGACGATCGATAGGCCATAGAAACGCTTTTTGAGCGTGTAATTCTGGTCTCCCCGTACACTACTGGATACCACAAACCCTGCAAGAAATGAGATATATGACATTAGAGGTGATGCAAGTAATGTTGCCATTAAGTAATAGTTGCCAATTGGTCCTCTTGGCCAAATGGGGTTGTCTTTCCATTTCCTGTTTATCCCTGCACTTCTCTTTGTTCCTTCTCTTGCCCTATTACCACCTCAATTCAACCCCCCCCCCCCCCCAACCACACTCCTTTGTCCCAATTTCCCCAGCTGCAACCTCATCTAATCCCTCCCCTCCTTCATCCTTACCAAACCACACTTCTTTTGTTCCTGTCTTCCTGGCTTCTCCATTGATGTTTACCCACTGCCATTGCTCCTTTGCATCCCTCTTTTGTGTTTCTCCACCCACCCCCCATCATGCATGTGGGTTCCCTACATGTTTGTTTCTTGTACTCTTGTCATTTGCCTTGAGAAAGAACTTGCTTAAGTTCGAAACGTCAGGGCCAGCTAATTTTTTGATAAATACTACATGTAAGTAAGAACATTATGAAGATGCTAACAAGAATGCCCTGTTCAAGAGCCAATCAGCAGCTAGTTCCCGTTTCAATTCAGGGAAATACAATCTTTTCCAGTTATAAAACATTTTCCACATGAATGGTAGTTTGTAATTTGATAGTTTGCAATTTTTTCATCCCGAATATAAAATCAACATTCCAGAATGTGAGAATAATGATTTAATGCAGCTAATTGCCCTTTCGTCAAATTAATAAAAATCAACTATAAAAGAGGTAAAATAAACCCAAAAAGATGATATTAACCCCAGTGTGTACGGGATGACACAAATATGCGGAAACAAAAACAGTGCCACAAGGCCGGATGATGCAATTGCCGACGTTTGTGCAGTTTCAAAATCCAATTGTTGGATTAACAGTAGCCACCTAGGCAGGATGACGCCCATTGCCGCTGTTGTGCAGTTTCCATCCATTTTGTGATTATTGTGTATAGGTTAAGCTTGACTGCTCAAACACATTGTAAGTGGTTCGCCTTGGCTGCCAGAGCCCGCGCAGACCCCTTGACGTCTCCCGTAAAATACCGTACCCAAGGGGTTAAAAGATGCGATGAGAACTTATCGTCACGCAGTGTGATAGCTTATTTTGACGGCAAAGGACGCGATGGGATGCACGCTACGTACGCCGGACACTATTTAGCAAGCTTCCGGGAGTTCGCGATGATGTATACCCACTTGGACCAATCAGAGAGCAGTATGCTAATAAGCGGACAGTATTATGCACTGGACACTTTTTGGCATGACACTCGGGTCTTTTGTCTGGCGATAGTGTAGGGCCCTATTCCCTATAAGGGACAAAAATCCACTTTTAGGTTATTGGAATTGCCTAACTAGTTAGGCGACATTACAAACCAACAGGTATGCCGTAAATAAGGGGCTAGGGCTTTAGTTTTTGAGGGGAAAATTTTTGGGTAAAGCGGCGATGAGGACAACAAAACGCACGCGAAATAAGATGGCGATCACCGCGACAAACAGTAAACATGCAAAACCGCATTCATTCGCATGGCAACTGCCGTAAAGCGCGTAAGAATTGCATTTTCTACTGAAATAAACTGTTCAAAATTACAAAAAACGATAAAGAGGAGTCCTGCCTTTACAGTGTAGGTTGAAAAAAGTCATTTTGGAATGAGAAAAAATACCATACTCTAATTTCATCAAAATAAAGAGAGGGCCCTACAGTACACAATCGCCGCTTGCCTTACCCCTCGGTCATACCGTGTCAAATCAACCAGTGGGTCCCTGCATGATCCCTCTCAGATTTGATGAAACTCCATCATAATAATCCATTGGTGTGAAAAATGAACACACCACAAAATTAGCCTCATACGACATGTCGTTTCCGAGGATATTGGCCTCCAGAAATGTTCTCAAACCTCCGTCTGTTCTGCGCGAATGCGATTTTTTCCGCTTTGGAAAGCTTATAACTAAGATTGGTAACAGCTATAGGAGCTGAAATTGGTATCCCCTAACATGTAACCTTCTTTCTTCCGAAATTGCACGAATCTGGCCTCAGATACTTGTACCCCCTCCCTTTTCATGTTATAAGACCACCAAATTACAATGTAAGCCACTTTGTTCAGTCGCACATGTTTTTTGGTGATTTTCGAGGTCACCCTGTGCCCATAGGAGTGGACATATCACAGATGTTATCTATAGGTGGTTATACATGGTCTATGGCCACAAGCAAGTACAGGTCTAATCAATTCATCCAAAGTTGGGTCCGGGAGAAAAAAAGTCCAAAAACACCAACCGTCTTGTCGATGGATCACCATGTGGACAGTAAAAACTTTTTGAATTTACAGCCAGTTTAAACAGATATATTAGATCTACTCAACAAAATTTCAGCTTTGGTACTCAACTCCTTCATGGTTAGACCACATTTTGAAAAACGAAGTTGATGAGCCAGCCTATAATATTGTACAGCGCTAGCGTAGCATGGGTGAATCCACTAGGCACGGGCGCACATGGCCTACGATTTGTGCCAGAAGATCGGCCGGTCGAGTCGTCCGACTTTGTTGTGACGACAGGTGACTTGGGGAACCAGCGAAAATCAACCGTATGTCGTGCTGCGTAATATTCATGCGTCTGGACGTACATGTAGCGTTTGATTGTACTGCCACGTGTGTTTGTACGTTTACATGTACGTACATGTACGTACGTGCGCCACCTGGCTACACGTAGCTCCGTGAGCTACGCAGTTACGTATTCAATGGCCCGTTTTGGTGGTACCGCGTATTAAATTTGGTTTTGTTGACGTATTTCAGTTCTGTTTGGTTTCTGAAAAACAAACCAACTCAAGTATAATGGAGACAATCATAGTAGATCTGCAGCTGTTTTTTATTAAACAAAATACAGTATTTTGGATATAATTTAAATATAGGCCGATTAATATGTCAAAATTGTTTCGTATGACACTGTAGCAAATGGCCTTCGCGAAAAGTTTTAAAATGTAGAGCCTACTGAGTACTGGTTGCCCGATTTCAATTTCAGTTGCCCGACAAGATTTTTTACAATGTTTTCTATTTGTAGGCAATTTTTTTTAGTAACATTGGATACGGATCCGCCCACCGAAAAAAAATATTTGAATGTTCGAAAAAAGTTTAATAATAAAAAGAAATAAATATAATTCACAAACTCGCCTTCCACGATATACAAGCCATTGCTTACATGTAGTAGGCCTACATGTACTTGCTGCGTACTACTTCATGTATGTCCACACACGGTGCATTCACCCGCCATATCCATGCGGATGCCATCACAATCTCGATGCTGCACGCACGTGGTGAACGTTTGCACAAAAGTCCCGAGCTAGGAGCAGCAGTTTGCACTAATCGGTCCAAACCACCGAAGCCGCATTGCGGACATGTACATTGCGTAGTACCATGCTTATGGTGAACGCTGGCCCATGTGTGTCTAGGCGTTGTAGCTGTGGCTGAAATTTTCTGACTCCGGGCTAAATTTGCGTTCAGCGAATATTGTCTTGCGTTGTCGCTGCAACATACATTGTACGGTACATGTACATACATGTACGTAGCGTCATATGCCTACAAAAATGCGCGTAGTACAATGACATTGTTTGTACAATGTACATGTACAGTATGCCAACAATCCTGACACGGAGATACATGTACCATCACTAGATCACTACGCACACTACGCACGCACGCACCCACCCACACTGAGCTCACACAAAGCTCACACACAGGTTACTTATGGGGTCCATCTATTGTGTTCTCCTAATCCCTCTTTTTATTCTTCCTTTGTCCCAATTGAAATCTCAAAAGCCATAGCGTTATACATGTGGGGTACACCAATTTCTAAAGACAAGATGTGGGGTAGTTTTTTTTCCTTTGTACCCATTGTTGTCTGTCCTAAAATGGACCCCACAACCCCTACAATACGCGTACACCTATCCTCACATTTACATGTACATGTATGGGGTACCTCCCTATTGTGGACTTTACTTTCCTTCTTATTCTCCTTAGTCCCCATTGAAATCTCAAAGCATAGCGTATAACTTTGTGGGTACCATGATTCTAAAGACTCCCTCGAGGGGTACCAATGTCCCCATTGTTACCCTTATCTTCCCGGTAACCCCGTAAGGAGACTAATGTACAATAGCTAAGAACACCCACACACGCACGCAGTCAGAAGCAAGCAAGCTTTGGAGGCCCAGCTTGTGCATGCAACATAAGTACGGAATTGTCCGAACTTTCTTCGCTGCTGTGCAGAGTTTCTAAAATGCGTGGACAAATCGTGAGTATTGCACACAAAAAAAAGGGTACTTGCTCGTCGGGCTGGTAACCATGGAACATTTGGTTGTCCGAGAAAATACATTTGGTGTCTCGGGATGTCGGACTACTGATCTGCGAGCCCCTGTGTAGTGCAATCAGCTTGAAACTGCATGGCATACCATGACGTACACACCCGCTTTGCATTTACGACGAACCAAAGTCCGTACTTGACCGCACCCCATTCGTACACAATTTGACTGGACATGAGCGGGACATGATTGCACATCCCCCGGGGACTAAAGTCGTCATTACAATTGATACTTGTACATGTAGTTGCATACAACAGCGTAAAGCGTTTGACAAAATTGGAAGTTTGAAATGATTATGTATAGCGTATTGACATGATTGAACTCTACGATGTGATTGCGTATACTGGTACTGTTCATTGATTGTACGATAGATCTACGTTCGCTTTGGAAACATCTTGTTGGAAAAATATTCGAGCACGTTCGTAAAAATAAAGCAGAGGCGGCATCCTGAAAAATTGGGCAAAGTTTATTGTACAATGTACATTCATGTACGCATATATTGTAGAGTAGGCCCAGACCCGGACACGCAACTTTTTCCGGCCCTGCAGCCAAGACCTACTGGCATCCCTGCTTTATCTACGGCATACAAAATTACCTGTTGGTTTGTATTGTCGGAACTAGTTTGGCAAGCTGGCAAATTCTCAATAACCTAAAAGTGGGGATTTTGTTACCTTATACTTTAAGGGAACAAGGGCTCTACTTGACACAATCGTCATAATCCCAGTAAATATTTATCATTTCATCATCCATTCCTGCAATAAGCCTTTTTGATATTCTCCAATTTCCATGGAAATTTGTTCTACCAGTCCTGTTTACCTTGGTTCCTCCTGTCAGGGTTTTTGAGCGTTCAACTAGCTCTCTGCTTCCTCTCACCCATACTCTCTAGCTGTGCCAAGGTATGTAGAACAAAGGAGCTACATGTACTCTAGGTAGTTCTTTCACGTTCTGCCTCTCTCTTTGGAACTCCTTGCCAGTAGTCTCCTCCATCCTATGACCTAGCCTCTTTTAAGATGAATATCATTCCTTCTCAGCTTTCCTGATTTCTTCTTCTTTGTAGTCCTTTGCCTAGAGTGGGTGATTTGGCCTTGCTTGGGCGGATATTCCATAAATGATATAATTTAATAATGCATTGTGGGATATTCATGAGTCGAACATCAAGGAACTGCGCTTGAACTTTGTATAGCATGTATAGAGATCAGGTATAGATATGCAAGCGCGAAGGGAAAACCCAGCACATCGGGTGCCGTGGAATTAATATGACAAAGGAGAATTAGATAGTGGACGTCATGCCGACCTTAGAATGGATGACAAACAAGAATGTCCGACACCTCACCTGAGCGACAACTTGACCGGTTTTCGGGTTTGTTTTGTTTCGCCTAATGCATATTATTAGGGCAAATCAGAATAGGATTTTACAATCATGACAACCAGATATGACCAATCCAGATTCCATTCGTACATGTATTGCATGCTCTTCTAATGCCGATC